>VMYD01000342.1:0-1200000 GCA_007663325.1 Eucalyptus pauciflora
GGGCTTCGAGGAACACCGCGAGGTCATCGGACGAGGTCGCATCCGCACCGCTAGACGCGAGAACACTAATCTCTTGTTCGGGTCGTTGTTCGGGTCGTGGGTCGATAGCGCGTGGCTCGTTCATTCATGCCCGTTCGGGTCGCGGGTCGATAGCGCCGCGGGTTCGCTCATTCATGCCCGCATGGTCCATCTTTACCGAAGAGACTCACAGATTCGTCAATTCCCGTAACTCGGTCAACCGATTCATCCTCTATGGCCGCTTGGCGCCAAAACGATCCATGCGCTCGGCCATGAATGCCCGCGTGAGGGGAGCCACGCGATGCATCCATCTTTGTCTAGGGGCGCTTTTTCCGATCGGTCCGGACCTATTTCGGCGATCATTGAACGTTGTTATGACTCAATCGTGGCCTATCGGTCCGGACCTATTTCGGCGATCATTGAACGTTGTTATGACTCAATCGTGGCCTATAAGTGTGCCCGTGACATGGGTCATGCATCGCTCGATGATTCGTCCATAGGCTGTCCGGGGCCTTCGAGCACCCCTACCCCCCTAAAGAGCCTTATGAGCATTTTTCCCCCCAGCAGGAGTAGACATTCACCATGCTTGAGTAGGCACCACCCCTCTAGAAAATTGTAGGAATTGAATTTTGATGAGATTTTTTGCAGAGGTGCTTAGAAAAATGTGATCTAAATTATGGAAAAGTCAGAAAAAAATTTTGACGACCGGAAATATTTTTTTTTATTTTTGGTATTTAAAAAATAGAGAAAATTACAAAAAATAGGAAAAAATAGTTGGGACGTGGGAAAACCATTTGGGAGGCCATTATTTGTCACAAACAAAATTTAGGAAGAAAAATGGAGTCAATCGGACAAGAATGGATCGGTGAAGTTGCAACCGATCTCGACCAGGATCGATCCATGGTCGATCCATGGTCGATCGGATCGATCGGATCGATCCGGATCGATCCGTGCACCGTGCGGATCGATCCACGACCGATGCATGGATCCTCCTTAGAGATTTTGCCAAATAAAGATGACAGTGGGATATTCTGCAAAACAAGCACAGTTGAGAGAATTTAAGTTACGAGGCTAGGGCATTAAAAAAGAAGAAGAAGATCTTTGAAAGAGAAAACATAACAAGCGCTGAAATTTCAGAAAAGATCTTTAACAGTGGGATATTCTGCAAAACAAGCACAGTTGAGAGAATTCAAGTCAATGGGCTAGGGCACTAAAAAAAGATTTTTGGAAGAGAAAACATGACAAACACTGAAATTTCAGAAAAAAATATCAATATAAGAGCAACAATTCTTCATGATTCTCATGCAAAGCATAGTGCATTTCCATTAGTGGATAGATAAGCAATAGTTGGGTCAAACAAAGTTCAAGATATATCATCATCCAGACAGGCACATCCTCGCATCACAATTCCAGCACTATGAGCGAGTCCATGCAAGTATTATTTGTTTTGAGGAATAGTCACTCGTATGAAACAATGGTGGACTTGCTGGACCACGTTAGCATTATAACCGTTTCATTGTGTGCTTCCTTATCAAACAAAACAGAGCAACCCAAAAGTCTAGCTGGTTTGTGGCAAATTATGTGAAGCTTGTCCATACACAAACATGAACTTCCTAGCATCGAGTTGAGGATTCGTAATAGAAGTGGATTTTTGAGCAGCAGTAGTAGCATAACGACAAATGTGGAAGAAAGAAAGAAGTCCGAACCATTACCTAAACAATAAAAATTAGACATTGGAGAGAAATCTTCTTGTTGAATCCAAACTCAATCAATTACAATGAGTGAGATTTCTTGGATGAGGTGCCAATAGTCGCCATTGAGTTTTGAGCATTGATCTTTCAGAATTTTACATTGCATTATACCAAATACTTGAAAGAGGAAGCAAAGCCATCCTCCGACAAGTACCGGTAACTATAAAAGATAGCTGTTTGAGAGAGGAGAGATTTCTGCAAAGACCACTTGATAATCTTTCCATGTTCCTCATATTTCTCATCCAAATATATATTAGAGACAAAGGAAACAAAATACTCCATGCTTCTTACATCCTCCACCGTTAATAGTCTTTTCACCGTCCTCATATTTTTCATCCAAAAGTCTAAAACAAGATGAGCAATTAGTCCTAACTAAAATGATCCTTCATGCATAATGAAGAATTGCAAGAGTGATCGAACAAAATTATACGCACACCTAATTGACTGCAACAAAAAATGAACCGGGATACCCTATTTATGATTTTTATTTTTTGATGACTAGAAAATTCCTATGATTATGTTAATTAATATGTATGGGAGACACTGGCGATAGACACTTATTCGTACGGGCCGGTATTCTACAATTGTGATGTTAGGAGATCGAATGACTTGGTATAGGTTGATAACGCTTAAGAATGATTGCCTACGCTTGTTGGTATATCTGGAACACTCGAAATGCAATAGCCATTAAACAAAAATCACTCCATACTGGAACTTTCACTACACAGACTAGAAAAAGCTCTTTTAGACCCCGTTGCCTGTTAAAAATGTAAGAGAGCTAAGTCATGATTGGTGTTGGAAAGGCAGGGTCTGTAGAGTAACCTGAGCTAGGTTTTGTGAAGATTGACTGTAACAGGAGCTCTGGCAGCTTGGTGGGGATATAATGACAAGACTTGCCTCCCTGAGATAACTGGATTGCGAATGGTATTGTATGACGACATTCTTGCAATTTTAAATGAAAATACTTCACGGCAAACGTGAGACTTTTAGGATTACTAAACAAAGCAACAAAGCATAGTCTCCCCGATTGCTATCGTAACATCTTCGATTCCAACCCCGTAAGGATCGGCCATAAGGTCTTGAATGGATCGACCATGGATCATTGGCCATGGGATCATCAGTTCAAGCAGTAAAGAATCAAGGATCGTTCATGGTCCAATCGACCGACCGACCGACCGGTCATGAAATGGTCGAGGTGTTGGCCATGAATGTTCTACAAACCATACCAGTGGGATAGGATCACCAGCTCATAAGATGACTTTTTGATCACGAGGATTGGTCATGGGATGATATTGGATTGGCGGATAGTAATGATCGGTCATAGTGCCCTACCGTGGGTAGTTCCGCCCAACTATGCACCGATACACGGACGATCCAATGCAATAAAATGCAATCGTCTTTCAACCAAAAATATATCATTCCCTATTTAATTCTTAATGATCAGAAATGATTCTTGAGTTGGTGATGTCCAATGGGTGATCGGTAATACACTGGCCATGAACCATATGGGTGGATCGGGTGCAAATCGAAATGAGCCCGGGGATGGACCCGACTATTCCGTCACTAATTCTAAGGTCCATGAGTGTCTTGGCTTAGTGCCAGCCCATGGATAGCCTTAGAATTGGCATTGATTCAACCGAAGAACCAAGGACCGAAAATAAAGGAAATCGGTCGCGGTAAGCTCGACGATAGGCTAGGGACCAACCTAAGAGCCAATCCTAGACCTAGATGGACACAGTCATGCCTACCATAGGGCCGGCCAAGGAGTTGACCAGTGACCGACCCTCTAGGCTTTCGACCACCTAAGGGGACAATTTGGGCAAGCATGGGGTACGGTGGCCAAACCTCGGTGTATGTGATTCGGTTCTTTGAGGTGTACATAATGATCCCTTTCTCGGCCCTGGAATCAACTTGGATGATAGAATTCTCTAGACTGCCTTCTTGAGGAAGGAAAGAATAAAGCAGAGAAAATTATAGAATATCTTCATTAAATGAAGGAGGATGAGGTGTCCCTTGACTTTTCAATTGTCATGATGGAGGTCAAAAATATATTGGAAGTTATAGAAAATGTGACACACACGTGGACCAATTGAAGAACGATACACAGACCCCTCATTAATGACCGAAGATTATAGATTTGCCGAGTTGGCAACTATTGTATCATTATGTCAAACTCCATTAAATGTAGGGTATAGGTGGATCATACTTATTTTTAGAAATTGTTTCCGAGCACAAGAGAGCAAGAAGCTACTTTTTCTACTTCTTGTTTCGGTTTCAAATCTATTCATGTGCCACTTTTCTATTCTGAGGAATAAAAAAATTAACTGATGTTACCAAGCAGATTTTTGTTCTTTTTCTATTTCAGGAACAAAAGAATAATAGAACAGAAAAATTGGAATGTTATCACGCAAACCCAGCTTGTTGACAGAAAGCCCAATTATGAGAAATCAAACTTGGATGTTGTCCTCTACTTACTTTTATTATTGCCCTATTTTTCACTTTGAAAGCTAATTAGTTATCAATTTATTCAGGTCATATTTTATTCGGAATAAGTGATCAATTTTATTTGTGAACTTGAATCGAATGGCCCGCAAGAATATTTGGACATAGAAGATATTTGACATGCTTAATCCAAATAAGTAGAAAAATGATACGTTGACAATATTTTTGGAAACATGGCTAATGACAAAATGCCTCTTCTGATTTATATATTATGCTCGAGCATGGCTTCTAATTTCTTTTTTATATTTTTAAAAAAATCAATTAGTTGATGAAAAATTTAAGCAAAATCTCAATAGTGATAATTCCTACTTCATGGTTATTTTTTCATAGGGAGTTCGAAATAGGAATGACTGCAAAAAGAATATTAATACAAAACACTGTACATAATATTTAGACTTAGACAAATACATCTCATTACAAAATCAAATCACACCACACAAATTCCATCGTTTGAAATTCAAATATATAAGATTCAAACCTACATAAATACATCTCATACAAAAATTACATCTTGAAAGAAAAATGCAAGTCTCAATGTTACAAGCCGCTCTCCTTCAGCATGAGTCGGGCGAGATGGTGTCATCCTCCCCCCTTGCCTCAACTTGAGAATGTTCCTTTGGCGTCAGAATTTCCATAAGATAGGATCTGCCAACGACAGTCATCTCTAGTTTCTTGTCGGATAACTTTGCCTGTTGTCCCCAATACTTCTACCAGCCCTATTGACGGTCACCTCAGATATAATAGTTAAAGCCAGCAGAGAAGAATATCGTGAGCCATTACGGGGAAAAATAGGGTAATAGGAAGTGCCAGAATACCATTTCCCTTATGTATCATAAACATACATATACATACATGATGCCTAATTAAGCCCGCTATTTGAGCCTGAAGTTTTTTGTGCATGTCGATGGAAGTGCCAGGATGTTACTTATTATTCCATCCGGCAAACTTTAGTGCTTAGTTTAATGACAAAACTGGACAATGTCTATCAACCGCTTAGTGTAAAGAAACCACAGGGTTTAATTTTATTTATTTATTATTATTGAATAACTTTTTGGTAGTGCATACCTATGGAATAGCAAGAATATTGCATATTGATTCTTCCATCCAGCTAAATATGGTACTTAGCTAAATTTGGTACTTAGTCATTTTTTTTTAGGGAAAATGTCAAATAAGGACCCAAAGTGAGCCTACTTTCTCAAATAAGGATCTAAAGTGACCGTTGTTCCAAATAAGGACCCGATGTGGCTAATAAGTTTCAAATAAGGACTTGAACCCGCCGGCCGGCCAAAATGTTTACCGGCCGGCGAGCGTGCGACATTTCCAGTGGCCGGAATATGGACAATTTTGTCCCAAAAAATTATAGATAGAAATTAATAAACCCTAAAAACAAAACCTCTAAACTCTTCACGTTCTTCTTCTTCCGCTCTTCATCTTTTACGTTCTTTGTCCCCTCTCGTTTGGAGAACCCAAAATCTCTGTTGATGGAGCAAGATCCCTGTCTCCCTGAGTTCCAAAGGTACGTGCCCTCCCTCCCTCTCTCTCTCTCTCTCTCTCTCTCTCTCTCTCAATTTGAACGAAACTGACCTCGGTTGAATGGGAGTGTGAATCAAAGCGTATGGCGAACCTAGGAAAAGATAATGAAGAATTGAGGCCCTCATGTTACACACGAGTGTCTCAATAACGAAAATGTGTCTTTACTCAAGATTTGTCTTCTTTCTTGGAAAGAAACGAAGATAGAAAACAAAAGAAGAAGATGTGAAGAAACAAAGGTAGGGGTTTCTTGTTGTGTTTCAATTTCTGTTCCATTAACAGAAAATTTCCATGCTCTAAGCAAGAGAGGACAAAGAACGGAGAAGATGAAGAGCAGAAGAAGAAAAACGTGAGAACATGAAGAGTTTTTCTTTTTAGGTCAAAAGAACAGGAAGAGTTTGGGGGGTGGTTTTTAGGGTTTGTTAATTTCTATCTATATTTTGTTTGGACAAAATTGCTCATATTCCGACCACCAGAAATGTCACACTCTCGCTAGCCGGTGAACTTTTTGGCCAACCGGCAAGTTTAGGTCATTATTTGAGACTTGTTAGCCACTTCGAGTTCTTATTTGGGACAACGGCCACTTCGGGTCCTTATTTGAGAAAATAGGCTTACTTTGGGTCCTTATTTGAGATTTTCCCCTTTTTTTAAGGGGAAATAAAACCAAATCCTCCTTAATTTTGAGGGTAGTACAAGTTTATCCTAAACTTTCAGTTGTTACACAATGCCTCCCCAAACTTTCATTTTATTATATCTATTAGCCTAACGTTATTTTCTTCTATTAGCATGTGTAACGCATATGACTCATAAGGTGTACAAGTATATATTTCATCTTATCTTTTAAGGAAATATCTCTTGTACCCACAATTGTTATGAACTAAATGAAATATTATATAAATGGGAGAAATTAAATTAAATACTAGAAAAGTATAAGTAGTAGTCATATTATTGAACAAAGTTTGATAAATATAGCCACTTTAGTACAACTAAATAAGATATTTAAGAAAAAAAATACAAACCATATAAAAAGGAAAAGGACTTGATAACAAAAAGATGAAATGATAAAAATTGGTTACTCATTACTTATATTCATAGGCATAATGTCTTCAACTTTTAAAAGGGAATGAGAAACTAAAATCTAATTTTTTTTAAAAAAAAAATTATTGATCTTCATCTTTTTCATTAATTAACAATTTGAAATACATAATGAGTGCCGATTTGTTATTTGCCCTTTTGTCATTTAGGTCTTTTTAGAACATTGTGTTTCTTGTTCTTCAATTTCTTATTAATTATATAAATATTTTCACAAATTAATAATATTCGTTGAAGTATTATTAGTGATATTTAATTTTATGATATTAATATTCTAAATAATTAATTTTTCTCCATTCTTTATTTTAAATTTTTTAAACCAAAATCAAGGATAAAAGAAAGATTTGAATATAAAAAAATGAGATGAAAGGACACAAATGGAAAAAAAAAATCTCAATAAGAAGATGGTGAAATAACAATAATTGGTTACTATTATGTACATTTAAAGGCTTAATTAATTTATAAAAAAAATCAATTAACAAGATATTTAAAAAGAGTTATAAAAGGAAATTATTGCTTCAACTCATAAAAGGAAATGATTAACTGAAAAGTAAAGTGATTTTTCTATATTATCTCTTGATCAGTCTTTTTTGTATTAATTATTTATTAAAAGTACGTAATCAGTATCCTCCACTTTTTGTTATTTTCCTTCTTGTTATTCTGGCCTTTTTCATTTTACTAAATTGTGTTATTTTTCTTTAAAATAACTTATTATTCCATTAATATTTTCATCTATGTTAATAATTACATTTCTTTTGATAATAAAGTTTCCATCAATTTATTTTCCTAGATTTTTCATTTTTTTTATCGGAATCAAAGACAAAAGAGAGACTTCTATAAAAAAGAAGAAGAGATAAACATACACATTTACCCCTTAAATGTTTTTACTATAGCACATTGCCAACAAAAAAATGTAACAGTAGTTAACGGCTATAATAAAATAAAAGCTCAAGGAATAACATACAACGATTGAAAGTTTAGGGACAAACACGTATTAGTCCCAACTTATAACAATTGAAAGTTTGGGGATAAACTTGTATTAATCCCAAAGTTCGGATAAGTTTTATCTAATTTTCCTTTTTCTAATGGTAATCCATGTTTGCACTGTGACAACCAACACTAATAAAGAAAATGATTAATACCCCAAAAAATCTCAAACTAACATGCCTATGATAATTTTATCCAAAACTAATTTTTTGACCACAAAAAACCTTAAATTAGTATACTTCTAACAAATTTACCCCAAATGACCATAAAAAACCCCAGAATGGTACACTTGTGATAAATTTAACCCAAATTAATTTGTTCGATTGCTAAAAATCCCAAACCAGTACATTGGTGACAAATATACCCTCCATTAAAGTGAATTAATACTATAAAAATTACAAAAATAATATAAATATGACAAATAGAGAGTAAATTCCATGGTGCACCAATCAACTGTTACGTGTTAACCGATTCAACAACTTGATAGTAAAATTTAACGAAATTTAATAAAATATATGTGTCATAACTGTATCAGTTTGGGATAAATTTGTTTAAAATGTATCAGTTTGGAGTTTTTGATGGATAAAGAGTTAGTTTTTGGTAAATTTATCACATGTGTACCAGTTTAGGGTTTTTTTTTTAGGATATTAATCCTAAAGAAAATCTACACAAAGATCTTTGGAGACATAGATTTTAAAATTCCTTTTTGACTACACCTATGCGCCTCTTAGCGGGCTCCATCTTTAACATATTTGCAAAACTTCTTTTGGTTCTTTGCAATCAATTCATAAAAATAAAATTTATAAAAAATTATTTTAAAAAGGGCAAAAGCCATCAAAAAATCAAAATATGTCAACTATGATACATTTATCCTAAACAATTTCCTAAGACAAATTTACCTTCCACCAATGTTGTGTCAATGAGGACCACTAAAAATCTACTTGCATTGATCTCGGAAAAGCAAATGTTGTTGACAATGACACTCACGTGGTTTAAGTGAAATAAAAATGACATTAGTTTGGATGAAAAATTATCTAACGAAACCTTGATTGTGGTAAATATGTCACATAGTTACAAGTTTGGGTTTTTTATATCAAAAGAAAAAGTTTATAGTAAATATGTTATAGTATGCATAATTTCGGATTTTTGATTAAAAAAAAGTTCAAGATAAATGTGTTACAATGAATTGTTATAAAATACATGAATTGATGAAATACATGAATGAATATTCATTATATTCATCTTATCTAATGTACTTATTATGGTACATTTGTATCATACATTCTAAGTACATCTCCCTATACAATGAACGTTCATCTCCCTTATCTAGTACATGTATCATTCGATACATTGATATTAATGTTAAGTACATTCTTGTTCTCCTATAAATAGGAGTTTAGTTTTGATGTACAATCACTACTGTGAACAACTATTAAAATAAACAGTCACACATTCTTCTTTGGCTTTCTCTACTATCTCTTGTGTTTACTTGCTTTCTCTTCTCAATATCTTCTCTATTATATATTCACCACAACACAATATTTTACAACACGTTATCATCACGAAGATCTACTGACCAAGTAAGTAATTTCTGTAAGCACGAGGATCTACTGACTGAGTAAGTAATTTTTGCAAGCACGAGAATCTACCGACTGAGTAAGTAATTTTTGCAAGCACGAGAATCTACCGACTGAGTAAGTAATTTTTGCAAGCACGAGAATCTACCGACTGAGTAAGTAATTTTTGCAAGCACGAGAATCTACCGACTGAGTAAGTAATTTTTGCAAGGTGGGTATTATATTTATTAATCAACTTATACTTCATCTTCTTCTATCAATTCTTCATTTTTATATTTCTTGGCCCGAAGCCAAATCTCAAATCTAAAAGTATCATTTTGCTCCCGAAGTGGCAATGGATATTTCAAAATCCTTTTAATTAATAAGGATTTATTTTTGTAAGGATTATATGCAAATTTTATGATACTTGACACTTGAAGTTGTCAATATAAATGCAAATGGAAAATACCGAGAAAAAGGAAGATGTTTGTTTGCTTGATAGTGCAACAACACATACTATATTTCCTAATAGACATTTTTTCTCGAGTATGACATTGCGTAAGGCGCAAATCCATACAATATCAAGTCTCGTTCCAATTACTGATGGTTTTGGGAATGCTACAATTATCCTGCCAAATAGCACGATCCTGCATATTGAGAATGCGTTTCTAAGCATTAGATCAAAAAAGAATCTGCTCAATCTCAAAGATGTACGCCGTAATGGGTACCATATTGAGACTATTTATGAGCAAGATAAGGAATATATTGGCATTTCCTCTTATAAGATGGGCCTGCAGACCATCCATGAGAAGCTAGAAGCTTCTTTTATGAGTTTGTATTGTGTCATGATTAAGACTGTTGAAACCTACGCTACCACATCCTGGAGATTGGTAAGCCTTTATCAGTTTTGGACTGTGGCATGATCGCCTTGGTCATCTTGGCGCTTCAATGATGCGTAGGATAATTCAAAATACAAAAGGACACCCTTTAAATGATATAAAGGTATTGTTGTCCAAATATTATAATTGTGAAGCTTGCTCACAAGGAAAGCTCATTTTCAAACCTTCTATGACAAAGGTTAATCTTGAATCTCCTTTATTCTTGCAAAGAATTCAGGGTGATATTTGTGGACCAATACAACCACCAAGTAGACCATTTCGATATTTTATGGTATTAGTGGACGCATCCTGTAGATGGTCCCATGTTTGCCTTTTATCTACTCGCAATGACACATTTGCATGTTTATTTGCACTATTATCATATTCCAGCTGTAAATGCTACAGCTAGAATAGCTGTTCCTGAAGGACAGGTTAAAATGGATTAAAATCGCCCGCACTTGAAGTGTGGTAGACTGATAGGATCAAAAGATACTGTTCCTAAAAAACGAAGGGGAAAGAATCAGGAATTCGCTCCAAAAGAGCCTGGCGTTGTGCTTGCTCCTGAAGAGCTTATTGCCCCTGAAGAGGCGCAAACCCATGAAAGGAACACCAATCCCGGGAATACTGAGAATTCCATTACATATTATAATGAAATTTGGGATCGAAATGAAATCATCGTTGATGATACTTTTGCATTATCAGTTTCTCATAAAATTATGGATAATGATTGTGAGCCATAATCTATTATTGAATGTCGTCAAAGGCAAGATTGGCCTAAGTGGGAGGAAGCAATTAAGGCTGAATTAGCTTCCCTAACTAAACGAAAGGTTTTTGGACCTGTAACCCGTATCCCCGATAATGTAAAGTCTATTGGATATAAATGGGTATTTATCCGAAAACGAAATGAGAAAAACGAGGTTGTCAGGTATAAAGCCCGACTCGTTGCCCAAGGATTCTCCCAGAGACCTGGGATTGATTATAATGAGACATATTCACCTGTGATGAATATGATTACATTTCGTTTTCTCATTAGCCTAACAATCTTTGAAAGATTGGAAATGCGTCTTATGGACGTTGTGACGGCATATTTATATGGCTCATTAGATTCTGATATTTATATGAAAAAATTCCCGAGGGATTCAAAATGCCTAAAGCATGCACTCCCCGCAATTTATTATCAATAAAATTGCAAAGATCCTTGTACGGGTTAAAGCAATCCGGTCGCATGTGGTATCAACGCCTAAGTGAGTACCTAATTAAGGAAAGGTACAAGAATGATCCTATCTGTCCATGCGTATTTATTAAGAAATTAGAAACCGGATTTACTATTGTAGCAGTTTATGTCGACGATATAAATTTAATTGGAACTCTATAAGAGTTAGCTGAAACTGCTGAATATTTGAAAATGGAGTTTGAAGTTTTGGGTAAAACCAAACTTTTTCTTGGTCTAGAGCTTGAGCATAAAGCAAATGGAATAATTGTCCATCAATCAGCATACGTTGAAAGATTGCTTAAACGCTTCAACGTGGACAAAGCTCACCCATTGAGCACCCTTATGGTTGTAAGGTCTCTAGATCCCCAAAAGGACCAATTTCGTCCTAGAGAATCAAATGAAGAGATACTTGGTCCTGAAGTATCATATCTCAATACAATTGGGGCTTTGATGTACTTGGCACAATGTATGAAACCAGATATCGCTTTTGCGGTAAATTTATTGGCACGATTTAGTTCTGAGCCAACTCGGAGACATTGAAATGGAATTAAACATATTTTCCGTTATCTTCGAGGAACCATAGATTTGGGATTATATTATTCCAAAGATTCCACTAACTCTGGTTTAGTTGGATATGCTGATGCTGGATATAGATCCGATCAACATAAGGCTCGCTCTCAAACCAGGTATTTATTTTGTCATAACGGCACTGCTATTTTTGGCGTTCTACTAAGCAATCGCTAGTAGCTACATCTTCTAACCACTCTGAGATTATTGCTTTATATGAAGCTGGAAGAGAGTGTGTTTGGTTAAGATCCGTTATAACGTATATTCATAATTCTTGTTGTTTAATACCGGTAACAAATTCTCCCACTATAATTTATGAAGATAATGCTGCTTGTGTTGCACAAGTCAGGGGAGGATATATCAAATGTGATAGGACCAAGCATATCTCGCCGAAGTTTTTCTATACTCATGAACTCCAAGAAAGTCGACAAATTGATGTTAAACAGATTCGATCTATAAATAATCTTGCAGATCTTTTTACCAAATCATTGCAAACATCAATTTTTGAGAAATTAGTATATGGCAGTGGTATGCGGCGAGTTAATAAGATGCAAGATTGATTAGCCCCAGAAGTGGCTATATGGCTCAATTGAGGGGGAGATATTATGAACTATACATTGCCGCATTGATATGCGGCGAGTTCACAAGATGCAAGATTGATTAGCCCCTGCAGTGGCTATATATGCATTGCACTCTTTTTTCTTTTTGTCCGGTTTTTTCCCACAAGGTTTTTCCGGCTTAAAGTTTTTAACGAGGCAATTAATGCATCTATAAATGGAAGAGATCATAACATTTGTGCTCTGCACTCTTTTTCCCTTTTATCCGGTTTTTGTCCCACCGGGTTTTCCGGCTTAAGGTTTTTAATGAGGCGGTATCATTTGATGCACAATCATAATAAATACAATGAATATTCAAGGGGGAGTGTTATAAAATACATGAATTGATGAAATACATGAATGAATATTCATTATATTCATCTTATCTAATGTATTTATTATGGTACATTTGTATCATACATTCTAAGTACATCTCCCTGTACAATGAACGTTCATCTCCCTTATCTAGTACATGTATCATTCGATACATTGATATTAATGTTAAGTACATTCTTGTTCTCCTATAAATAGGAGTTTAGTTTTGATGTACAATCACTACTGTGAACAACTATTAGAATAAACAGTCACACATTCTTCTCTGGCTTTCTCTACTATCTCTTGTGTTCACTTGCTTTCTCTTCTCAATATCTTCTCTATTATATATTCACCACAACACAATATTTTACAACATGAATATAATTTTAGACTTTTTGTGACTTTTTCTCTTTTAAATATCACCTTGATACATTTGATTGCCACAATTAATGGACATCATCTGATTTTTAATAGTCGAATAGTTGTTTTGAGGACCATTCCAAATCCCTATATATCATCTACCTATTTTTTTTCGTCAGAATTTGAATCTATTGTTTGTTTCGATACACCTCCATATCCCATATTCAAAGCATCAACATTTACAAGCTTAAAGGTGTACATAAGGCTTTAAGACTTGAAATAAAATCTGAAACATAGTTTAGGCATCCTAATAATATATGCAATTGCATTTTTGCTTTAATTTCACCAGGAAAGTTATTTGCGAATTCTATAGTTATTAATAGGTTCAATAGTTGTTTGACATATATCACGTCCTAAAAGCCTTACTTTAGTTTGCATATTTCATATTTGGTGCTAAAAATACTAATCTATTATTCCAAATAATAATAATAATATCAAATAGTAAATACTTAAAATGCTTCTATAGATTTTGCAAATATTAATATATCATCTATATATACTATTGAAAAAGGTGATATAGTTTTCAAGTATATCTTTATCATATTTGGAAATTCTAAAGGGGCATTTTTTTTAAACCGTAAGGCATTACATTTCATTCACATAACCAAACGGAGTAGTGAAGGCTGTTTCATATATGAATTCTGAATCCTGCTTCGAGCTAAATGGGCCTTGGATTCAACCGAGGGGGGCTGTGTCAGAGCCCAATCAAACCAGTGGATCAACAACTGCAGAAGAGGTCAAGATAGTGTTATTGTGCAGCTCTTGAACTATCAAATAATTGAGATTTGCGAAAGCTTCTTCTTGGGTATTTTCAGGCACAGCTTTTGTTCCACCGGAAGAAGATGAACATATCATTCGTGCGGATTGGCTTTTGTGGAAAATAAAAACATGGACGACCGAATAAAAGCTGTAGTTGAACTCAAGTTTTGCGAAAGAGGAGAGGGCGCGGGGCCGAGCCTTGGCGTTTTGTGCATGCTAAAAGCTTTGCCTTATGATTTTCGCCTCAAGTTTTGTTTCCGACGAGGAAGGAAGAGGTTAATCACTCGAAGCTCTGTAACGAGAAACAACAATTCAGCCGCTCACGGTGATTGGAGGTAAGCAGCAACTGCGAACTGAGACATCAGTAGTCCAGCCTCCTTCGATAACTTGGAGGACTGCGTGCGAATTCTTGCTGTTTTCTTGAGTTCCTTTACTGAAAATGAACTCTCTATCATTAATCATGTCCACCGCGTGTGTTCTGTTACGTGAATGTTGTTTTATTCGGAAGCAATATGTACGATGGACTCGTCCTTACTCATGTTGCATTGGAAACCCATAGTACAAGTACAAATGGAACATTTTTTTTTTCCAGTTTGGTTTGGTTTGGTTAAACAATCCATGAGTTTATCTTGATCCTTATTTGTGTGAAAAATGGATGTATAACAAGTAGTTTATTGATTTTAATCTTAGAAGTAGAGTAGAGTGTGTAGTTAAAATAACTGTAGACTGTAACAAATATTTTGATACACTGGACGAGATCTTGCTTCAACTCATTAGGGATTGCTCTACAATTCGAGCCAGCATTATCGGTGAACAACGATCAAGATAGTTAGGTAAAAACTAGTCTTCGAGATGAGAAGACGAGATATGGGCTAGTCCACCGAATGTTCAACCTTAGAGATGTACATGCTACCATGGTCGCTTGTTTCCATTGTCATTCATGTCATCTCTATCACTCTCCCTCGAATCTCAATAGTCTCTCTTTCGAGCAAACGTTTTTCGCATTTCCCCATAGAGTTTCCCCAAAACTCTTACCAAACACAACAACCCCTTCTAAAGTCTAGCAGCAGGAGCTCCCAAAGCACTCGTTTGACTTTCAACATCGTAGAACCAACCCGGCAAGAAGTTGACCAAGTGGACCCCGATAGCACAAACTCTACTACGGTATTATGACCAGTAACGGCCACTCCACCGTATTGGCCCAAGCACGGCATAGCCCATCGCCTTCCAAGGGCACCCGTGCACGGCCTCTCTGTGTGAGGAGCCGTGCTAGGGAGGGCTATGACCCAGTTGGGCCTAGGCCATTCCCTTGGGCCCAAACAGGCTAGCCTAGAAATGACCCCAATTTTTTTTAATATCGCGAAAAATTCAAAACTAGTACACATACGATAAATCTATACCAAACCACCTTTTTGATTATCGATAACTCCAAACTTGTGCATTTATAACAAATTTGTGAAAAACTTACTCTCTGTCAGTTTCCATTAAATTAGATTAATACCACAAAAAATCATCAAAACTAGTACACCTGTGATAAATAGAAAGTAAAACCCTACATCGGAACACTCATCAATTGCCATGTGTCATCCAACTCAATAATTTCACAATAAAAAATAATAGAAACTAATGAGGGTAAATTTGTCACGAATGTAGTAATTTAAGGTTTTTTTATGGTGAAAAAAGATTAGTTTTTTTATAAATTTGTGATAAGTGTACTAAATTTGGTTTTTTTGTAACCTTAGCACTTTAAGAAAAACAAAATGAATGGAATGTGATCGTTCGACCACACCAAAAAAAAAAGAACTCCTACAACTTTAATTCCTCCTTCGTCATTGCCTCCATCCATTTCTCATTACTTATCACTCTCTTACATTTCCTAAAAAAATCTCGAATTCTACATACGACATTTCAAATTTCCGAGTACGCAACATACCCAACTCAGCTACATTAACCAACTCAATTCCCAGACCCAGACTTCCCACTACGAAGAGTAGCCTACTCCAACCAATACTGGGTAGTTTTTGTGTTGGAAGGTCCAAGATTTGGCGAATGTTCAGCATCGAGGTCCTCCCCAGTGACGAGAAGAAGGCCATTTACATGGCGTAAGGTGTGAAATTACCAGCAAAATCTAGTGGTTACGCGGTCCACCGCCGTTGCAACAGGCCACGATAGTAGTCCGTTCAAGTACAACGATGCTCAGGCTCAATGCCCAAATGAACAGTAGACACTCCAGGCCAAGGTACCATTTGGTCGCACCCAAGATCCGGGGTTTCTTGAGTTCGTCAAGTGGCGTTCGGTCAAATTACAAATGCATTACAGGGACCACGAACACTAGGAAATACAAGGGTCTATACAAGGAGAAATGAGCAAAGTCGGTGCAGCTGCTATCCATGGATAACTTTTGAGTGTCGTTGACTTCAAACTTGGAGACTAACCTGAAGGACTGTGGCTATTGTTGTGTGCTAGAAAGGGCCGTATTGGGTATTACATCACCGAACTCTATTGTTTAAGGATCCACGTCGCCACAAATCACAAAATATTTGTGCGGAAATCATGAGATCGATGAAAGACTTTGGCATTAGGGAGAAAGCGTTTTCCATTACTTTGGATAAAGCCTCTATAATAATGTGATTACTGAAAGGGGCTAGTGAATACACCTAGAGGGCGGTGAATAGATGTATATAAGAATTTTCACAGGACTTAAAAAGATATTTTTGATTTCAGTAAATGTTGGTCATAAGACAGAATTCAACTTTTAAATGAACGAATAACTAGTAAGCATAAATAAGAAGTTCAGGGATAAGAGAAAATAAACACAGAGTTTATAGTGGTTCGGCTTAATCCAAGCCTACGTCCACTCTCCCGCAATGATAGCACACTAGCTGGATTTCACTATGAATCAAAAGAATCGTTACAGTATCATGTCCTTGATTCCACAATGTAAAGACTTTGCTATACTTCCTCAAGGTCTCACAAATATTTAAACTCTCTTTTGAGTACAAATTTCTTGCTCAACAATTGAATCAACAAAGAACAAAGAGCTTCAGACTTTGGAATTTCTCTATCATGCATACACTCGAATAACTAGAGCTTCTTCCTTATATACTCCTTCATGCCTTCATGTCTGTTGGCATCTTCCAAAGAAGTACTTCCAATCTACCCGTTGGACAGAATCAATTAGGAAGATCTCAAGTTACTTAAGGAATGTGATGATAGTCCACCAATCCTGCTCACCCATACAATTAGCATCTAGGTTTTCATAAGTAGAACCTTCCAAGTATATATTGCCAATCAACGAATCTAATTTACTCGTATCAAATTCAAAACGAATATTAGATCTTGAGATGCTATCTCCAGCCGTGAGAAACTTCTTTAGCCGCTCGAATCAAATCCTTAAATAATACTCAATTCTGAATAAGTCTTTTTCGTCAGTCTAGAAACTGTCAATGAGGGCAGACTTTAAAACTTGAATTTGGCGGTTTTCAGATTTTGACGGAAAGTCTGCAAGTCTTCAGACTAGACTGATGGAAACGTTTTGTCAACTTCAAAACACATAAGGAGGTTTTCTCCAACAATTACTAGGAACATGGACGCCTAGATGTGGCTCGCTTGCAATGGCCAGTTCTTCCGTGTATGTTGCATAGTGTGGTGTTATCAATCTTTGTGCACAACATAATCTTAGACTCTTAAAGATTTTTATGATTCTTCTGTGAGTCGTATAAGCTGGTGGGTTCACTACCTAGGTTTCACCCCCTTTAAGGATTTAAGATATGGAGACGATGTGCACGGAATGCGGAAGGGAGCCCCAAAAAGCTCCCTCAGATGTCAAAATTAGGTGGAATTCCACCTATCTGATGTTGCAGAAGGCCTGCGATCAGATTGATGTGTTGACCTCCTTTTCTTTCCATTATTATAGGTTGATTGGAGGGTTGCCAAACCATTCAAGCACTTCCTGGAGGTGTTCAACGACGCCACATAGGTGAGCGACTATCCATTGACCAATTGAGTTTTGTCTTTCCTCTTCTCGATTTCATAGGAATGAGTAGCTAAACAATGTGACGCCTTTTTGGGTCTTGTCATTATTGTCATTAAGAGAAATTGCACAAGTACTTCGAGGAAATTCATCCTCTTTCGTATGGCATCTACGTGTTCAGATCCGAGATTCAAGATAGAGAGACTGGTAATTCGGGACTCATAATTCTGTCAATGTTCAAGAAATACTGGCCATGGTGTGAAGCTGGTGGGACAATCACTAGAGATACGTTGCAAGCAATTCGGTCCCATGGACTGAGACACCATCCTCATCGAGCAAAAAGAACCAACCCCCCAAAAAAAAAAAAAAAAGTTTGGAATCTTATACAGAAAAGAGAGCAGTTCATATGAGTTCCTCTAGCTCTTGTAAGTCTATGATGGATAATGATGAGCGACATTGAGAAAGTTAGCCGTGAGAAAGTTGATGCGCTAATCGAATCAATGGGGACAACAATCAAGGTTGTCTGACAAGAATCTGGAGATGACCGCCGTTGGCAAATCTTAGGGTTCGTTCATTTCATGAAAAATAATTTTCATGAAAACGTTTTTCGGATTTTCCGGTATTCGTTTCACGGAAAATAAACTACTCAAAGAAAATGTTTTCCATCATTAGGAAAAACAACCTTCAAAGATGAGAAAAATGTTTTCCACTTTTCGAAAGTGGAAAACATTTTCCATAACTTCTTGTTCTTTTCATCAACACATTTTTGTTTTATTTTTATGCTTTCTTTTTATTTTTTATTTTTTTCCTTTTATTTTTTTTTTCTTTTCTTTCTTTCCTTTTCATCTTTCTTCCTTAGCCTTGGCTGATCACCAACCACGACGGCGGCCGACGATCGGCTGCAGCCACAAGCAAACTCGAGCCTCACCCCAGGCCGGTGAGGCTTCGCCTAGCCATATCTGCCGAAGGCAAGCTCAAGCCTCACTAGATCAGGCGAGGCGGAGCTCTCGCCGGCCTGGGGCGAAGCTCGGCCTCGCCAAATCCGGCGAGCTGGGCAAGGCTCCGGCCTTGCCCAAGCTCGCCAGAGGTTCGCCGGGCTCTAGCGAGCCGCGAGCTCGCCAAATCTGGCGACGGAGCTCAAGCTCGCCTGGATCAGGAGCCCGAGCTCCACCGCTAGATCCGACAAACTCAAGCGAGATCGGTCAAGCCTCGAGCTCGCCGAATCTGGTGACCGGGTCTTGGTCGGCCACCGAGCAACTATCCATTGTCAGGTGTGTGATGGCGTAGGAAGGAGGAGGAAGCCTGACCTGACGCGACGGCGGAGGAAGGAGGAGGAAGGAGGAGGAAGAGGGAAGGAAAAGAAAAAGGAAAAAAGAAATAGAACGAAAAATAATAAATAATAAAAATTTCGATTTTTTAAAATACAAATAATTAAAAATTCATTTTTTAAAAAATATAAAAAATAAAACTAATTTTTTGGTAAATTAAAAATCTTAAAACTCAATTCTAGATAATTTTTCCAAATAATTAAATTAGCTAATGAATGGTGAAAAATATTTTCCACTCAAAGTTTAGGTTTCGGCTAAACATCAGAAAATAGAGTCATTTTCCTGGAAAATGATTTCTAGGAAAATGTTTTCCGGAAACTTGATATTTTCCGCGAAACGAACGGACCCTTAATTGATGGAAATAGTGAAGCCAGAGAAGAATACTTGAGTTGGAGGCGGCGCGAGAGGATGACAATATCTAATCTAATTCATGGTGACAGTGAGCAGTCCGCGGCATTTAAATTTGTATTTCTCTTTTCATAATGTAATATTATATAAAATGTATTTCTCTAAGTAAGACCCTTATGTAATTTTATTATAACCGATGCAATTTGTGCAGTGTGATTTGATTTCTAATGAGATGTTTTTGTCTAAGTTAGAGTCTTACTACTACTACTACTACTATTTTTTCCCCGCAATAATCCCTACTCCCCATAAAACATAATCATGAATTTAAGTTGGGGATTCAACCCCATGTTTTGTAAAGAGGCAGAATGAAAGTCTTAAAAATAAGAATTATAAATTTTTTTTTTTGTCTGTCCTACTCTAATTATTATTTTTCTAATTCTTATAAAAATAAGAATTAGAGTATGACGGACACAAAAAAAAAAATGCATTGATGAGCTAAATGTATTTTTAATTATTTGACAAATTTTAAAAAACTAATTTAAAAACCAAGCCCGAGCATAATATGCCCTGGCTTGGCATGCGGGCCGGCGTGGCCCGTCATTGCCATGGGCAGTGCTGGCTTGAACACAGGAATTCCTTTGACGTACTACGGACACATAAAAATGTCAGGCCTCGCGGCAAGGCCCATAGCCATTGCTAATTATGACTCTTATAAAGCAAGACATTTTCTTTCAAATTTTCGGTGGGTACAATGAAAAGTGGGGGCACTCAATTAGATTCGACCAAACATGCCTTAAAGGATGCTGAGATCCTGCGTGTCTTCAACTCGTGAAGGTTGTTTCATAGGAAGGGAAGATTCAAGGCATAGAATACACGTTTGATTGGATGGGCAGATGCTGAGAATTTGTGGCATTGCAGTTCTTTCTTCAACAACAACGGCATCGATTGCATCAGTGGATCTAATTCTCGTTCGACCCAAAAAGGTAGTGAAATAGAAACATCGTACCTAGTCGCCTCATGACGTGGCTTCACAAGGACCACGAAGAGACATTTCTTATGTTTTCTTTTCTTTCTTTTCATTAACTCAATCGATTAAAAACAAAAAAAAAGGCCCAAGAGAAGCTTCTTACAATGAACCCACTTTTATTCTCCGTACAAATGTTTGCTTCTCAAAATTTTCGCTCCATTCACTTTATATTTCGGCTAATCTTTTTTATCTTTATGAGTAAAGGACACCATTTCCTCCTCCTCTTCTTCTTCTTCTTCTTCTTCTTCTTTTTTTTATGAGTCAACCCACTTTTTTATTTCGGCTTTTCATGGGTTGATAGTGTTGCGCAATTAAGCATTTAGATGTTATATCAATTTTTGTCATTTCACCTTTTTTATTATTGAGGCGTTTTCACTTTCTATTTTTGTGACTTTTCCATATCGTTATTTACGGGAATTCCCCTTTTACCCATGATTTTTAATAAAAATATAAATATAAATATTTCAAAGAAAATGTAATTAACTAAAATATAATTATTAGAAAAATGAATATCATTGATTATTTTTTAAATAAAAATTATAACTAGGTTAACATATTAATAGAATTAATATAATATTTAAGAAAAAGAACTATGATCTAGTAAAAAGGAAAAATGCCTCAACAACAAAAAAGTTCAAATAACAAAGAGTTGGATACTCATTGCGTACTCTTAAATCGTTAATTAATGCAAAAAATGACTTAATCACCACAATTTTTTTTTTTAAAAATCACTTATTAGTTAATCATTTGCTTTCATGAGTTGAGATTATCTTTTTCCTTTTATTACTTTTTTTCTAAAAATGTTTAGTCAATCAATTTTAGTTACATCAATTTAGTCCTTAAATATCACAATGAATAACCAAATCTTGTCGTTTCACCTTTTTTTTTATTAATGCCTTTAAATTATTTCTTAAAATAACTTTTTTTGTATTTTGTTAATGTTGCTATAATCAGATTTTGTTTCATACGATTATTGATATTTATTTTTCTATAATTAATATTTAGTTAATCTATTTTCTGCTATATTTTTCAATTATGTATAGCATTATGGGTAAAGGAGAGATTTCCTTCCAAATATGAGATGAACTATATACTTGTATCCCTTGCAAATCGTGTGCATTGACATACTAATACACATAAAATAACGTAGGTTAATGACTATAATAAAATGAAAGTTCTGGGGTATTGTTTAACAATTGAAAGTTTATGGGTAAATGTATCCTACCCTCAAAATTCAACAAGAGTTTTTGTAATTTCTCCTAAAAGAAAAAACATAACTGGAAACCAAATTTGGTTGGATGGAATAATTATTATGTAATATTCTTGTCCTTCAAAAAGGTATGCACTACAAAAACATCAGGCTCTACCCCATAGAAATATTCAATGAGAACAATTAGACATTGTGGCTAGTATCTAAACACACAAGGAGTTGATAGACATTATCCAGCTATTGTCATTGAACTAAACAAGAAAATTTGCTAGATGGAATAATAAGATATATCCTGGCACTTTCCATCGATGTGCACTAAAAAGACATCAGGCTCTACCAGAAAGTTTATTAAATAAAAGAACATTAAAGCTAGTGACTCATCTAGGGGGCATAATGAGGAATATATATATATATATATATATATATATATATATATATATATCTGCATATTTAAACGTGTGTACATATGTCATGTATATATCTGGTATGCCAGGGAATTGATAGACATTATCCAGCTATTATACCCATTTATATTAGAGATTGACAGATGGATGATTCCCAAACGTTCAATGATTGGCCAGAGAATGTTTTGTGGAGCTCTTTAGGCCTTTGGATTTTACACATAGGCAGTATGCCGCCAAATAGGACAAGTATAAATAGCGTGGCAGACTTCATTGTCATGAAATCCTTTTATCTCTAAAAGTGAAAAGAAAAGGGGGAAAAAAAGCACAACGGGTGATGCGCCTTCCCGTCGTTTAATTGAAACCCACTAATCGATGAGTGACCACCATGTTGATGAAGCCACATCCACATTGTTAATTATCGTATGAAATGTGAAAGGAGCCATCAAATTAATCTGATCCACAAGAATTAGGAATAAGTTGTTTTAGCACTGTCATTGCCGCATATAACATAAACTTAGGAAGACTAAGACTTCCCAAGACGCAAATTCGCTTTGTTACTTCACTTTTCACATTTTTATTTTTCATTTGAATGAAATATTATTTAATAATCAGCATTAATTGTTGTTCTCTTGCTCAAAATCAACAATAATATTCGTCTAACTTTTTTTCATGTTTAATCATATTTTAATTATTCATTCATTTATCTCTATGGTACTTGTCTATTAGATTTATGTCTAGATTTTCATGTATCTTATCAAATATAAGCTTGATAAAAGCACAAAAAAAAGCAAAAAACTGAAAAAGGAAAAAAAAAATGAAGGAATGGGGAAAGAGAGAGCACCGTGATTCCCACGGCCACCGCCATGCCGTGATGGTAAGTAAGGTCAATTCTAAGTTGTTAAGGTATCTTACATTATTTTTTTATTCAGTTTATATGTTGTTTATGTACACATGGTCTTCCTCCATTTATTAATTTAAATTTTTGTATTGGATTTTCTAATATATTATAGAAGCCACATTCTATCCACTTTATTTTTAACTTGCACATGAGAGGGTGTATTAAAGTATCACGAGGGATTATTGAAGTATCCTATACCGGTCTCTCTCCACCTATTAGCTCAATGTTTCTTTTTAATATTAACAACACAATGTGATTGAGTATAAATGAATTATCATCAGATTTTTCTTTTGTAATAAGAATACTCTAAAGCCTAGAACTTGGCTTTTCTGTTTGAGTATAGTTGGTGATTTTCTTGCCTTTTTATAAAAAATTTATAGGAGGGTGGTTATTTGTTTTGCATGGTGGTGTGCTGCTGGACGGCAATTGTTTCACACTAAATCCTTTGACAAAAATACCGAGAATCAAGTTTTGTCTTTTGAGGATTTCCATGGATGCTGATATGCTTTTGGTCAACTCACCGTACAGTTCCAATTAAATTGTTGTTAGGTGATGATGATGACTCATCTTATTACGCTAGAATAAGGAAGGAGAGGGGATTAGAAAGATTGCAAGTCTGTCATTAACTAAATCTAAAGAGAGCAATTGTTATAAATCATTGTTCTCCATATTTGATTGTGTGTTTCTGCACATAGTTAGGCCCTGAGTTTGGAGCTCACATGAAAAGTAGCCACATCGATGTCGAGTATATTATCGATCATATTTTTTCTCTTGGGATGGAATCAGATATTTCAAATAGTACACGCTATATTTGAATGTGAAACATATTCATTCATTTGAGCAGGCTTGAGAGCGAAAAATGAATTATCCATCAAGCTCGGCTCAACCTAACCTAAATATAAGGGAAAACAGCTATTCGAGCTTGAGGGCAATGACTCTTCTCTTAGACCTTGGAGCTACCAAGACTTGTCCAACGTGGTTTTATTGTTTGGCGAATGCCAAGCCTAAATGAGTTTGGGCAAGCACATTTCTTCTTGGGCTCTGGCTCGCCCCGACGCTGTCATTTATACTAAGAAAGTATAATAGTTTACAAAATCATAGGCCGGGCTAGGTAAGAATTTTGATGGTCGATATCCAACTTGGTCCGTCTAGACTCCCCATTCAATAGTTCTACAAATAGTGAGTGTTGTCCTAGCCGAACAATTTTTTTTTCACCTTATTACCCGAATTGTATGTCAAGTCCAAGTGCAATCCGATCCTTTTGGGATTAAGGCCCAAGAGCTTGGGCTGTTACCTTCTGAGGCCCACCATGCCAATGGCGGCCCATTCAATGCCTTTGAAGCATGGTGTTAGGGCTTAATCCTACTACAGTTGTCAAAATCAGTTTGAATTTGCATTTAACACTGAGAGCACCTAAAACATTTCGAAAATCTACGCATAAAATCTTCCTATTCTTTTAAAATTTGAATTTTTATTTCATACTACAAAATTTGAAGAAGGGGCATGTTTCGGGGAACTAACTAAGAACTCCTTTTTTTTTTGCCTGCTTCTCTTCGGTATTAAATTAGGAACTCTACTAAGGGAAATACATAAGCTCCGAGGTACCAATATCGCTTCATATGCAAAATGTCGATATTATTGACTTGTTCTTATTTGTAGCATGCTTCAAATATTAAGATTTTTATTTTGTCAAAAAAATTAAGATCAGTTTATGGCAACGGATTGCTTTTACGTTGAAGTTTTGGCAAAGCCATTTTGCATTTTCCTTTTTTTTTTCCCTGACAAGGGCAAAAGCAATTTTCCCTTAGCAGATGATATCTCTGACTTATGATTCTGCTTATATAATTGATTTACATCTATATATTAGTATATCAAGTAGTGTTGTTGGGAAAATCAACCAATCTAAATCAGTAGCCCCAAATATGTAAGTATTCTTGAAACATTCATTATTTAACTCAGTCATATAAAATATCAATATATATTGTAAAGAAAAAAACAAGAAGATTCATAACACTTTGTATAAAGGCAACTAACTTGGGCGGACTAGAAGATAACTACTTTGACTAGAAAAAAGATTACAAGCTTGTCATTAACTAATTAGTGTGATTAATTATTGTTCTCAAATATTTGATTGAGGGGCTTTTGACTATTTATGCCCTAAATGTTCAGGTTGCACGATATGTACCCACACTGATGTCGTCTAGCATGTATTTTCTTTCGGGGTGAAACAAGATATTTCAAATAGTCGGCAAACGCAAAATATACTGGTTCATTGAATAGGCTTGAGAAGAAAAAAGAAGGAAAAGAAAAGAAAAAGAAGTGTACATCGAGCCCAGCTCCACCCAGTTCAACGGTAGGAAATGTATGGGCGAGCTTTGACCAATGACCATTCTTTTGGAGCTTGGAGCTACCAAGGCTTGCCCAATATGGTTTTATTATTTAGCAAAAGCAATATCTGAACGAGCTGAGCAAGCAATTTTCTTTTTGAGATCAAACTTGCTGCGGCGCTGCTATTCACATGAATAAAGTATAATGTATTCCAAAATCATAGTTTAGGGTAAATATAAATTTTAATGCTTATATCTAACTTGGTCTATCTAGTCTCGCCTATTGCATGGTTCCATAATTAATTAAAGTGTAGTCCCAGCCAAATGACTTTCTTGAAATTATTACCTGAATTGTATGTCAAAGTCTAATTGCAATTCCATCCATTGGGATTAAGGCCCAAGAGTTGGGCTATCTACGTTTTAATGCCTCTGAAAGTATGATGTTAGGATTTGGCACCGTTGCGTGTAATCCACATTAAACTTTGATTTTGTTATCCCATATAAACAATTACGAGTAATCAGATGAACAGATTATATATATACTCACCCCAATGCAACCAAAAAGAAAAAGAAAAACTAGGGTGCTGCCTCTTCCAAATCTGAAAAAGGAGTGACCCTTTTGATGATTTTGTTTTTCCCAATTGACCCTTACGATTATGTTAATGCAGAACTATGGGGAAGCGTTGACCACTTGTGATGGTGGCGTAATTGTACAAGCTGATATTCCACAAATGCGAGGTCATGAGGATAATCCACGTGCAATGGTAGTGCCCGTATCTTTCCTCAATCGCGACAGGAGCTCTGGCAGCTTGCTGGGGTTATAGTGATGAGACTCGCCTACCTGAGATAAGTGGGTTGCGAGGGGTTTTGGATGACGATCTTCTCGCAATTTTTAGATCAAAATACTTCGTGGCAGACGTGAGGCTTTCATGTTGACTCAACAGAGCAACAGAGCATAATCTCCCTGGTCGCTCCTCTCCGCCTTTCCTTTACAACAAAGAAAAAGAAAATGTCCTTTGAGATGGTGTGAGAATTTAAATAGAAGAAAGATGAACTGTGAACTTTAACAAGAACGTGCATTGATATTTAGTTGTCATATTTGCCAACTCGAAAAACAGTTTTACACCCTACTTTTGCATCTCTACAATACCTGTTATTGAAAGGAAGACGACTTTGAATATAGACCAGGATAATCAACGTCAAGATACAGATAAATCTTATTTAGAGTATGTCGCCAAAAAAAAACAAAAAATAGAGCATATTGGTGCACCTACCAAAATTAATAGCTTTTTCATTTTTTGCTTTTGTCAAGTTGCAAAGGATGAAAACAACTACATCAGTTGCCTACCTCAACAGTGTTTGCATTTGATCCTCCCAAGAGATTTTGCCAAATACAGATGACGGTGCTATATACTGCAAAACAAGCATAGTCGAGAGAATTCAGGTCAATGAGCTAGGGCATAAAAAACACATATTTGATAGAGAAGATACAGCAAACGATTAAATTGCAGAACAATATTAGTTTAAGAGCAACAACTTTTCATAATTCTCGCGCAAATCATAATGTATTCCCGTTTACAAATTCTTTATGTGTCATACAAGTGCAAACATAAGCAATTTTTGGCCATCACACAAAATTCCAGATATATAATCTATATAGACAGGCACATTTGACGCATCATAATTCCAGCACTACAAGCAAGTCCACATAGGTACTTTTTGTTCAAGGAATAGTCACTGGCTGTACCAGGTTAGTATTATAACCATTTCATTGTGTACTTCCTTGGTAAACAAAACAGAAGCAACCCAAATGTCAATGTTGGACCTTCAGCAGCTGGTTTATGGACATTTATGTCCATGGAAAAATATGAAAATTTTAGCATTGAGTTGAGACAGCGGAATGGAACCAGTGTAAAAGAAAAGAAGTCCGAATCATTACCTGAAGAACAAAACTCAAGACAGTGAAGAGAAATCTTCCTGTTGGATCCAAACTAGATCAATCACAATCAGTGGGATTTCTTGGATGAGGTGCCAGTAGTTGCCGAAAAGAGAGGATCCATCCTTCAGAATCTCACATTGAATTATGCGGAATACTTTGAGGGAGGGAGGGAAGCCATCCTCCAGCAAGTACCCAAAATTCAAGCTACTTACAAAATATAACTGTTTGAGAGATGGGGGATGGCCATGAAGACCACTTGATAGTCTTTCTACTCCTCATATTTTCTCATCCAAAGAGAGATTAGAGAGGAAGGAAAAAAAAAAAGACTCCATACATCATACATCCTCTGCTGTTGATAGTCTTTCCATATTCCCCATATTTCTCGTCCAAAAATCTGGAACAGGACAATCGATTAGTCCTGAATAACAATTACCTTTCATGAGCAATGGACAACTATAAGAGTGATCGAACAAAAGTGAACAACCAAGACAAGAACAGGGATACTTTGCTTTATTATTGTCAGGAATTAGTGACACTTTTGATGGTTTTTCCTTTTGCTATAAGACTCTTATGATTATGATAACTGACAAGAATGGGAGACCACTGATCACCGGTGGTGGTGACTTATTGGTACAGGCTGATATTCTACAAATGTGAGGTTAGGAGATTGAATGACTTGGTAGGGCCTTACAATGCTTAAGAATGATTGCCTACACCTGTTGTTATATCTGGAACACTCAAAATGCAGTAAACTTTAACCATAAATCACCCGATCCTGAAACTGTCACTTACACATATTAGAGAAGCTCATTTAGACTGTGTTGCCGATAATGCAAGAGAGATAAGTCATGATTGGGTAGGCAAAGGCAGGGCGCGTAGAGTAAACCTGAGCTAGGTTTTGCGAAAATTCACCATGATGGGTCTTATAGAAGGAACAAAACATGGCTGTTGTTAGGATAGTGGCCAGAGATGAAACGGGGGAGATGATTACCTACAGGGGTGTCGCAGTACAAACTAGACCTGCAAAGAAAACTAAATTACTTGCTGTTCGAAAGAGCAATGAAGTAGCTAAAGAAAAAGCTGAACCAAGGCAGTAGGGGAGCTGAATGCAGCTGAGGTATACAAGGATATCATCAATTTTCCCAAGTTGTGCAATTAAAGACTAAAGGACGCTCCTACCGGGATTCAAGAAGCTAAAGATCATTTTGCAGCTCTAAATTTTAATTGTATTTCACAAAAGGCAAATGCTTGTGCCCATTAGGTAGCTATGCCAAGATTGGGATCTACATCCGCATCCCCCATCCTTCTTATCACATTTGCTTATATCAACAGTGAGTTACTGGAGTAAAAAGAAAAAGCCCCATTGAGGACACACAAGACACACCCAAATGTCAGTCTCTGACCTCTAGTGGCTGGTTTCTGGAAATTCTATGAGAAACATCTCCTCGGGAAAAATCAATCCGTGTTAAGTATCGAACTGAATTGATGCCTTCCAACCCAAAAACTGACCCTAATCCCAGAAAGCTAACTTTAGGTGGAAGAACGAATTGCGGCAGACCTGAAGAAGGCAAAGTAGTCAACGGAGATAAATCCTTTGTCAGGGCTCGGGTATGATCAATTTCAGTTCACTGGATCCGAACACCAATGTAGATGAGAGGGATCTCTTGGATGAGGGGCCGATAGTCGCAATGAGTTTTGAGCATCGATCTTTCAGAATCTTGTATAGAAATATCTCCAGAATTTGGACAGATCATAGTCTTCCTTATTACTCCTTTCCCCATTTCCCTGACAACAAAGAAAAAGAAAATGTGCTTTGAGATAGTGTGGGAATTTGAATAGAAGAAGGAGGAGCCATGAACTTTAACAAAGAACTCGGATATAAATGGCTTATGCTGCAGGCCTCATTCAAATTTAGTTGTCATATTCGCCAACTTGAAAACACCTGTTTTAAATCTTATTTTTTTTGTGTCTTTACTGTAGCTGCTACTTTGGAAGTAAGAAAGCCTCTTTGATCGACTATTAATATAGACCTCGATTATTGACATAATAATACAGATTAATCTTTTAGAGCATGTCGCCCAAAAAAAAAAAATAGCAGTTTAAAGCATATTAGTACTCCTACCAATAAAAAATAGCCTTTTGTTTTTCTTTCGTCAAGTTGCAACAGATGAACATAAGCACATCAGTTGCTTACCTCGGCACTGGTTGCATTTGATCCTCTTGAGAAATTTTGCCAAATAAAGATAACGGTGGAATATTATGCAAAAGAATCACAGTTGAGACAATTTAGAGGACTGAGCTAGGATATAGAAAATTAAAAAAAGATATTTGGAAGAGAAAACATAACAAACACCTAAGTTGTTGAAAAATAACAATATAAGAGCAACAATTCTTCATGATTCTCACGCAAAGCATAGTGTATTTCCATAAGTGGAAAGATAAGCTATTTTTGGTCATCAATCAGTTCAAGATATATCATCAATATAGACATGCACATATATGCATCATAATTCCAGCACTGTTAACAAGTCATGTAAGTATTATTTGTTTTGAGGAATAGTCACTTGTATCAAGCAATGGTTGGTTGGCTTGCTGTACCACATTAGAGTTATAACCATGTCATTGCTTGCCTCCTTGTCAAACAAAACAGAGCAACCTAAATGTCAACATTGGACCATCAGCAGCGGTTTGTGGAAATTTAGGTGAAGCTTGTCCACATGAACCTTTTAGCATCGAATTGAGGATTCAGAATAGAAATGGATGTTGGAGCAGCAACAGTAGCTAAAAAACAAGTGTGCAAGAAAGAAAGAAATCCAAATCATTACCTGAAGAGCAAAATTAGAAATTGGATAGATATCTTCTTATTGGATCTGAACTTGATCAACTATCATGAGTGGGATTTCTCGGATGAGGTGCCCATAGTTGCCACTGAGTTTTAAGCATCAATCTTTTAGAATTTGAAATTGAATTATGTTGGATACTTGGAGGAGAGAAAGAAGCCATCCTCTAGCATGGTCTGATAACCTATAAAATGTAGCTGTTCGAGAGTGGAGAGATGGCTGTGAAGACCACTTGATAATCTTTCCACGTTCCTGATAGTTCTCATCCAAAGAGATGTAGAGATGAGGGAAACATAATACTCCATGCTTCTTACATCCTCCACTATTGATACTCTTTCCACATTCCTCGTATTTCTCACCCAAAAATCTGAAAGAGGACTATCAATTAGTTCTGAATAAAAATTACCTTTCATGCTTAGAGTGATCAGAACAAGATTATAGGCATACTCAATTGACAGCAACGAAAAATGAACAGGGATACCCTCTTGATGATTTTCTTTCTGTTTTTTTCGCTGAAAAATTCTTGCGATTATGTTAACTCACAAGTATGGGAGACCACCAATCACCGGCGATGGTGACTTATTTGTATGCTGTTATAATTCCTAAGAATGATTGCCTACACATGTTGGCAAATCTGGAAAGCTCAAAATGCAATCACTTTTACCCATAAATCACCGGATGCTGAAACTGTCACTTGTACAGGTTAGAAAAGCTGTTTTGTAGTGTGTTTCCAGTAAAAATGTAAGCTAAGTCATGATTGGGCTGATGCAAGGCACGGTGCATCGAGTAAACCTGAGCTGAGTTTTGTCAAGATTAACTAAGACGGGTCTTACATAACATGCTGTCGTTGGGATTGAGGCCAGAAATGAAACAGAGGAGATGGTTGCCCGTAGAGGAGGCTGAATTACTTGCTAGTCGAAAGAGCATTGCAGTGGCTAAAGAAAAAAGTAGGCCAAGGCAGTGGAAGAGATGGATGCAGCAATGGCATACGAGGATATCATCAACTTCCTCAAGCAGCACAATAGGAGACTAAAGGAAGCTCTTGCTGGGATTCAGGCAACTAAATATCATTCTTTCACCCCGAATTTTACTTGTATTTCACGATATGGCAGTTTCTGGAAATCCTATGAGACACTTCTCCACGGGAAAAAATTAATTCGCACAAAGCATCGAATTGAAGAACATAAGTGAAATTGATGCATTCAAGACCAAAAAGCTTACCTGGACCCTAGAAAACTGACTGCACATCGAAGGATGAATCGTGGCAGTTAGCAAATGAAAGCGAAAGTGGATCAATTTCACTTCACTAGATTTGAAACTAATCAATGTGCATGCCAGGGATTTCTTGGATTTTCCCAGAAATTTATGTGAGACATCTACATGAAGGGAAAATTAGTTTGCATCGAATTGAGGAAGCAGAATGGGAAATCGATGCCTTCAAAACCATAAACTTACCCGAACCCTAAAAAACCTTACCGTACCAAGACGAATCAATTCATTGAATCTGAACCCAATCAATCTCGATGTCAGGGATCTCTTGGATGAGGGGCCAATAGTTGCCAGTGTGTTTTGAGCATCGATCTTTCAGAATCTCGCATCCTTCTATCCACAATTCTTGGAGGGAGGGAGGGAGGCCATCCTTTGGCTAGTCCCTCAACTTCGGGCAATTTGAAATCCCTAAACACTGGAGAGAGGAGAGATGCTTGCGAAGGCCATCCGATAGTCTTTCCACGTTCCTCATATGGCCAATCCAAAGAGAGGTAAGAGAGGAAGGAAAGAGAAGACTCCAGGCATCCTCCCCGTCCTCCTCCTCCTCAGGAAACTGCACCTTCTCTCCCTCCCCTCCCATGTTTGTTCCAATAATATCTAGAAACGTGAGGGATGTGAGCAGGGGTAAGCCCCATTCTCTCACTGGTTGTTTCATATTCTCGCACTCACAATGAAACGCTTGCAAATTGGGAGGCAAACCTCCTTTGGGCAAGCATTGGATATTTTGGCAATGCCTAATGGATATGTTCCGGAGGTTCGTAAGATGACGCCACTTTGGTAGAGACTTTATCTTCGGGCAGTTAGAGAGAGAAACATGTGACAGGGTGATGAGAAGGGGAAGGGAATCTATTATTTCCAATGCCCCGCACCCAATTATATCCAAAGAAGTGAGATTGTTACAACTCGTGATATTGGTGATAGACTTTATCTTCGGACATCTCTCAAGTGTAAGGCTTGATAGAGTGAGGGGAAGGGGAGGAAAGTCCTCTATCTGACAACAGTCACTTATACTCAATCCAGTGAGATGGGAGAGCGTGTGAAGGAATTGTGGTAGGCTTCTTAGATTCCAACAATTGCCAATTCCCATAAATTCGAGTGATTCTATGGTGATTTCTTCCAGTGATTCCACTCCCTCACAGTATTTAATATAAAATGTCTTTAGAGTAGCAAGTCTATCCTTGGTAGAGGGATAAAATGTCAGAGAATCACATTTACTTGTACATGAAGATTGAAGTTGAGACATCAGGTTGTTGTTGTTGGGGTCATATGAAGAAATAGTTGGTATTATGAGTTTTGGACGCCGTTCAATAGACAAATAACTGAGTGTGTACATCTTGCTTGGAAGCTTTTCTAAACTGGTGCAATTACTCAATTTCATCTTTTCAAGGTTGCATGGTAGCTCTATTTCTGTTTCTCCTGCCACGAATGATGTGAACTGAGGACAGCTTACGATGGTTAATTCCTGGAGGCAAGTAAGATTTACCATTTCATTTCCATCTTGCCACAAATATTTTAACTGGTCGCACCCTCCTATATGAAGTTCCTTTAGCTTGATCAAGTGGCTCATAAACCCAAGATCAAAGCAAACAAACTCTGCAAGATTCTTAATTGTAAGAATGGTCAAAGAAGTTAGGTTGATCAAGCTCTTCAAGATCTCTTTGTTACAATCCTTGAGGAACAACTCATGGAGAGATGGAAGACAAACATCATTGGTTGAGTTTTTCAAATGTGGACATGAATGAATTTCAAGCTTTGTGAGACGATCAAGTTGACAAGGCAATGTCCTGACCAACGAAGGACAGCCCCGAACAACAAGATGCTTAAGACAGGAGAATGAGATTTCTTCTTTTGGGCCAGCATAAGGAGACCAATCCTTCCATGCCAACATCTCTTCGAACTTCAAAGTGGTCAAGGATGAAAAAGGCCTTGTACCTCCGTAAAATTCAAAGCCTATCATTCTTATTGCATGTAGACCTTTAAGAGATAATTCCTTAAGTGAAGGTAGTTGTCCAATCATAGACAGCGACATAACATTAGGACAGTCCCACAAGCATAAAGACATTATTTTATAATAGGATGTACAATCTAACCATGATGGGAATACTACACCACGATAGTTCAAAATAGCAAGATTTTCAAGATTAGTGTGAGGTTGCAGAGAGTCAAGCACCTGTTCTTCACGCTCATGATTATGGAGATCTCCCAAATGTTCACCCCAATGCAAGGATAAGTTTGTAAGGCCTAGCTTTCGAAGCAAATTAGCATCAACTACATCTATAACTTTTTCCACCTTTTGCAATTCTGATATGAATAATTCTCCTTCAAGATGTGGCAAGTTCTTTAACTCTTTCAACTGCGACCCTTTCTCAAGTCCTACCACAAATTTGGACAACATAATAAGATTCTTTAAATTACTGATACTCGATGGCATCTCTTTTAGACTCTTTGTATCTCTAATATCAATAAACTGTAAGCTGACTAACTTTGTGATACCTTGAGGCAACTTTGAAAGCTTTTGACAACCTCTTAAAATCAAAGCTTGTAATTTGCACAAGGCGCCAATTGACTCAGGTAGCCTCTCAATATGAGTGTACGAGAAATTGAGGTATCGAAGATGTTTTAAATCACCAACACAATTCGGTACCTCTACGATGTTACAACGACATAACGAGAATACTCTCAAGTACTTCAAGTTTGTTAGCAAGTCATGTAGCACATTGTTGGAAATCAAGAAAGAGCCCCCACAAGATCCATCACGCACCAGAATTAAACTTCTTAGTGCCTTCATTCCTTGATATGGTTTCAAGCATTTTGATGTAACATACCATGATGGGATGAATGATGCATAACGAGTTTTTTCAAGAGATGATACATCATGTTCATTACTTGCTACCCTAGACCCCCCTGAGCTAAAGCAAGTCCGACCCAAAATTGACTTTGCTAGATCATTCAAAAGATCATGCATTGAAAACTTAGATGCATCGAGACTTGATTGTTGAAGAAATGACTTGGATACTAACTCATCAAAGTGCTTCCGTCCCAATTTCAAGATATTCTCATTTGCTTTTTGCCCATCTAAAAGTCCCTCTGCTATCCATAAGAGTACCAACTCATCCCTCTCAATCTCGTAATCCTTGGGAAATACCGCACAATAAGCAAAACATCTCTTTAAATAGGAAGGAAGATGGACATAGCTCAATTTTAAAACTGGGAGAACCTCATCATTCTCTACCGTCAGAAGATCCCATATTTTGTTATTTAAGGTATCTTCCCACTCATCAGGATTACTTTTAGTACGTAGGACACCACCCAACATCTTTGCCACCAAAGGTAAACCTTTACATCTTTCAGCTATTTTCTTGCCTATTATTTTAAAAGCCGGGTGGCTCTCAAAATTTGTTACTCCAAGAGCATGAAATGCCAATAACCTTATACAATTATCAAAGGACAATTCCCTCAAATGATATGGTGAAGCTCTTGTTATGGAAGCAACATTAAGGTTGCGAGTCGTGATGATGATCTTGCTTCCGCTAGCCCCCGCTTCAAATGGCTTTAAGAGGGCGGTCCATTTTTCATACTTCTCATTCCATATATCATCTAAAACCACAAGAAACTTCTTCCCGGCTAGATTATCCTTCAACTTAACTTGAAGCTTGTTAAGATCTTTGTCGTCATCGGACGACCTAGTGATTGACTGCAAAATAGTTTTTGTTATGTCAAGGACATCGAAAGCATCTGACACACAAACCCATGCTTTCTTCTCGAAACAACTATTCACTTTGGCATCATTATATAACCGCTGAGCCAAGGCCGTCTTTCCAACACCGCCCATCCCAACTATGGGGACTATGCTTAGTGTGGCATCAGAATTTTTGACCTCACGGATCAATAGTTGGAGTATCTCCATTTCTTCCTTCTCCCTGCCGACAAACCGAGGCTCCTGCAAAGAACTAGTGGGATCCCTTTTGTTGCTGTAGTTGGATCTATCCACAACATTGTCTCTCAAGCTTAGATAATCCCTCCTTTTGACAATCGCTTCAAACCTACCATTGATATCTTGGACCTTAGTGTCAGACACGAGTGAGCCCGGTCGCGTAAAAGAAAACAACTTCCTTTTCCATTGACCTCTACTTGTTCTAGATTCTACCTCCGACTTAACTTGAGTGGCTTTGATGTCTAACTCATCGAGCAAGTCTTCTATGTCAAAGGCCAAGTCCCTAACATCATCGAGCCACAGCTTCACTTGACAATTCCCGCTAAGTTGCTTTTCCTCTGCATCATCCACCATTGCATTGATTGTGACTAGCATCCTCTTCCAGTCATCAAGGATGGTGGTGTCAGTTCCTTCCCGTTGCACATAGTCTGATGCCAAAGAACTCAACTTGTCAAACAAGGTTTGAAAGAAGGAACCCAAAACGATCTCCCCAATGGCCATGGGTGAATCAATCACTGTTGAGAACAACAAAGTGTTATGGTGAAGTAAAGTAAAATGAGCTAATGGAAAGAGAAAACTATGAATTCCAGGAGGAGCAAGACGTCCACTTACCAAAAAGCATAAAAAAAAGGACCAAGACTTTCAAGGGATGCACACCAAAGTTTAGACAAATCAAACTAAAATAGCTTTTTGTCCAAGAGTGCCTGTTTTGTCGATTGTTATCCCTTTTCTTCGGAGCCAGACTTTTCTTGTGGGCATCCAAAACAGAGGATAAATGTGATTTTTCTTCATATGACCAACTTAGAGCTCACGTGTATTTTCGTAAAAAACTTCATTACTTACGAGTGTTGTGTTGCCTTTTCACACATTCATATATTATTAGAATCTCTATGATTTCATTGTCCTTGTTTTTCTACTTTAGAATATGCGATCAATGTAGGCTTTTACGTGGCAGTTACATTGCTGAAAATTTGCATATGTTTAAGATATGAGAAGATTATCAGTTCCTCCTTCAATGTGAATGACCATGTAAAGACATCAAAGGTGACTAATTTTGTCCGTTCAATAAGGAAAACAAAGCACATGCTTTGGGCTAAACAAGAAAAAGGTCAGGTGCACCAACTAATCCATTAACCAAGTTGCTTTAGTTTACTTTTCAAATAGTGAAGGAGTCAATAATCATTAATTAACATTACATAATCCACTAAAAATTAGAGGTGGCAAATGGGTGGGTCGGGTCGGGTATGGGTCAGGTCGAAAATGGGTTGACCCATATTTGACCCATTTAACCCGTTTTGACCCATATTCTTGTAGTGTAAATCTAGTGACCCATACCCGACCCGACCCGTATTGCTAAAACCTATTAATATTATAGGAAAACTCACTTCTACTATATGCTAATTGGATTAAAACTTCAAATTAAATTCAAAATAGTAAATAAATAAAAATAAAAATTTAAAAAAAAACCTATATATTGAAATATTTATAAATAATTAGACTATGCACATGCTTCTCTTATTTGAAGTGAACATACTATTGAATAACTAAAACTATAACATGAAATTTTTTTAACTAAACCTAAAAAAGCTCATTTTTATTATTTTTTTTGTGAAAAAAAAAGTATAAAAAAGTATTGTTAAAATATTTTTATGCAATACAAATTTAATGAATTTTTTTTATAATTCTTTTAAAAATATTTTTTTTAAAATCGAATTTTTATTTTTTAAAATATAATTTTTTATTTTTTTAAAAAAATATTTTCGATTTTATTTTTTAAAATATAATTTTTATTTTTTATTTTTTTTAAATAATTTTATTTTTTAATAATTATTTTTTTTCTCTTTTTTTTTTTTCTTTTTCTTCGGCCGGCCACTGGCCACGACGATAGCCAGCGACCTGCCACAGCCGAGATCGAGCTCACCGGCGTCGGGTGGGGCTCGATCTCGCCGAACCGGCATCGGATTTCCTCTCCTGTTGACTGCCACGAAGGCCCGCTTAGTTGACCCATGCAGTCAACAAAAGGGAAGACACGTCTACGCATGGGAAGGGACAGATGGCGACTAAAATTCTTCAAGGACAGCCATGCTCTGCTTGAGCTGTCCTCGCCTTTTCGCTGTCACCGCACGCGTGATTCAAGGAGTCAACGGCCAAGAGGGATTGATTTCCTCTTGCATCCGGTGAAGCTGAGTTTTTCCCCCCATTTTCTCGAGTTCTCCACCCTTTTGACGACGGCAGCAAACTCTTAGTCGAAGGTCTTCCATAGCTTAGGCATTGTCACTAGCTATGTAGCACCGATACGGACACACGACACATGACACGACACGACAAGACACGTCGACACGATATTTCTCAAAAAATAGAGATTTCCGACACGTTCTGACACGTTATATATTAAATATATATTTTTATATATAAATACAAAAATAAATAATAAAAAGAGCATATAATTAATTTATACTAAAAAGATTAATTCAACATTTGTTAATATCATTCATTATTTTAATTTGACAGAGATTGAACAAGAAATTTAAAAATTGCAAACACAAAAGAGTAAATTTGAAGGAACATATCATGTTTTCTTACAATCGTCGGAAATTAATGAGATTTCTTATAGTTCCAAACAGAGTTTGGAGTTCATGATATAGATTGGCTTGGAGCTCCTTTGCAAAACAAGGTTCGAGAAAAATGAAAATCTAGGACAAGAACTCTCAAAGTACGACCAAAAGAAAAGGAAATAACTAAATTCGCCATAGAAAATGTAAGAGGTAACGCACAAGCTAATGACATAGAACAAAAGAGATAACTCACAGGCGACGCCTGCAAGAAGCAAAAAGAAGCAAAAAAGAAAAAAAAAATCATAACTTTAAGTCTGCAGGGGCGGTGGAGCAACGCCGGCAAGATGAGGTGCATTTCATCATCACTCATGGGAATGTCAAAACTTATAAGTAAGAACTTGAGAGTGAGAATTTTCTTTGGTCTCTTTTATTTTTGTTATTTTCATTATTTTTATATATTTATATTTTAACCCCTCAAATATTGAAAATTTTTAAAATTGACCTCGTGCATGTCGGAATTGCGTGTCAAAATTTTGGACTTGTGTGTCGGAGCGTGTTGGGAAGAGTTGACCACGTGTCGGATTTCTCAACACTCGTTGATCGCGTGCCGGACACGTGTCAGAGTATCGGACACGACACGAAAGCTTCCGGAGAGTATCTGTGCTTCTTAGGCCACCAGTAGGCAACCACCCACACCACACTGCTGTATCCCACGCCATCGGCCTCCTCACCATCCCATACCTAGCTACTAGCCACACCACCAAACCACTCTGTCACCGACCCCCTCATCGTTGTTGAGTCGCCCACAGACCTCCAAGCCAACCACCTCAAGAAGTCTCATCGCTTTGCCTTCGGTTTGTTGCCGACGACCACCACCCGCCACCAGCGTCGCAGCTTGAAATCTGTTGCCGCCCCTCTACCGCAGCAAGACCCGAGAGGCCTCGGCTCACGCCTCACCGCACGCCATTGTTGCTTCTCTTCACCTCAACCGTAGTTGGTAGCTTGCGGTCCGCTCACCGTCAATGCCACCAAACCTAAGGCAAGTTGGAGTCTACTAACCTATATAGTGTAGTGCTGTTGTTGACTGAGGAAGTGCATTATTAGGTCGGATTGTTTGAATTTGGTGTTGAATGGTGATATATAGGATGACCGAAATTGTTTAGGGCTAGATGATTGAGGAAGCTTTATAGTTTTTAGGAATACATGTGATTTTGGACTTCAAATATGCATCAATTTTAGCGTTTGTAAAGCTTTGAGAATTCCGCTTATAAACTGTTTTGGAAAACCTCCCGATTTGTGTTGAAATTTTTATGTACCGAGGTGCTGCTCACAAATGTTTTAAAAAGAAAAGAAAAATGTTTGGTGTCCTTGAAATCTCAAACTTTTACATGAACCGTTTTAAAAACCTTGAAGTTGGGAGTGAGGTTTGGAATTGCCAATATGCCGATTTCAAATTACTTACAGTTTTGATAAACCTTTTCAATTCGGGCTGTGAGGCACAAGTGCGGCTTGAGGATTTATAAGTGAATTTCGAAGCCTATTAGAGGGTTAACCGTGGAAGTGAATCCTATGGATTTGGTATCGTGCTTTTGATTTCATTGATATGGGATTGACATATGTTTTAAAGACTATTGTTGTGGTATTGATGTGCCTGTGAAAACGTTTTGGCATTGATTTGATTTAAATGACCACACCATGGTTGATATATTATTGCTACCGTCGGACCATCGGGACGACGAAGTCCCGGGAGACGGGATGCCTAGAGGTGAGACATGACACGCTCTGGATGCCTGTTGGACACCATTGTTGTGGTGAGCCCCGGAGGTTCCCTAGGTGTCGGGATGCCCAGACATATGATGATACACATTCTGGAGGGTAGGGGACACTAGTAACATAGTGAGCTCTGGCGATTCCTCATGATGCTAGGTTAGGTGCGAGATGCCTAGAAGTGAGACATGACACGCTCCGAATGCCTAGTGATTGAAATATGGAACCGGAGGCTTTCATGATGCCAGGTTGGGTGCAAATGCCTGGAGGGATGCAAACACTGGTCCTCCGGGAGTAGGTGATAGTGAATCACGAATCTATTGAGTTTCAAAGTTGATTGTTCTGCTGAGTTACACCATTTTGATAGTTGCGCCTGATTATGGAACAAAATTGTGTGGCACGGTATGGGACGTGTCATAACGGTTTGGCCTTATAATCGAGACCCACGTGATTGAAGTGATGTGTTCTGGTTATTAAACCGCGTTGCCATTTCGTTGAAAAGCTTTATTGACTTAATGCGCATCTATTCTTTTATTGATGTGTTTTGTGGATTTTGCATGAAATCATATGACAATGATTCTACATAATATAGTTTAATAGATCTTTAGCTGCAGAGTGGTTGTACTCACCGGTCGTGGGGACTAACATATTTCAAAGTAAGGAAGATGTCTCTACTGCTCGCACCCCTTGGTACTTTCTATGGGATCCCTATCGATTTACAATGGGAACAAACAGGGCATCAGGATCCTGACTTTCATTCGAGTGAGGGTGATAGTGATGTTCGACACTAGCCCACCCTTGGGTTCCGTGCATCAGGAGTTCGTCATCTTGTATGTCCGAAGGAAGGAACGTACTCTGTGGCCGCTGCCACCGCCGCTAGAGGACGATGACGGGGGATCGAGTGAAGTAGAGTGATCGAGGACATGAGGTCAACAATGAAATTTTGGACACCAACACTTGCTGATAGACGACTTGTGAATAACTAATGGAAAATGTTGGTCTAGTTTTTTATATAGCCAAGTATAGGAAACTTTGGCTTTTGTTGTACTGACAAAAGACGTCTATCAAGTTTACGTTAATAAAAAAAGAAGTGCTTAATCAATATATGTGTGTATCTAGTGTGCATCATTTCAGTGTTTAGGAAGGGAGTTGTTGGATCCACTTCCGCCATATACATTGCGTAGGGACCAAAGAAGTGCGTAATAAGACCCCATATGGATTCTCCGAAGTCCATTGATATAAGAAAGAAGGATATCTAGGACGAGGAAAGAAGTGTGGTGACCCTAACGGATTGGGGGATGTTGGGGGTGTCACACTTAATTACCCAGTTACATGCATTATTGGTCCCACCCCCCCCCCCTCTCGAAGGAGAGAGAAAGAGAGAGAGAGCTGAAATCCATGGAGTGATGTGTTTTTGGCTTCGCAGCCCCACCAACTGATTAAATATCATAAGTTTTTTTGACGCCTTCAAAAATTAAAATTAAAATTAAAATTGACCGACTAAAGATTCTTTAGCATAAATTAGAACTCAAAAGGGGGAGTCAACAAATATGAGAAAGTTGCTCATTTTTAGGAGCGTACAATATAAAATGACAAGTAGGGCTTTTTAGGGTTGAATAATATATGCGAAGTCTGTTTAATACCAGATTAATGCGCATTATAAAAGATGAACAATCTCAAAAAAATTTCCGACATGGAATACCTTTTTCTCTAACAAAACACTGAGTCATCGTGTGGTCTTTTTCTAACGAAGCACAATTTTAATTTCCATAATTCAATTTTTTTTTTTTATCACGACCACCTTCACATTTTTCTCTATCTTGAAAGAAAATACATGGATAAGTTTTCCAGCACCAAACTATCATGGGTTTTCACACGATGAAAACAAGTCGTCCACATGCAACACCCTTGGGGCTTCCGTAGAAACTACTTCATGTGAAGTTTAATTTGCGAATTGACTTAACTCGATTGATTACACTGGTGCACCTTAAAGAATACTAAATCACAAGCACCTTATTAATTCACCTTACCCCTTTCGGTTGATGGTAAATCTACCATATCTATATAACAAGCACTTCTTATCATAACAGTAAATATTTGAAAAGACACAACAAAAGTTATTTATTTTGTTCGGCACCGCGAAATTATAGTAAACGTGAATGAATCTCTTCTAAGAGGAATGAAGCTATCCTCTCACGATATTTATTGTTGTTTACCCAATTTAATGGACTAAAATTCCAAACAGATATGTGATTATTTCATGTAAAATCCCAAACTTGTACTAAGTAGAATCATTCCACGTCAGTGTGTGTTTAGTAAAGATATCAATGATAAGGAGATTAAAAATTAATCTTAATGTCCTAATATTACTATCTAACAAAAATTGAAGCAACAATTCTTTGTTATTAAACTCGACATCAACTTTAATTAGGATCATAGATAGGCATGAAATCGGTTTAAGAACCAAACTTCTGTTGCTCCGTTGCCCCTTCTTTGCCTCCATAATAGAAAGATTTCAGAAAGAATAGGTGGTTGCTCTCGGGTAATAAATGCTCACTAGATGCTTTAGATAGCAAAGTTGCGGCTGCATCAGTTTGAGGGAAAAATAGAGCAAGAAGATAGATGTCTCTTACCTTTTCCGAGTAGACTTCTTGGAGCAGACCGGTGAACGGGATGAGATCAATGGCAGCAATCCAGCAAGCACGAGCGCTAGGTTCAGACGAGCAGGAGGATGGGCATGGGTGTGGTGAATCTAAGTGATAAAGAGATAAGGGAGAGAGAAAACTATTGAGTAGGAGGATGGGCATGGGTGTGGTGAATCTAAGTGATAAAGAGATAAGGGAGAGAGAAAACTATTATTGAGTAGGAGGATGGGCATGGGTGTGGTGAATCTAAGTGATAAAGAGATAAGGGAGAGAGAAAACTATAAAAGCTAGGAAGACCAAGACTTTCAAGAATGCACATCAGTGGTTAGAGGAATTGATAGAAAGTACTTTGCGCCCACAAGTGCTTGTCTTGTAATGGTTGGACAATATCCTCAGATATTTGTAGTTTCCACAATCATATATTTGTTCATGTACATAAATATAAACTTAAGAAGACCAAGACTTTTTGTAGACAACTACAAGTCATCAGAGATGGCTAACTTTCTCTATTCAAAACGGAAAACAAAAGCACGTGCTTTGAGCTAAACAAGAAAAAAGGGTCAGGCACAACAACCACACCAAACAATCCATTAAGCAAGTTGCTTTGTTTCACTCTGGCAATGGTAAAGGAGTCGCAAATAACCATCTAACAGTATGATCTACTGAAATTATGGTCTATGCATAAAACTCATGAAAAGGAAAATCATGTTCAAAAGGACTAGCATTCTCCTATTAAGCGGCTCCCTACCATTGACTACTATCTCAGCACCCTTCAGCAGATCATTGCCATCCTCTTGCTGCGAATTTTTAGCACTGTCATTGCTGCGTATAACAAAAACTCAAGAAGTCCAAGACTTTCCAAGACGCAAATTGGCATTGTTACTTCACTTTTCACATGGTTTTTTTTTTCCTCGTTTGAATAAAATATTATTTAATAATCGGCATTGATTGTTGTTCTCTTGCTCAAAATCAACAATAATGTTCGTCCAACTTTTTTCATGTTTAATCATATTTTAATTATTCATTCATTTATCTCTATGGTACTTGTCTATTAGAATTATGTCTAGATTTTTATGTATCTTATCAAATATAAGCTTAATAAAAGCAAAAAGAAAAGCTAAAAAGAAAAAAACAGCAAAAAACTGAAAAAGAAAAAGAAAAGAAAAGAAAAGAAGGAATGGGGCAAGGGAGAGCACCGCCATTCCCACAGCCACTGCCATGTCGTTGGCATCAGCACCACTGCCAAGGCGACTCATTCCAATGCTGTTGCCACCATTGCAGCCGGCAAACCTAGCCAGATCAATCATCACATCCAATTACCTTTAATTACCTAATGACTGGTGTAACTTGATCTAGAGGGGAATTCACAACATAAAGAATGAATTCTAGGATTCACGATTTCTCACTTGCGTCATCAACATGTGAAGTCCACCTCATCCAACAGTCAACAAACCTATTCTTAAAGGCTTGAATACCTAATTGAAACTAGTAAGTTCTTAGCATTTATTTTTAATTTTTTAATCTTTAAAGGATGAACAACCAACTACACCACCAATAAAACGAGGGCTGATATTTTACAATCTCAAAGCATGATGGGCAAGCTGAGAAGAAGTCAACATATTGCAGTGAAGATTTAGCTCAATATACTCAACTTCTTTACCTCAAAGAAAGTAACTTTCATCCATGCACTATTGTCCTATATGAGAAAAGTGGCACCCACATTGGCCCAACAGAAAGCGCCAATAACCACTTCAACCGAACGAAGACCCCACCAGCCACAAATGCAAGTTTATCATTCACTGCACAAATACATACGGACAGCAAGCTACTAGGACAACTTAAGCACGCTTCAAGCATCACAATGTGACAATCCAATATGAAATCATAATGAATCAAAGACGTCACTTTCTTACATGGATACACATACCGAGGAGGTCCAATTACGCACAAGTAACACCAGACAACTAATGGCTTTACTTGACTCAAATCAGGGCAACATGTAATACCATCATTTTTAATATGTTTCAAGCCTTGAATTGCCCCAATTTGATGGAAAACAAATGTAACATCAATGCAGCATCTCTCTATATGTTCACACAACTAGAACACTACCAAAATGATATTGAAATCCTCACAATCCTCATGTGAACGATGACAATTTGATGAGCCATCAATATCCACACATGCCCATCTCACTATGCATATTTATGCACCTCAAGGACTATGTATATAAAGTCATACGTAGGTCATCCGTACCAGAACTTCTCACGTCCAGCAGCATAGAGGAGTAATACTATGTACATCTTCAACGTCAGTTAACACAGCAAATGCACGCATGAACAGCGAACATCAAATGCACGCGACCCACATTTGACATACTAAAAGCACACATAATCGCATTTCTATCAACTTTATACGGGAAATGCAGTAAGAGACAAGCAGTGCAACTTCAATGGGACATCAAAACGTTGGTAAATGGAATGCAATAGGAATTAACCATCCATGACTGAGTCAGGCATTCTGTCGAACAGGTAAAACGCCTCCCCGTTAAAGAACTAATTTACGCCATCTTCAAGCAGCGATTCACTTACAGTCATTACTATCAGCAACGACCAAGGTCCAGAACATCGACAGAAACTGAAAAGGAGGAAAGTCGACGAAGAAGCCTCTCCTCTGGAAATTCAAGAAAAAAACAGAGAGCTCAGCTCGATTCATTGAACCGAAAGCCGAAAAGCATAGAAAGAGAGAGAGAGAGAGAGAGAGAGAGAGAGAGAGAGAGAGAGAGGACTTGGCTTTAGCGATCGAACGGCGAGGAGCCGAGCAGGAGGAGCAGTTGTCGTCGGAGCAAAGGCTGAGAGACAATTCTGCCGAACTCAGGATTCAAAATTCATGCAGACGATAAATAAGAGACAGCCTTCGCTCCGTTTTTTGCCACGAACGGCATGTAATGCCTAGTTTTTAAAAAATGCCCCTTTAGAATTTCAAAATATGATAATGATATATTTGAGAATAATGTCCCTTATTCAATAGTATATATAGATGTGAGATATATATAAATATTTTCAAAACATATAAAAGCATTTTAAGTATTTCAATTTTTTTATATTATTATTAAGTATGATAGATTAGTATTTTTAGCACCAAGTATGAAATTATTGCAAACTAAAGCAAGATTTTTAGGACTCAATATATGTCAAAACACTATTAAACCTATTAATAAAGCTATAGACTTTGCAAATAACTTTCCTGGTGATATTGAAAAGCAAAAGAATTCTATTGCAGAGATTCTTAGGATGTTTCAGAGTCTTAAAACCTTATGTACACCTTTATGCTTGTAAACACCGATGCTTCGAATATGGGATATGGAGGTGTGTTGAAACAAATGATGGATTCAAATTCTAACGAAAAATATAGGTAGATTATATACCCGAGTTTGGAATAGGCCTCAAAATAACTCTTCTATTATTAAAAGAAAGATAATGTCCATTAATTGTTGCGTTAGAAATTTCAAGGTCATTTTTAAAACAATTTTTTTTTTTAATGAATTGATTGGAAAGCACCAAAAGAAGTTTTGCCAATATGTTAACGATGGAGCCTGCCAAGAGGGGCACAGGATTAGTCAAAAAGAAATTTTAAAATTGATGTCTCCAAAGATCTAAAGATCTATTATGAGGATTTTCTTTATGAGCTTTGGTTGTTCCAGTTCGAACACAGAAAGCATAGGTATGCTCTGCAAAAACATTAGACTCTACCCCAGAAAGTTACTCAATAAAAAGAAAAACATTAAACCTTGTGGCTTCTTTAAACTAAGCAGTTGATAGAAATTATCCAGCTATTGTCATTAAAGTAAGCACTAAAGTTTGCCAGATGGAATAATGAGTAGTATTCTGTTGCACTTCCATCGATATGCACTAAAAAAAACATCAGGCTCTACCAAAAAGTTTGAGATCTCAAGTTGTGCTCGTGCGGTGGTAACTCAGTCTTTTTGGGCAATGCACTTTCCCTCAGAAATCGACAGAGACGGTCGATATTGTCCCATCGCTGGTGGTTGAGAATGAGATTGCGAGATTCGAATGAATTTGAAGTTGGGTTGAGAGTGAATGTGTCTGTTTTTCCCACAGCCGCTGATCATACGTCAGTGGCTTCCCAATGGGTCAATAAGCTTCAAAGGCTTGGATGCTTTAGTTAGCGAAGTTCTTGCTTCATCAGTTTGAGGAAAAAAGAGAGCAAGTAGATAGCTATCTCTTGCCTATTCTGGTTAGACTTCCTGGAGCAGACTGGTGAACGGGATTAGATCAACGACAAGCAATCCAGCAAGCCGGTTCAGACGAGCAGGAAGAGAACACTGTTGAGCTGGGGAACAAGCGCCAGATTCGGCGGTTCACAGTTTAGGTATGTGAATTCAGCTACGGCAAAGCGTGGCCACCACTTGCAACGACGAACAACGATATCGATGGAGCTACGGCTAGGATACGTTTATAGGAGATTGGGCAGATTGAAGATGGCGGGGATTGGCGACAATCGACAGGCATGCAAGAAGTGAATTGAGTGAAAGTGGAGTCTGTTAGGCCTAGGATTATCACCTAGAGGGGGGTGAATAGGTGATTAAGAGAAATTTAAATCAATTTGCACAGAATGAGAAATTGATTAAATAAAACTTAACAATCACAGCAATATAAAGACAAGGAGATTAGGGATAGAGAAACAAGACTCAAGATTTATAGTGGTTCGGCTTAATTCAAGCCTACGTCCACTCTCCTCCACGGACAGCCCTTCTGGCTGGATTTCACTATGAATCAACTGAGTGATTACAGTCTCACGCTCTTGAGTCCACAATGTAGAAACTCTACTACACTTCCTCAAGTTCTCACCACAATATGATCTCTCTTTTGATTACATATAACACTCGAAGAATAAGATCACACAATATAAATGGAGATTCAGACTTTGGAATTCTTCTATCCAGCACGCTTCAACAACTAGAGCATCTCTCTTATATACTTCTTTATGCCTACATAACCGTTGGCATATTCCAAAGAAGTTCTTCCAATCAACCCGTTGGACAGAATCAATTAGAGAGATCTCGAGCTCTTTAAGGCAACTGGAGATAGCCCATCAATCCTGTTCGCCCATACAATCAGGATCTCGGTTTCCATAAGTAAATCTTTCCAAGAATAATCTGCGAATTTATACGAATAAGGAAATAGGATCTTCTAGTGTTGAATCCAGTAGAAAAGTATTCCATAGCCGTTGGAATCGTATAAGATAAGAATACGAATCTTGATCTGGAAACTGTCCATGAGGTTAGACTTTGAATACTTGAGTCTTACTGTCGTTAGACTTTGCCAGTAGAGTCTATCAGTCTTCAGACTTTGATCTTCAGACTTTGTCAGTAGAATCTGCAAGTCATCAGACTAGACTGAGGAAAATGTTTTGTCAACTTCAAAATACCTGAAGATAGTTTTCCAACAGAGTCTGTGGGCGTGAGTTTGATGCTGATGATGACGGTGGTTGAAGAAAGAGTAAGGCGGTGTGGCTTTAAAGGAAACGAGCGGGAGAAACAAGATGGATTCAGCCGGGTGTCTTTTTTCCTCGGAGGTTCCCATTTTACTTTTAATTTTTTTCTTTTTTGGGGGGAATAAATTCAAAGGAACCTAATTGTACATGTTAAAATTCCGGTATGCTTTAATTGCAAAATAACAGTTTTTGAAGGAAAATGGATTCCATTTTTTCAAAAATATATGAAAATGACTTTTGGGCAAAATTTAGGTATTTACAAATTTTATCTATCAAATGGTTATTTTTGAGCTAAACATACTTACTTTGATAATTTGAGGTTTCCTATCTTTAGGAGATGTGGGATTGTTGGACGATACTATACTTCCTAGACATGGTTGTAACCACCTGCTTATTGCCCACATTTTGCCTCTCTTTGTGGAGGAATGATAGTGCATCTTTGGACGCTGGAATCTGTATTTGACTTCTAATCCCATTTGGATTTTTCATTACATTCCTTTCTTGAATCGAACTGAGCCAATTTTTGTTGTTGTTTTCTATCAAAGTTGTTTGAGTATTTAAAGTTTTTATGTTATTGCATCTTACATGGTAAAGAGTAGAAACTCATATAAGCTCAACTTAAAGAATCGTGGAGAGATCTTTTAAGGTTATGATTCAATAGATTCGATAGTTTTGTTATTTGAGGTTGGCATAACTTCATTTTGCTCAAGGATGTGAGGAATCATGGAGGCTATGAGGCTATGTATATATATATTTTTAAATTACTGGGTCATTTTCATCTATAGGGACGAAAGATAGGTCCCATACATATCAAGACAAATGGAACTGTGAGGACCTTGCCTTAGCATCTTTTGTCACCATGTCCAATCAAACATAGTATTGAGGACTTTACCCCTCCGAGGGCCCAGACCCCCAACTGACGTACTAATTTGTATTTCATCCGCTAGTTATTAAAGGCTGAATAAGGTACACATGAGAGGCTTTACTGCATATCGCGAGCTTTTTTGTTTGGAAAGTGAAGAAAAAGTGAAATAGTGCTGATGGGAAAGAAACTTCAAGATATTTCAGGCCATTCAAGACTTTGCAGGATGCAAATTAGAGTTTGTTGCTTCCCTTTTCACATCCCTCCCCTTCCATCCCTTATGTGAATATCTGTTTTTCCATTACTATTAAAACTTCCCTGCGTTATTTCTTGATTAATCTCTATTGTTTTATATATCTATTGGCTCAATTTGAGACATGGATGAATTACCATGTCATAATGATTTTGTTGACATGATTCACTTATCCTGCAGATTAGGTGATGAGAAGAGCGTGTATTGGCTTATACAATCTTAGCATCAATTGTCTTTGCCGACATGACAACATTTTGACATATCATATTGGACTCTAATACGGACATTTAATGACTATTTAACTGCTTTAGCATCACATCAACATTTTTCATCTGCAATTTTAATGAAGACCTCATATTGACCCAAATTTGAAAAATTGAGGTAAATGATTAAATGAAAAAATTAGGCACTTGATTGTAAAATGGGTAATAATTCAAGTACTTACTCGATATCTGTTCTACAATCATTAGTCTGTCTAGCTTCAAATCTCAACGTACTTTAATTTACACAATATCTGTTCTACAAACTCATCTTTATGATTCATTGTTCGGTTTTTTCTTTTGTAAGATTATTCATTCTTTTATGTGAAAGAGAAAGGAGATGGTTTTGTTAATTTCATGCACCAAAAGATTTCATTGGCTAAATGTCAAGCGCATGGGGAGAATATAAAGTTCCCAATATCAATTTCCTTTAGATTTTCTTCTTGGAACGGTTCGATCATAAAAGTTCGAGCTATACACTCGAAATATTTTAGTGGATTATCAAATATTTGATTGAATAGTTATTTGTACTTGATTTTCTTACGTCTAAAAATTATATTAATAACATTATCATTGGATGTAACTGTACGGCCACACATAATATAAAACTTTACTAAGATTTCTTAGCCAATTACAACGAAATTGCCTAAATAATATTGGTAGATAATTTGTTCCCACTCTTTGAAAGACGGATGATATCATCTGAAACATCTATCCTGACCCACAAGATACAAAATTGATACCACAAGGAACATATCGGACGCCAATGTCGATAGTTAACGGCTATTAATGTCATATCGACTCTGTTCGTTCACGGTTTCGATTGAGGTCTCACGTTGACCCACATTAGAAATGTGGAGGTAATTGATTTAACGGAAAAAAATACTTTAGATGCTTGATGGCCAACATATAGGTAAGAAATTTCATGCACCTCATTATCTGGTTTTATTTAAGTCAATTATATTATTTTTGGAAGCCATAAATATAAAATGAAATTATGGGGTTTCTTTATGAAGTTATTGCTTTCGCATGTAAAATCGAATAAGCGTCTCCTCTTGAATGTCTTTTTCTTTTCCTTATTTAGCCAGATCCCAAATGCTTGACATAAGGCACAATCAAATTGTATATATTTTTTTTCTGACAAAAAAATTGTTTATTTTTTATAAGCCGAGAAATATTCTATGATTTCCTTTGTCATGTGTAACTACTAGGCGATTATATATGATAAATGTAAAGTTATATACACAAGTCAACGGTAGACCTATCAAAATGGGTTTTAAACTCATATATAACCAATTTAAAATATAAATGGATCATATATGGATTACTTAATTTTAAAGAGATTGCCTTAAATGGATTATAAATTTAAAGGCTAAAATAAATAGGTCTTAAATAGGTTGAGTTTAGATCGATTTTCAACCCATTAGACTCATCCACACTCTCTCTTTCTCTTATAAAAATATTTTTAAAAAATCGAAATCTTTTTTTTTTTTTAATTTCTTCTTCCTTCTTCAATTTCCTTCGTCGATGGCCGGGCCAAACGAGCTCGAGCTCATTGATCGTGTGAGGCCAAGACCTCCTTAATGATTGGCGAGGCTTAACCTTCATTGATTTTGCGAGAATTGAGCTTGTTGGCTCTGGCGAGCTCTAGTAAGCTCGAGCTCGCTGAGGACTAGCAAGGCTCAAGCCTCATCGATTCGACGAGACTCGAGCTTATTGTGCTCAGGCTAGCTCTAGTGAGGCTCAAGCCTCTTCGATCTAGTGAGACTTGAGCTCGTCGGCCTCTAGCGAGCTCAACCTCGCCAAACTAGCGAGATAGAGCCTCGCTTGAGGCTGGTAAGGTTCGGCTCGTCCGCCATCGTCATGGCCGACGACTGGCGAAGGAAAAGGAAAAAGGAAAAAAAGAAAAGGAAAAAAGAAAAAAAGAAAAGAAAAAGAAAAATAATTGAAAAATCGATTTAAAAAAATTAATTAGAAATTATATTTAAAAAATAAATAATATTAAAAGGCAAGCAATCATATTTTTCAAATTTTTAATTTATTTTCAAATTTAAGGTAAATATAAAAAATATATTTTTTTTATTTTTCAATAAAATGACTTTATAAAAATATTTTTCAAGATAAAAAGAGAGCCTCAATTTTTAAAAAAAATATAAAAATTGTCCATTAAATTTGTATTTAATAAAAGAGTTTTAACAATAAAATCATAAGAAATAAGCTTTCATATATTTGGAAGTATTTATCAATATAATCTTTAAAAGAAGTCACAAGAATAAATTTTCCTAAATTTGGCTAAATATGGAAGTGTTTTACTAACATGGGTTAGGTCGAGTATGGATCGGGTATGAGTTGGGTTGGGTATGGGTCAAAAAAATTATATTGCATGAAAATGGATTAAAACAAGTTAAATAGGTCAATATGTGTTGGACTATTTTTGACTCAACCTAAACCCAACCTGACCCACCCATTTAATGGCTCTAGTCAACAGTATTGAAGTACATTATGCCTTCTTGGGACAAGGCTATAACACTCTTGCGTCCATTTAATTATGGTGCTTTTCACGGGCTTTATGGTAACTCTTGAATTTTTCTTTTTTTTTAAACTTTCAATAGTCAATTAAAATCGACATTGCTTGTAGTTGAGGCCTCTACGGACCAAATTAGATTAGTGCATTTGACGATTTTCATTTTGTTGTAGGTAATTATACTTGGTTCAAGTATGCCGAGTTCTAAGGTTTGAGAAACATTTGGAAACAATCAACCACGTGAATAGTTCATTTTGTTCTAATTCCTATTTTTTAATTACTTGTAACATGAAAATATGTGCGCAATATACACATGTCTACGTCTGCGCGTTGCCCGTGCATGAACATTGGTAATCTAATATAATTCATATTTCATAATTGATTGACCTCATTAATTGGGTTGAAATCTAAACAAATTTTAAATTTAACCATCTTTTTTTTATCTATTTTTTTTAAACTAATAACCATTAGGAAAAGGACACACACTAGTAGAGTATCCATGCCGCGCATCGGCTCATAATCAGGGTGTATGTGTTCTTTTAATTGAATCTTAATTTAGGAACTCATGAGCAAAAGTTGAAATTGTCCAGAAGTTATTTAAATTTTCCTATCCTTTTGCTAAGTTCTATCTTATTTAAAGCATAAGTGAGCTAATGGAGAGAGAAAACTATTTAGTCCAAGAAGACCGAGACATTCACCTACCTAAAACATTAAACAAAGACCAACACCAAGGCTTTTTTTTTTTTTTTTAAAATTGCAGCCATACATTCTCAGTGACCTTATGATCGAGAACCACTTGATAGGAGAATCGTGGTCCTTTGCATGATTTTCCTATTCATAGGTGTTATGCCTAGAGTATAATTTCTAGTAGATTGTACATTGTTAGTTGGTGATGCTTGACCTCTCTTCTTGTCTAGCGATGAATGAAATTGACCATGATTAATAGGATTAACAAACGAGCATCTTTGTACAACTTACATTGATTGAAACAAATGTTAGTGATCCACCTAGCAATGGCATCTTACTTTCTATCACACATCTACAAGTCATCAAAGACAACTAACTTAGACTGTTCGAGAAGGAGAACGGAAACATGTACTTTACACTAACAATAAAAAGAATTAGGTACACCACGAATCCATGAAGCAAGTTGCCTAATTTTACTTTGGAAATAGTGATGATTCAAAAATCAGCAATTAATTCATTAAGCAAGTTGCTTTGGGCTAACTTTTTATGTTCAAAGGACCACGATTCTCCTATCAAACGATTCACAATCATGAACAACTATTTCAACACACTTCAGCGGATCATTGCCACCCATCTTGCTGCAAATTTTTAGCACTATAGCTGCCATGTAAAAGCTTATACTTAAAAAAGAAAAAAACCAACAAAACATTTGTAACTTATAAGATGAAGATATGCATACCTTCTAAGTTGGTCATGTGAAGAAATATCACCTCTTATCCTCTGCCTTGGATGGCCACAAGAAAAGGTCATTTCTTTCAAACGACAGCCAAAAAGTCTTGATCTGGAGAAAAAGGAGAACAGTTTATTTATATAACTCAAGGATACAATATGCATCAAAACATAAGCCCTTTGGTCTAACTCAAATTGCTTGTCATGATAGAATACTCATAAAATACATTTCAGTATTCACAAAAAAAAAAAATTAGACATAAATTGTCGTCACTAGTAAAAACATTTTTTATCAACTAATTATTTTAATTAAAAAAAAAAGCAATCATCGATAAGAAAATATTTTCTAAATCATTTATTTTTTGCAGAACAAATGGAACCTTAACGTATATATAAGCCTAAGAATCTTCTTTTTCCCCCGGTTGAAATATTTTAATGGATCATCAAACATTTGATCTAATATAAAATCTTTCTATGTACTTGATTGTCTGTCGGTTGGACATTATGTTAATAAATAATATTATTATCACATGTAATCGTTCGGGCACACATAATTTAAAACTTTTTTTTTTGGTCGGAAAAGAAGTATAATATATCAACGTAAAGAACCAGTGAAGCCCGTAGCATGGGCCTCAGTATACAAGAGATCTAGAAGGTAGCCTGGTGGGGACGAAGCCCGGTTCAAAGCAAGAGTGCCATTACAATGGGCCCTGGCAGCCCAATCAGCCACAAAATTAGCCTATTTGCTACAGTGACGCACAGCTAGGTTAGGGAAAATAGAGATCTTCGCCGCCGCTTCTGCAATGAGGGAACACACCTCCCATGGTGTCTCGATCAAGTCGTGAAGAGCATTCACCAACACCATACAGTCCGATTCAATGAGAAAATGATCCTCATACTTCCCTTCTCGTAATAGATGATCAAGGGTTAGGATGAGAGCTTGGATCTCGGTCTGCAGAGCTGATGTCGCTGGAAAATCACAGGTAAAGCCATTTAAAAGAGAGCCCGAATGATCCCTTTGAATGCTTGCCATCACTCCTTTGATACTATCATGATAAAAGGCCCCATCAATCTAGTGGTCGCCATAGTGAATGAGGATGCAGAGAATAACGGGCCGATCGCTGCGGAGAAGAGCGGGTTGATTGCTGCGGCAACGAATCAGACAAATTGTAGGTTCGAACTTAGGCAGAAGCCAATGACCTGAAGATGATCGGGATGCTATTGCTAAAATACAAAGCGGTTGCGTGCCTTCCAAATTTGCCACAACAGAGCTGCGATCATTTGCAGATCAGGGCAGGTACGCCATTCTTCTAGCTAAGCGACTAACCACGCATCTATCTGTGTAATTGATTGCTGAGTGATGTGAATGTTAATTTGTGAATGAGACCATAGATGTTGCGTCCATGGACATAGTAGGAAGAGGTGTTCTGTGGTTTCTGGGATAAGGTTGGAACAGATGGGGCAATATGAGTCTATAATGATGCATCGTTGGAATAAATTAACTTTCTTGGCTAAAGCGTTATGGCAGACCGACCAGAGGAAAGGTCGGATTTTAGGGGGAAGCTTCCTAGCCCAAATAGCTTTCCATAGTGACTTGGGTGGGTGATAAGACGAAGATGCTATGTTCTGTTGAATAGTAGGAGTCGCATTCCTGAGGATGTGATATCCTTTTTTCACATAATATTTGCCATTTATAGTACTAGTCCAGATAATTCTATCAAAAGTGTATTGAGGATGAACCTGGATATTGAGTATTTCTTGGACTGTGGAAGCATCAAATTGTTGGTGCAGAAGAGGAATGTTCCAACTGTGACTGTCTGGGTCCATTAATTCAGTAACAAATAATGGGTCATTCCGATTAGCCAGGCCCCCTATAACTCCTCTCGGAAGCCAGCGGTCTTATCTGACTCGAATAGACTGTCCATTACCTACCGACCAGCGAAGATGAGGTAAGATCGACTCCCTCCCAACTAGAATACTGCGCCATCCCCAGGAAGGTCTTGATCCCCTTTCAGCATGAATAAAATCAATAGAGTGAAAGTAAAGCCCTTTAAAAAGTGTACTCCATGGCGCCGTTGAGTTTTGAACTAATCGCCATGCTTGTTTCCCAAGCATGGCTTTATTAAAATCTTGAAGATCCCTAAAGCCTAGGCCCCCACTCTCTTTGCTACGTTTAAGAACAACCCAACTTTTCCAATGAATGCTTGCTTTAGTACTATCTTTCTGCCACCAAAATCATGCAACTTTCTGTTCAATGGATCGACAAATAGATGTAGGAATTCTAAAAATGGACATGGCATACTGAGGTATCGCTTGTACGACAGTTTTAAGTAATATTTCCTTTCCACCCTTAGACGGCAAACTTTCTTTCCATCCCTCTAGTTTGGCATTTACCCTCCCCAAAATCCAAGCAAACATGTCCCGTTTAGATCTGCTCCAATCCGATGGTATGCCTAGATACTTTCCAGTCCTCTGAACCACTGGAATTTGAAGCACTCCGGCTAAATTTTCTTGTAGACTAAAAGGGTAGGATTTGCTGAAAAATATGCCAAATTTATTTCTATTGACAGCTTGGCCAGTAGCATAACAATGTTGATTCATAATGTTCACTAAATTCTGACATTCAATCAATTTTCCGTCTAAAAAGAAGATAGCATTATCAGCAAAAAATAGATGGGATAGAGTGGGACACCACTTGTTCAATTTGATTCCCTTGAGATGACCCATGGTGATGGCTTGATGAATAAGATGGGATAACAGATTCGCCAGAAGGATAAAAATGTAGGGAGATAGGGGGTCCCCCTGTCTGATGCCTCGGGTAGGTTGAAAATAAGGCAAAAGTTCACCGTTGAATTTGACAGTAAAAGACACTGTCGTTATGCATTGCATGATCCATTGTACCCATGTAGGATGAAATCCTAGAGTGAGGAGATAGTCGTTTAGAAAGTCCCATTCAACCCTATCATAGGCCTTTTGCATATCCATTTGAGAACGGCCCAGAATTGACGTCTGCAGTTTCTAACTTTAATTTGATGTAGAACCTCTTGGACTATTAATATATTGTCTTGAATTTGACGTCCACTGACAAAAGCGCTTTGCTCCTGGGAGATAAGTACAGGCGAGTAGGGCTTAAGGCGATTGGCAATCACCTTAGAAATGATTTTATATGCATAATTACAAAGACTGATGGGGCAATATTGGTCTAATCGTTCAGGATGTGGTACCTTGGGTATTAGGGCTATGATGGTTCGATTGAGATCCGGTGGTAGGACGCCAGAGTTAAAAAATTGCTGCACTGATGAGAATAGTTCATCTTGGAGTATATCCCAATGATGCCAATAGAAGAGTCCATTCAAGCCGTCTGGGCCTGGGGCCTTGGTGAGTCCCAATTGGAAAGTAGCCTCTCGAACTTCCCTTTTGGTAACAGGAGCTATTAGGGACATATTCATCTCATTAGTAACAACCCGAGGACATTGGTTCAGAATAGGCCAGTAGTCTCGATGTCCCACTGTTTGAAATAGATGTGAAAAGTAACCCGTTGTCATCATCTTCAAAATTCTAGGATCACACACCCAAGCTTGATTGTCATCCTGCAACATACCAATCTTGTTTCGTTGTCGTCTTTCTATAGTTGTTGCATGAAAAAAATTTAGTATTTTTGTCTCCCCATCTAAGCCAGTTGATTCTAGAACGCATCACTCAGAATTGTTCTTCTTGCTGCCATAACTGTCAAATTTGCTCTTTCAGGTGAGTAACCAATGATGCATCATGTTGACAAAAAGGCTGATTAGTGTGATCTTGGAGTTGTTGGTGCAAAGTTGCAAGCTGACGATGCCCCCTGGAAAATTTGTATTTACTCCACCGACCCAAGGCTGAAGAGACCACCTGAAGTCTGGAAGGCAGATTAGAAATGTAGGGCTGTGCGGAAGTCCATGATCGAGCAACAACTTCACGGAAGTCGGGGTTTTGAATCCAAAAGGATTCGAAGATAAAAAGGCCGATGTCGTCGATAGGGTATAGCTACAGTGGTTAAGATCAGCAGGCTATGGTCAGAACCCACCGCCGGTAAAGCAAACACCTCAGCCTCAGGGAAATTAAGGCGCCAGTCCAGATTACAAAGAGCCCTATCCAACCTTTCCTTGACAAGATCATCACCAGACCTTTGGTTCATCCAGGTAAAAGAACAACCCTTACTTTCTATATCCATAAGTGACCAATCATGTAATACTTCTCTAAAAACATGCATCTTAGTAGAGTCAGCAAAACGCTTACCTACTTTTTCCCAGGGATATAATACTTCATTGAAGTCACCAACACAAATCCATGGAAGGGTGTTGATTGTGCATATAAACCTTAATTCAGCACAGAATAGCCGGCACGGCTGAATATCAGACGAAGCATGGATGCAGGTGAGTCTCATCAGATTACCTCCCATTAAGTCAATGCATATGATATCAAAAAACTCCGTAGCCGATCGGTCCATTGTAATATGAAACTGAACATTCCAAAAAAGAGCCATCCCCCCAGCTAAACCAATGGGATTCATCAAAACAGAATTAGGATATCTAAGTTGCTTTCATACCCGTTGGACTGCCACTTCTTGGTTCTTTGTTTCCATCAAAAAAATAATTTCAGTCCTCTCCTTAGCCACTAAGGCCTTGAGTGATTTGACTGTTAGGGGGTTGCCCAGCCCCTGACAGTTCCACCTCAAAAGTTTCATTTTTTCACTCGGTGGCCTTTTTGGGCAAGCCACCATAGCCCATTGTTTGACCCCTTCGACTTCCATGATAGGAGTATCCAGAAGTTGTGTGTCATCTAGGTCAGCATGTACATGTAGATGTGGAGTATAAGGAGAATACATTTTCAGTTTTTTGCTTGTTCCTGCTATGGTGTTGAGTCGGGATTGCTTTGTCTTTTTTGCTTGGACCAGATCTTGAGGAGCTTTCAATTTTGCAGAGGCAAGGTCAACCTCGACTCGTGTTGGAGATTTAGACTTCTGGTCAGATACAGCTACCGGTTGTTTCTCTGTTAGAACAGAATGCTCGGCAAAGACAGCATCGTTGTGAAGAAGAGGCAGGTTAGGCGCATGGGGAGAGTCCCTGTTATTGTGATCACAAGGGGGTTGAGCTACAACCAGCTGATGGGACGGAGGGGGAGTTTTTGGGATGACCTCATCCAGAGCTGCAGGTATGGTTTGCAGTTCATAGAAAACCTTCCAATAGGGACTATGTTCCCGAACCTCCGCTCTTAACCATTGACCAAAGGCCATTTTTTCTTTACCCTCCATCTTTGCTTCAGTATAAGGATAGTCCTTGCAGTACGTAGCATAGTGGCCAAGTTTCCCACAAGAATAACATAAATGGGATAAGCGTTCATACCGAAAATCTAACCATAAAGTCTTTTCCCATTGAGTTGTATAAGCTGTCCTATTTTTAGGGATTCCCATACATCAAGATCAACCTTAGCTTTTACGGTTCGGATAGAAGTGCCCGCTTTGCTGTCAATACGAACTTCTATGACTTTACCTATGTGGCCGACTGCTCTTTTTATCATATTTGCAAAGCTCCATTCTAGTGGAATACCAAATACTTGCACCCAGAATTGACAGGTCAAAAAGTCATAACAATGCAACGGCGTATCGGGGATCCAGGCCTTGAATATGACTAAATGGCCAGAAAAAAGCTAGGGGCCCCCATCTAGAACACGTTGTCTGTCTGCATCAGATTTGAATTTAGCGACATACAACCCTTCTTCCCGAACTGAGATTTCGACCTGGTCTGTTCTCCACACACGCCTAAGGGTACTTTGAAAGGCTTGTAAGTTTATGGGTGGATTAGATAGAACTTTACCAATCAGAGATAACTTACAATCTTCAACAGTTGCTGCAGGTGGTGCATCAGTCTAGACGTCAATCTTCTGTTTTGGCCAAAGTCGACCCATTCGGGAACATAGAGCAGCAAGCCAAGAGACGCCGTCATCATCATGTTCGGCCATGGATTCAGAGCTTAGTAAGTAGCCATTACCAGAGAGACAAAATTAAGAGATGAATAGACATGCAGCATCTGGTCAGAAAGAGAAGGAAGTAGGGCGAATAAAACCGGAAATTGGGAAGATGAAGACCAGATTATTGCAAGATAGGTAAGCTAGTGATAGGAAAAAGACACGCAGTAGTTATGCGGACTGGGTCAAGATACTTGGAGTCCGAAACATAGCGATTGGCGACGGGATGGAAATGGATTGAACTGCGTGTAATACTGGCTAGGAAACCGGAAGGAAATCTAAACAGAGTATAGCCAGGAAATTGATCTGGTGAAAGATGGGTAACATGCAGCAATTCAATAAAATGGGTTTCGATCCATGTCGAGCAGTAAGAGGAACTGATTTGTGGAGAATTCGAAGATGGATTAGCAATTCAGTACAATGGAAGACTGACGATGGAATAGACGAAGAGAAGGGTTTAGGGTTTAAAGCTACCATGAAGGTAGAAAACAAACTCTACATGTCGAGAGAATTCTTAGACCGTCCCAATCAAAGGCACATAATTTAAAACTTTACCGTGATTTCTTTTATTCAATTAGAGACACTGGCACATTTATATGTCCTTTATTTATCTGTCTGGTCTACCAATTACAACTAACTTGCCTAAATAGTTTTTTTTTTTTTTTTGTAGACAATAGTTTGTATATTTTTTTTAGCCAAAAAATATTACCTGATTTTCTTCATCATGGATTGCTACAAGTCGATCATTAATAACAGTTGTAACGTTAAGGTATAATTGTCCAAAAATTTCTAAACCTATTGCATGGCGATCAATTCAGTCTTAAATTTTCAATGTGGCCAATTTAGTTTTAAAGTTTTTTAACGATTTGTCAATGTAGTCATTCTGGCTAATTCACTGGAAATCACTAATGTGGATGCCGGCCATCTAACATGACATAACTATCAATTTAGCAATTTCCAATTAAATTGTTTAAAGGTTTATAATTAAATTAGTCAAATTAAAAAAAAAAAAACTATTGAATTAGCCACCGTATAATAGATTTATAGACTTTTTGGGTAATTATTCGTAAAGTCATATATATATATCAAAAGTATTGAAGTAGTAATGATGCTTTCTTGGGACAAGGCTATAACACTTTGTAATCCATTTAACTTTGGGTGCTCTCTACATGCACCTCAGTGGTGAGAGGAATCAAAATAAGATACTATCTGTACACAAGTGCTTGTTTGGTAATATTCAGATAATTTCCCCAATTTTTTTGTCTGGAAAGTGAAGCAAAAGAGAAAAAGAGGTAATGGGAAAGAAACTTCAATAAATTCCAGGAAGACCAAAACTTTGCAGGACGCAAATTAAAGTTTGTTGATTCACTTTTCACATCCTGCCCCTTCCATCCGCAGGTGAACTTCTTCTTTTTTCCGTTAATCATAAAACCTTTACACGTTAGGTCCGGATTAATCTCAATTGTTTTTTCTTTCTTCAAATTTTGCTCAATTTTACGCATCCGTAACTTAAATGGCCATGTTGTAGTGATTTTATTGATATGAATCTTATGCAGATTGGTGATGAGGAGAGAAATGTGTATGTTAGCTTAGACAATCTTAGCATCCAATATCTCTATTGATGTGGCCACATCTCAAGATATCGCATTAAACTCCAATATGAACATCTAACGGCATTAGTGTCTTGTCAACATTTTTTTTCCGCAATTCTAATGAAGGTCTCATGTTGGCCCACATTTGAAAAATTGAGGTAGTTGATTGAACAATAAAAAGTTCAGGTACTTTATTATGAAAGGGATAATAATTCAAATAATCACGATGTCATTGCCCCACATACAATCATTGGTCTAGGTTCAAATCTCGCACATACTTTTGTTTATGCTATATTTGTTCTACAAACTTATCCTCTCAATTCTTTGCTTGGTCTCCCTTTAATAATTTTCTTTTGTAAGATTATTCATTCTCTCCTGTGAAAGATAATAGAAGATATTTTTGTTAATTTCACATGCCATAAGATTTTAGGGACTAAAGAGGTTAGAAAGTTTCTCAATGTCAACTTTGTTTAGAGTTTCTTTCTTGGAATCATTCGATCATAAAATTTCAAGCCTTACCCTCGAAATATTTTAGTGGGTTATCAAACATTTTATTGAAGGTAGACTTTTTATTTGTCCTTGCTTTTATTTCTGTTGGAAGTTGTATTCATAATATTTTCATCAGATTTAACCATATGGGCACACATAATATAAAACTTTACTAGGATTTCTTAACCAATTACCACGAAATTGCCTAAATAACATTTTTTTGTGGATAATTTGTTCCAACTCTTTGAAGATGGATCAATATCGTCTCGAAGGTCATTTCTGACCCGCAAGAGACAAAATTAATACTGCAAGAAACATATTGGATACCAATACAGATAATTAACGACTAATTAATACGTTGGTGCCATTGATATTTTTCGTTTGCGATTTCAACGGAGGTCTCATGCTGACCCCCATTAATAAATGAGAGGTAATTGGTTGAATTGAGAAAAACTTTAGATACTTGATTGCCAGCAGAAAGGTACGAAATTTCATCGACCTCATTTAGCTGGTTTTGTTTTTAGTCAATTTGAATATTTTTGGAAGCCGTGGATATAGAATGAAATTGATGGGGTTCCTCTTATGGAGTTTTTGCTCCAACCCCTCGCATGTAAAATCGAATAATTGCCTCCTCTTGAATGTCTTTTTCTTTTCCTTATCCAGCCAGATCCCAAATGCTTGAGATAAGACACAATCAAATTGTATGTTTTTAATAAGCCAAAAAATATTCTTTGATTTTCCTTGTCATGTATTACTACTACCAGGCGATTATAAATGATAGTTGTAAAGTTATATACACGTGTCAAAAGTATTGAACTGCTAATGACGCCTTCTTGGGACCAAATTAGATTAGCGCATTTGACAATTTTCTTTTTGTTGTGGGGAAATATATTTGGTTCAAGTATGCCAAGTTGAGTTCTAAGGTTTAAGTAATATTTGGAAACAATCAACCACAGAAATAGTTCATGTTATTCCAATTCCTAATTTTTAATTACATGTAATCTGAAAATATGTGCGCAGTGTCTTCGTCCGTGCATAGCACGTGTATGAATATTAGTAATCTAATATAATTTCATATCTCATAATTAATTGACCTCATTAATTGGGTTCATATCTAATTACATTTTAGATTAAATCTTCTGTTTTTTTTTTTTAATTAATAACTTTTAGGAAAGGGAAAGTAATAAATGATAAGGCTCATCAAGGAGGACAGACCAAATTTATACATATATAAGTTATGGACGATTTCAACTGTTGTTCATGAGTTCCTAAATTAAAAGATTCAATTTAACAAGTACGTACACACATGTAAAGTACCCATGCTACGCACACAACTTATAATCAATGTGTACGTACTTGTTAAATTAAATCTTTTAATTTAGGAACTCACGAACAACAGTTGAAATTGTCGACAACTTATTGAACCTTTTCTATCATTTTGCTTAGTTCTGTCTTATTGAAAGCAAGAAGAGAGAAAACTATTTAGCTCAGGAAGACCAAAACATCCACCTACCAAAAACTTCAAAAAAAGACCAAGACCAAGGTTTTTTTTTTTTTGGCATCTGTACATTCTTAATAATCTTATAATTCAATGTCTTCATTTGATGCATTATTGGCGAATATGCTATCAATGTAGGCTTTTATGTGGCAGTTACCGTGCTAAAGATTCATAGCAAGATGGGTAGCAATGATCTACTGAAGGGTGCTGAAGTAGTAGTTAATGATCGAAAACCGCATGATAGTATAATCATGGTCCTTTCCATGATTTTACCGTCACAAGTGTGATGCCTAGAGTATATCTAGTAGATTGTACACTGTTAGTTGGCGATGCCAGACCCTTTTTCTTGTCTAGTGATGAATGAAGCTTACCACAATTAATAGGACTGACAAATAAGCATATTTGTGTAACTTGCACTGATTGAAATAAATGTAGACGATCCACCTAACAATGGCATCTTATTTTCTATTATATATCGGTAAGTCATCAAAGACAACTAACTTTGACTATTCGATAATGAGAATAGAAACACCTAATTTGGGTTAAACAAGGAAAATAGTCGGGCACACCAATGAATCCATGAAGCAATTTGCTTAATTTTACTCTGGAAATAGTAAACAATTCATATATCACCAACTAATCATCAAGCAAATGCTTTGGTTAACTTTTTTCTTTTCAAAGGACCACAATTCTCCTATCAAGCGCTTCACAATCATCAACAATTGCTTCAGCACCCTTCAACAGATCATTGCCGCCCATTTTGTTGCAAATTTTTAGCGCTATGGATACCACGTGAAAGACTACTCAAAAAAAAAAAGAAAAAAAAAACCAACAAAACATTCGTAAGATAATTTTTTTATGAAGATATGCCTGCCCTCTAAGGGTGAATCAATAACCGTAGAGTCAATCAAGGATTATGTTGAAACGAAGTGATAATGAGTTAATGGAGATAGACAACTTTAAAGTCCCGGAAGACCAAGACTTTCACCTACCAAAGAGTTTCAACAGAGACCAAGACTTTCAAGGATGCTTTCTGTCCACAAGTACTTTGTTCATGCAGAGAAACCATAAACTCAAGAAGACCAAGACTTTACTAGACATCATGTATTTGTTTGTCTATAAAGTGAAGCAGAAGCGAAAGAGAGCAAATGAAAAAGATAAGAGTTTGCAGGATGCAATTTGGCATTGTTACATCACTTCTCACATCCCTCCTCTTTCATCCCTATGCGAATGCCTTTGTTTTTCCATTACTAGTAGACTTTCCCCATGCATTACATGTCACGCTTAAAAATTTACTGTTACTATAATTTTTGTCCTACTCTTTTCTTGCTTAATCATACCGTGATTTTTCATTGAATAATCTCTCTTGTACTTGTCTAATGAATAATGTCTAGATTTCATGTATCTTTTCAAATTTAAGTTCAATAAAAGAAAAAAAAAAGCAAAGAAAAAAAATAAAAAGAAAAAACAGCAAGAACTTGAAAAAGGAAAAAAAAAAAGAAAAAAAAGAAGCGAGAACGGGGCGGGAGAGCACACCACCGTCCCACGGCCACTGCCAAGCCGTTGCCATCAGCACCGCTCCTTATAGTCACCTTCATAGGCAACATTTACTTCAGATGTTTTTCTTAGAGCGGTTTATTGGTAAGAGGCATTTAGGTATTCTCGAAACATGCATGTTCAAGTCAATTATTGCATGTAAAAATGAAACTGTTTTGATGATTTTGCTAATCCTAAATAGATTTCATGATTTTGTTAACGCAGAACTATAGGGGACCACTGAACACCAGCGACGGTGGCCTGACGGTACAAACTGATATTCCACAAACGCGAGGTCACGATGATAATCCATTAGTGATGGTAGTGCCTATATCTTGCCTTGCCCGTGATGGGAGCTCTGGTAGCTTGGTATTGGATGATGAGACTTGGCTACCCGAGATAACTAGGTTGCGAGTGGTATTGGACGATGACCTTCTCGCGGTCTGAAATATTTCAAGACAGACGTGAAACTTTTACAATTACTCAAAATGGTAACAGAGCATAGTCTCCTTGATTGCTCCTCTCGGTCTTTCCTTTGTGACAAAGAAAAAGAAAATGTTCTCTGAGATGGCGTGGGAAGTTAAATAGAATAAAGATGAACTGTTAGCTTCGACAAGGAAGGCAGATTGAAATGGATTGTAATCTGCCAACTCGAAAACCCCAATTTTGCATCTCTTCGGTCGCTGCTGTTGTTGGAGGTACGAAAGCTGCTTCGTTTGACTTTGAATGTAGACCTCGATAATTGACATCGTGATACAGATAAATCTTTTAGAGCATGTCACCAAAAAAAAAAAGTAAAGAGAATATTAGTACAACTACCAAAATTAGTAGCTTTTTGTCTTTCTTTTGTCAAGTTGCAAAAGATGAACGTAAGCACATCAGTTGCCTACCTCAACAATGTTTGCATTTGATCACCGGGAGAGATTTTGCCAAATGCAGAAGACAGTGGGATATTCTGCAAAGCAAGCACAGTTGAGAGAATTCAGGTCAATGAGCTAGGGCCTAAGAAAAAGATATTTGGAAGAGAAAATACAACAAACGCTGAAATTGCAGAAAAATATCAATACAAGAGCAACAATTCTTCATGATTCTCACACAAAGCATAGTGCATTTCCATAAGTGGAAAGATAAGCAATTTTTGGGCATGAAACAAAGTTCAAGATATATCATCAATAAAGACAGGCACATCCATGCATCATAATTCCTGCACTGAGAGCAAGTCCATGTACATATTATTTGTTTTGAGAACAAAGATTAGACATTGGAGAGATATCTTCTTATTGAATCCGAACTCGATCAATTACGATGAGTGGGATTTCTTGGATGAGGTGCCAACAGTCGCCGCAGAGTTTTGAGCACCGATCTTTCAGAATCTCTCATTGAATTATGCAGAATACATGGAGGGAGGGATGGAAGCTTTCCTCTGTCAAGTACCTCAACATCCGGCAACTGTAAAATATATGACTGTTTGAGAGAGGAGAGATGCCTGCGAAGCCCACTTGATAGTCTTTGCATGTTCCTCATATTTTTCATCCAAGGAGAGGTTAGAGAGGAAGGAAATAGGAGGCTCCACGCATCTTACGTCCTCCGCTATTGATGGTTCTTCCACATTTTTCATATTTCTTATCCAAAATCCTGGAAGAGGACGATTAATTAGTCCTGAATAAAAATACTTCCATGCATAATGAACAACTATGAGAGTAATCAGACAAAAAGAATTATATGCATACCCACCCAACAGCAACAAAAAATGAACAGATAAGACAAGAACCAGGATCCTTCGCTTTCCTTTTCTCAGCAATTAGTGACCCTTTGGATGATTTTTTTTTCGCTGAATTATGTTAGCACACACGTATGGGAGACCACTAATCACCAGTGATGGTGACTTATCGGTTCAAGCTTGATATTCTACGAATATGAGGTCATGAGATCGAATGATTAGTGCACGCTGATAACTACTAAGAATGATTGCTGTCACCTGGTGTAACTGGAAAGCTCCGAATGCAGCAACTTTTAACCATAAATCACCAGATCCTGAGACCATCAGTAATACAGATAAGAAAACTCTTTTGCAGTGTGTTGCCTGCAAGAATATAAGAGAGCTATGTCATCAGTGGATGGATGAAAGGCAGGGCGTGTAGTAAAACCTAAGCTAGGTTCTGTGAATATCAACTGCGATGGGTCTGACATTAAAGAAAGGAAACATGCTGTTGTTGGGATTGTTGGGAAGATGGAATTGGACTTTAAGGCATGAATACACTGTCTTGAAGAAACAAACTATTTACTAAAGCACTTTTTCTATGCTTTACGAACAAACTAACAACAGGCATTGTGGCCACAAATTAGGCAGGGGACATGCTTACCCGCAGGGGTGTGGTGGTGCAAGTTAGATTTGCAGAGGAGGCTGAATTACTTTTTGTTGGAAAGAGAGTTGCAGTGGCAAAAGAGAAGCTGGCCCAAGGTTGTAGTGGAGATAGATGCAGCTGTGGTATCCAAGGATATTATCAACTTTCGCAAGCAGTACAACTAAAGACTAAAGGAAGCTCCTACTGGGATTCAAGCAGCTAAAGATCAATTTTCAGCTCTGAATTGTAGTCGTATTTCGTGAAAAGCAAATGTTTAAGCCCTTTGGGTAGCTTTGCATACTAGGAAGAGGACGTGTCGTCAAAATTGGAAGTAATGGATGAGTACTGACTTTGTTTGCTGGACAAAAAGAACCCCAACGAATTGTCATTCGTTGACCTTAGTGGGTTGTTTTTGGAAATTCATGGGAAATATCTCCATGACAAATATCAATTTGTATTGCGCATCGAATAGAGGAGGCAGAATCAAAATTGATGCCTTCAAAACCAAAAACTTACCTTTAATCCGAGAAAACTGGCGGTGCATGAAAGAATCGGTTCATTGGATCCGCACCCAATCTATCTCGATGAGAGGGATTTCTTGGATTAGGGGCCAATAGTCGCCAGTGAGTTTTGAGCATCTATCTTTCAGAATCTCACATTTCTCTATATACAATTCTTGGAGGGAGGGAGGGAGGCCATCCTCTGGCAAGTACCTCAACTTCGGGCAAGAGTCGATCCATAAATGTTTGAGAGAAGAGAGATGGTTGAGAAGACCGCTTGATAGTCTTTCAACATTCCACATATTGCAAATGCGAAGATACATTAGAGAGGAAGGAAAGAGAAGACTCCATGCATCCCTGTCCTCCGAAGGAAACCATACATTCTCTCCCTCCCCTCCCATGCAAAAGTCAATTAACATACACCGGAGGGATGTGAGTAGGTGTAAGCCCCATTCTCTCATTGGCTGCTTCAGATTCTCACACCCTCTTATTAAAAGGCGATGCAAATTGGGAGGCAAACCTCCTTTGGGGAAGCATTTGATATTTTGGCAATCCTCGATGAATAGCGTCTCGAGGGATGTAAGATGACACCACTGATTTGGTAGAGACTTTATCTTCGAACAATTACTAATTATAAGACATGACAGGGTGATGGGAAGGGAAGGGAATTCCTCTATCTCCAATGCAGGACAATTACTTATATCCAAATGAGCGAGATGGGAGAGCGTGTGAAGGCACTGTGGTAGGCTTCCTAGATTTGGACAGCCATCAATTGTCATTTCTTTGAGTGATTCTATGGTGATTGTTTCCACCGACTCCACTCCCTTGCACTCATAAATACAAAGTTTCTTCAAAGCAGTAAGTCTATTGTTTGTAAACAAAAAAGGTATTAGCGAATCGCAATTTACAATCCACAGATACTCAAGTTGAGATATCGAGTTACTGTTGTTAGGATCATCTAGACGAATGGTTGGTCCCAAGATTTTTGGACACCTCCTAATGATCAAATGTTTGAATGTGTGCATCTTGCTTGGAAGCTTTTCTAAACTTATGCAATTGCTCAATTCCATCTTTTCAAAGTTGCACGGCAGCTCTATTTCTCCTTCTCCTGCCACAAAAGATGAGAATCGAGGGCAGCTTTCAATGGCTAATTCTTGAAGGCAAGTAAGATTTAGCATTATATTTTCATCTTGCCACAAGTATGTAAGCTTGTCACACCGTCCTATATGAAGCTCCTTTAGCTTGACCAAGCACCTCATAAACACATGATCAAAGCAAACAAGCTCGGCAAGATTTTCAATTTTGAGAATGGTCAAAGAAGTCAGGTTGACCAAGCTCTTTAAGATTTCCTTATTACAATCCTCAAGGCATAACTCACGGAGAGATGGAAAACAAATCTCATTCGTTGAATTATTCAAATGCGGACATGAATGGATTTCAAGTTTTATGAGACAATCAAGTTGACGAGGTAATGTCCTAATCAATGAAGGACAGCTCCGGACAACAAGATGTTGAAGACAGGAGAATGAGACTTCTTCTTTTGGGCCCCCAACATAAGGAGACCAATTCTTCCATGACAACATCTCTTTCAACTTCAAAGTTGTTAAGGATGAGAAAGGCCTTTTATCTCCATAAAATTCAGAGCCTATCATTCTTATTGCGTGTAGACCTTCAAGAGATAATTCCTTCAGTGAAGGTAGTTGTCCAAGCGGGGGAAGTGATATAACATTAGGACAGCCCCGCAAGCATAAAGACGCTATCTTAGAATAGGATGGACCACCTAACCATGACGGGAATTTTGCACCACCATAGTTCAAAATATTAAGATTTTCAAGATCAATGTGAGGTCGTAGGAAGTCAAGCACTTGTGCTTCCCGCTCATGATTCTGGAGATTTTCCAAATTTTCATCCCAATGCAAGGATAAGTGGGTAAGGCCTTGCTTTTGATGCAAATTAGCATCAATTGCATCTTTAACTTTTTCCACCTTCTGCAACTTTGATATGAATAATTCTCCTTGAAGATGTGGCAAATTCTTTAACTCCTCTAACCGTGACCCTTTCTCTGGTCGTACCACAAACTTGGACAAGATAATAAGATTTTTTAAATGACCAATACCCAACGGCATCTCTTTAAGACTCCTTGTATCTCTAACATCAAGAAACTGTAAAATGACCAATTTTGTGATGCCTTGAGGCAACTTTGAAAGTTTTTGACAACCTCTTAAGATCAAAACTTGTAATTTGCACAAGTTGACAATTGATTCAGGTAGCCTTTTGATATCAGTGTATGAGAAATTGAGATATCTAAGATGTTTTAGATCACCAATGCAATTTGGTACCTCTATGATGTCACAATGACATATTGAGAGCACCCTCAAGTACTTCAATTCCGTTAGCAAGTCATGTAGCACCTTGTTGGAAATAGAGAAAGTGTCCCCTCTAAATCCATTATGCAGTAGCATTAAAGTTCTTAGTGCCTTCATTCGGTGATATTCTCTTAAGCATTTTGATGTAGCAAAATGCGATGAGATGAATGATGCATAACGAATTTTCCCAAGAGATGTGTCTTCTTCATTAGCTACCAAGTGAGACTCCCCAGAGCTAAAGTATGCACTTCTTGCAATTGACTTTGCTAGATCATTCAAAAGATCATGCATTGAAAACTTAGATGCGTTGACACTTGATTGTTGAAGAAATGATCTGGATACTAACTCATCAAAGTAATTTCGTCCTAATATGAAATTATTCCCCTTTACTTTTTGTGTATCTAAAAAGCCCTCGGCTATCCATAAGAGTACCAGCTCATCTCTCTCAATTTCGTAATCCTTGGGAAATACTGCACAATAAGCAAAACATCTCTTCAAATGGCAAGGAAGATGGACATAACTCAAGTTCAAGACAGGGAGAACCTCATCATTCTCTGCCATCGGAAGATCCCATATTCTGTTATTTAAGGTATCTTCCCATTCACTAGGATTCCTTTTATTACGTAGGGCACCGCCTAGCATCTTTGCCGCCAAAGGTAAACCTTTACATCTTTTAGCTATTTTCTTACCTATTGTTTTAAAATCCGGATGGCTCTCAAAATCTGTTGCTCCAAGAGCATGAAAGGCTAATAAGCTTGTACAATTGTCAAGGGACAATTCCTTCAGATGATAGGGTGATGCTCTAGTTATGGAAACAACAGCAAGGTTGCGAGTCGTGATGATGATCTTACTCCCCTTAGCCCCCACTTCAAATGGCTTTAAGAGGGCAGTCCATTTTTCATATTTCTCATTCCATATATCATCTAAAACCACAAGAAACTTCTTCCCAGATAGATTGCCCTTCAACTTAACTTGAAGCCTGTTAAGATCTTCACCCTGGCATGATAACCCAGTGATTGACCGCAAAATAGTTTTTGTTATGTGAAGAACATCAAAAACATCTGACACACAAACCCACGCTCTCTTCTCGAAACAGCTATATACTTTGACATCATTATACAACCGTTGAGCCAAGGCCGTTTTTCCAACACCACCCATCCCAACTATGGGGATCATGCACAACATGGCATCGGAATCTTCGACTTCACTAATCAATAGTTTGAGTATTTGTGCTTCTTCCTTCTCTCTACCATAAAACTGAGGCTCTGGCAAAGAAGTGGTTAGATCCCTTTTGTTTGTGTAGTTGGATCTGTCCACAACATTCTCTTTTAAGCTTAGACGAGCCTTCCCAGTGACAATCACTTTCAACCTGCCACTAATCTCTTGTACCTTGGTTTCAAACATGAGTGAGCCCTGGTTTGGATTCGATCCGGACGATTTATCTCGGCCAAAGAAAGAGAACTTCCATTTTTCCAGACATTTGCTTGTGTTGGATTCTGCCTCCAACTTAACCTGAGCGACTTTGATCACTAACTCATCAATCAAGTCTTCCATATCATAGGCCAAGTCCCTAACATCATCTAGCCACAGCTTCACTAGAGGGTTACCGCTGAGTTGCTTGTCTTCTGCATCAATCAGCACTGCATTGATTGTGCCCAGCATCTCATTCCACTCCTTGAGGAGAGCGGTGCTAATTCCTTCATGTTGTGCATTGACTAATGTGAGAGAAGTCAACTTGCCGAATAGGACTGAAAAGAAGGAACCCATAAAGGAACCCAAAATGATCTCTCCAATTGTCATGGTTGAATCAGTCACTGTAGAGAACAACAAAGGCGCTATGTTGAAGCGAGGTAAAAATGAGTCAATGGAGAGAGAAAACTATGAAGTCTAGGAAGATCAACACGTTCATTTACCAAAAAGAACATAAAAAAGACCAAGACTTTCGAGGAATGCGCACCAAAGGTTAGACAAATCAAAATAAAATAGCTTTTGTCCACAGGTGTTTGTTTCGTCAATTGTTCGTCAATTGTTCGTCAATTGTTCTTCTTTTTCTTCGTATCGAGACTTTTCTCGTGGGCATCCAAAACAGAGGATAAAATTTGAATTTTCTATATACGACCGACTTAGAGCACACGCCTATGTTTGTCAAAAACTTCAGTGCATATTAGTGTTTTGTTGACATTTTTCGCATGCATATGTTGTTAGTATCCTTGAAATTTCAATGCATGTTTTTTTTTGCTTTATTGGTGAGTATGCGATCAATATAGGCTTTTACATAAGATATAAGAAGATTACCGATTCCTCCTTCAATGAGGATGACCATGTGGAGACATCAAAGATGTTTGTTCTTTTGTTTTTTTTGTTTTTTTGTTTTTTTTGGGGGGATCAAACCACCATATGCTTTAGGTTGCAAAGTTCTAGATGCATCAGTTTGGGGACGAGAAAGAGAGCAAATAGATAGATATTACTTACCTGTTCCGAGTAGACTTCCTGGAGCAGACCAGTGAATGTGATTAGATCAATTACAACGATCCAACAAGCACGAGCTCTAGGTTCGAACGAGTAGGAGGAGAACACTATTGAGCACGAGCTCTAGCTTCGAATGAGCAGGAAGAGAACACTATTGAGCCAAGAGATGAGCATAGGTCATGATGAAGCCAAGTGATAATGAATTAACGGAGAAAGAAAACTATAAACCATAAAACTCAAGAAGACCGTGAGCTTCACCTACCAAAAAGTTTCAATAAAGGAGAAGACTTTCAATGATGCTTTCTATCCACCAGTGCCTTGTTCATGTAAATAAACCATAAAACTCAAGAAGACCGTGACTTGACTGAACTGTATGTTGTGACTAGATAGTGAAGCAAAAGCGAAAGAGAGCAAATGAAAAGGACAGAGCCTTTGTAGGACGCAAATTAATTCTTTTTCACTTCTCACTCCTCCTGGTACAAGCTGATATTCCCCTATCCGAGGTCACTAGGATAACCCACTAGCGATGATAGTGCCTGCATCTTGCCTTGTCCATGACAGGAACTCTAGCAGCTTGGCGAGGTTATAGTGATAGGACTTGCCTACCCTAGATAAATGGTTTCAAGTGGTACTGGATGAACGGCCTTCTCCCAATCTTAAATCGAAATTCATTGCGGCAAAAGTGAGGCTTTCATGATCACTTAACAGACCGACAGAGCATAGTCTACCTGATTGCTCATCTCTGTCTTTCCTTGATAACAGAGAAAAAAAAATGCGCTTTGAGATGGTGTGGCAATTTAAATAGAAGAAGAAGAAAAACTATGAACTTTGACAAGGAAGTCAGGTTTAAATAAATTATAGTCTGCAGGGTTCATTCAAATTTAATTGTCACATTCACCAACTTGAAGATACTTGTTTTAAATCCTATTTTGTGCATCTTTACAGTAGCTGCTGTTGTTGGAAGTAAGAAAGATTCTCCTCCGACCAAAAAACAAAACAAGAAAAAAGAAAGAAAGATTCTCCGTTTGACTTTGAATATACACCTCGATGATTGACATCATGATATAGATGAATCTTTTGAAGTGTGTCACCAAAAAAAAGAAAAAAAAAGAAATAGTTTTGAGCATATCGGTACCCCTACCAAAATAAATAGCCTTTTGTCTTCTTTTGTCAAGTTGCAGAAGATAAACATAAGCACGTCATTTGCCTACCTCGACAGCATTGCATTTGATCCTCCTTAGAGATTTTGCCAAATAAAGATGACAGTGGGATATTCTGCAAAACAAGCACAGTTGAGAGAATTTAAGTTACGAGGCTAGGGCATTAAAAAAGAAGAAGAAGATCTTTGAAAGAGAAAACATAACAAGCGCTGAAATTTCAGAAAAGATCTTTAACAGTGGGATATTCTGCAAAACAAGCACAGTTGAGAGAATTCAAGTCAATGGGCTAGGGCACTAAAAAAAGATTTTTGGAAGAGAAAACATGACAAACACTGAAATTTCAGAAAAAAATATCAATATAAGAGCAACAATTCTTCATGATTCTCATGCAAAGCATAGTGCATTTCCATTAGTGGATAGATAAGCAATAGTTGGGTCAAACAAAGTTCAAGATATATCATCATCCAGACAGGCACATCCTCGCATCACAATTCCAGCACTATGAGCGAGTCCATGCAAGTATTATTTGTTTTGAGGAATAGTCACTCGTATGAAACAATGGTGGACTTGCTGGACCACGTTAGCATTATAACCGTTTCATTGTGTGCTTCCTTATCAAACAAAACAGAGCAACCCAAAAGTCTAGCTGGTTTGTGGCAAATTATGTGAAGCTTGTCCATAAACAAACATGAACTTCCTAGCATCGAGTTGAGGATTCGTAATAGAAGTGGATTTTTGACCAGCAGTAGTAGCATAACGACAAATGTGGAAGAAAGAAAGAAGTCTGAACCATTACCTAAACAATTAAAATTAGACATTGGAGAGAAATCTTCTTGTTGAATCCAAACTCAATCAATTACAATGAGTGAGATTTCTTGGATGAGGTGCCAATAGTCGCCATTGAATTTTGAGCATTGATCTTTCAGAATTTTACATTGCATTATACCAAATACTTGAAAGAGGAAGCAAAGCCATCCTCCGACAAGTACCGGTAACTATAAAAGATAGCTGTTTGAGAGAGGAGAGATTTCTGCAAAGACCACTTGATAATCTTTCCATGTTCCTCATATTTCTCATCCAAATATATATTAGAGACAAAGGAAACAAAATACTCCATGCTTCTTACATCCTCCACCGTTAATAGTCTTTTCACCGTCCTCATATTTTTCATCCAAAAGTCTAAAACAAGATGAGCAATTAGTCCTAACTAAAATGATCCTTCATGCATAATGAAGAATTGCAAGAGTGATCGAACAAAATTATACGCACACCTAATTGACTGCAACAAAAAATGAACCGGGATACCCTATTTATGATTTTTATTTTTTGATGACTAGAAAATTCCTATGATTATGTTAATTAATATGTATGGGAGACACTGGCGATAGACACTTATTCGTACGGGCCGGTATTCTACAATTGTGATGTTAGGAGATCGAATGACTTGGTATAGGTTGATAACGCTTAAGAATGATTGCCTACGCTTGTTGGTATATCTGGAACACTCGAAATGCAATAGCCATTAAACAAAAATCACTCCATACTGGAACTTTCACTACACAGACTAGAAAAAGCTCTTTTAGACCCCGTTGCCTGTTAAAAATGTAAGAGAGCTAAGTCATGATTGGTGTTGGAAAGGCAGGGTCTGTAGAGTAACCTGAGCTAGGTTTTGTGAAGATTGACTGTAACAGGAGCTCTGGCAGCTTGGTGGGGATATAATGACAAGACTTGCCTCCCTGAGATAACTGGATTGCGAATGGTATTGTATGACGACATTCTTGCAATTTTAAATGAAATACTTCACGGCAGACGTGAGACTTTTAGGATTACTAAACAAAGCAACAAAGCATAGTCTCCCCGATTGCTATCGTAACATCTTCGATTCCAACCCCGTAAGGATCGGCCATAAGGTCTTGAATGGATCGACCATGGATCATTGGCCATGGGATCATTAGTTCAAGCAGTAAAGAATCAAGGATCGTTCATGGTCCAATCGACCGACCGACCGACCGGTCATGAAATGGTCGAGGTGTTGGCCATGAATGTTCTACAAACCATACCAGTGGGATAGGATCACCAGCTCATAAGATGACTTTTTGATCACGAGGATTGGTCATGGGATGATATTGGATTGGCGGATAGTAATGATCGGTCATAGTGCCCTACCGTGGGTAGTTCCGCCCAACTATGCACCGATACACGGACGATCCAATGCAATCAAATGCAATCGTCTTTCAACCAAAAATATATCATTCCCTATTTAATTCTTAATGATCAGAAATGATTCTTGAGTTGGTGATGTCCAATGGGTGATCGGTAATACACTGGCCATGAACCATATGGGTGGATCGGGTGCAAATCGAAATGAGCCCGGGGATGGACCCGACTATTCCGTCACTAATTCTAAGGTCCATGAGTGTCTTGGCTTAGTGCCAGCCCATGGATAGCCTTAGAATTGGCATTGATTCAACCAAAGAACCAAGGACCGAAAATAAAGGAAATCGGTCGCGGTAAGCTCGATGATAGGCTAGGGACCAACCTAAGAGCCAATCCTAGACCTAGATGGACACAGTCATGCCTACCATAGGGCCGGCCAAGGAGTTGACCAGTGACCGACCCTCTAGGCTTTCGACCACCTAAGGGGACAATTTGGGCAAGCATGGGGTACGGTGGCCAAACCTCGGTGTATGTGATTCGGTTCTTTGAGGTGTACATAATGATACCTTTCTCGGCCCTGGAATCAACTTGGATGATAGAATTCTCTAGACTGCCTTCTTGAGGAAGGAAAGAATAAAGCAGAGAAAATTATAGAATATCTTCATTAAATGAAGGAGGATGAGGTGTCCCTTGACTTTTCAATTGTCATGATGGAGGTCAAAAATATATTGGAAGTTATAGAAAAGGTGACACACACGTGAACCAATTGAAGAACGATACACAGACCCCTCATTAATGACCGAAGATTATAGATTTGCCGAGTTGGCAACTATTGTATCATTATGTCAAACTCCATTAAATGTAGGGTATAGGTGGATCATACTTATTTTTAGAAATTGTTTCTGAGCACAAGAGAGCAAGAAGCTACTTTTTCTACTTCTTGTTTCGGTTTCAAATCTATTCATGTGCCACTTTTCTATTCTGAGGAATAAAAAAATTAACTGACGTTACCAAGCAGATTTTTGTTCTTTTTCTATTTCAGGAACAAAAGAATAATAGAACAGAAAAATTGGAATGTTATCACGCAAACCCAGCTTGTTGACAGAAAGCCCAATTATGAGAAATCAAACTTGGATGTTGTCCTCTACTTACTTTTATTATTGCCCTATTTTTCACTTTGAAAGCTAATTAGTTATCAATTTATTCAGGTCATATTTTATTCGGAATAAGTGATCAATTTTATTTGTGAACTTGAATCGAATGGCCCGCAAGAATATTTGGACATAGAAGATATTTGACATGCTTAATCCAAATAAGTAGAAAACTGATACGTTGACAATATTTTTGGAAACATGGCTAATGACAAAATGCCTCTTCTGATTTATATATTATGCTCGAGCATGGCTTCTAATTTCTTTTTTATATTTTTAAAAAAATCAATTAGTTGATGAAAAATTTAAGCAAAATCTCAATAGTGATAATTCCTACTTCATGGTTATTTTTTCATAGGGAGTTCGAAATAGGAATGACTGCAAAAAGAATATTAATACAAAACACTGTACATAATATTTAGACTTAGACAAATACATCCCATTACAAAATCAAATCACACCACACAAATTCCATCGTTTGAAATACAAATATATAAGATTCAAACCTACATAAATACATCTCATACAAAAATTACATCTTGAAAGAAAAATGCAAGTCTCAATGTTACAAGCCGCTCTCCTTCAGCATGAGTCGGGCGAGATGGTGTCATCCTCCCCCCTTGCCTCAACTTGAGAATGTTCCTTTGGCGTCAGAATTTCCATAAGATAGGATCTGCCAACGACAGTCATCTCTAGTTTCTTGTCGGATAACTTTGCCTGTTGTCCCCAATAATTCTACTAGCCCTATTGACGGTCACCTCAGATATAATAGTTAAAGCCAGCAAAGAAGAATATCGTGAGCCATTACGGGGAAAAATAGGGTAATAGGAAGTGCCAGAATACCATTTCCCTTATGTATCATAAACATACATATATATACATGATGCCTAATTAAGCCCGCTATTTGAGCCTGAAGTTTTTTGTGCATGTCGATGGAAGTGCCAGGATGTTACTTATTATTCCATCCGGCAAACTTTAGTGCTTAGTTTAATGACAAAACTGGACAATGTCTATCAACCGCTTAGTGTAAAGAAACCACAGGGTTTAATTTTATTTATTTATTATTATTGAATAACTTTTTGGTAGTGCATACCTATGGAATAGCAAGAATATTGCATATTGATTCTTCCATCCAGCTAAATATGGTACTTAGCTAAATTTGGTACTTAGTCATTTTTTTTAGGGAAAATGTCAAATAAGGACCCAAAGTGAGCCTACTTTCTCAAATAAGGATCTAAAGTGACCGTTGTTCCAAATAAGGACCCGATGTGGCTAATAAGTTTCAAATAAGGACTTGAACCCGCCGGCCGGCCAAAATGTTTACCGGCCGGCGAGCGTGCGACATTTCCAGTGGCCGGAATATGGACAATTTTGTCCCAAAAAATTATAGATAGAAATTAATAAACCCTAAAAACAAAACCTCTAAACTCTTCACGTTCTTCTTCTTCCGCTCTTCATCTTTTACGTTCTTTGTCCCCTCTCGTTTGGAGAACCCAAAATCTCTGTTGATGGAGCAAGATCCCTGTCTCCCTGAGTTCCAAAGGTACGTGCCCTCCCTCCCTCTCTCTCTCTCTCTCAATTTGAACGAAACTGACCTCGGTTGAATGGGAGTGTGAATCAAAGCGTATGGCGAACCTAGGAAAAGATAATGAAGAATTGAGGCCCTCATGTTACACACGAGTGTCTCAATAACGAAAATGTGTCTTTACTCAAGATTTGTCTTCTTTCTTGGAAAGAAACGAAGATAGAAAACAAAAGAAGAAGATGTGAAGAAACAAAGGTAGGGGTTTCTTGTTGTGTTTCAATTTCTGTTCCATTAACAGAAAATTTCCATGCTCCAAGCAAGAGAGGACAAAGAACGGAGAAGATGAAGAGCAGAAGAAGAAAAACGTGAGAACATGAAGAGTTTTTCTTTTTAGGTCAAAAGAACAGGAAGAGTTTGGGGGGTGGTTTTTAGGGTTTGTTAATTTCTATCTATATTTTGTTTGGACAAAATTGCTCATATTCCGACCACCAGAAATGTCACACTCTCGCTAGCCGGTGAACTTTTTGGCCAACCGGCAAGTTTAGGTCATTATTTGAGACTTGTTAGCCACTTCGAGTTCTTATTTGGGACAACGGCCACTTCGAGTCCTTATTTGAGAAAATAGGCTTACTTTGGGTCCTTATTTGAGATTTTCCCCTTTTTTTAAGGGGAAATAAAACCAAATCCTCCTGAATTTTGAGGGTAGTACAAGTTTATCCTAAACTTTCAGTTGTTACACAATGCCTCCCCAAACTTTCATTTTATTATATCTATTAGCCTAACGTTATTTTCTTCTATTAGCATGTGTAACGCATATGACTCATAAGGTGTACAAGTATATATTTCATCTTATCTTTTAAGGAAATATCTCTTGTACCCACAATTGTTATGAACTAAATGAAATATTATATAAATGGGAGAAATTAAATTAAATACTAGAAAAGTATAAGTAGTAGTCATATTATTGAACAAAGTTTGATAAATATAGCCACTTTAGTACAACTAAATAAGATATTTAAGAAAAAAAATACAAACCATATAAAAAGGAAAAGGACTTGATAACAAAAAGATGAAATGATAAAAATTGGTTACTCATTACTTATATTCATAGGCATAATGTCTTCAACTTTTAAAAGGGAATGAGAAACTAAAATCTAATTTTTTTTAAAAAAAAAATTATTGATCTTCATCTTTTTCATTAATTAACAATTTGAAATACATAATGAGTGCCGATTTGTTATTTGCCCTTTTGTCATTTAGGTCTTTTTAGAACATTGTGTTTCTTGTTCTTCAATTTCTTATTAATTATATAAATATTTTCACAAATTAATAATATTCGTTGAAGTATTATTAGTGATATTTAATTTTATGATATTAATATTCTAAATAATTAATTTTTCTCCATTCTTTATTTTAAATTTTTTAAACCAAAATCAAGGATAAAAGAAAGATTTGAATATAAAAAAATGAGATGAAAGGACACAAATGGAAAAAAAAAATCTCAATAAGAAGATGGTGAAATAACAATAATTGGTTACTATTATGTACATTTAAAGGCTTAATTAATTTATAAAAAAAATCAATTAACAAGATATTTAAAAAGAGTTATAAAAGGAAATTATTGCTTCAACTCATAAAAGGAAATGATTAACTGAAAAGTAAAGTGATTTTTCTATATTATCTCTTGATCAGTCTTTTTTGTATTAATTATTTATTAAAAGTACGTAATCAGTATCCTCCACTTTTTGTTATTTTCCTTCTTGTTATTCTGGCCTTTTTCATTTTACTAAATTGTGTTATTTTTCTTTAAAATAACTTATTATTCCATTAATATTTTCATCTATGTTAATAATTACATTTCTTTTGATAATAAAGTTTCCATCAATTTATTTTCCTAGATTTTTCATTTTTTTTATCGGAATCAAAGACAAAAGAGAGACTTCTATAAAAAAGAAGAAGAGATAAACATACACATTTACCCCTTAAATGTTTTTACTATAGCACATTGCCAACAAAAAAATGTAACAGTAGTTAACGGCTATAATAAAATAAAAGCTCAAGGAATAACATACAACGATTGAAAGTTTAGGGACAAACACGTATTATGTCACGCCCCGATCCTCGAACACGTGCCCATCCCTCACCTGGTCGATTAATAGCGACGTCCCAGGACGCATCGCCGACCCTGTTCATTTTATATGCGCAAACGGAAGTATAAAGAAAATCCCCAGACAATAAAACAATGGGATAGAAAAGTAGGGCCATAACTTTCACATTGAAGCTTATAACCAAACTTTTATATACAACACAAACAGTATAAACCACAACCCTTCATACCCTCCTGATTCACTCTATTCGCACCAAAAGAGTTCACAAAAGAAGATGGGATCTCAGTCCATCTGGATCGTAGTCAAGATCCCTCTCGATGCTATCTTCTTCTTTCAAAAATCCTTTTCCTTCTCAGATTTCTCCTCCTCAGCTCCTCATCGGGGTCCTGAAATATTATCCCACAACCGGGATGAGACTACGTCTCAGCGAGTTCTACCCCACTAAGACTCAATTAGGGAGCCAATACACTACTCGGTTGCCTAAGCACAGCACGAGTCAGAGGACTTACCTTGGCCTCATATCCAACCTGCAATTCAAGGTTATATATAACGTTTCATAATTCACAGCGAACAATCAATCAAATCACTGTCAATCGAACTAGTCGATTACATGTCAGACGGACCATTCTAGGTCATCAGTTCCACACCATATAACTTCCCACATTTCACATAGGCATCCAAGTAATCAATCACTGATCGAAGCATCGATCAAATCGACCTAGTCGATTTCACACCAACAAGACCACTCACGGTCATTCCCATTAAATCAATCAATTTACAACATCATACTCAAGCAATGGTCAATCACATTAAATCACACTCAGATTGGACCATCGATCAATCGACTTAGTCGATTACATGTCATAGAGCACACGTGCATTCTCTAAGGCACTAGTTCACCAAAGTGATGCATCAAATCACCGAGCCCACGTGTCTCTTCCAAGATGCCTCGCTTAATTCCCTGGGCCCACGTGCATTCTCTAAGGCACTAGTTCACCAAAGTGATGCATCAAGTCACCGAGCCCACGTGCCCTTTTTACGATGCTTGGGCCACGTGCATTCTCTAAGGCACTCGTTCACCAAAGTGATGCATCAAGTCACCGAGCCCACGTGCCCTTTTAGATGCCACACTGATTCACCACTCCACTGTCGATACTGACCATCGGTACCCAAACATTTCCCATCACATAATTGAAATCAACCAATTAGGAGCATGTCCTAAAATTCACAATTTAAATTAATTTCACGCAACGTAGAGCTCAAATAAATAAACGGACTGCGCCACGACAATCAGCACGAGATTTCGGTCGCTGGCCATCCAAGTTGAATTTTCGGAAAATAAATAATTATTTAATTAATTTCGAGAAAATAATAAATAGTAGAAATTCAATTTAGCTCAAAATACAGCCCGATTAAATAAACGGACTTCACCACTGTCCTCAGCGTAATATTCCGGTCGCTGGCCATCACACTTGAATTTTCGGAAAGTAAATAATTAAATAATTAATTTCGAGAAAAATAATAAATATTAGAAATTCAATTTAGCTCAAAATACAGCCCGATTAAATAAACGGACTTCACCACTGTCCTCAGCGTAATATTCCGGTCGCTGGCCATCACACTTGAATTTTCGGAAAGTAAATAATTAAATAATTAATTTCGAGAAAAATAATATTTAAATGCCAAAAATTCCACTTAGGCCCGAAATATCAAATTGAAGCCCGATAAAGGGTCGGAAAATTCCCGGGCTACCCTCAATAAATAGTAGACCATGTCTACTTGCTAAATATGCATTCAATTTAACTAATTCACATCAAAAACAACTAATAAACCCTAATCAAAATACCTAAGCTTGATTAAATAAACTAACAACCAATTAAACATAATTAACTCACTAAGCAAGCGTTAGTGTGGTTACCCACCGGAATCGCGCGCAACCGGTACCAAATCGACGGGCTCGGCGCGAGGAACAACAAACTCCAAAGCACGGCACGACTCCGAGGCCCGGAAACGGCCCAAAAGCGGGCCTAAAGCCGCTGGAATACCCACTCGTGGGTTGCTGCGTTTCTGCAAAAGAACTCACAAAACAGCCATAAAACACATCCACAAGGGCGGCAAGGCACGGGGAAAGGTCGGTGGAGGTCCGGCGAGTTCAACCGGTGGTCGGAGGTGGCCGGACGAGGGTTTAACGGGGCTGGACAGCAGCTGGTTCGCGTGGAGGAGCTGGGCAGCGCACGGCCAGAGGTCGCGCGGGCGGAGCTAGGCTCGCGGGCGGCGCGAACGGCGGTGCGGGGCGCACGGGCGGCGCGGGCACGGGCGGCGGTCCGGCGAGCTCCTCCTCAATTTTTCTGGTTGCAGGCTTTTCACAGAGAAGAAGAAGAAGAAGCTCGTGCGCGTGGGGTCTTGGGGGAAAGGAAGAGAGAGGAAAGAGAGAGAAGAGAATAAAATAAAAAGAAAAGAAAGGAGGGGATAAGGACATGGACTAGTCAAAGAGAGTAGGGGGAGGCCAAATTCAATTTGGCTTGGGGAGGGTGTGCGCATGGATGGGGGAGGGAGAGGAGAGAGAAAAGAGAGAAAGAAAAAGAAAAAGAGAAAAGGGAGAGAGAGAAAAAGAAATTTAAACAATTATTCTTTTCTCTTTCCCTTTCTATTTTCTTTTGGTCTTCGATTAGCCTTCCGACAATTTCTTTCTCGAAATTTCGGGCTCGTCAACAAATTGACGGACGATGAGACGAAGTCCTAAAAAAAAATAAGAATTATGACACGCTTAAAATTCGATTCCCGAAATTGAGTTCAACTTCATGGTAAAAATCGACCGAACACGATTTTAGTCCGATCCGATCTATTGAGTAGCTTTTAGGGATTTTACCGCGGTTATATCCCTTAACGGCTTCACTCAATAGATGGGTTAACTCATGAGTGATCAGCTCAGAGAAAAAGGACCATTGGCGCGTCGACGAAATGCCCATTTCAAATATTCGGGATGGGTTGAAAATTTGGGATGTCACATATTAGTCCCAACTTATAACAATTGAAAGTTTGGGGATAAACTTGTATTAATCCCAAAGTTCGGATAAGTTTTATCTAATTTTCCTTTTTCTAATGGTAATCCATGTTTGCACTGTGACAACCAACACTAATAAAGAAAATGATTAATACCCCAAAAAATCTCAAACTGACATGCCTATGATAATTTTATCCAAAACTAATTTTTTGACCACAAAAAACCTTAAATTAGTATACTTCTAACAAATTTACCCCAAATGACCATAAAAAACCCCAGAATGGTACACTTATGATAAATTTAACCCAAATTAATTTGTTCGATTGCTAAAAATCCCAAACCAGTACGTTGGTGACAAATATACCCTCCATTAAAGTGAATTAATACTATAAAAATTACAAAAATAATATAAATATGACAAATAGAGAGTAAATTCCATGGTGCACCAATCAACTGTTACGTGTTAACCGATTCAACAATTTGATAGTAAAATTTAACGAAATTTAATAAAATATATGTGTCATAACTGTATCAGTTTGGGATAAATTTGTTTAAAATGTATCAGTTTGGAGTTTTTGATGGATAAAGAGTTAGTTTTTGGTAAATTTATCAAATGTGTACCAGTTTAGGGTTTTTTTTTTAGGATATTAATCCTAAAGAAAATCTACACAAAGATCTTTGGAGACATAGATTTTAAAATTCCTTTTTGACTACACCTATGCGCCTCTTAGCGGGCTCCATCTTTAACATATTTGCAAAACTTCTTTTGGTTCTTTGCAATCTATTCATAAAAATAAAATTTATAAAAAATTATTTTAAAAAGGGCAAAAGCCATCAAAAAATCAAAATATGTCAACTATGATACATTTATCCTAAACAATTTCCTAAGACAAATTTACCTTCCACCAATGTTGTGTCAATGAGGACCATTAAAAATCTACTTGCATTGATCTCAGAAAAGCAAATGTTGTTGACAATGACACTCACGTGGTTTAAGTGAAATAAAAATGACATTAGTTTGGATGAAAAATTATCTAACGAAACCTTGATTGAGGTAAATATGTCACATAGTTACAAGTTTGGGTTTTTTTATATCAAAAGAAAAAGTTTATAGTAAATATGTTATAGTATGCATAATTTCGGATTTTTGATTAAAAAAAAGTTCAAGATAAATGTGTTACAATGAATTGTTATAAAATACATGAATTGATGAAATACATGAATGAATATTCATTATATTCATCTTATCTAATGTACTTATTATGGTACATTTGTATCATACATTCTAAGTACATCTCCCTATACAATGAACGTTCATCTCCCTTATCTAGTACATGTATCATTCGATACATTGATATTAATGTTAAGTACATTCTTGTTCTCCTATAAATAGGAGTTTAGTTTTGATGTACAAACAACTATTAAAATAAACAGTCACACATGCTTCTTTGGCTTTCTCTACTATCTCTTGTGTTTACTTGCTTTCTCTTCTCAATATCTTCTCTATTATATATTCACCACAACACAATATTTTACAACACGTTATCATCACGAAGATCTACTGACCAAGTAATAATTTCTGTAAGCACGAGGATCTACTGACTGAGTAAGTAATTTTTGCAAGCACGAGAATCTACCGACTGAGTAAGTAATTTTTGCAAGGTGGGTATTATATTTATTAATCAACTTATACTTCATCTTCTTCTATCAATTCTTCATTTTTATATTTCTTGGCCCGAAGCCAAATCTCAAATCTAAAAGTATCATTTTGCTCCCGAAGTGGCAATGGATATTTCAAAATCCTTTTAATTAATAAGGATTTATTTTTGTAAGGATTATATGCAAATTTTATGATACTTGACACTTGAAGTTGTCAATATAAATGCAAATGGAAAATACCGAGAAAAAGGAAGATGTTTGTTTGCTTGATAGTGCAACAACACATACTATATTTCCTAATAGACACTTTTTCTCGAGTATGACATTGCGTAAGGCGCAAATCCATACAATATCAGGTCTCGTTCCAATTACTGATGGTTTTGGGAATGCTACAATTATCCTGCCAAATAGCACGATCCTGCATATTGAGAATGCGTTTCTAAGCATTAGATCAAAAAAGAATCTGCTCAATCTCAAAGATGTACGCCGTAATGGGTACCATATTGAGACTATTTATGAGCAAGATAAGGAATATATTGGCATTTCCTCTTATAAGATGGGCCTGCAGACCATCCATGAGAAGCTAGAAGCTTCTTTTATGAGTTTGTATTGTGTCATGATTAAGACTGTTGAAACCTACGCTACCACATCCTGGAGATTGGTAAGCCTTTATCAGTTTTGGACTGTGGCATGATCGCCTTGGTCATCTTGGCGCTTCAATGATGCGTAGGATAATTCAAAATACAAAAGGACACCCTTTAAATGATATAAAGGTATTGTTGTCCAAAGATTATAATTGTGAAGCTTGCTCACAAGGAAAGCTCATTTTCAAACCTTCTATGACAAAGGTTAATCTTGAATCTCCTTTATTCTTGCAAAGAATTCAGGGTGATATTTGTGGACCAATACAACCACCAAGTAGACCATTTCGATAATTTATGGTATTAGTGGACGCATCCTGTAGATGGTCCCATGTTTGCCTATTATCTACTCGCAATGACACATTTGCATGTTTATTTGCACTATTATCATATTCCAGCTGTAAATGCTACAGCTAGAATAGCTGTTCCTGAAGGACAGGTTAAAATGGATTAAAATCCCCCGCACTTGAAGTGTGGTAGACTGATAGGATCAAAAGATACTGTTCCTCAAAAACGAAGGGGAAAGAATCAGGAATTCGCTCCAAAAGAGCCTGGCGTTGTGCTTGCTCCTGAAGAGCTTATTGCCCCTGAAGAGGCGCAAACCCATGAAAGGAACACCAATCCCGGGAATACTGAGAATTCCATTACATATTATAATGAAATTTGGGATCGAAATGAAATCATCGTTGATGATACTTTTGCATTATCAGTTTCTCATAAAATTATGGATAATGATTGTGAGCCATAATCTATTATTGAATGTCGTCAAAGGCAAGATTGGCCTAAGTGGGAGGAAGCAATTAAGGCTGAATTAGCTTCCCTAACTAAACGAAAGGTTTTTGGACCTGTAACCCGTATCCCCGATAATGTAAAGTCTGTTGGATATAAATGGGTATTTATCCGAAAACGAAATGAGAAAAACGAGGTTGTCAGGTATAAAGCCCGACTCGTTGCCCAAGGATTCTCCCAGAGACCTGGGATTGATTATAATGAGACATATTCACCTGTGATGAATATGATTACATTTCGTTTTCTCATTAGCCTAACAATCTTTGAAAGATTGGAAATGCGTCTTATGGACGTTGTGACGGCATATTTATATGGCTCATTAGATTCTGATATTTATATGAAAAAATTCCTGAGGGATTCAAAATGCCTAAAGCATGCACTCCCCGCAATTTATTCTCAATAAAATTGCAAAGATCCTTGTACGGGTTAAAGCAATCCGGTCGCATGTGGTATCAACGCCTAAGTGAGTACCTAATTAAGGAAAGGTACAAGAATGATCCTATCTGTCCATGCGTATTTATTAAGAAATTAGAAACCGGATTTACTATTGTAGCAGTTTATGTCGACGATATAAATTTAATTGGAACTCTATAAGAGTTAGCTGAAACTGCTGAATATTTGAAAATGGAGTTTGAAGTTTTGGGTAAAACCAAACTTTGTCTTGGTCTAGAGCTTGAGCATAAAGCAAATGGAATAATTGTCCATCAATCAGCATACGTTGAAAGATTGCTTAAATGCTTCAACGTGGACAAAGCTCACCCATTGAGCACCCTTATGGTTGTAAGGTCTCTAGATCCCCAAAAGGACCAATTTCGTCCTAGAGAATCAAATGAAGAGATACTTGGTCCTGAAGTATCATATCTCAATACAATTGGGGCTTTGATGTACTTGGCACAATGTATGAAACCAGATATCGCTTTTGCGGTAAATTTATTGGCACGATTTAGTTCTGAGCCAACTCGGAGACATTGAAATGGAATTAAACATATTTTCCGTTATCTTCGAGGAACCATAGATTTGGGATTATATTATTCCAAAGATTCCACTAACTCTGGTTTAGTTGGATATGCTGATGCTGGATATAGATCCGATCAACATAAGGCTCGCTCTCAAACCAGGTATTTATTTTGTCATAACGGCACTGCTATTTTTGGCGTTCTACTAAGCAATCGCTAGTAGCTACATCTTCTAACCACTCTGAGATTATTGCTTTATATGAAGCTGGAAGAGAGTGTGTTTGGTTAAGATCCGTTATAACGTATATTCATAATTCTTGTTGTTTAATACCGGTTACAAATTCTCCCACTATAATTTATGAAGATAATGCTGCTTGTGTTGCACAAGTCAGGGGAGGATATATCAAATGTGATAGGACCAAGCATATCTCGCCGAAGTTTTTCTATACTCATGAACTCCAAGAAAGTCGACAAATTGATGTTAAACAGATTCGATCTATAAATAATCTTGCAGATCTTTTTACCAAATCATTGCAAACATCAATTTTGAGAAATTAGTATATGGCAGTGGTATGCGGCGAGTTAATAAGATGCAAGATTGATTAGCCCCAGAAGTGGCTATATGGCTCAATTGAGGGGGAGATATTATGAACTATACATTGCCGCATTGATATGCGGCGAGTTCACAAGATGCAAGATTGATTAGCCCCTGCAGTGGCTATATATGCATTGCACTCTTTTTTCTTTTTGTCCGGTTTTTTCCCACAAGGTTTTTCCGGCTTAAAGTTTTTAACGAGGCAATTAATGCATCTATAAATGGAAGAGATCATAACATTTGTGCTCTGCACTCTTTTTCCCTTTTATCCGGTTTTTGTCCCACCGGGTTTTCCGGCTTAAGGTTTTTAATGAGGCGGTATCACTTGATGCACAATCATAATAAATACAATGAATATTCAAGGGGGAGTGTTAAAATACATGAATTGATGAAATACATGAATGAATATTCATTATATTCATCTTATCTAATGTATTTATTATGGTACATTTGTATCATACATTCTAAGTACATCTCCCTGTACAATGAACGTTCATCTCCCTTATCTAGTACATGTATCATTCGATACATTGATATTAATGTTAAGTACATTCTTGTTCTCCTATAAATAGGAGTTTAGTTTTGATGTACAATCACTACTGTGAACAACTATTAGAATAAACAGTCACACATTCTTCTCTGGCTTTCTCTACTATCTCTTGTGTTCACTTGCTTTCTCTTCTCAATATCTTCTCTATTATATATTCACCACAACACAATATTTTACAACATGAATATAATTTTAGACTTTTTGTGACTTTTTCTCTTTTAAATATCACCTTGATACATTTGATTGCCACAATTAATGGACATCATCTGATTTTTAATAGTCGAATAGTTGTTTTGAGGACCATTCCAAATCCCTATATATCATCTACCTATTTTTTTTCGTCAGAATTTGAATCTATTGTTTGTTTCGATACACCTCCATATCCCATATTCAAAGCATCAACATTTACAAGCTTAAAGGTGTACATAAGGCTTTAAGACTTGAAATAAAATCTGAAACATAGTTTAGGCATCCTAATAATATATGCAATTGCATTTTTGCTTTAATTTCACCAGGAAAGTTATTTGCGAATTCTATAGTTATTAATAGGTTCAATAGTTGTTTGACATATATCACGTCCTAAAAGCCTTACTTTAGTTTGCATATTTCATATTTGGTGCTAAAAATACTAATCTATTATTCCAAATAATAATAATAATATCAAATAGTAAATACTTAAAATGCTTCTATAGATTTTGCAAATATTAATATATCATCTATATATACTATTGAAAAAGGTGATATAGTTTTCAAGTATATCTTTATCATATTTGGAAATTCTAAAGGGGCATTTTTTTTAAACCGTAAGGCATTACATTTCATTCACATAACCAAACGGAGTAGTGAAGGCTGTTTCATATATGAATTCTGAATCCTGCTTCGAGCTAAATGGGCCTTGGATTCAACCGAGGGGGGCTGTGTCAGAGCCCAATCAAACCAGTGGATCAACAACTGCAGAAGAGGTCAAGATAGTGTTATTGTGCAGCTCTTGAACTATCAAATAATTGAGATTTGCGAAAGCTTCTTCTTGGGTATTTTCAGGCACAGCTTTTGTTCCACCGGAAGAAGATGAACATATCATTCGTGCGGATTGGCTTTTGTGGAAAATAAAAACATGGACGACCGAATAAAAGCTGTAGTTGAACTCAAGTTTTGCGAAAGAGGAGAGGGCGCGGGGCCGAGCCTTGGCGTTTTGTGCATGCTAAAAGCTTTGCCTTATGATTTTCGCCTCAAGTTTTGTTCCGACGAGGAAGGAAGAGGTTAATCACTCGAAGCTCTGTAACGAGAAACAACAATTCAGCCGCTCACGGTGATTGGAGGTAAGCAGCAACTGCGAACTGAGACATCAGTAGTCCAGCCTCCTTCGATAACTTGGAGGACTGCGTGCGAATTCTTGCTGTTTTCTTGAGTTCCTTTACTGAAAATGAACTCTCTATCATTAATCATGTCCACCGCGTGTGTTCTGTTACGTGAATGTTGTTTTATTCGGAAGCAATATGTACGATGGACTCGTCCTTACTCATGTTGCATTGGAAACCCATAGTACAAGTACAAATGGAACATTTTTTTTTCCAGTTTGGTTTGGTTTGGTTAAACAATCCATGAGTTTATCTCGATCCTTATTTGTGTGAAAAATGGATGTATAACAAGTAGTTTATTGATTTTAATCTTAGAAGTAGAGTAGAGTGTGTAGTTAAAATTACTGCAGACTGTAACAAATATTTTGATACACTGGATGAGATCTTGCTTCAACTCATTAGGGATTGCTCTACAATTCGAGCCAGCATTATCGGTGAACAACGATCAAGATAGTTAGGTAAAAACTAGTCTTCGAGATGAGAAGACGAGATATGGGCTAGTCCACCGAATGCTCAACCTTAGAGATGTACATGCTACCATGGTCGCTTGTTTCCATTGTCATTCATGTCATCTCTATCACTCTCCCTCGAATCTCAATAGTCTCTCTTTCGAGCAAACGTTTTTCGCATTTCCCCATAGAGTTTCCCCAAAACCCTTACCAAACACAACAACCCCTTCTAAAGTCTAGCAGCAGGAGCTCCCAAAGCACTCGTTTGACTTTCAACATCGTAGAACCAACCCGGCAAGAAGTTGACCAAGTGGACCCCGATAGCACAAACTCTACTACGGTATTATGACCAGTAACGGCCACTCCACCGTATTGGCCCAAGCACGGCATAGCCCATCGCCTTCCAAGGGCACCCGTGCACGGCCTCTCTGTGTGAGGAGCCGTGCTAGGGAGGGCTATGACCCAGTTGGGCCTAGGCCATTCCCTTGGGCCCAAACAGGCTAGCCTAGAAATGACCCCAATTTTTTTTAATATCGCGAAAAATTCAAAACTAGTACACATACGATAAATCTATACCAAACCACCTTTTTGATTATCGATAACTCCAAACTTGTGCATTTATAACAAATTTGTGAAAAACTTACTCTCTGTCAGTTTCCATTAAATTAGATTAATACCACAAAAAAATCATCAAAACTGGTACACTTGTGATAAATAGAAAGTAAAACCCTACATCGGAACACTCATCAATTGCCATGTGTCATCCGACTCAATAATTTCACAATAAAAAAATAATAGAAACTAATGAGGGTAAATTTGTCACGAATGTAGTAATTTAAGGTTTTTTATGGTGAAAAAAGATTAGTTTTTTATAAATTTGTGATAAGTGTACTAAATTTGGTTTTTTTGTAACCTTAGCACTTTAAGAAAAACAAAATGAATGGAATGTGATCGTTCGACCACACCAAAAAAAAAAAGAACTCCTACAACTTTAATTCCTCCTTCGTCATTGCCTCCATCCATTTCTCATTACTTATCACTCTCTTACATTTCCTAAAAAAATCTCGAATTCTACATACGACATTTCAAATTTCCGAGTACGCAACATACCCAACTCAGCTACATTAACCAACTCAATTTCCAGACCCAGACTTCCCACTACGAAGAGTAGCCTACTCCAACCAATACTGGGTAGTTTTTGTGTTGGAAGGTCCAAGATTTGGCGAATGTTCAGCATCGAGGTCCTCCCCAGTGACGAGAAGAAGGCCATTTACATGGCGTAAGGTGTGAAATTACCAGCAAAGTCTAGTGGTTACGCGGTCCACCGCCGTTGCAACAGGCCACGATAGTAGTCCGTTCAAGTACAACGATGCTCAGGCTCAATGCCCAAATGAACAGTAGACACTCCAGGCCAAGGTACCATTTGGTCGCACCCAAGATCCGGGGTTTCTTGAGTTCGTCAAGTGGCGTTCGGTCAAATTACAAATGCATTACAAGGACCACGAACACTAGGAAATACAAGGGTCTATACAAGGAGAAATGAGCAAAGTCGGTGCAGCTGCTATCCATGGATAACTTTTGAGTGTCATTGACTTCAAACTTGGAGACTAACCTGAAGGACTGTGGCTATTGTTGTGTGCTAGAAAGGGCCGTATTGGGTATTACATCACCGAACTCTATTGTTTAAGGATCCACGTCGCCACAAATCACAAAATATTTGTGTGGAAATCATGAGATCGATGAAAGACTTTGGCATTAGGGAGAAAGCGTTTTCCAAGCCTCTATAATAATGTGATTACTGAAAGGGGCTAGTGAATACACCTAGAGGGCGGTGAATAGATGTATATAAGAATTTTCACAGGACTTAAAAAGATATTTTTGATTTCAGTAAATGTTGGTCATAAGACAGAATTCAACTTTTAAATGAACGAATAACTAGTAAGCATAAATAAGAAGTTCAGGGATAAGAGAAAATAAACACAGAGTTTATAGTGGTTCGGCTTAATCCAAGCCTACGTCCACTCTCCCGCAATGATAGCACACTAGCTGGATTTCACTATGAATCAAAAGAGTCGTTACAGTATCATGTCCTTGATTCCACAATGTAAAGACTTTGCTATACTTCCTCAAGGTCTCACAAATATTTAAACTCTCTTTTGAGTACAAATTTCTTGCTCAACAATTGAATCAACAAAGAACAAAGAGCTTCAGACTTTGGAATTTCTCTATCATGCACACACTCGAATAACTAGAGCTTCTTCCTTATATACTCCTTCATGCCTTCATGTCTGTTGGCATCTTCCAAAGAAGTACTTCCAATCTACCCGTTGGACAGAATCAATTAGGAAGATCTCAAGTTACTTAAGGAATGTGATGATAGCCCACCAATCCTGCTTACCCATACAATTAGCATCTAGGTTTTCATAAGTAGAACCTTCCAAGTATATATTGCCAATCAACGAATCTAATTTACTCGTATCAAATTCAAAACGAATATTAGATCTTGAGATGCTATCTCCAGCCGTGAGAAACTTCTTTAGCCGCTCGAATCAAATCCTTAAATAATACTCAATTCTGAATAAGTCTTTTTCGTCAGTCTAGAAACTGTCAATGAGGGCAGACTTTAAAACTTGAATTTGGCGGTTTTCAGATTTTGACGGAAAGTCTGCAAGTCTTCAGACTACACTGATGGAAACGTTTTGTCAACTTCAAAACACATAAGGAGGTTTTCTCCAACAATTACTAGGAACATGGACGCCTAGATGTGGCTCGCTTGCAATGGCCAGTTCTTCCGTGTATGTTGCATAGTGTGGTGTTATCAATCTTTGTGCACAACATAATCTTAGACTCTTAAAGATTTTTATGATTCTTCTGTGAGTCGTATAAGCTGGTGGGTTCACTACCTAGGTTTCGCCCCCTTTAAGGATTTAAGATATGGAGACGATGTGCACGGAATGCGGAAGGGAGCCCCAAAAAGCTCCCTCAGATGTCAAAATTAGGTGGAATTCCACCTATCTGATGTTGCAGAAGGCCTGCGATCAGATTGATGTGTTGACCTCCTTTTCTTTCCATTATTATAGGTTGATTGGAGGGTTGCCAAACCATTCAAGCACTTCCTGGAGGTGTTCAACGACGCCACATAGGTGAGCGACTATCCATTGACCAATTGAGTTTTGTCTTTCCTCTTCTCGATTTCATAGGAATGAGTAGCTAAACAATGTGACGCCTTTTTGGGTCTTGTCATTATTGTCATTAAGAGAAATTGCACAAGTACTTCGAGGAAATTCATCCTCTTTCGTATGGCATCTACGCGTTCAGATCCGAGATTCAAGATAGAGGGACTGGTAATTCGGGACTCATAATTCTGTCAATGTTCAAGAAATACTGGCCATGGTGTGAAGCTGGTGGGACAATCACTAGAGATACGTTGCAAGCAATTCGGTCCCATGGACTGAGACACCATCCTCATCGAGCAAAAAGAACCAACCCCCCCCCCCAAAAAAAAAAAAAAGTTTGGAATCTTATACAGAAAAGAGAGCAGTTCATATGAGTTCCTCTAGCTCTTCTAAGTCTATGATGGATAATGATGAGCGACATTGAGAAAGTTAGCCGTGAGAAAGTTGATGCGCTAATCGAATCAATGGGGACAACAATCAAGGTTGTCCGACAAGAATCTGGAGATGACCGCCGTAGGCAAATCTTAGGGTTCGTTCATTTCATGAAAAATAATTTTCATGAAAACGTTTTTCGAATTTTCCGGTATTCGTTTCACGGAAAATAAACTACTCAAAGAAAATGTTTTCCATCATTAGGAAAAAAAACCTTCAAAGATGAGAAAAATGTTTTCCACTTTTCGAAAGTGGAAAACATTTTCCATAACTTCTTGTTCTTTTCATCAACACATTTTTGTTTTATTTTTATGCTTTCTTTTTATTTTTTATTTTTTTCCTTTTATTTTTTTTTTCTTTTCTTTCTTTCCTTTTCATCTTTCTTCCTTAGCCTTGGCTGATCACCAACCACGACGGCGGCCGACGATCGGCTGCGGCCACAAGCAAACTCGAGCCTCACCCCAGGCCGGTGAGGCTTCGCCTAGCCATATCTGCCGAAGGCGAGCTCAAGCCTCACTAGATCAGGCGAGGCGGAGCTCTCGCCGGCCTGGGGTGAAGCTCGGCCTCGCCAAATCCGGCGAGCTGGGCAAGGCTCCGGCCTTGCCCAAGCTCGCCAGAGGTTCGCCGGGCTCTAGCGAGCCGCGAGCTCGCCAAATCTGGCGATGGAGCTCAAGCTCGCCTGGATCAGGAGCCCGAGCTCCACCGCTAGATCCGACAAACTCAAGCGAGATCGGTCAAGCCTCGAGCTCGCCGAATCTGGTGACCGGGTCTTGGTCGGCCACCGGGCAACTATCCATTGTCAGGTGTGTGACGGCGTAGGAAGGAGGAGGAAGCCTGACCTGACGCGGCGGCGGAGGAAGGAAGAGGAAGGAGGAGGAAGAGGGAAGGAAAAGAAAAAGGAAAAAAGAAATAGAAAGAAAAATAATAAATAATAAAAATTTCGATTTTTTAAAAATACAAATAATTAAAAATTCATTTTTTAAAAAATATAAAAAATAAAACTAATTTTTTGGTAAATTAAAAATATTAAAACTCAATTCTAGATAATTTTTCCAAATAATTAAATTAGCTAATGAATGGTGAAAAATATTTTCCACTCAAAGTTTAGGTTTCGGCTAAACATCAGAAAATAGAGTCATTTTCCTGGAAAATGATTTCTAGGAAAATGTTTTCCGGAAACTTGATATTTTCCGCGAAACGAACGGACCCTTAATTGATGGAAATAGTGAAGCCAGAGAAGAATACTTGAGTTGGAGGCGGCGCGAGAGGATGACAATATCTAATCTAATTCATGGTGACAGTGAGCAGTCCGCGGCATTTAAATTTGTATTTCTCTTTTCATAATGTAATATTATATAAAATGTATTTCTCTAAGTAAGACCCTTATGTAATTTTATTATAACCGATGCAATTTGTGCAGTGTGATTTGATTTCTAATGAGATGTTTTTGTCTAAGTTAGAGTCTTACTACTACTACTACTATTTTTTCCCCGCAATAATCCCTACTCCCCATAAAACATAATCATGAATTTAAGTTGGGGATTCAACCCCCATGTTTTGTAAAGAGGCAGAATGAAAGTCTTAAAAATAAGAATTATAAATTATTTTTTTTTGTTTGTCCTACTCTAATTATTATTTTTCTAATTCTTATAAAAATAAGAATTAGAGTATGACGGACACAAAAAAAAATGCATTGATGAGCTAAATGTATTTTTAATTATTTGACAAATTTAAAAAAAATAATTTAAAAACCAAGCCCGAGCATAATATGCCCTGGCTTGGCATGCGGGCCGGCATGGCCCGTCATTGCCATGGGCAGTGCCGGCTTGAACACAGGAATTCCTTTGACGTACTAGGGACACATAAAAATGTCACGCCTCGCGGCAAGGCCCATAGCCATTGCTAATTATGACTCTTATAAAGCAAGACATTTTCTTTCAAATTTTCGGTGGGTGCAATGAAAAGTGGGGGCACCCAATTAGATTCGACCAAACATGCCTTAAAGGATGCTGAGATCCTGCGTGTCTTCAACTCGTGAAGGTTGGTTCATAGGAAGGGAAGATTCAAGGCATAGAATACACGTTTGATTGGATGGGCAGATGCTGAGAATTTGTGGCATTGCGGTTCTTTCTTCAACAACAACGGCATCGATTGCATCATTGGATCTAATTCTCGTTCGACCCAAAAAGGTAGTGAAAGAGAAACACCGTACCTAGTCGCCTCAGACGTGGCTTCACAAGGACCACGAAGAGACATTTCTTATGTTTTCTTTTCTTTCTTTTCATTAACTCAATTGATTAAAAAAAAAAAGGCCCAAGAGAAGCTTCTTACAATGAACCCACTTTTATTCTCCCTACAAATGTTTGCTTCTCGAAATTTTCGCTCCATTCACTTTATATTTCGGCTAATCTTTTTAATATTTATGAATAAAGGACACCATTTCCTCTTCTTCTTCTTTTTTTATGAGTCAACCCACTTTTTTATTTCGGCTTTTCATGGGTTGATATTGTTGCGCAATTAAGCATTTAGATGTTATATCAATTTTTGTCATTTCACCTTTTTTATTATTGAGGCGTTTTCACGTTCTATTTTTGTGACTTTTCCATATCGTTATTTACGGGAATTCCCCTTTTACCCTGGATTTTTAATAAAAAGAAAAGTATAAAGATTTCAAAGAAAATGTAATTAACTAAAATATATTTATTAGAAAAATGAATATCATTGATAATTTTTTAAATAAAAATTATAACTAGGTTAACATATTAATAGAATTAATATAATATTTAAGAAAAAGAACTATGATCTAGTAAAAAGGAAAAATGCCTCAACACCAAAAAAGTTCAAATAACAAAGAGTTGGATACTCATTGCGTACTTTTAAATCGTTAATTAATGCAAAAAATGACTTAATCACTACAATTTTTTTTAAAAAATCACTTATTAGTTAATCATTTGCTTTCATGAGTTGAGATTATCATATTCTTTTTATTACTTTTTTTCTAAAAATGTTTAGTCAATCAATTTTAGTTACATCAATTTAGTCCTTAAATATCACAATGAATAACCAAATCTTGTCGTTTCACCTTTTTTTTATTAATGCCTTTAAATTATTTCTGAAAATATCTTTTTTTTTTTATTTCGTTAATGTTGCTATAATCAGATTTTGTTTCATACGATTATTGATATTAATTTTTCTATAATTAATATTTAGTTAATCTATTTTCTGCTATATTTTTCAATTATGTATAGCATTATGGGTAAATGAGAGATTTCCTTCCAAATATGAGATGAACTATATACTTGTATCCCTTGCAGATCGTGTGCATTGACATACTAATACATATAAAATAACGTAGGTTAATGACCGTAATAAAATGAAAGTTCTGGGGTATTGTTTAACAATTGAAAGTTTATGGGTAAATGTATCGTTCCCTCAAAATTCAACAAGAGTTTTTGTAATTTCTCTTAAAAGAAAAAACATAGCTGGAAACCAAATTTGGCTGGATGGAATAATTATTATGTAATATTCTTGTCCTTTAAAAAGGTATGCACTACAAAAAAATCAGGCTCTACCCCATAGAAATATTCAATGAGAACAAGTAGACATTGTGGCTAGTATCTAAACACACAAGGAGTTGATAGACATTATCCAGCTATTGTCATTGAACTAAACAAGAAAATTTGCTTTGCCGCATATAAGTTGTTTTAGCACTGTCATTGCCGCATATAACATAAACTTAGGAAGACTAAGACTTCCCAAGACGCAAATTGGCTTTGTTACTTCACTTTTCACATTTTTATTTTTCATTTGAATGAAATATTATTTAATAATCAGCATTAATTGTTGTTCTTTTGTTCAAAATCAACAATAATATTCGTCTAACTTTTTTCATGTTTAATCATATTTTAATTATTCATTCATTTATCTCTATGGTACTTGTCTATTAGATTTATGTCTAGATTTTCATGTATCTTATCAAATATAAGCTTGATAAAAGCAAAAGGAAAAGCTAAAAAGAAAAAAAAAACAGCAAAAAACTGAAAAAGGAAAAAAAAAAATGAAGGAATGGGGCAAGAGAGAGCACCGTGATTCCCACGGCCACCGCCATGCCGTGATGGTAGGTAAGGTCAATTCTAAGTTGTTAAGGTATCTTACATTATTTTTTTATTCAATTTATATGCTGTTTATGTACACATGGTCTTCCTCCATTTATTAATTTAAGTTTTTGAATTGGATTTTCTAATATATTATAGAAGCCACATTCTATCCACTTTATTTTTAACTTGCACATGAGAGGGTGTATTAAAGTATCACGAGGGATTATTGAAGTATCCTATACCGGTCTCTCTCCACCTATTAGCTCAATGTTTCTTTTTAATATTAACAACACAATGTGATTGAGTATAAATGAATTATCATCAGATTTTTCTTTTGTAATAAGAATACTCTAAAGCCTAGAACTTGGCTTTTCTGTTTGAGTATAGTTGGTGATTTTCTTGCCTTTTTATAAAAAATTTATAGGAGGGTGGTTATTTATTTTGTATGGTGGTGTGCTGCTGGACGGCAATTGTTTCACACTAAATCCTTTGACAAAAATACCGAGAATCAAGTTTTGTCTTTTGAGGATTTCCATGGATGCTGATATTCTTTTGGTCGACTCACCGTACAGTTCCAATTAAATTGTTGTTAGGTGATGATGATGACTCATCTTATTACGCTAGAATAAGGAAGGAGAGGGGATTAGAAAGATTGCAAGCCTGTCATTAACTAAATCTAAAGAGAGCAATTGTTATAAATCATTGTTCTCCATATTTGATTGTGTGTTTCTGCACATAGTTAGGCCCTAAGTTTGGAGCTCACGTGAAAAGTAGCCACATCAATGTCAAGTATATTATCAATCATATTTTTTCTCTTGGGATGGAATCAGATTTTAAATAGCACACGCTATATTTGAATGCGAAACATATTCATTCATTTGAGCAGGCTTGAGAGCGAAAAAAGAATTGCCCATCGAGCTCGGCTCAACCTAACCTATATATAAGGGAAAACAGCTATTCGAGCTTGAGGGCAATGACTCTTCTCTTAGACCTTGGAGCTACCAAGACTTGCCCAACGTGGTTTTATTGTTTGGCGAATGGCAAGCCTAAATGGGTTTGGGCAAGCACAATTCTTCTTGGGCTCTGGCTCGCCCCGACACTATCATTTATACTAAGAAAGTATAATAGTTTACAAAATCATAGGCTGGGCCAGGTAAGAATTTTGATGGTCGATATCCAACTTGGTCCGTCTAGACTCCTTATTCAATAGTTCTACAAATAGTGAGTGTTGTCCTAGCCGAACAACTTTTTTTCACCTCATTACCCGAATGGTATGTCAAGTCCAAGTGCAATCCGATCCTTTTGGGATTAAGGCCCAAGAGTTTGGGCTGTTACCTTCTGAGGCCCACATGCCAATGGCGGCCCATTCAATGCCTTTGAAGCATGATGTTAGGGCTTAATCCTACTACAGTTGTCAAAATCAGTTTGAATTTGCATTTAACACTGAGAGCACCTAAAACATTTCGAAAATTTACGCATAAAATCTTCCTATTCTTTTAAATTTTGAATTTTTATTTCATACTACAAAATTTGAAGAAGGGGCATGTTTCGGGGAACTAACTAAGAACTCCTTTTTCTTTTTTGCCTGCTTCTCTTCGGTCTTAAATTAGGAACTCTACTAAAGGAAATACATAAGCTCCGAGGTACCAATATTGCTTCATATGCAAAATGTTGATATTATTGACTTGTTCTTATTTGTAGCCTGCTTCAAATATTAAGATTTTTATTTTGTCAAAAAAATTAAGATCAGTTGATTGCAACGGATTGCTTTTATGTTGAAGTTTTGGCAAAGCCATTTTGCATTTTCCTTTTGTTTTTCCCTGACAAGGGGAAAATTGCTCAAAAGTTATTTTGTGACATCCTGATTTTCAGATTCTGATTTCAATCGAATGAGTTGGGCCTTTCATCGACGTAACTATAGTGCTTTTCTCTGAGATGACTACTCACGAGATAACTAGCCTATCAGGTGAAGTCGTTAGGAATATAAACGCAATAGACTTTAGAATTCGACCAGGAATCGACCGCTCGACCGTGCTAGTCTACAAGGGTCATTACAGCACAGTTAAAAATTGATTAAAGATCAGAGATAGGTTGGTTCGACTGAGATGTGTGGTTAAACGTGGGTGATTCCACTAATTTGTAAAATTCTCGTCGATTGACACTAGACTGATTTTTCTGTCGTTTTGGCGCCCTGTGTCCATATTTGAAACCCTGCAGAAAACTGACTTTGTCTTCCCTAGTTCTAAATCTAGGTCAAATGGTATCAAAGCCATGGTTTCATTTCTAGTTTATCCGTTCCATGCGCTTAGTAGGTGAATCCAGTGCTGAGAAAATTTTCCACTTTTGTAAGCACATAGATGCCTCTTACCATCAATTTCTTCAAATAGGACGATGGCCCAATATTCATCACTGGCGTCGGTCTAGAGAATTCTCTTCCTAGTTGATGGAATTTGTAACGGAGGAAGAGACTTCCACTTTTGTAGGCACATATATGCCTTTTACCATCAATTTTTTCAAACAGGATGGCGGCCCAGTATTCATCACTGGCGTCGGTCTGGAGAATTCTCTTCCCAGTTGATAGAATTTGTAATGGAGGAAGAGACTGCATGATCTCCTTAAGTTCAGCGACTGCATTAATCTGAGCTTTTCCCTAAGGTGGGGAATTCTTCTTGAGCATTGTTTGTAATGGGATTAGCAGTTTTGCAAGATTTGGAACAAAATCTCTGAAATAATTGATTATCCCTAGAAATTGTTGAACTTGCTTTGTGGTGAAGTTTTCCTCAGGAAACTTTAGCAATTCTTGAGTAATATGTGGCCCTAGATAATATGTACATTTGTTAAGATGCATACCAAGAAATTCAATTTCTGTCTGGGCAATGTTCATCTTTATTTGGGAAAGCATAATTCCATGCTTTTTCATAATATCTGCAAACTGCTCAAGAAGTTAGTAGTGTGACTGCTCATCAGGACTATAGAGTAGAATATCATCGATGTATACTGCTGCACTTGACAAGATTGGTTGAAAAATTCGACACATGGCTTTTTAGAAAAGTGATGGTGCAACTTTTTGGCCAGGAGGAAGAACTTTCCATTATAAGTGTTGGTTTGGGATACAAAACCCTGTCTTGGGTCTGTCTTCAGGATGAATGCCCAACTGCCAAAATCTGACTTTGAGGTCAAATTTGGAATAGATTTGGGCTTTGGATAATCCAGCAAAAAGAGAATTTCTAGAAGGTAGGGGAAATTTATCATCTTGGAGGAAAAGATTAAGAGGTTGGTAATTTATTACCAATCTCATCTTTCCTCGGTTCTGCTCAGCACGCTTGTTGACATAGAAAGTTTCACAAGCCCATTGAGAATGAGAGATCTCAATAAGGCCTTGTTGCAACAATTATGAGCATTCTCTTTGAGCCAAAACCAAGTGGTTTGGATTCATTCCCATATGACTTGCCTTGGTTGGATTGACATCTTCATTCCTTTTGAAAGGAATGCGAACAAAGAACTCTGGGTTTTTTCATAAATGATGAGAACACTTCTGAGCGAACTCATAATGAGATTCCGAACAAGATTCTAATAGTTTTTGCATGATCGAATCTAACAGATTCATTTGGATGGAAAAAAGTATTTAAATATTGATAAATTTAGAGAATTGATCCTTATACTTAAGACATTTTTCGAGGAATGATGCGAAGTTGAGAAATTTGAGTCATAATATCCCAACCGATGATCAAATCTTTGTTGAGAAGACTTAAGCCAAAGATTTTTGTGGTTATAGAACATTGTGGAAAAAACTGGACAATTATCGGAGTAGTTCTTACATTTGTAGAGAAAGTATCTCTCGAGGCAGAGTTGAAATACTGGACGCAGGAAGTCCAATATTCTTCAGGAAGAACTTTAGTGTCTAAGATTGAAGAATCTGTTCCAATGTCTATTAGAGCAATGACAGTGATTGGCTTGGCAAACTTTGAAGTGAATATTTTCACGGGAAAATGGGGACAATGAGTTTCGCTTGAAAATATGTCAGTGCTTTCTTCTAAATGGGTTAAAGATATGTGAAAGATATCTTCAGGATCTGAATCCGAATCAGTTTCACTAGGAGTTTGGTAACAAGGGATGATACAAAGAGTTTGGTCACATGGTTCTTCATCCGCAGAAACTAGAGATTCGATATTATCATTTTCAAGAGAAATACCAATTTCATTCTTTATATGATGTATCAAATGATTCTGACATTTTTTTCCCTTGAGGACAGTTTTTAGCAAAATGTCCTTTTTGGTTGCAGATGAAACATCGATTTGACTTCTTGTGGCCTGAGTGATCTTTCCTTTTGCGTAGGTATCGTCATTTCTTCTTTTTTCAAAAGTGCTTAGAGCCATGCCTGGATTTGTTTATTCAGAGCTTCTTGAAGTGCTTCTTTTTCCTGGAAGATTTTCCATAGGAACCATCACAGTCTTTGTTGGAGCATTTGATCTTTAGGTTTTGACGAGAGTAGGCTCTATCAAGCTCTCTGTTGTCGTGGATATAAGTCTGGATCATTTGATGCTTCATACACAATTCTTCCAAGAACAAATGAATTTCTTGTTGGAGTTCTCCTAATGGAACATCCTGGATCCTTCTCTGTTTAGACAGAAATGTTCTCTCTATTGTTTGAGATAATTCTTTGGGGATAGAAGTCAGAAATACATGCTTCAAGTTTGCATCAGCTCCAATTTGGTAGAAGAGCTTAAGCATCTCATGATAATGCTTATCAAGATGTCTTTTATGGAGAGAGCAGCATCTTCTTTCGAAGAATTCTCTTCTTTTGAGCTCTATGAGATCAATAGGTTTACCCACAAAGAAATGGTATAGGAAAGTAACGGCATACTGAAAGTTTGGCGCCAATAAAAAATGAAGTTGATCTTGTTCTAACACAGATTGCCACCAAAGTTTAAGACTGCCTGTAAACCTTGTAACAAAATTTAAAAGAACATCATACTTGTCCTAGTTGGTGATGGCTTGGGTATTTAGCCAAGTATGAAATTCTTTGAGTCTTTCTGGCCATTTATGATAAGGAATGTCATCAATAGTGAAGAACTGTTTTGATGAAGTGGACACATTCTGAGAGAGATTGTTTGATTGGACAACCTCTGGTTCAGAAGGGTTTGATTCCATATCATGTTCTGGAGGATCAGCCATGAATATTGATGAAGTTACTAGGGCTATAGGGAAGGAATCGATGGTAGGGATCGAAAAGGATGATGAAGACGAAAGAGATACCAAATCTGATTCAGTATTAAAGATGTTTGGAAATGTTTGTTCCGTTGGAAACAGAATCTGATCTGTCGGAATAACGGGATCAATCTGTGGTGGAGGTTGTTAAGTATCAAGATTAGGATGTGGTTCCTAATTACCCAAATCTCTGAGAAAAGATTCTAGTGGATTTGACAGCATCAATTGATATGGTCTTTCTCTTATAACAAGTGGAGATTCTTCGGGCCATTTCTCTTTTCCCTTTTCCTTCCTTATGCGATCTAGTTCTTTGAGGCGATTTCGCATTTCAGCCACATCTGTCTTGTCCTGTCTGACAAGAACATCTACAATAGTAGCAAAGATGGACGTCTGAGGTATTGGAGGAGGAAGGGGGTCTGCTCGCAAAGTGGTCGGAAATGGATTAAGTCTTCCTTCTTCAAGAATCTAGATTTGCCTTTTAAGCTTGTCTATTTCTGCCTGAGGACTTTCGAAATAATGGTATCCCAAATGTTGTCCTAATTCCAGGGCATGAAGCCTCTTTTGGAAATCGGAAAGCATCTTCTTGGTGGTTTCATCATATCTTCGCAAATCTTGCTGTACATTCCTTATTTTGGAATCAATTGCTTTAAAGGCATTGTTATGGGCTAAAAAAGTCTCCGATTGCCAATTTAGGACAACTTCAGCAACAGGAGTTCTTTTCTGTCTTCCATGCTCATCCACATCAGTAAGGGCAGGTATTTTAGGAACATGTCTATATTTGCCTTGTGGATCAACAAACTCTTATGGAGTGGGAAACGAGAGTTTAGAACCTTCCTGAGCAAGAGGAGGAAAGTCTGTTTCTTGGAACATGGCGATGGAGGAGCTATGTGGTGTTTCTGCTTGAACCTCAAGTGGATAGGAATGTTTCTTTGCCCATTTCACAATTGGCTTATAAAACAAGGAAATAGCTGGTTTTTTCTGAGGAGGAGATGGAGGAGGTGATGGAGGTGGTATTGGTGAAACTGGATGAGGAGCAGAGAACTCTGGTGGTGGAGTTGGTGCATATGAAACCATAAACTGAAATTTATCACACTCACCAAGAGTATCAACGGAGGAATCTCCGTTCAGATACCTTTGGTACATAGGATCTTTTGGCCTTTTACGTCTACGCCGAGGTATTGTATGTGGATCTTCCTCGTCGGGGGAATTTGTGTAGTAAGAGCACTGACAAAAAGGATCCCAAAAACAGTGACCATGCTTGTCTTTGTAGTAATGAATAGGATGTCCATCACTGTTGAAATGTCTAACAAGTTTTTTTGGATGTGGCTCAGAAATTGATTCAGGAACACATGGTTCAATCATGAAGAGAGTTTGGAATATGGAAGGAGGACCTTCTTCCTTTTCCTTGCTAAATTTGATGGAAACAGTTCCATCATTTTTTCTGACAAACTCGGAATCAGATGACTAGAAAGGCTTGTTATTCTAATGCAACTTTTCATAGCTAGTAATCCAAGTCTCTGGAAGGAGCTTGGCCAACCTTTCCTTCGGGATCTGTCTCGGAACATGAATGCAAGATGCTTGATCATTTTGCATGGAAATGAATAAAGTATCTTCATTTCCATTGTGGAAATTTAGATCAATGGCATGGTTTTGCACTCTATAAACCATCTGGTAGTGCAGTGTGGCAGCAATAGAGTGAGCAATTTGGGGTGCTCCAGTGAGCTGGATCCGGACTTTCAGAAAGGAGAGTAACTGTGGATCTGAAAGGGCAATATTAAAGTTTGGATACAAAAAATTGTTCCAGCATTTAAAGTGGTTTGGACAGTACCAATAAAAGCATGCTAGTATTCTAAAAATCTGGTATCCAATAAAGCAATTATTGCCACTACTGGCAAGCCCTTGCGATCATGGAAAGTAAGAGCAACACGCACAGCTCCATAATGAACATGAGAATATCCTTGTTGGATCCACTGTCTAGGAAATTCTGGGGGAATTTGAAGGGTAACAAAGTATTCCTTCTCAATAGCAGGAATGGGATGCTAATCGAATTTGGAGGACTGAACATACTCCTTTACTTCCTTTGGAGTTTGGCAAATGAGTTGTCGAATAGAGCGGATGGGTGAAAACGACGAAGTGGGTTTAGCAAAAGCATAATAGGGGTTCATCAAGGGAAGCTGGGTTTCGGAAATCTTGGTTTCAACACTAAGAGAGACTTCATAAAGATAGTCTATCTTAGAAGCATTTGAAACACGAAAATCAGAAGGGGTGGAAGAAGACGGAGATGGAGTGAGAGAAACAGGTGCTTCAAGTATTTCGGGATCTGCCATAATGTGGAGAAATCTTTTCAGCACTGGATTCACCTACAAACCATTCCTCCAGATGCATGGAATTATAATGTACCCACTGTATGGGATCATTATATTCTCACTCCTGAAGCTACAGAAGCTCTCGTAGAATTCAGACAAGTCTCATCATCACAAGAGCACGAAATGGCAGACACGGATGACATTGCATAGTCATCTCAAGACCCCTATGATCAAGGACCTTTGTCCTTATCTCAAGGCATAAACACCTCCTTCTATGCACAGTCATCTAATTGGCCTCAACCAAACATTCCTCCCAATACTGCAGACATCGACAACACAGATTGGGCACAAGAAGAAGCATCTGCATCTACACCAGTTTCGCTCAACCAGATCCTTTCGCCAGAAGACCTCGAGGCACTTGAACAAAAATATGATGAATATCTTTTAGCAACAATGCACAGCTCAGATGATTCAGACTATGACTACAATGTTCGTGATGGACGAGACCGCTGAACAAGACCATTGTCTGTACAAGTTTATTGTAGCAAGTTACTGTTCACTTTTAATATAGCAGTAGGCTAGGGAAATCACTGTTCATACAGTGCGAATAATTCCCGACCAAATGCTTTCGGTGCCTCTGTTTGTTTCAGGACCCGTGATATTGGTCCTTGTTTGTGTGTGACCTCTAATTGCCTATAAAAGGCGAGGAAGATGTAATGTGTTGGGCAGAGTCCCTTAAAGTAAAATGTGTGCTTTGTGTAATTCTCTTATGGCTTTCTAAACTGCCTCTTCTTCTCCAGCCTAGTAGGATCCTCTGAGAAATGCAGCTCGGATAGTTAGAAATGTTATCATCCTGGTTCTATTTGGGTGTCTCTAGACTCTGAACTAAAGGTTCGAGTGGATTTCTGCTAAAAAGCTATCCCTAAATGGCTTAAACAGGAGTTGTTCGCTCAATATGTGAAGGCATATCTGCAGAAAACTGACTTTGTCCTCCTTAGTTCTAAGTTTAGGTCAAATGGTATTAGAGCCATGGTTTCATTTCTAGTTTATCCGTTTCGTGCTCTTAGTAGGTGAATCCAGTGCTAAGAAGATTTCTCCACATTATGGCAAATCCCGAAATACTTGAAGCACTTGTTTCTTTCACTCCATCTCTGTCTTCTTCCACCCCTTTTGATTTTCGTGTTTCAAATGCTTTTAAGATAGACTATCTTTATGAAGTCTCTCTTAGTGATGGAACCAAGATTTACCCAGCTTCTCTTGATGAACCCCTATTCTGCTTTTGTTATACCCACTCCGTCGTTTTCACCCATCCACTCTATTCGACAACTCATTCGCCAGACTCCAAAGGAAGCAAAGGAGTATGTTCAGTCCTCCAAGTTCGATCAGCATCTCATTCCTCCTACTAAGAAGGAGTACTTTGTTACCCTTCAGATTCCCCAAGAATTTCCTAGACAGTGGATCCAACAAGGATATTCTCATATTCATTATGGAGCTGTTTGTCTTGCTCTTACTTTCTATGGTCGCAAGAGCTTGCTAGTAGTGGCAAGAATTATTTTATTGGATACCGGATTTTTAGAATACCAGCATGCTTTTATTGGTATTGTCCAAACCACTTTAAATGCCGGAACAGTCTTTGTTACTTTGTATCCAAACTTCAATATTGCCCTTTCAGATCCATAGTTACTCTCCTTTCTGAAAGGGCAATATTGAAGTTTGGATACAAAGTAAGAAAGACTATTCCAGCATTTAAAGTGGTTTGGACAGTACCAATACAAGCATGCTGGTATTCTAAAAATGGAATAAAAAAGTTCGAATTATAATGTACTTGCTGTCATCCCGAAGACAGACCCAATACAGGGTTTTATATCCCAAACCAGCACTTCCAATGGAAAGTTCTTCATTTTGGCCTAAAAGTTGGACCATCCCTCTTCCAAAAGGCCATGTGTCGAATTTTTCAACCAATCTTGTCAAGTGTAGCAATATACATCAATGATATTATGCTCTATAGTCCTTATGAGCAGTCACACTGCCAACTTCTTGAGCAGTTTGCAGATATTGTGAAAAAGCATGGAATTATGCTTTCCAAAATAAAGATGAACATTGCCCAAACAGAAATTGAATTCCTTGGTATGCATCTTAACAAATGTACACACTATCCAAGGCCACATATTGCTCAAGAATTGCTGAAGTTTCTTGAGGAAAACTTTACCACAAAGCAAGTTCAACAATTTCTAGGGATAATCAATTATCTCAAAGATTTTGTTCCAAATCTTGCAAAACCTTGCAAAACTGCTAATCCCATTACAAACAATGCTAAAGAAGAATTCCCCACCTTGGGGAAAAGCTCAGACTAATGCAGTCTCTGAACTTAAGGAGATCATGCAGTCTCTACAAATTCCATCAACTGGGAAGAGAATTCTCCAGACCGACACTAGTGATGAATACTGGGCCGTCATCCGATTTGAAGAAATTGATGGTAAGAGGCATCTATATGCCTACAAAAGTGGAAAATTTTCTCAGGCTGAAATGCATTATCATTCCACTTTTAAAGAAATCTTGGCGGTAAAAAATTAGATAAAAAAGTTCGAATTCCATCTCATTGGCCATCAATTCGTAGTTGAATTAGACATGGCATATTTCCCCCAAATGGCCAAGTTTAAACAAAAGCAAGTTCCAAACTCCCAACTACTTCGATGGGCTGAATGGTTTTCAAAATACTCTTTTGAAACCAAACATATTGCCGAAGAAAAAAATGTACTTGCTGACTTCCTGTCAAGACCCAAAACACCAGTAGAAATCAACATGTACATCATGAGGCATGCTTTCTATACTGCTCATCACAATGAGAAGTATAAGATTGAGAAGATAAAAGACTGGCCAAGCTGGAAATACCTCCAGGAGATCATCGAATATATCCAGAATGACGGTCTCATTGAAAATCTGGCCAAACTAATGTGGTAATGTCACACAGACCTGTTTAGATTCAATGGAGGTTTGATTCGCTATCCTTTTGGATTAAATGCAGACTATCCATTTATACATCCACTAATTTGGAAGGAAGATGATTTTCCTGATCAACTCAGATGGTTATTGTGGTACTTAACCAATAAGTACTTAATAGCTATTGAAGTTCCGACTAGAAGGTTCATTGCTAACCTCACCAAGATATTCGGACTCGGTAGAGGAAACATTGAAAAGGAAAGTGATAAAAACCTCTTAAACTTTCTTAATTGGTTTTATCCTCCGACTCACTGGAAATATATTTTGCAAAAAGAACTGAGAACCACTCAACCGGACCCGAAAGTTCACACCATCTTGTTTTTCCGACATCCATGAGCTTTTGTCACCAATAATGGCAACATCATCAATGCCCCCCTGAGTATAGACACCTCATCATATAAGCCTATTCCACACAGTACAAAAGCTTGAGTTAACAAATCCTATCCAGGACCTGTTGGATGCTGTGAACACCAGTATCGAGAACTTCAGAGAATTTTGTGTCAAGAGAACAAAACCATTCCTTTAGATGCATGGAATTATAATGTACCCACTGCATGGGATCATTATAGTCTCACTCCTGAAGCTATAGAAGCTCTCGCAGAATTCAGACAAGCCTCATCATCACAAGAGCATGAAATGGCAAACACAGATGGCATTGCACAGTCATCTCAAGACCCCTATACTAGATGGAGAGGTCCTCTCTCTTGAGACCCCTATAATCAAGGACCTTTGTCCTTATCTCAAGGCATAAACACCTCCTTCTATGCACAGTCATCTAATTGGCCTTAGCCAAACATTCTTGCCAATATTGCAGACATTGACAACACGGATTGGGCACAAGAAGAAGCATATGCATTTGCACCAATTCCGCTCAACTAGATCCTTTTGCCAGAAGACCTCGAGGCATTTGAACAAAAATATGATGAACGTCTTTTAGCAACAATGCACAGCTCAGATGATCCAAACTATGACTACAATGCTCGTGACGGACGAGACCGCTAACAAGACCATTGTCCGTACAAGTTTACTGTAGCAAGTTACTGTTCACTTTTACTATAGTAGTAGGCTAGGGGAATCACTGTTCATACAGTGCGAATAATTCCCGACCGAATGCTTTCGGTGCCTCTGTTTGTTTCAGGACCCATGATCTTAGTCCTTGTTTGTGTGTGACCTCTAATTGCCTATAAAAGGTGAGGAGGATGTAATGTGTTGGGTAGAGTCTCTTGAAGTAAAGTGTGTGCTTTGTGTAATTCTCTCATGGCTTTCTAAACTCCCTCTTCTTCTCCAACTTGGTAGGATCCTCTGAGAAATGTAGCTCAGATAGTTAGAAATGTTATCATCCTAGTTCTATTTGGGTGTCTCTAGACTCTGAACTAAAGGTCTGAGTGGTTTTCTATTAAAAGGTTGTCCCTAAAGGGCTTGAACAGGAGTTGTTCGCTCAATGTGGGAAGGCATACCTGTGGAAAACTGACTTTGTCCGCCCTGGTTCTAAGTCTAGGTCAAATGCAATCGAGAGCCGTCAATGTGTCGAAGAGGTACGTATGGCTTGAAGAAAATTAACCACAGGTCAATTGCACCAAAAATTCCTAAAAGCTACTCGGTAAGTTAGGTCACGCTAAAATCGTGTCAGACCGAAATTAACCGTGAATTTGAACCCGATTTCAGAAATTGAAAGTTCTATCATGTCACGAGTCATTTTGGGAACGTCGACTCACCTTTCGAGGAATTTTCGGTGAATTCGGGATTTTTACGGAAAATTGATTAAGACGATTTGGAAAATGAACGGAAATTCGGATTGGCCAAATCGAAAGGATTTTTGGCCTCCAATGTGAGTTATTTGGTGAAAGGAAGTTGTGTCGGCTTTTTCTTCAACAAAATTTGACCTCAATCGAAGAGGTTTGTTCAGAAATCGGATTTCGAGAAAAATGAAATAGAATTTAGAATTGGGGGAAATTCGTAAGTTTGAGGGATTGTCTTATTTTGGTCTTCAATTGGACTTCAAATTGTGTAAGTTGGTGTTGACGTTGGTCTTGGATGACCAATTGATATTGTTGTGTGAAAGCTTGTGGGACCAAGAATTTATTAGTATAGGATGTTTTTCTTTAATTTTCTTTTTTCCCCTCACGGATCCTCTTTCGATCCCTTCCATTTTGCACGCCTCTCTCTCTTTTCTTTTCTCATCTTCCCACACCCCCTCCAGCCGATAGTCACTTGCTAGTTGGTCTCCTTTTGCTTTCTTCTTTGACTTTTTTATTTCATCCTTGTCTCTCTTCTCTCTCTCGTACACCCTCCCTTGGCCAACATTTCTTTTTCCCATTCCCCTCTCTCCTCTCGAGCAAAGCTACCAGCTGTCCTCGACCCCTGGAAATTCTACTTCTGCTTTATGTTTCCTCCTTCGAAGCTGCCCATCTCCTCCGTTCTACTTGCAGCCATCCCCACCGACAGCCCTTCTGCCCCATCTCTCCACACCAGTGTCAACTTATGGACTTCCTATTGTTGACCGAAGCAGCTCCGTGTGTCCTCTCTTCATGCAGCTCTCCACCGAACACTGCAGCTCCATTTCCTTGGGTCTTCTCCATCAATTCTTCATGCCAGCAATAGCATGTGCAACCCTTCACCAAGTTAGCCCATCCCACGTCCACCGCCAATCAGCCACGCCAAAGTCTGCTCAGCTCAGCCCGTAACCGAGCTGACCAGCGGCTCCAGAATCGGGCCAGAATAGAACCAGTTTTTCCAGTTCGTGGCTGAGGCTTGCAAGGCCGATTTCAGCCTGATCCAGGCCCCCGTTGGTGCCGTCTCTTTGGAGTTTATCGGCCACCGTCGCGTCATCATCGTCGTGGTCTAGTCGGATCGTTAATCAAGTGAATTTAACTCACTAATCCCTTCTTAGTAAGTTAATGAAATTTAAGGATTGATTAGTTTAGACTAAGTATGGATTAGGTAGATAATTAGAGTAGATTAGCAATTTAATTAATTGTTATTGCATGTTAGGTGGTTAGTTTAATGCAATTAGAGCCTAGACAAGCTCTAGTATTTATCTAGAGTGGTTCGGAAATTTTCCGGGCCCGTCTCAACTTTTAATTAGGCTTTTCGGGCCTAAGTTCTATTTATTTGCATTTATTAATTAATTTCCGTAATTATTTAATTAATTAATTATTTTCCGGAAATTAGACCGGGATAGTCGGTGATCGGAATTTTATGCTAATTTCAATGGTATAATCTGTTTATTTAATTGACTATTATTTTGTGCTGATTTAATGTGAATTGTGATTTTGAGAAATTATTCAAAAAGTAATTAATTTCAGTAATTAATTGGAGAATCACCGAGTGTCGATTTACAATGCCAAAAATGAGTTTATGGATCAGTGAAATTAGTAGGATTTTCAAGTGTGAAAATATTATATTTACAATCCCACATACTAGTATTTTTATCGGGTATGATAAAAATAGCATAATGAGTATATCAGATCAATGGATCTGGCAGCTTCTGGTGAGCATAAATAGTATATTATATCAGTATATCTGGCAGCTTATGGTAAGCTATACTATCTATTATTGGCTTAGAGTGAGCAGTCTTGATTATGATCGGACTTTATAGATAGTATTGATTGAGATAACCGGGGAATGGTCTTGTTGACATGGAATCGACTGAGCCGATTGATCGATGATTCGATCTTATTAGTAGAAATGATTGGATGTCTATTTGAATTATATTGACTTGCAGGAAGAAACTGAGGCCAAGGTAAGTCCTCTAACTTGTGTTTGTGCTTAGGCAGCCCTCATGGCGTATTTTCTTCCTGTCGGATCTTAGGGAGTTGAACTTGCTGAGACGTCGTCTCACCCCGTTATGAGATAACATTTTCAAGGCCCTAGGGTGAAGAACTTGGAGCTTGAGACGGAAGGGTCAGGAGCATGGATGGCTCAGAAGTCCTTTTTGAAGATAGACTTCCTAGACCCTAGAGTTGACCTCTATTTGTAAACCATATCATTTGTAAAAGTTGTGCTAATTGATTTGAAAATTGTGGCCCTACTTTTCTATCCCATCTTGTTGTTGTCTGGAGATTAATTATTTGCTTCCGCATGCGCATTATAAAATGAATGGGTCAGCGATGCGTCCTGGGAAGTTGCTATTAAATCAACCAAGAGGGATGGGCACACGCTCGGAGGATCGGGGCGTGACATATTTTACCCTTAGTAGATGATATCCCTGACTTATGATTCTGCTTATATAATTGATTTACATCTATATATTAGTATATCAAGCAGTGTTGTTGGGAAAATCAACCAATCTAAATCAGTGGCCCCAAATATGTAAGTATTCTTGAAACATTCATTATTTAACTCAGTCATATAAAATATCAATATATATTGTAAAGAAAAAAACAATAAGATTCATAACACTTTGTATAAAGGCAACTAACTTGGGCTGACTAGAAGATAACTACTTTGACTAGAAAAAAGATGACAAGCTTGTCATTAACTGATTAGTGTGATTAATTATTGTTCTCAGTAATTTGATTGAGGGCTTTTGACTATTTAGGCCCTAAATGTTGAGGTTGCACGATATGTACCCACATTGATGTCATCTAGCATGTATTTTCTTTCGGGGTAAAACATGATATTTCAATTAGTCGGCAAACGCAAAATATACTCATTCATTGAATAGGCTTGAGAAGAAAAAAAAAGGAAAAGAAAAGAAAAAGAAGTGCACATCGAGCCCAGCTCCACCCAGTTCAACGGTAGGAAATGTATGGGCGAGCTTTGACCAATGACCATTCTTTTGGAGCTTGGAGCTACCAAGGCTTGCCCAATATGGTTTTATTATTTAGCAAAAGCAATATCTTTTAACGAGCTGAGCAAGCAATTTTCTTTTTGAGATCAAACTTGCTGCGCGCTGCTATTCACATGAATAAAGTATAATGTATTCCAAAATCATAGTTTAGGGTAAATTTAAATTTTAATGCTTATATCTAACTTGGTCTATCTAGTCTCGCCTATTGCATGGTTCCATAATTAATTAAAGTGTAGTCCCAGCCAAATGACTTTCTTGAAATTATTACCTGAATTGTATGTCAAAGTCTAATTGCAATTCCATCCATTGGGATTAAGGCCCAAGAGTTGGGCTATCTACGTTTTAATGCCTCTGAAAGTATGATGTTAGGATTTGGCACCGTTGCGTGTAATCCACATTAAACTTTGATTTTGTTATCCCATATAAACAATTACGAGTAATCAGACGAACAAATTATATATATACTCACCCCAATGCAACCAAAAACAAAAAGAAAAACTAGGGTGCTGCCTCTTCCAAATCTGAAAAAGGAGTGACCCTTTTGATGATTTTGTTTTTCCCAATTGACCCTTACGATTATGTTAATGCAGAACTATTGGGAAGCGTTGACCACTTGTGATGGTGGCGAAATTGTACAAGCTGATATTCCACAAATGCGAGGTCATGAGGATAATCCACGTGCAATGGTAGTGCCCGTATCTTTCCTCAATCGCGACAGGAGCTCTGGCAGCTTGCTGGGGTTATAGTGATGAGACTCGCCTACCTGAGATAACTGGGTTGCGAGTGGTTTTGGATGACGATCTTCTCGCAATTTTAGATCAAAATACTTCGTGGCAGACGTGAGGCTTTCATGATGACTCAACAGAGCAACAGAGCATAATCTCCCTGGTCGCTCCTCTCCGCCTTTCCTTTACAACAAAGAAAAAGAAAATGTCCTCTGAGATGGTGTGAGAATTTAAATAGAAGAAAGATGAACTGTGAACTTTAACAAGAACGTGCATTGAAATTTAGTTGTCATATTTGCCAACTCGAAAAACAGTTTTACACCCTACTTTTGCATCTCTACAATACCTGTTATTGAAAGGAAGAAGCCTTTGAATATAGACCAGGATAATCAACATCAAGATACAGATAAATCTTATTTAGAGCATGTCGCCAAAAAAATAAAATAATAAAAATAGAGCATATTGGTGCATCTACCAAAATTAATAGCTTTTTCATTTTTTGCTTTTGTCAAGTTGCAAAAGATGAAAACAACTACATCAGTTGCCTACCTCAACAGTGTTTGCATTTGATCCTCCCAAGAGATTTTGCCAAATACAGATGACGGTGGGATATACTGCAAAACAAGCACAGTCGAGAGAATTCAGGTCAATGAGCTAGGGCATAAAAAACAGATATTTGGTAGAGAAGATACAGCAAACGATTAAATTGCAGAACAATATTAGTTTAAGAGCAACAACTTTTCATAATTCTCGCGCAAATCATAATGTATTCCCGTTTACAAATTCTTTATGTGTCATACAAGTGCAAACATAAGCAATTTTTGGCCATCACACAAAATTCCAGATATATAATCTATATAGACAGGCACATTTGACGCATCATAATTCCAGCACTACAAGCAAGTCCACGTAGGTACTTTTTGTTCAAGGAGTAGTCACTGGCTGTACCAGGTTAGTATTATAACCATTTCATTGTGTACTTCCTTGGTAAACAAAACAGAAGCAACCCAAATGTCAATGTTCGACCTTCAGCAGCTGGTTTATGGACATTTATGTGAAGCATGTCCATGGAAAAATATGAAAATTTTAGCATTGAGTTGAGAAAGCGGAATGGAACTAGTGTAAAAGAAAAGAAGTCCGAATCATTACCTGAAGAACAAAACTCAAGACAATGAAGAGAAATCTTCCATGGAAAAATATGAAAATTTTAGCATTGAGTTGAGAAAGCGGAATGGAACCAGTGTAAAAGAAAAGAAGTCCGAATCATTACCCGAAGAACAAAACTCAAGACAATGAAGAGAAATCTTCCTGTTGGATCCAAACTAGATCAATCACAATCAGTGGGATTTCTTGGATGAGGTGCTAGTAGTTGCCGAAAAGAGAGGATCCATCCTTCAGAATCTCACATTGAATTATGCGGAATACTTTGAGGGAGGGAGGGAAGCCATCCTCCGGCAAGTACCCAAAATTCAAGCTACTTACAAAATATAACTGTTTGAGAGATGGGGGATGGCCATGAAGACCACTTGATAGTCTTTCTACTCCTCATATTTTCTCATCCAAAGAGAGATTAGATAGGAAGGAAAAAAAAGACTCCATACATCATACATCCTCTGCTGTTGATAGTCTTTCCATATTCCCCATATTTCTCGTCCAAAAATCTGGAACAGGACAATCGATTAGTCCTGAATAACAATTACCTTTCATGAGCAATGGACAACTATAAGAGTGATCGAACAAAAGTGAACAACCAAGACAAGAACAGGGATACTTTGCTTTATTATTGTCAGGAATTAGTGACACTTTTGATGGTTTTTCCTTTTGCTATAAAACTCTTATGATTATGATAACTGACAAGAATGGGAGACCACTGATCACCGGTGGTGGTGACTTATTGGTACAGGCTGATATTCTACAAATGTGAGGTCAAGAGATCGAATGACTTGGTAGGGCCTTACAATGCTTAAGAATGATTGCCTACACCTGTTGTTATATCTGGAACACTCAAAATGCAGTAAACTTTAACCATAAATCACCTGATCCTGAAACTGTCACTTACACATATTAGAGAAGCTCATTTAGACTGTGTTGCCGATAATGCAAGAGAGATAAGTCATGATTGGGTAGGCAAAGGCAGGGCGCGTAGAGTAAACCTGAGCTAGGTTTTGCGAAAATTCACCATGATGGGTCTTATAGAAGGAACAAAACATGGCTGTTGTTAGGATAGTGGCCAGAGATGAAACGGGGGAGATGATTACCTGCAGGGGTGTCGCAATGCAAACTAGACCTGCAAAGAAAACTGAATTACTTGCTGTTCGAAAGAGCAATGAAGTAGCTAAAGAAAAAGCTTAACCAAGGCAGTAGGGGAGCTGAATGCAGCTGAGGTATACAAGGATATCATCAATTTTCCCAAGTTGTGCAATTAAAGACTAAAGGACGCTCCTACCGGGATTCAAGAAGCTAAAGATCATTTTGCAGCTCTAAATTTTAGTTGTATTTCACAAAAGGCAAATGCTTGTGCCCATTAGGTAGCTATGCCAAGATTGGGATCTACATCTGCATCCCCATCCTTCTTATCACATTTGCTTATATCAACAGTGAGTTATTGGAGTAAAAAGAAAAAGCCCCATCGAGGACACACATGACACACCCAAATGTCAGTCTTTGATCTCTAGTGGCTGGTTTCTGGAAATTCTATGAGAAACATCTCCTCGGGAAAAATCAATCCGTGTTAAGTATCGAACTGAATTGATGCCTTCCAACCCAAAAACTGACCCTAATCCTAGAAAGCTAACTTTAGGTGGAAGAACAAATTGCGGCAGACCTGAAGAAGGCAAAGTAGTCAACGAAGATAAATCCTTTGTCAGGGCTTGAGTATGATCAATTTCAGTTCACTGGATCCGAACACCAATGTAGATGAGAGGGATCTCTTGGATGAGGGGCCGATAGTCGCCAGTGAGTTTTGAGCATCGATCTTTCAGAATCTTGCATAGAAATATCTCCAGAATTTGGACAGATCATAGTCTTCCTTATTACTCCTTTCCCTATTTCCCTGACAACAAAGAAAAAGAAAATGTGCTTTGAGATAGTGTGGGAATTTGAATAGAAGAAGGAGGAGCCATGAACTTTAACAAAGAACTCGGATATAAATGGCTTATGCTGCAGGCCTCATTCAAATTTAGTTGTCATATTCGCCAACTTGAAAACACCTGTTTTAAATCTTATTTTTTTGTGTCTTTACTGTAGTTGCTACTTTGGAAGTAAGAAAGCCTCTTTGATCGACTATTAATATAGACCTCGATTATTGACATAATAATACAGATTAATCTTTTAGACCATGTCGCCCAAAAAAAAAAAAAAGGCAGTTTAAAGCATATTAGTACTCCTACCAATAAAAAATAGCCTTTTGTTTTTCTTTCGTCAAGTTGCAACAGATGAACATGAGCACATCAGTTGCTTACCTCGGCACTGGTTGCATTTGATCCTCCTGAGAAATTTTGCCAAATAAAGATAACAGTGGAATATTATGCAAAAGAATCACAGTTGAGACAATTTAGAGGACCGAGCTAGGATATAGAAAATTAAAAAAAAGATATTTGGAAGAGAAAACATAACAAACACCTAAGTTGTGGAAAAATAACAATATAAGAGCAACAATTCTTCATGATTCTCACGCAAAGCATAGTGTATTTCCATAAGTGGAAAGATAAGCAATTTTTGGTCATCAATCAGTTCAAGATATATCATCAATATAGACAGGCACATATATGCATCATAATTCCAGCACTGTTAACAAGTCATGTAAGTATTATTTGTTTTGAGGAATAGTCACTTGTATCAAGCAATGGTTGGTTGGCTTGCTGTACCACATTAGAATTATAACCATGTCATTGCTTGCCTCCTTGTCAAACAAAACAGAGCAACCTAAATGTCAACATTGGACCATCAGCAGCAGTTTGTGGAAATTTAGGTGAAGCTTGTCCACATGAACCTTTTAGCATCGAATTGAGGATTCATAATAGAAATGGATGTTGGAGCAACAACAGTAGCTAAAAAACAAGTGTGCAAGAAAGAAAGAAGTCCAAATCATTACCTGAAGAGCAAAATTAGAAATTGGATAGATATCTTCTTATTGGATCTGAACTTGATCAACTATCATGAGTGGGATTTCTCGGATGAGGTGCCCATAGTTGCCACTGAGTTTTAAGCATCAATCTTTCAGAATTTGAAATTGAATTATGTTGGATACTTGGAGGAGAGAAAGAAGCCATCCTCTGGCATGGTCTGATAACCTATAAAATGTAGCTGTTCGAGAGTGGAGAGATGGCTGTGAAGACCACTTGATAATCTTTCCACGTTCCTCATAGTTCTCATCCAAAGAGATGTAGAGATGAGGGAAACAGAATACTCCATGCTTCTTACATCCTCCACTGTTGATACTCTTTCCACATTCCTCGTATTTCTCACCCAAAAATCTGAAAGAGGACTATCAATTAGTTCTGAATAAAAATTACCTTTCATGCTTAGAGTGATCAGAACAAGATTATAGGCATACTCAATTGACAGCAACGAAAAATGAACAGGGATACCCTCTTGATGATTTTCTTTCTGTTTTTTTCGCTGAAAAATTCTTGCGATTATGTTAACTCACAAGTATGGGAGACCACCAATCACCGGCGATGGTGACTTATTTGTATGCTGTTATAATTCCTAAGAATGATTGCCTACACATGTTGGCAAATCTGGAAAGCTCAAAATGCAATCACTTTTACCCATAAATCACTGGATGCTGAAACTGTCACTTGTACAGGTTAGAAAAGCTGTTTTGTAGTGTGTTTCCAGTAAAAATGTAAGCTAAGTCATGATTGGGCTGATGCAAGGCACGGTGCATCGAGTAAACCTGAGCTGAGTTTTGTTAAGATTAACTAAGACGGGTCTTACATAACATGCTGTCGTTGGGATTGAGGCCAGAAATGAAACAGAGGAGATGGTTGCCGGTAGAGGAGGCTGAATTACTTGCTAGTCGAAAGAGCATTGCAGTGGCTAAAGAAAAAAGTAGGCCAAGGCAGTGGAAGAGATGGATGCAGCAATGGCATACGAGGATATAATCAACTTCCTCAAGCAGCACAATAGGAGACTAAAGGAAGCTCTTGCTGGGATTCATGCAACTAAATATCATTCTTTCACCCCTGAATTTTACTTGTATTTCACGATATGGCAGTTTCTGGAAATCCTATGCGACACTTCTCCACGGGAAAAAATTAATTCGCACAAAGCATGGAATTGAAGAACATAAGCGAAATTGATGCATTCAAGACGAAAAAGCTTACCTGGACCCTAGAAAACTGACTGCACATCGAAGGATGAATCGCGGCAGTTAGCAAATGAAAGCGAAAGTGGATCAATTTCACTTCACCAGATTTGAAACTAATCAATGTGCATGCCAGGGATTTCTTGGATTTTCCTAGAAATTTATGTGAGACATCTACATGAAGGAAAAATTAGTTTGCATCGAATTGAGGAAGCAGAATGGGAAATCGATGCCTTCAAAACCATAAACTTACCCGAACCCTAAAAAACCTTACCGTACCAAGACGAATCAATTCATTGAATCTGAACCCAATCAATCTCGATGTCAGGGATCTCTTGGATGAGGGGCCAATAGTTGCCAGTGTGTTTTGAGCATCGATCTTTCAGAATCTCGCATCCTTCTATCCACAATTCTTGGAGGGAGGGAGGGAGGCCATCCTTTGGCAAGTCCCTCAACTTCGGGCAATTTGAAATCCCTAAACACTGGAGAGAGGAGAGATGCTTGCGAAGGCCATCCGATAGTCTTTCCACGTTCCTCATATGGCCAATCCAAAGAGAGGTAAGAGAGGAAGGAAAGAGAAGACTCCAGGCATCCTCCTCGTCCTCCTCCTCCTCAGGAAACCGCACCTTCTCTCCCTCCCCTCCCATGTTTGTTCCAATAATATCTAGAAACGTGAGGGATGTGAGCAGGGGTAAGCCCCATTCTCTCACTGGTTGTTTCATATTCTCGCACTCACAATGAAACGCTTGCAAATTGGGAGGCAAACCTCCTTTGGGCAAGCATTGGATATTTTGGCAATGCCTAATGGATATGTTCCGGAGGTTCGTAAGATGACGCCACTTTGGTAGAGACTTTATCTTCGGGCAGTTAGAGAGAGAAACGTGTGACAGGGTGATGAGAAGGGGAAGGGAATCTATTATTTCCAATGCCCCGCACCCAATTATATCCAAAGAAGTGAGATTGTTACAACTCGTGATATTGGTGATAGACTTTATCTTCGGACATCTCTCAAGTGTAAGGCTTGATAGAGTGAGGGGAAGGGGAGGAAAGTCCTCTATCTGACAACAGTCACTTATACTCAATCCAGTGAGATGGGAGAGCGTGTGAAGGAATTGTGGTAGGCTTCTTAGATTCCAACAATTGCCAATTCCCATAAATTCGAGTGATTCTATGGTGATTTCTTCCAGTGATTCCACTCCCTCACAGTATTTAATATAAAATGTCTTTAGAGTAGCAAGTCTATCCTTGGTAGAGGGACAAAATGTTAGAGAATCACATTTACTTGTACATGAAGATTGAAGTTGAGACATCAGGTTGTTGTTGTTGGGGTCATATGAAGAAATAGTTGGCATTATGAGTTTTGGACACCGTTCAATAGACAAATAACTGAGTGTGTACATCTTGCTTGGAAGCTTTTCTAAACTGGTGCAATTACTCAATTTCATCTTTTCAAGGTTGCATGGTAGCTCTATTTCTGTTTCTCCTGCCACGAATGATGTGAACTGAGGACAACTTACGATGGTTAATTCCTGGAGGCAAGTAAGATTTAGCATTTCATTTCCATCTTGCCACAAATATTTTAACTGGTCGCACCCTCCTATATGAAGTTCCTTTAGCTTGATCAAGTGGCTCATAAACCCAAGATCAAAGCAAACAAACTCTGCAAGATTCTTAATTGTAAGAATGGTCAAAGAAGTTAGGTTGATCAAGCTCTTCAAGATCTCTTTGTTACAATCCTTGAGGAACAACTCATGGAGAGATGGAAGACAAACATCATTGGTTGAGTTTTTCAAATGCGGACATGAATGAATTTCAAGCTTTGTGAGACGATCAAGTTGACAAGGCAATGTCCTAACCAACGAAGGACAGCCCCGAACAACAAGATGCTTAAGACAGGAGAATGAGATTTCTTCTTTTGGGCCAGCATAAGGAGACCAATCCTTCCATGCCAACATCTCTTCGAACTTCAAAGTGGTTAAGGATGAAAAAGGCCTTGTACCTCCGTAAAATTCAAAGCCTATCATTCTTATTGCATGTAGACCTTTAAGAGATAATTCCTTAAGTGAAGGTAGTTGTCCAATCATAGACAGCGACATAACATTAGGACTGTCCCACAAGCATAAAGACATTATTTTATAATAGGATGTACAATCTAACCATGATGGGAATACTACACCACGATAGTTCAAAATAGCAAGATTTTCAAGATTAGTGTGAGGTTGCAGAGAGTCAAGCACCTGTTCTTCATGCTCATGATTATGGAGATCTCCCAAATGTTCACCCCAATGCAAGGATAAGTTTGTAAGGCCTAGCTTTCGAAGCAAATTAGCATCAACTACATCTATAACTTTTTCCACCTTTTGCAATTCTGATATGAATAATTCTCCTTCAAGATGTGGCAAGTTCTTTAACTCTTTCAACTGCGACCCTTTCTCAAGTCCTACCACAAATTTGGACAACATAATAAGATTCTTTAAATTACTGATACTCGACGGCATCTCTTTTAGACTCTTTGTATCTCTAATATCAAGAAACTGTAAGCTGACTAACTTTGTGATACCTTGAGGCAACTTTGAAAGCTTTTGACAACCTCTTAAAATCAAAGATTGTAATTTGCACAAGGCGCCAATTGACTCAGGTAGCCTCTCAATATGAGTGTACGAGAAATTGAGGTATCGAAGATGTTTTAAATCACCAACACAATTCGGTACCTCTACGATGTTACAACGACATAACGAGAATACTCTCAAGTACTTCAAGTTTGTTAGCAAGTCATGTAGCACCTTGTTGGAAATCAAGAAAGAGCCCCCACAAGATCCATCACGCACCAGAATTAAACTTCTTAGTGCCTTCATTCCTTGATATGGTTTCAAGCATTTTGATGTAACATACCATGATGGGATGAATGATGCATAACGAGTTTTTTCAAGAGATGATACATCATGTTCATTACTTGCTACCCTAGACCCCCCTGAGCTAAAGCAAGTCCGACCCAAAATTGACTTTGCTAGATCATTCAAAAGATCATGCATTGAAAACTTAGATGCATCGAGACTTGATTGTTGAAGAAATGACTTGGATACTAACTCATCAAAGTGCTTCCGTCCCAATTTCAAGATATTCTCATTTGCTTTTTGCCCATCTAAAAGTCCCTCTGCTATCCATAAGAGTACCAACTCATCCCTCTCAATTTCGTAATCCTTGGGAAATACCGCACAATAAGCAAAACATCTCTTTAAATAGGAAGGAAGATGGACATAGCTCAATTTTAAAACTGGGAGAACCTCATCATTCTCTACCGTCAGAAGATCCCATATTTTGTTATTTAAGGTATCTTCCCACTCATCAGGATTACTTTTAGTACGTAGGACACCACCCAACATCTTTGCCACCAAAGGTAAACCTTTACATCTTTCAGCTATTTTCTTGCCTATTATTTTAAAAGCCAGGTGGCTCTCAAAATTTGTTACTCCAAGAGCATGAAATGCCAATAACCTTATACAATTATCAAAGGACAATTCCCTCAAATGATATGGTGAAGCTCTTGTTATGGAAGCAACATTAAGGTTGCGAGTCGTGATGATGATCTTGCTTCCGCTAGCCCCCGCTTCAAATGGCTTTAAGAGGGCGGTCCATTTTTCATACTTCTCATTCCATATATCATCTAAAACCACAAGAAACTTCTTCCCGGCTAGATTATCCTTCAACTTAACTTGAAGCTTGTTAAGATCTTTGTCGTCATCGGACGACCTAGTGATCGATTGCAAAATAGTTTTTGTTATGTCAAGGACATCGAAAACATCTGACACACAAACCCATGCTTTCTTCTCGAAACAACTATTCACTTTGGCATCATTATATAGCCGCTGAGCCAAGGCCGTCTTTCCAACACCGCCCATCCCAACTATGGGGACTATGCTTAGTGTGGCATCAGAATTTTTGACCTCACGGATCAATAGTTGGAGTATCTCCATTTCTTCCTTCTCCCTGCCGACAAACCGAGGCTCCGGCAAAGAACTAGTGGGATCCCTTTTGTTGCTGTAGTTGGATCTGTCCACAACATTGTCTCTCAAGCTTAGATAATCCCTCCTTTTGACAATCGCTTCAAACCTACCATTGATATCTTGGACCTTAGTGTCAGACACGAGTGAGTCCGGTCGTGTAAAAGAAAATAACTTCCTTTTCCATTGACCTCTACTTGTTCTGGATTCTACCTCCGACTTAACTTGAGTGGCTTTGATGTCTAACTCATCGAGCAAGTCTTCTATGTCAAAGGCCAAGTCCCTAACATCATCGAGCCACAGCTTCACTAGACAATTCCCGCTAAGTTGCTTTTCCTCTGCATCATCCACCACTGCATTGATTGTGACTAGCATCCTCTTCCAGTCATCAAGGATGGTGGTGTTAGTTCCTTCTCGTTGCACATAGTCTGATGCCAAAGAACTCAACTTATCAAACAAGGTTTGAAAGAAGGAACCCAAAACGATCTCCCCAATGGCCATGGGTGAATCAATCACTGTTGAGAACAACAAAGTGTTATGGTGAAGTAAAGTAAAATGAGCTAATGGAAAGAGAAAACTATGAATTCCAGGAGGACCAAGACGTCCACTTACCAAAAAGCATAAAAAAAAGGACCAAGACTTTCAAGGGATGCACACCAAAGTTTAGACAAATCAAACTAAAATAGCTTTTTGTCCAAGAGTGCCTGTTTTGTCGATTGTTATCCCTTTTCTTCGGATCCAAACTTTTCTTGTGGGCATCCAAAACAGAGGATAAATGTGATTTTTCTTCATATGACCAACTTAGAGCTCACGTGTATTTTCGTCAAAAACTTCATTACTTACGAGTGTTGTGTTGCCTTTTCACACATTCATATATTATTAGAATCTCTATGATCTCATTGTCCTTGTTTTTCTGCTTTAGAATATGCGATCAATGTAGGATTTTACGTGGCAGTTACATTGCTGAAAATTTGCATATGTTTAAGATATGAGAAGATTATTGGTTCCTCCTTCAACGTGAATGACAATGTAAAGACATCAAAGGCGACTAATTTTGTCCGTTCAATAAGGAAAACAAAGCACATGCTTTGGGCTAAACAAGAAAAAGGTCAGGTGCACCAACTAATCCATTAACCAAGTTGCTTTAGTTTACTTTTCAAATAGTGAAGGAGTCAATAATCATTAATTAACATTACATAATCCACTAAAAATTAGAGGTGGCAAATGGGTGGGTCGGGTCGGGTATGGGTCAGGTCGAAAATGGATTGACCCATATTTGACCCATTTAACCCATTTTGACCCATATTTTTGTAGTGTAAATCTAGTGACCCATACCCGACCCGACCCGTACCCAACCCATACCCAACCCGACCCGTATTGCTAAAACCTATTAATATTATAGGAAAACTCACTTCTACTATATGCTAATTGGATTAAAACTTCAAATTAAATTCAAAATAGTAAATAAAATAAAATTTAAAATTTAAAAAAAAAAAACCTATATATTGAAATATTTATAAATAATTAGGCTATGCACATGCTTCTCTTATTTGAAGTGAACATACTATTGAATAACTAAAACTATAACATGAAATTTTTTTAACTAAACCTAAAAAAGCTCATTTTTATGATTTTTTTGTAAAAAAAAAAGTATAAAAAGGTATTGTTAAAACATTTTTATGCAATACAAATTTAATGAAATTTTTTTATAATTCTTTTTAAAAAATTTTTAAAAAAATCGAATTTTTATTTTAAAAAAAAATATTTTCGATTTATTTTTTAAAATATAATTTTTATTTTTTATTTTTTTAAAATATTTTTTATTTTAAATATAACTTTTATTTTTTTTCTCTTTTTTTTTTCTTTTTCTTCGGCCGGCCGCTGGCCACGACGACAGCCGGCGACCGGCCACAGGCGAGATCGAGCTCACCGGTGTCGGGTGGGGCTCGATCTCGCCGAACCGGCACTAGATTTCCTCTCCTATTAACTGCCACGAAGGCCCGCTTAGTTGACCCATGCAGTCAACAAAAGGGAAGACACGTCTACGCATGGGAAGGGACAGATGGCGACTAAAATTCTTCAAGGACAGCCACGCTCTGCTTGAGCTGTCCTCACCTCTTCGCTGTCACCGCACGCGTGACTCAAGGAGTCAACGGCCAAGAGGGATTGATTTCTTCTTGCATCCGGTGAAGCCGAGTTTCTTTCCCCCCATTTTCTCGAGTTCTCCACCCTTTTGACGACGGCAGCGAACTCTTAGTCGAAGGTCTTCCATAGCTCAGGCATTGTCACCAGCTATGTAGTACCGATACTGACACACGACACACGACACGACACGACACGACACGACACGCCGACACGATATTTCTAAAAAAATAGAGATTTCCGACATGTTTTGACACGTTATATATTAAATATATATATTTATATATAAATACAAAAATAAATAATAAAAAGAGCATAGAATTAATTTATATTAAAAATATTGATTCAACATTTGTTAATATCATTCATTATTTTAATTTGACAGAGATTGAATAAGAAATTTAAAAATTGCAAACACAAAAGAGTAAATTTGAAGGAACATATCATGTTTTCTTAAAATCGTCGGAAATTAATGAGATTTCTTATAGTTCCAAACAGAGTTTGGAGTTCATGATATAAATTGGCTTGGAGATCCTTTGCAAAACAAGGTTCGAGAAAAATGAAAATCTAGGACAAGAACTCTCAAAGTACGACCAAAAGAAAAGGAAATAACTAAATTCGCCATAGAAAATGTAAGAGATAACTCACAAGCTAATGACATAGAACAAAAGAGATAACTCACAGGCGACGCCTGCAAGAAGCAAAAAGAAGCAAAAAAAAAAAAAAATCATAACTTTAAGTCTGCAGAGGCGGTGGAGCAACGCCGGCGAGATGAGGGGCATTTCATCATCACTCATGGGAATGTCAAAACTTATAAGTAAGAACTTGAGAGTGAGAATTTTCTTTGGTCTCTTTTATTTTTGTTATTTTCATTATTTTTATATATTTATATTTTAACCCCTCAAATATTGAAAAAATTTAAAATTGACCTCGTGCATGTCGGAATTGCGTGTCGAAATTTTGGACTTGTGTGTCGAAGCGTGTTGGGAAGAGTTGACCACGTGTCGGATTTCTCAACACTCGTTGATTGCGTGTCGGACACGTGTCAGAGTATCGGACACGACACGAAAGCTTCCGGAGAGTGTCTGTGCTTCTTAGGCCACCAGTAGGCAACCACCCACACCACATTGTTGTATCCCACGCCATCGGCCTCCTCACCATCCCATACCTAGCTACTAGCCACACCACCAAACCACTTTGTCACCGACCCCCTCATCATTGTTGAGTCGCCCACAGACCTCCAAGCCAACCACCTCAAGAAGTCTCATCGCTTTGCCTTCGATTTGTTGCCGACGACCACCACCTGCCACCAGCGTCGCAGCTTGAAATCTGTCGCCGCCCCTCTACCGCAGCAAGACCCGAGAGGCCTCGGCTCACGCCTCACCGCACGCCATTGTTGCTTCTCTTCACCTCAACCGTAGTTGGTAGCTTGCGGTCCGCTCACCGTCAATGCCACCAAACCTAAGGCAAGTTGGAGTCTACTAACCTATATAGTGTAGTGTTGTTGTTGACTGAGGAAGTGCATTGTTAGGTTGGATTGTCTGAATTTGGTGTTGAATGGTGATATATAGGATGACCGAAATTGTTTAGGGCTAGATGATTGAGGAAGCTTTATAGTTTTTAGGAGCGTTTGTAAAGCTTTGAGAATTCCGCTTATAAACTGTTTTGGAAAACCTCCCGATTTGTGTTGAAATTTTTATGTACCGAGGTGCTGCTCACAAATGTTTTAAAAAGAAAAGAAAAATATTTGGTGTCCTTGAAATCTCAAACTTTTACATGAACCGTTTTAAAAACCTTGAAGTTGGGAGTGAGGTTTGGAATTGCCAATATGCCGATTTCAAATTACTTACAGTTTTGATAAACCTTTTCAATTCGAGCCGTGAGGCATAAGTGCGGCTTGAGGATTTATAAGTGAATTTCGAAGCCTATTAGAGGGTTAACCGTGGAAGTGAATCCTATGGATTTGGTATCGTGCTTTTGATTTCATTGATATGGGATTGACATATGTTTTAAAGACTATTGTTGTGGTATTGATGTGCCTTTGAAAACGTTTTGGCATTGATTTGATTTAAATGACCACACCATGGTTGATATATTATTGCTACCGTCGGACCCTCGGGACGACGAAGTCCCAGGAGACGGGATGCCTAGAGGTGAGACATGACACGCTCTGGATGCCTGTTGGACACCATTGTTGTGGTGAGCCCCAGAGGTTCCCTAGGTGTCGGGATGCCCAGACATATGATGATACACATTCTGGAGGGTAGGGGACACTAGTAACATAGTGAGCTCTGGCGATTCCTCATGATGCTAGGTTAGGTGCGAGATGCCTAGAAGTGAGACATGACACGCTCCGAATGCCCGGTGATTGAAATATGGAACCGGAGGCTTTCATGATGCCAGGTTGGGTGCGAATGCCTGGAGGGATGCAAACACTGGTCCTCCGGGAGTAGGTGATAGTGAATCACGAATCTATTGAGTTTCAAAGTTGATTGTTCTGCTGAGTTACACCATTTTGATAGTTGCGCCTGATTATGGAACAAAATTGTGTGGCACAGTATGGGACGTGTCATAACGGTTTGGCCTTATAATCGAGACCCACGTGATTGAAGTGATGTGTTCTGGTTATTAAGCTGCGCTTGCCATTTCGTTGAAAAACTTTATTGACTTAATGCGCATCTATTCTTTTATTGATGTGTTTTGTGGATTTTGCATGAAATCATATGACAATGATTCTACATAATATAGTTTAATAGATCTTTAGCTGCTGAGTGGTTGTACTCACCGCTCGTGGGGACTAACATATTTCAAAGTAAGGAAGATGTCTCTACTGCTCGCACCTCTTGGTACTTTCTATGGGATCCCTATCGATTTACAATGGGAACAAACAGGGCATCAGGATCCTGACTTTCATTTGAGTGAGGGTGATAGTGATGTTCGACACTAGCCCACCCTTGGGTTCCATGCATCAGGAGTTCGTCATCTTGTATGTCCGAAGGAAGGAACGTACTCTGTGGCCGCTGCCACCGCCACTAGAGGACGATGACAGGGGATCGAGTGAAGTAGAGTGATCGAGGACATGAGGTCAACAATGAAATTTTGGACACCGACACTTGCTGATAGACGACTTGTGAATAACTAATGGAAAATGTTGGTCTAGTTTTTTATATAGCCAAGTATAGGAAACTTTGGCTTTTGTTGTACTGACAAAAGACGTCTATCAAGTTTACGTTAATAAAAAAAAAAAAAAAGTGCTTAATCGATATCTGTGTGTATCTAGTGTGCATCATTTCAGTGTTTAGGAAGGGAGTTGTTGGATCCACTTCCGCCATATACATTGCGTAGGGACCAAAGAAGTGCGTAATAAGACCCCATATGGATTCTCCGAAGTCCATTGATATAAGAAAGAAGGATATCTAGGACGAGGAAAGAAGTGTGGTGACCCTAACGGATTGGGGGATGTTGGGGGTGTCACACTTAATTACCCAGTTACATGCATTATTGGTCCCCCCCTCTCGAAGGAGAGAGAAAGAGAGAGAGAGCTGAAATCCATGGAGTGATGTGTTTTTGGCTTCGCAGCCCCACCAACTGATTAAATATCATAAGTTTTTTTGACGCCTTCAAAAATTAAAATTAAAATTAAAATTGACCGACTAAAGATTCTTTAGCATAAATTAGAACTCAAAAGGGGGAGTCAACAAATATGAGAAAGTTACTCATTTTTAGGAGCGTACAATATAAAATGACAAGTAGGGCTTTTTAGGGTTGAATAATATATGCGAAGTCTGTTTAATACCAGATTAATGCGCATTATAAAAGATGAACAATCTCAAAAAAATTTCCGACATGGAATACCTTTTTCTCTAACAAAACACTGAGTCATCGTGTGGTCTTTTTCTAACGAAGCATAATTTTAATTTCCATAATTCAAAATTTTATTTTTTTTATCACGACCACCTTCACATTTTTCTCTATCTTGAAAGAAAATACATGGATAAGTTTTCCAGCACTAAACTATCATGGGTTTTCACACGATGAAAACAAGTCGTCCACATGCAACACCCTTGGGGCTTCGGTAGAAACTACTTCATGTGAAGTTTAATTTGCGTATTGACTTAACTCGATTGATTACATTGGCGCACCTTAAAAGAATACTAAATCACAAGCACCTTATTAATTCACCTTACCCCTTTCGGTTGATGGTAAATCTACTAAATCTATATAACAAGGACTTCTTATTATAACAGTAAATATGTGAAAAGACACAACAAAAGTTATTTATTTTGTTTGGCACCGTGAAATTATAGTAAACGTGAATTTCCTGTGAATCTCTTCTAAGAGGAATGAAGCTATCCTCTTATGATATTTATTGTTGTTTACCCAATTTAATGGACTAAAATTCCAAACAGATATGTGATTATTTCTTGTGAAATCCCAAACTTGTACTTAGTAGAATCATTCCACGTCAGTGCGTATTTAGTAAAGAGATCAATGATAAGGAGATTACAAATTAATCTTAATGTCCTAATATTGCTATCTAACAAAAATTGAAGCAACAATTCTTTGTTATTAAACTTGACATCAAGTATTTGACATCAACTTTAATTAGGATCATAGATAGGCATGAAGTCGGTTTAAGAACCAAACTTCTGTTGCTCCGTTGCCTCTTCTTTGCCTCCATAATAGAAAGATTTCAGAAAAAATAGGTGGTTGCTCTCGGGTAATAAATACTCACCAGATGCTTTAGATAGCAAAGTTGCGGCCGCATCAGTTTGAGGGAAAAATAGACTAAGAAGATAGATGTCTCTTACCTTTTCCGAGTAGACTTCCTGGAGTAGACCGGTGAACGAGATGAGATCAATGGCAGCAATCCAACAAGCACGAGCGCTAGGTTCAGACGAGCAGGAGGAGAACACTATTGAGCAGGAGGACGGGCATGGGTGTAGTGAATCTAAGTGATAAAGAGATAAGGGAGAGAGAAAACTATTGAGTAGGAGGATGGGCATGGGTGCGGTGAATCTAAGTGATAAAGAGATAAGGGAGAGAGAAAACTATAAAAGCTAGGAAGACCAAGACTTTCACCTACCAAAAACAATAAACAAAGACCAAAACTTTCAAGAATGCACATCAGTGGTTAGAGGAATCGATAGAAAGTACTTTGTGTCCACAAGTGCTTGTCTTGTAATGGTTGGACAATATCCTCGGATATTTGTAGTTTCCACAATCATATATTTGTTCATGTACATAAATCATAAACTTAAGAAGACCAAGACTTTTTGTAGACAACTACAAGTCATCAGAGATGACTAACTTTCTCTATTCAAAACGGAAAACAAAAGCACGTGCTTTGAGCTAAACAAGAAAAAAGGGTCAGGCACAACAACCACACCAAACAATCCATTAAGCAAGTTGCTTTGTTTCACTCTGGCAATGGTAAAGGAGTCGCAAATAACCATCTAACAGTATGATCTACTGAAATTATGGTCTATGCATAAAACTCATGAAAAGGAAAATCATGTTCAAAAGGAATAGCATTCTCCTCTTAAGCGGCTCCCTACCATTGACTACTATCTCAGCACCCTTCAGCAGATCATTGCCACCCTCTTGCTGCGAATTTTTAGCACTGTCATTGTTGCGTATAACAAAAACTCAAGAAGTCCAAGACTTTACATGACATAAATTGGCGTTGTTACTTCACTTTTCACGTGATTTGTTTTTCCTCGTTTGAATAAAATATTATTTAATAATCGGCATTGATTGTTGTTCTCTTGCTCAAAATCAACAATAATGTTCGTCCAACTTTTTTCATGTTTAATCATATTTTAATTATTCATTCATTTATCTCTATGGTACTTGTCTATTAGAATTATGTCTAGATTTTTATGTATCTCATCAAATATAAGCTTAATAAAAGCAAAAAGAAAAGCTAAAAAGAAAAAAACAGCAAAAAACTGAAAAAGAAAAAAAAAAAAGAGAAAAGAAAAGAAGGAATGGGGCAAGGGAGAGCACCGCCATTCCCACAGCCACTGCCATGCCGTTGGCATCAGCACCACTGCCAAGGCGACTCATTCCAATGTTGTTGCCACCATTGCAGCCGGCGAACCTAGCCAAATCAACCATCACATCCAATTACCTTTAATTACCTAATGACTGGTGTAACTTGATCTAGAGGGGAATTCACAACATAAAGAATGAATTCTAGGATTCACGATTTCTCACTTGCGTCATCAAAAGTTGGGTTCCATGTGAAGTCCACCTCATCCAACAGTGAATAAACCTATTCTTAAAGGCTTGAATACCTAATTGAAACTAGTAAGTTCTTAGCATTTATTTTTAATTTTTTAATCTTTAAAGGATGAACAACCAACTACACCACCAATAAAACGAGAGCTGATATTTTACAATCTCAAAGCATGATGGGCAAGCTGAGAAGAAGTCAACATATTGCAGTGAAGACTTTAGCTCAATATACTCAACTTCTTTACCTCAAAGAAAGCAACTTTCATCCATGCACTATTGTCCTATATGAGAAAAGTGGCACCCACATTGGCCCAACAGAAAGCGCCAATAACCACTTCAACCGAACGAAGACCCCACCAGCCACAAATGCAAGTTTATCATTCACTGCACAAATACATACGGACAGCAAGCTACTAGGACAACTTAAGCACGCTTCAAGCATCACAATGTGACAATCCAATATGAAATCATAATGAATCAAAGACGTCACTTTCTTACATGGATACACATACCGAGGAGGTCCAATTACGCACAAGTAACACCAGACAACTAATGGCTTTACTTGACTCAAATCAGGGCAACATGTAATACCATCATTTTTTATATGTTTCAAGCCTTGAATTGCCCCAATTTGATGGAAAACAAATGTAACATCAATGCAGCATCTCTCTATATGTTCACACAACTAGAACACTACCAAAATGATATTGAAATCCTTGAATGATGACAATTTGATGAGCCATCAATATCCACACATGCCCATCTTACTATGCATATTTATGCACCTCAAGGACTATGTATATAAAGTCATACGTAGGTCATCCGTACCAGAACTTCTCACGTCCAGCAGCATAGAGGAGTAATACCATGTACATCTTCAACATCAGTTAACACGGCAAATGCACGCATGAACAGCGAACATCAAATGCACGTGACCCACATTTGACATACTAAAAGCACACATAATTGCATTTCTATCAACCTTATACAGGAAATGCAGTGAGAGACGAGCAGTGCAACTTCAATGGGACATCAAAACGTTGGTAAGCAGAATGCAATAGGAATTAACTATCTATGACTGAGTCAGGCATTCTGTCGAACAGGTAAAACGCCTCCCCGTTAAAGAACTAATACACGCCATCTTCAAGCAGCGATTCGCATCAGTTATTACCATCGGCAACAACCAAGGTCCAGGACATCAACAGAAACCGAGAAGGAGGAAAGTCGATGGAGAAGCCTCTCCTCTGGAAATTCAAGAAAAAACAGAGAGCTCAGCTCGATTCATTGAACCGAAAGCCGAAAACCATAGAAAGAGAGCGAGAGGACTAAGCTGTCGTCGTCGGAGCAAAGGCCGAGAGACGTCAGAAACTGAGCTGGAGCTCTGCCGAACTCAGTGCTCTCCCTCGCTAAAAATTCTTCTTCCATCATCTTCTAGCGGCTTTTGTTTTGCACTGAATCCTTCGACAGAAGTTGTCTTTTCGTCGACTCACCGGATGGTCCCATAAATTGTTGTTAGGTGATGATGATGACTCATCTTTGTCACGCTAGACTATGGAAAGAGAGGGAATTATAAAGATTACAAATTCTGTCATTAACTAAAAATCTATAGAGAGCCATTGTAATAACTCATTGTTCTCCATATCTGATTGTGTGTTTTCGCACATAATTAGGCCATAAGTTTCGAGCTCATGTGAGTCCACGTTGATATCAAGTGTATCATCTATCAATTTTTTTCTCAAAATGAAATCAGATATTTCGAATAGCCCATAATGTATTCGAATGCACTCGTTCATTTGAGTAGGCTCGAGAGCAAAAAAAGAATCGCCCATCGAGCTTAACTCGACCTAGCCCAAATAAGGGAAAACAATTGGGCGAGCCTGGGCCCATGACTCTTCTCTTAGAACTCGGAGCTACCAAGACTCGCCCGACATGGTTTTATTGTTTGCCGAATGCACGACTTGAGCGAGTCTGGGCAAGCAACTTTCTTCATGGGCACTGGCTCGCCTCGATGCTGTTATTTATGCGAAGAAAGTATAATAATTTCCAAAATCTTAGGGCGGAATGGGTAAGAATTTTGATAGTCGATTTCTGACTTGGTCCGTCTAGGCTCGCCCATTCAATAGTTCTACAATTAGTGAGTGTTGTCCCAGCCGAACAACCTTCTTTACCTTATTACCCGAATTGTACGTCAAGTCCCAGTAAAATCGGATCCATTTTTGGATCAAGGCCCAAGAGTTGGAGTTGGGGCTATCTATCTTTCTAGGCCCAACATGCCAACGATGGCCCATTCAATGCCTTTGGGGCATGGTGTCAGGGCTTAATACTATTGCAATAGTTAAATTCAAGTTGAATCCGCATTTAGCACTTGAGCACCTGAAACGTTTTGAAAATATATGTATGAAATCTTCCTTTTTTCTATTAAATTTTAACTTTTATTTCACACTACAGAATTTGAAGAAGGGGCTTGTTTCGGGGAACTAACTAGGAATTCTTTTTTTTTTTGTTTTTTTTTGCTTCTCTTTGGTAATAAACTAGGCATTCTATTAAGGGAAATATATAAACTCTGAGGTGTCAATATCACTTTACGTGCGAAATGTTATATTACTGGCTTTTTCTTATTTGGAGTCTACTTTGAATATTAAGAACAATCGACTACGATGGATCCCTCTTATGCTATATCAATATTTTTGGAGAAGAGAAAAGAAGAACAATGTCATATTATCGATAATGAAAAGTTGACTAGACATTATTTTTTGGCGTCCACAATTTTTGAAGTTTCTAGAAAAGCCTTTTATTTTATTTTCTTTTTTTGACAAGTGGAAATTTTTCAAAAGTTAGTTTAACCTTAACAAATGATATTCCAACTTATATACATGCTTATATCATTGATTTACATCTACAAATTAGTATATCACACAGTGTTGTTTGAAAAATCAATAAATCTAATTCATCAGTGACAAATATTTAGGTATTCTTGAAACATTCCTTATTCAACTCAATCATGTGAAGTATTAACATATATTGTAAACAAAAAACAAGAAGATTTGTAACACTTCGTATAAAGGCATCTAACTCGGGTTGACCAGATGAAGATAAGTGTTTTGAAGACGTCTTAAATTCTTATAAATCGTTGAGAAAAAATTGCTTTTTAATTGCATAAAAAGTGAAACGGATAAAAGAACAAAAGGAACAATTTTTTTTTTTTTACGTTAACCGGAGTTCAACTCACTAAGCCTAGACATTTCTTTAATGCCCCAACTTTCGTCAATCGCAATCATAACTTTCGTCGATCGCAATCGTCTATATTATTATCTCAATAGAATCACAATCACTGTATCGTACTCTTCAAGTTCAACTAAAAGATTAATTTATGGCGTGTGAGATGAAAATGGGAACAAAAAAAAAAATATCATGGGATGAGAAAATCAAGTAGCCCACGATAAAAATTACTTTGTCGTGTGAAATAAACAATTACAAGAGTAATCAGACATACACATTATACACATACTCACCCAACTTCAACCAAAAATCTACCAGACATACCAGGGTACTTCCCATTGCAAGCCTAAAAAATGTGATTATTTTGATGATTTTGTTTTTCCCGAATGACCCTAATGATAATGCTAATGCAAAACTATGGAGGATCGCTGATCACCAGTGATCGTGGCCTATTGGCACAAGCTGATATTTCACGAACGCGATGACGCAAGGATAACCCCCTAGCGATGACGGCGCACGAATCTTGTCTTATCCGTGACGGGAGCTCTGGCAGCTTGGTAGGGTCATAGTAACGAAACTTGCCTACCATATATAAATGGTTGTGAGTAGTATTGGATGACGGCCTTCTCACAATCTTATATCAAAATACATCGCGGCAAACGTGAGGCTTTCATGATGACTTAATAGAGTGGCAAAGCATAGTCTCCCTGATTGCTCCTCTTTGCCTTTCCTTGAAAACGAGGAAAAAAGAAAATATGCTCTGAGCTGGTGTGGGAATTTGAATAGTAGAAAGATGAACTTTAAACTTTGACAAGGAAGTCAGATTTAATGGATTGTAATCTGCAGGATTCATTCAAATTTAATTGTCATATTCACTAAATCGAAAACACCTGTTTTAAATCCTATTTTTTGCATCTTTACAATAGCTGCTGCTGTTGGAAGTAAGAAAGCTTCTTCATTTGACTTTGAATGTAGACCTCGATAATTGACATCGTGATACAGATTGATCTTTTTGAGCATGTCACCGAAAAAACAGTTTAAAGCATATCATTACACCTACCGAAATAAATGGCCTTTTATTTTTCTTTTGTCAAGTTGCAAAAGATGAACATAAGCACATCATTTGCCTACCTCAACAGTGTTTGCATTTGATCCTTCTAAGAAAGTTTGCCAAACAAAGAAGATGGCGAGATATTCTGCAAAACAATCACAGTTGATAGGATTCAGGTCACTGAGTTAGGGCATAAAAAAAAAAGAGAGAGATATTTGGAAGAAAAAATACAACAAATGCTGAAATGGCAGAAAAATATTGGTATAAGAGCAACAATTCTTCATGATTCTCACACGAAGCATAGTGCATTTCCATAAGTGGAAAGATGAGCCATATTTAGGCACCAAACAAAGTTCAAGATATATCATCAATCCAGACAGGCACATCCACGCATCACAATTCCAGAACTGTGAGCAAGTCCATATGAGTATTATTTGTTTTGAGGAATAGTCACTCGTATGAAAAAATGGTGGACTAGCTGTACCCCATTAGCATTATAACCATTTCATTGTGTGCTTCCTTATCAAACAAAACAGAGCAACCCAAATGTCTAGCTGCTTTGTGGCAAATTATGTGAAGCTTGTGCATGGAAAAACGTCAACTTTTTAGCATCAAGTTGAGGATTTGTAATAGAAATGGATCCTGGAGCAGAAGCAGTAGCTAAATGACAAGTGCGGAAGAAGAAAGAAGTCCGAAGCATTACCTGAAGAATAAAAATTAGACATTGCAGATAAATCTTCTTATTGAATCCGAACTCAATCAACTACAACGAGTGGGATTTCTTGGATGGGGTGCCAACAGTCACCACTATTGAGTTTTGAGCATCAATCTTTCAGAATTTCACATCGCATTATGCTTAATACTTGGAGTAGGGAGCAAAGCCATCCTCTGGCAAGTACCAATAAAACCTACAAAAGATAGCTGTTTGAGAGAGAAGAGGTAGACCACTTGATAATCTTTCCATGTTCCTCATGTTTCTCATCCAAGGAGAAATTAGAGACAAGGGAAACAGAATAGTCCATGCTTCTTACATCCTCCACCATTGACAGTCTTTCCACAGTCCTCACATTTCTCATCCAAAAGTCTGAAACAGGATGAGCAATTAGTCCTGAATAAAAATTGTCTTTCATGCACAGTGAACAACTACAAGAGTGATCAGAACAAAATTATATACACACCTAATTGACTGCAACAAAAAGTGAACCGGGATACCCTGCTGATATATATATATATATATATATATATTAATTGCTGGAAAACTATTATGATTATGTTAACAAACAAGTATGGGAGACCACTAATCACTGGTGATAGAGACTTTTTCATACGGGCTGATATTTTACAAATGTGAGGTCAGGAGATTGAATAACTTGGTACGAGCTGATAACTCTTAAGAATGATAGCCTACGCCTGTCGGTATATCTGGAACGCTCGAAATGCAGTAACCATTAAAAACATAAATCACTTGATCCTGGAACTGTCACTACATAAATCACTGTCATGATTGGTGGACGAAAGGCAGGGTCTGTAGAGTAACCTGAACTAGGTTTTGTGAAGATTAACTAGAGCTCTGGCAGCTTAGTAGGATAATGATAAGGCTTGCCTACCCAAGATAACTGGGTTGTGAGTGGTATTGGATGACGACCTTCTTGCAATTTTAAATCACAATACTTCGTGGCAGACGTGGGAATTTTAGGATTACTCAACAAAGCAACAAAGTATAGTCTCCCTGATTACTCCTCCCTGCCTTTCCTTTAAAACAAAGACAATGAAAAAGTTCTTTGAGATGGTGTAAGATTTAAATAGAAGAAAGATGAATTGTGAAGTTTAATGAGAAAGTCAGATTTAAATAGATTATAATCTGCAGGTTCATTGAAATTTAGTTGTCATATTTGCCAAGTTGAGAACCCGTTATAGATCCCATTTTTGCATCTTTACAATAGCTGTTATTCAAAGTAATAAAGCTTCTTAATTTGACTTTGAATATAGACCTTGATAATCAACATCATGATAAAGATTAATCTTATTTAGACCTTGTCACAAAAAGAAAAAAAAAATTAAAGCATATCGATACACCTACCAAAATTAATAGCTTTTTTATCTTTTGTCAGGTTGCAAAAGATGAATGTAAGTACATGAGTTGCCTACCGCAACAGTATTTGCATTTGATCAGCCCAAGAGATTTTGCCAGACACGGATGACAGTGGGATCTTCTGCAAGACAAGCACAGTCGAGAGAATTCGGGTCAGTGAGCTAGGGCATAAGAAACAGATATTTGGAAGAGAAAATACAGCAAATGCTGAAATTGCAGAACAATTTCGATATGAGAGTGACAATTTTTCATAATTCTCACGCAATGCATGGTGCATTTCCATTTGCAAATTCTTTATGTGTCATCCAAGTGCAAAGATAAGCAATTTTTGGCCATCACACAAAATTCTAGATATATAATTGATATAGACAGGCACATTTGACGCATCATAATTCCAGCACCATGAGCAAGTCCATGGAGGTATTATTTGTTCAAGGAATTGTCATTGGCTGTACCACGTTAGCATTATAACCATTTCATTGTGTACTTCCTCGGTAAACAAAACAGGGCAACCCAAATATCAACGTTGGACATTCAGCAGCTGGTTTGTGGACATTTATGTGAAGCACGTCCATGGAAAAAAAATTAACATTTTAGCATTGAGTTGAGGAAGCATAATGAAAATGGATCCTGGAGCAGTAGTAGCTAAATTACAAGTGTGACAGAAAGAAGTCCGAATCATTACCTGAAGAGCAAAACTTAAGACAGTGGAGAGAAATCTTCTTGTTGGATCCGAACTAGATTAATCACAATAAGTGGGATTTCTTGGATGAGGTGCCAGTAGTTGCCCGCAAAAGAGGATCCATCCTTCAAAATCTCACATTGAATTATGTGGAATACATTGAGGGAGGGAGGGAAGCCATCCTCTGGCAAGTACCCAAACTTCGAGCAACATAGAAAATATAACTGTTTGAGGGAGGAGAGATGACCATGAACACCACTTGATAGTCTTTCCACTCCTCATATTTCTCATCCAAAGAGAGGTTAGAGAGGAAGGAAACAGTAGACTCCATGCATCATACATCCTCCACCGTTGATGGTCTTTCCACATTCCCCATATTTCTCATCCAAAAACCTGGAACGGGATGATCAATTAGTCCTGAATAACAGTTGCCTTCCATGCTTAATGAACAACTATAAGAGTGATCCAACAAACAAAATCATATGCATACCCACCCAAAAGCAACCAAAAATGAGCAAACAAGACAAGAACTGGGATACTTTGCTTTATTATTGTCAAGAATCAGTGACCCTTTTGAATGGTTTTTCCTTTTGCTAAAAAACCCTTATGGCTATGTTAACTAACAAGTATGGGAGACTGCTCATCACTAGCGATGGTGACTTATTGGTATGGGTTGATATTCTACAAATGTGAGGCTAGGAGATTCGAATGACTTGGTACAGGCTGATAACACTTAAGAATGATTGCCTACACCAGTTGGTATATCCGGAATGCTAGAAATGCAGTAATCTTCGACCATAAATCACTTGATCCTGAAACTGTCACTCCTACAGATTAAAAAAGCACTTTCAAACTGCGTTTCTTCTAAAAATGTAGGAGAGCTGGGTCATGATTGGGTGGATGAAAGGCAAGGTGTGTAGAGTAAAACTGAGCTAGGTTTTGTGAAGATTAACTGTGATGGCTCTTACGTTGGAGGAACTAAACATGTTGTCATTGGGATTATGGCCAGAAATGAAACAGGGAAGATGATTGCCTACAAAGGTGTGGTAGTGCAAGCTAGATCTGCAAAGGAGGCTGAATTACTTGCTGTTCAAAAGAGCATTGCAGTAGCTAAAGAAAAAGCTGAATCAAGGTAGTAGTGGAGCTGAATGCAGCTGTGGTATACAAGGATATTATCAATTTTCCCAAACAGTGCAATTAAAGACTGAAGGACGTGCCTGATGGGATTCAAGAACCTAAAGATCATTTTGCAGCTCCAAATTCTAGTTGTATTTCACGAAAACCAAATGCTTGTGTCCATTAGGTAGCTTTGCCAAAACTGAGACCTACATCTATATCCTCCATCCTTCTTATCACATTTGGCTTATTTCAACCGTGAGTTGCTGGCCTAAAAAGAAAAGACCCCATCGAGGACACACACGACACACCCAAATGCCAGTCTCTGACCTTCAGTGGCTGGTTTTTGGAAATTCTATGAGAAACATCTCCACAGGAAAAAATCAATCCGTATTAAGCATCAAACTGAAGAACATAATAGAAATTGATACCTTCAAACCCAAAATATTGACCCCAACCCCAGAAAGCTGACTTTAGGTGGAACAACGAATTGCGGCAGATAGCAAATGGAAGCAAAAGAATGAAAAGAAGTTATAAGAATTACCTGAAGAAGGAAAAGTAATCAATGGAGATAAATCATTTGTCATGGCTCGGGTGTGATCAATTTCAATTCATTGGATTTGAACACCATCAATGTAGAAGGGAGGGATCTCTTGGATGGGGGGCCAATAGTTGCCAGTGAGTTCTGAGCATTGATCTTTCAGAATCTTGCATAGATATATCCCAGAATTTGGACAAATCATAGTCTTCCTTATTGCTCCTTCCGCCTTTTCCCAACAACAAAGAAAAAGAAAATGTGCTCTGAGATGGTGGGGGAAGTTGAATAGGAGAAATATGAATGATGAACTTTAACAAGGAACTCAGATTTAAATGGCTTATACTGCAGGGCTAATTCAAATTTTGTTGTCATATTCACCAACTTGAACACACCTGTTTTAAATCCTATTTTTTGCATCTTTATAGTAGCTATTGTTCTTATAAGTAAAAAAGCTTCTCCATTTGACCATGAATATAGAACTCGAAAATTGACATCATGATATGGATTAATCTTTTGGAGCATGTCACTAAAAAAACAGTTTAGAGCATATCAGTACGCCTACCAAATAAATAGCCTTTTGTTTTTGTTTTTGTTTTTTTTTTGTAAAGTTGCAAAAGATAAACGTAAGCACATTAGTTGCCTAACTTGACAGTGTTTGCATTTGATCCTACCGAGAGATTTTGCCAAGCAAAGATGACAGTGGGATGTTTTGCCCAACAAGCACAGTTGAGATAATTCAGGTCACTGAGCTAGAGCATAAAAAGGAAGATATTTGGAAGAGAAAATACAACAAATGCTGAAATTGCAAAAAAATATCAATATAAAAGCAACAATTCTTCATGATTATCACGCAAAGCATAGTGCATTTGCATGAGTGCAAAGATAAACAAGTTTTGGGGATGAAAAAAGTTCAAAATATAACATCAAACAGGCACATCCACGGATCATAATTCCAGCACTGTGAGCAAATTCATGTAAGTATTATCTGTTTTGAGGAATAGTCACTTGTATAAAACAATGGTTGACTCGCTGTACGATGCAAGCATTTTAACCATTTCATTGCGTACTTCCTTGTTAAACAAAACAGAGCAACCTAAATGTCAATGTTAGACCTTCGGTATCTGGTTTGTGGAAATTTAGGTGAAGCTTGTCCATTGAATAACATGAACTTTTTAGTATGGAGTTGACGATTTCATAATAGACATGGATCCTGCAGCAGCAACAGTAGCTAAATGACGAGTGTGCAAGAAAGAAAGGAAGTCTGAATCATTACTTGAATAACAAAAATTAGACATTGGAGAGATATCTTCTTATATTACCCGAACTCAATCAACTATGATGAGCTGGATTTCTTGGAAGAGGTGCCAATAGTCACCACTGAGTTTTGAGCATCAATCTTTTAGAATTTGAAATTGCATTGTGCCGAATACTTGGAGGAGGGAAAGAAGCCATCCTCTGGCAAGTTCTAGTACCCAGAAAATGTAGCCATTCGAGAATGGAGAGATAGCTGTGAAGATCACTTGATAATCTTTCCACATTCCTCATAGTTCTCATCCAAAGAGATGTAGAGACGAAGGAAACAGAATACTCCACCCTTGTTACATTGTCCACAGTTGATAGTCTTTCCACATCCCTCATATTTCTCAGACAAAAATCTGAAACAAGACAAAGCAATTAGTCCTGAATAAAAATTACCTTTCATGCGTAGTGTGCTCAGAACAAATTATACACATACCCAATTCACAGCAATGAAAAATGAACTGGGATACCCTCTTGATGATTTTCTATTTGTTTTTTTCATTGAAAAATTCTTGTGATTTGTTAACTCACAAATATGGGAGACCACCAATCACTAGTGATGGTGACTCACTTGTATGCTTAATAACTCCTAGGAATGATTGCCTAGACCTGTTGGTATATCTGGAAAGCTCAAAATATAGTAACTTTTACCCTTAAATCACCATATACTAAAAACTATCACTTGCACAGGTCAAAAAAGCTCTTTTGAAGTGTGTTCCAGTAAAAATGGAAGAAGAGTCATGATCGGGTGGATGAAAGGCACGGTGCCTGGAGTAAACTTGAGCTAGTTTTTGTGAAGATTAACTAAGATGGGTCTTACATAACATGCCTTTGTTGGGATTGAGGCCAGAAATGAAACAGAGGAGATGCATGCCTGCAGAGGAGGCTGAATCACTTGCTGTTCGAAAGTGCATTGCAGTAACTGAAGAGAAAAGCAGGCCCAACGTAGTAAATGAGAATATCATCAACTTCCACAAGCAGTGCAATTGGACACTAAAGGAAGCTCTTGATGGGATTCAAGCAACTAAATATCATTCTTTCAGCCTTGAATTTTAGTTGTATTTCGCGATAAGTCGGTTTCTGGAAATTCCATTCGACACTTTGCCATGGGAAAAAATTAATTCGCATAAAGCATCGAATTGAAGAACAGAAGTGAAATTGATGCATTCAAGACCGAAAAACTTACCCTAACCGCAAGAAAACTGACTGCACATCGAAGGATGAATCGTAGCATTGGGCAAATGAAAGCGAAAGCAGATCGATCTCACTTCATTGGATCCGAACCCAATCAATGCGTATGTTAGGGATTTCTCGGACTTCCAGAAAGTTACGTGAAACATCTACATGGGAAAGTATCGATTTGTATTGAGCATCGAGTTGAGGAAGCAGAATGGGAAATCGATGCCTTCGAAACCATAAACTTACCCGAACCCTAAAAACCTAACCTTACCAGGACGAATCAAATCATTGGATCCGATGGAAATCAATGAGGATGGAAGGGATCTCTTGGATGAGGGGCCAATAGTCGCCGGTGTGTTTTGAGCATCGATCTTTCAGATTCTCGCATCCAAATATATACAATAGTTGGAGGGTGGGAGGAAGGCCATCCTCTGGCAAGTCCCTCAACTTCGGGCAATCACAAATGTATAACGATCGGAGAGAGGAGAGATGGTTCCGAAGACCGCATGATAATCTTTCCACGTTCCTCATATTTCTTATATAAAGACATGTTAGAGAGGAAGGATAGAGAAGACGCCACTCATCCTCCTCGTCCTCGTCCCCCGAAGGAAACCACACCTTCTCTCCCTCCCCTCCCATGATTCTTCCATCAATATCTAGCCACTTGAGGGACGTGAGCCGGTGAAAGCCCCAGACTCTCACTGGCTCTGGCTCCAGATTATCGCACCTACAAATAATGAGGGCATCTAAATTGGGAGGCAAACCTCCTTCGGGCAAGCATTTGATATTTTGGCAACGTGCAATACATATGTACTCGGGGGATGTAAGATGACGCCATCGATTTGGCAGAGACTTTATCTTCGGACAATCTTTAAGTGTGAGAGAAGACAAGGTGATGGGAAGGGGAGGAAAATTCTCCATCTCCAATGCTGGACACTCACCAATATCCAAACTAGTGAGATTACTAAAGCTGGCAATAGATTTTATCTTTGAACATCTCTTAAGCATGAGAACATATAGGGTGAGGGGAAGGGCAGGAAAGTCCTCTATCTCCAGTGCTGGACAGTCACTTATATACAAGCGAGTGAGATGGGAGAACGTGTGAAGGCATTGCGGTAGGCTTCTTAGATTCTCACACCAGATAATTCTCATACATTCGAGCGATTCTACGGTGAACTCTTCCAATGACTCCACTCCCTTGCACTCTTGAATAGAAAATTCCTTCAAAGTAGCAAGTCTACCTTTGGCTAAGGGGAAAGATGTTAGAGAATAACATTTAATTATACATGAAGATTGAAGTTGAGACATCAGATTGTTGCTGTTGGGGTCATTTGAAGAAATGGTTGGTCTTATGAGTTTTGGACACCATTCAATAGACAAATAACTAAGCGTGTACATCTTGCTTGGAAGCTTTTCTAAACTGGTGCAATTACTCAATTCCATCTTTTCAAGGTTGCACGGCAGCTCTATTTCTCTTTCTCTTGACACGAATGATGTGAACTGAGGACAACTTACAATGGTTAATTCCTGGAGACAAGTGAGATTTAGCATTTCATTTCCATCTTGCCACAAGTATTTTAATTGGTCACAACCTTCTATATGAAGCTCCTTTAGCTTGATCAAGTGGCTCATAAACCCATGATCAAAGCAAACAAGCTCTGCAAGATTCGTAATTGTAAGAATGGTCAAAGAAGTTAGGTTGACCAAGCTCTTCAAGATCTCCTTGTTACAATCCTTAAGGAACAACTCACGGAGAGATGGAAGGCAAACATTGGTTGAGTTTTCCAAATGTGGACATGAATGAATTTCAAGCTTTATGAGATGAACAAGTCGATCAGGTAATGTCCCGACCAACAGAGGACAGCCCCGAACAACAAGATGCTGCAAACAGGAGAACGAAACTTCTTCTTCTGGGCCCTCGACATAGGGAGACCAATCCTTCCATAAAAGCATCGAATTGAAGAACAGAAGCGAAATCAATGCATTCAAGACCCAAAAACTTACCCTAACTGCAAGAAAACAGACTGCACATCGAAGGATGAATCGCGGCATTTGGCAAATGAAAGCGAAAGCGGATCGATCTCACTTCATTGGATCTGAACCCAATCAATGCGTATGTTAGGGATTTCTCGGACTTCCAGAAAGTTACGTGAAACATCTACATGGGAAAGTATCGATTTGTATTAAGCATCGAGTTGAGGAAGCAGAATGGGAAATCGATGCCTTCGAAACCATAAACTTACCCGAACCCTAGAAAACCTGACCGTAGCTGGACCAATCAATTTATTGGATCGGAACACAATCAATGTAGATCTCAGGGATCTCTTGGATGAGGGGCCAATAGTCGCCGGTGTGTTTTGAGCATCGATCTTTCAGATTCTCGCATCCTTTGATCCACAATCGATGGAGGGAGGGAGGGAGGCCATCCTCTGGCAAGTCCCTCAACTTCGGGCAATCTTCAATCCTTAAATCTTGGAGAGAGGAGAGATGGTTCTGAAGACCGCGTGATAATCTTTCCAAGTTCCTCATATTGCTTATATAAAGACCTGTTAGAGAGGGAGGATAGAGAAGACGCCACACATCCTCCTCGTCCTCGTCCCCCGAAGGAAACCACGCCTTCTCTCCCTCCCCTCTCATGATTCTTCCGTCAATTTTTAGAAACGTGAGGGACGTGAGCCGGTGAAAGCCCCACACTCTCACTGGCTCTGGCTCTAGATTATCGCACCCATAAATAATGAGGGCATCTAAATTGGGAGGCAAACCTCCTTCGGGCAAGCATTTGATATTTTGTCAATGTACAATACATAGTGCACTGAGGGATGTAAGATGACGCCAGCGATTTGGCAGAGACTTTATCTTTGGACAATCTTCAAGTGTAAGAAAAGACAAGGCGATGGGAAGGGGAGGGAAATTCTCTATCTCCAATGCTGGACACTCACTTATTTCCAAACAAGTGAGATTACTAAAGCTGGCAATAGATTTTATCTTTGAACATCGCTTAAGCATGAGAACTGATAGGGTGAGGGGAAGGGCAGGAAAGTCCTCTATCTCCAGTGTTGGACAGTTCCATATATACAAGCGAGTGAGATGGGAGAACGTGTGAAGGCATTGCGGTAGGCTTCTTAGATTCTCACAATTGTTAATTTCCATACATTCAAGCGATTCTACGGTGATCTCTTCCAACGACTCCACTCCCATGCACTCTTGAATAAAAAGTTCCTTCAGAGTAGCAAGTCTACCTTTGGCTAAGGGAAAAGATGTTAGAGAATCACATTTACTTGTACATGAAGATTGAAGTTGAGACATCGGGTTGTTGCTGTTGGGGTCACATGAAGAAATGGTTGGTCTTATGAGTTTTGGACACCGATGAATGGACAAATAACTGAGTGTGTACATCTTGCTTGGAAGCTTTTCTAAACTAGTGCAATTACTCAACTTCACCTTTTCAAGGTTGCACGGCAGCTCTATTTCTCTTTCTCCTAGCATAAATGATGTGAACTGAGGACAGCTTACGATGGTTAATTCCTGGAGACAAGTGAGAATTAGCATTTCATTTCCATCTTGCCACAAGTATTTTAATTGGTCACAACCTTCTATATGAAGCTCCTTTAGCTTGATCAAGTGGCTCATAAACCCATGATCAAAGCAAACAAGCTCTGCAAGATTCGTAATTGTAAGAATGGTCAAAGAAGTTAGGTTGACCAAGCTCTTCAAGATCTCCTTGTTACAATCCTTAAGGAACAACTCACGGAGAGATGGAAGACAAACATCATTGGTTGAGTTATTCAAATGTGGACATGAATGAATTTCAAGCTTTGTGAGACAATCAAGTTGACAAGGCAATGTCCCCACCAACAAAGGACAGCCCTGAACAACAAGACGCTTAAGACAAGAGAATGAGACTTCTTCTTTTGGACGCCCAGCATAAGGAGACCAATCCTTCCATGCCAACATCTCTTCGAACTTCAAAGTTGTTAAGGATGAAAAAGGCCTTGTGCCTCCATAAAATTCAGAGCCTATCGTTCTTACTGCATGTAGACCTTTAAGAGATAATTCCTTAAGTGAAGGTAGTTGTCCAAGTATGGGTAGTGATATAACATTAGGACAATCCCACAAGCACAAAGACACTATTTTAGAATAGGACGTACAACCTAACCATGATGGGAATCTTGCACCACAATAGTTCAAAATAGTGAGATTTTCAAGATTAGTGTGAGGTTGCAAAAAGTCAAGCACTTGTGCTTCATGCTCATGATCATGGAGATTTCCCACATGTTTATCCCAGTGCAAGGATAAGTTGGCAAGGTCTAGCTTTCGAAGCAAATTAGCATCGATTGCATCTATATCTTTTTCCACGTTTTGCAATTTTGATATGAATAATTCTCCTTCAAGATGTGGCCACTTCTTTAACTCTTTCAACTGTGACCCTTCCTCTAGTCCCACCACAAATTTGGACAAGATAATAAGATTCTTTAAATTACCAATACCCAATGGCATCTCTTTTAGACTCTCTGTATCTCTAATATCAAGAAACTGTAAGCTGACTAACTTTGTGATACCTTGCGGCAACTTTGAAAGCCTTTGACAACCTCTTAAAATCAGAGCTCGTAATTTGCACAAGGCACCAATTGACTCAGGTAGACTATTGATATAAGTGTACGAGAAATTGAGATATCGAAGATGTTTTAAATCACCAACACAATTTGGTACCTCTTTGATGAAACAATGACATAACAAGAATACTCTCAAGTACTTCAAGTTTGTTAGCAAGTCATGCAGCACCTTGTTGGAAATAAAGAAAAAGCCCCCACTAGATCCATCACGCACCAGAATTAAACTTCTTAGTGCCTTCATTCCTTGATATGGTTTCAGGCATTTTGATGTAACATACCACGATGGGATGAATGATGCATAACGAGTTTTTTCAGGAGATGATACGTCATGCTCATTACCTGCCACCTGAGACTCCCCCGAGATAAAGCAAGTCCCACCCAAAATTGACTTTGCCAGATCATTCAAAAGATCATGCATTGAAAACTTAGATGCGTCGATACTTGATTGTTGAAGAAATGACCTAGATACTAACTCATCAAAGTGCTTCCGTCCCGATTTCAAGATATTCTCATTTGCTTTTTGCCCATCTAAAAGTCCCCCTGCTGTCCATAAGAGTACCAACTCATCCCTCTCAATTTCGTAATCCTTAGGAAATACCGCACAATAAGCAAAACATCTCTTCAAATAAGAAGGAAGATGGACATAGCTCAATTTTAAAACTGGGAGAACCTCATCATTCTCTGCCATCGGAAGATCCCATATTTTGTTATTTAAGGTATCTTCCCATTCATCAGGATTACTTTTAGTACGTAGGACACCGCCTAACATCTTTGCCGCCAAAGGTAAACCTTTACATCTTTCAGCTATTTTCTTCCCTATTATTTTAAAAGCCGAGTGGCTCTCAAAATTTGTTACTCCAAGAGCATGAAAGGCTATATAAGCTTACACAATTATCATAGGACAATTCCCTCAAAGGATATGGCGAAGCTCTTGTTATGGAAGCAACATTAAGGTTGCGAGTCGTGATGATGATCTTGCTTCCCTTAGCCCCCACTTCAAATGGCTTTAAGAGAGCGGTCCATTTTTCATACTTCTCATTCCAGATATCGTCTAAAACCACAAGAAACTTCTTCCCAGATAGACTATCCTTCAACTTAACTTGAAGCTCATTAAGATCACCCTCACCGGACAATCCGGTGATCGATCGCAAAATAGTCTTTGTTATGTCAAAGACATCAAAAACATCTGAGACACAAACCCATGCTCTCTTCTCAAAACAACTATTCACTTTGGCATTATTATATAGCCGCTGAGCCAAGGCCGTCTTTCCAACACCGCCCATTCCAACTATGGGGACTATGCTTAGTGTGGCATCATAATTTTTGACCTCACGGATCAATAGTTCGAGTATCTCCATTTCTTCCTTCTCCCTACCAAAAAACCGAGGCTCCGGCAGAGAACTAGTGGGATCCCTTTTAATGATGTAGTTGGATTTGTTCGCAACATTCTCTCCCAAGCCTAGACGAGCCTTCCTGTTGAAGATCGCTTCCAACCTACCATTGATCTCTTGGACACTGGTTTTAGACACGAGTGAGGCTGGGTTCGGATTCCATCTGGAGGATTTATTTCGGCCAAAGCAAGAGAACTTCCATTTCATTCGACGTTTGCTTGTGCTGGATTCTACCTCCATCTTAACTTGAGTAGTTTTGATGGTGATCTCATCGAGCAAGTCTTCCATGTCATAGGCCAAGTCCCCAACATCATCCAACCATAACTTCACTAGACAATTACCTTCGAGTTGCTTGTTCTCTGCATCAGCTAGCATTGCATTGATCGATTCCAGCATCCCCTTCCACTCCATGAGCAGGGCAATGTTGATTCCTTCTTGTTGTGTAGAGCCCAAAAGATGAGAAGCCAACTTGTCGAACAAGACTTGAAAGAGGGAAGCCAAGAAGGAACCCAAAACGATCTCTCCAATGGCCATGGATGAATCGGTCACTGTAGAGAACAACAAAGGTGTTATGATGAAGCAAAGTAAAAATGAGCTAGTGGAGAGCGAAAATTATGAATTATAGGAAGACCAAGACGTTCACTGACCAAAAAGAACAAAAAAACAGACCAAGACTTTTAAGAGACGCATACCAAAGGTCAGACAAATCAATATAAAATAGTTTTTTGCCCAAGAGTGGTTGTTTCGTCAATTGTTCTCCCTTTTCTTCAGATCAAGACTTTTCTTGTGGGCATCAAAACAGAAGATAAAATGTGATTTTTCTACATATGACCAACTTAGAGCGCACACATATTTTCATCAAAAATTTCATTGCTTAAGACTGGTGTTGGCTTTTCTCGCATTCATATATTGTTAGAATCTTTATGATTTCATTATCCTTGTTTTTTGCTTTATTGGTGAATATGCAATCAATGTAGGCTTTTACGTGGCGATTATAGTACTAAAAAATTGCATATGTTTAAGATAGGAGAAGATTATCGATTCCTCCTTCAATGCGAATGACCATGTAAAGACATCAAAGGCAGCTAAATTTTGTCTGTTCGATAAGGAAAACAAATCACGTGCTTTGGGCTAAACAAGAAAAAGGTCAGGCACACCAACTAATCCATTAGCCAAGTTGCTTTAGTTTACTTTGCAAATAGTGAAGGAGTCAAAAATCATTAACTAACATTATATAATCTATTGACAATTATACTTTATGCATCAGACTAATGCACGGGAAAATTGTGTTCAGAGGAACATGATTCTCTTATTAAGCGATTTGGATTATCAACTTTTACCTCAGCACCCTTCAGCAGAGCAACGACTTAAAGCCTACATTAATCGCGTATCCAGAATATGCGATCAATGAGCTGAATCGTTCGGAGAGCATGTGCTCTCCATCCAGCCTTTCGTCCGTTTATCTACATCTATTTGTGCAGCAAGAAGGCGACCTCTTTAGAAGCGTTCTTTAGACATTTTGTATTCTGAATCGTTCAGAAAGGTGTGAAGTTCACCCAGACATCACGTGCTCTCCATCACAGGCAATGGTGATCTGATGATTCTGATAACTATGAAAAGACGAACAAACAAGAAGGTTGCTTCCAACAATGTATTTCCTATTTACCTTGGATGAAAGCAAATGTCCCTCTTTTCTTTATGTCTTCTATTGGTCTACAGTTAAAAAAAAATGACGAGTTTTCCATAATTTGATAACATCATGATGAAAAATTAACAATGTGACTTTTTTTTAGGTCTGAGCATTTCACTTCTTTCAGGTGGTGACTTTGTGTTTTTTTTTCCCTCTCCCTTCTCTCTATCATATCTCTTACTTTCTGGTAGCAAGAATGCACGATGATAAACATTTACTTTTCATTCACAGTTTTTTCAATGAATTATTTCTAAACCATGTACGAAACCCTTAATTCACCGATTACATGCATTATTGGTCCCCTCTCTCTCAAGCTCAAAGGGAATATAAATATATATATATAGAGAGAGAGAGAGAGAGAGAGAGAGAGAGAGAGAGAGGTTAAATCCATGGAGTGATGTGTTCTTGGCTTCACAGCCCCACCAATTGATTATATATCATAAATTCTGTTGACGCCTTCAAAAATTAAAATTAAAAGTGACCGACTGAAGATTCTTTAGCATGAGTTAAAACTTAAAAGGGGGAGTCAACAAATATAAGAAAGTTACTCACTTTTAGGAGTGTACAATATAAAATGACAAGTTGGGCTTTTTAGGGTTGAATAATATGCGAAGTCTGTTTAATACCATATTAATGCGCATTATAAAAGATGAACAATTTCAAAAACTTTTCCGACGTAGAAATACCTTTTTCTCTAACAAAACACTGAGTCTTCGCGTGGTCTTTTTCTCAAAGCACAATTTTTGATATCCATAATTCAAAATTTAATTTTTTATCGTGAACACCTTCATGTTTTTCACTGTCTTGAAAGAAAATACATGGATAAGTTTTCCAGCACTGAACTTTCATTGGTTTTCGTACGATGAAAACAAGTCGTCCACATGCAACACACTTGGGGCTTCAACAAAAACTCCTTCACGTCAAGTTTAATTTGCGATCGAATTGACTTAACTCGATTGATTGCACTGGCACACCTTAAAAGAATACTAATCACAAACACCTTATTAAATCACCTTACCCCCTTTCGGTTGATGGTAAATCTACTATATCTATATAACAAGGAATTTTTATAATAAGAGTGAATATGTGAAAAGACACAACAAAAGTTATTTATTTTGTTTGGCACCGCGAAATTATAGCAAACATGAATTTCCTGTGAATCTCTTCTAAGAGGGGTTAAGCTATCCTCTTACAATATTTATTGTTGTTTACCCAATTTAATGGACTAAAATTCCAAACAGATATGTGATTATTTCATGTAAAATCCTAAAGTTGTACTTAGTAGAATCATTCCAGGTCAGTGCTCATTTAGTAAAGAGATCAATGATAAGGAGATTAAAAATTAATCTTAATGTCCTAATATTACTATCTAACAAAAATTGAAGCAACAATTCTTTGTTATTAAACTTGACATCAAGTATTTGACATCAACTTTAATTAGGATCATAGATAGGCATGAAATCGGTTTAAGAACCAAACTTCTGTTGCTCCGTTGCCCCTTCTTTGCCTCCATAATAGAAAGATTTCAGAAAGAATAGGTGGTTGCTCTCGGGTAATAAATGCTCACCAGATGCTTTAGATAGCAAAGTTGCGGCTGCATCAGTTTGAGGGAAAAATAGAGCAAGAAGATAGATGTCTCTTACCTTTTCCGAGTAGACTTCCTGGAGCAGACCGGTGAAAGGGATGAGATCAATGGCAGCAATCCAGCAAGTACGAGCGCTAGGTTCAGATGAGCAGGAGGAGAACACTATTGAGCAGGAGGATGGGCATGGGTGTGGTGAATCTAACTGATAAAGAGATAAGGGAGAGAGAAAACTATAAAAGCTAGGAAGACCAAGACTTTCACCTACCAAAAACAATAAACAAAGACCAAGACTTTCAAGAATGCACATCAGTGGTTAGAGGAATCGATAGAAAGTACTTTGCGTCCACAAGTGCTTGTCTTGTAATGGTTGGACAATATCCTCAGATATTTGTAGTTTCCACAATCATATATTTGTTCATGTACATAAATCATAAACTTAAGAAGACCAAGACTTTTTATAGACAACTACAAGTCATCAGAGATGGCTAACTTTCTCTATTCAAAACGGAAAACAAATGCACGTGCTTTGAGCTAAACAAGAAAAAAGGGTCAGGCACAACAACCACACCAAACAATCCATTAAGCAAGTCGCTTTGTTTTACTCTGGCAATACTAAAGGAGTCACAATTAACCATCTAACAGTATGATCTACTGGAAATTACGGTCTACGCATAAAACTCATGAACAGGAAAATCGTGTTCAAAAGGACTAGCATTCTCCTATTAAGCGGCTCCCAATCATTACTACTACCTCAGCACCCTTCAGTAGATCATTGCCACTCCTCTCTTTGCGAATTTTTAGCACTGTCATTGCCGCATATAACATAAATTCAGGAAGACCAAGACTTTCCAGGATGCAAATTGGCTTGGCTACTTCACTTTTTACATTTTTTTTCCCATTTTAATGAAATATTATTTAATAATCAGCATTGATTGTTGTTCTCTTGCACAAAATCAACAATAATGTTCGTCTAACTATTTTCATGTTTAATCATATTTTAATTATTTATTCATTTATCTCTATGGTACTTGTCTATTAGAATTATGTCTAGATTTTCATGTGTCTTATCAAATATAAGCTTAATAAAAGCAAAAGGAAAAGCTAAAAAGAAAAATAAAAGCAAAAAAACTGAAAAAGATTTTTTTTTTTTTTTGAAGGAATGGGGCAAGAGAGAGCACTGCCATTTCCACAGCCACCACTGCCGTTGGCGTCAGCACCACTGCCAAGGTGACTCATTCCAATGTTGTTGCCACTATCGCAGCCAACGAAACTAGCCAGATCAACCATCACATCCAATTACCTTTAATTACCTAATGACTGGTGTAACTTGATCTAAAGAGGAATTCACAACATAAAGAATGAATTCTAGGATTCACGATTTCTCACTTGCATTGTCAAAAGTTGGGTTCCATGTGAAGTCCACCTCATCCAATAGTGGATAAACCTATTCTTAAAGGCTCGACTACCTAATTGAAACTAGAAAGTTCTTAGCTTTTTTTATTTTTTATTTTTTAATATTTAAAGGATGAACGACCAACAACACCACCAATAAAACGAGGGCTGATGTTTTAGACTCTTAAAGCATGAAGGGCAAGCTGAGAAGATGTCAACATGGTGCAGTGAAGATTTAGCTCAATATACTCAACTTATTTACCTCAAAGAAAGCAACTTTCATCCATGCACTATTATCCTATATGAGAAAAAATTGACAGCGACACCCACATTGACCCAACAGAAAGGGCCAGTAACCACTTCAACAGAAAGAAGACTCCACCAGCCACAAATGCAAGTTTATCATTCACTGCACAAATACATACAGAAAGCAAGCTACTAGGACAACTTAAGCACGCTTCGAGCATAACAATGTGACAATTTAATATGAAATCATAATGAATCCAAAGCGTCACTTTCTTACATGGATATACACGCTGAGGAGGTCCAAGTACGCACAAGTAACACCAGACAACTAATGGCTTTACTTGACTCGAATCAGGGCAACATGGAACGCCATCATTTTTTATATGTTTCAAGCCTTGAATTGCCCCAATTTGATGGAAAACAAATGTAACATCAATGCAGCATCTTTCTATATGTTCACACAACTAGAATACTACCGAAATGAGATTGAAATCCTCACATTCCCCATGCGAACAAAAGCAGCCAGCAAACACCCTTATTATATTCAAGGCTGGAAACGATGACAATTTGATGAGCCATCAATATCCACCCATGCCCATCTCACCATGCATATTTATGCACCTCAAGGACTATGTATATAACGTCATACGTAGGTCATCGGTACCAGAACTTCTCACGTCCAGCAGCTTAGAGGAGTAATACCATGTACATCTGCAACGTCAGTTAATATAGCAAATGCATGCATGAACAACTAACATCAGACGCACGTAACCCGCATTTGACTTACTAAAAGCACACATAATCGCATTTCAATCAACTTTATACGAGAAATGCAGTAAGACACGAGCAGTGCAACTTCAATGGGATATCAAAACGTCGGTAAACAAAATACAATAGCAATTAACTATCTATGACTGAGTCAGGCATTCTGTCGAACTGGTAGAACGCCTACCTGTCAAAGAACTAATATTCGCCATCTTCAAGCAGCGATTCACATCAGTCATTACTATCAGCAACAACCAAGGTCCAAAACATCAACGGAAACTGAGAAGGAGGAGAGTCGATGAAGAAGCCTCTCCTCTCTCCTCTGGAAATTTAAGAAAAAACAGAGAGCTCAGCTCGATTCATTGAACAGAAAGCCGAAAACCATAGAAAGAGAGAGAGAGGACTTGGCTTTAGCGATCGAACGGCGAGGAGCCGAGCAGGAGTAGCCGTTGTCATCGGAGCAAAGGCCGGGAGACGTCGGAAACTGAGCTGGAGCTCTGCCGAACTCAGTGCTCTCTCCCTTTGCTAAGATTCTCCTTCCATCATCTTCTCACAGCTTATGCGAGGGGGAAATGCCGAGGGCGAGGCCGAGATTCCCGTCTTTTTCCTGGGCTTTCATGGTTTCTATTCTCATGGATTCGGGCATACCTGTTAAAACGGGCAAGTCGAGTCGAATTTGGGCTAAGTTGAAAATAATTAATACCCGTCCTAATCAATATTATTAAAACACTTTCATATTTAATTCACTTTACAAAAAATCATGGCGAAAAAGAGATTAGAGTACAGAGTGAATAAGCGAGCACGAGATCGAGTGGAGGCAATAAAGAATGAAGAGAATGTCATAGAGGTGAATTGGGTTTAAATAAGTTGTAAAATTGTTTACGAGTCGTTCAAAAAAAATCTATATTATGTTTAAATCCATTTACTTAATATACTATTCCATTTATAAGATCAAGGTCAGAGATTTAATTAAAATCGTTTTCTTTTCTTTCTTTTATCCGCCATCTATTTTTTTGTTTTAATTTTATCCAAAAATGCTTGCTTCATTTGTCAACAAAAATTTAGATGTAAACAATTTCTTTCTAGGTTTGTGCTTCCCTTATTCTTTTACTTTCTTGTAGTGGGCTTTGCACGATGAAAAAAATATTAACCCTTCATTCAAGCTTTTTTTTTAATAAATCATTTCTAGAACATGGACTAAACCCTGAATTCGCTTCTGGCGATTACATTGGTTCCCCCTTAGAGCAAATGGTCAATCTAATGATGCGTTCTTGGCTTCATAACACCATTAATAAATTGTGTACGATGAAAATATTTTTGGGCGCCTGCAAAAAGTAAAAATTGAAAATCGACCCCTCTAAAGATGCTTTATTGCGAATTAGAGCTTAGAAGGGGGAGTCAACAAATATAAGAGAGTCACTCACTTTTAGGAGTATAGAACATGAAATGACGACTTGGGCTTTTTAGGGTTTAGCAACCCAAAGTGTGGTTTTTTTTTTCCTCTTTTGTAAAAAAGAATCTAAAGGATGAGTCCTTACGGGTAAGATTTGCCTCGTGCTCGAAGTTTAATGTTGTAAAATCAAAGGCTAGGAAATAAGGAAAAAAATGGTATTAAATGGCAAAATATGAAAGGATCGTAGTAATTTTTCCGAGTGCAATTTTTTTTTTTTTTTTTTTAGAAAAAAAAAGCCGAAGGAGGTAAACCCAGGTCTCATCTTACCTAGAATTATGAACTTTTAGGAGGCTGTTGAGAAGACATAAAAACAAATTTAATCGTGTACTTTAAATACATTTATACACATTTCAGATTGATCAACGCTACCCTCTCAATCCGCAACACATATATATGTGACTATTCATCCCATGAAATTAATTCATATATTTGGACACCACGTAAATTGACATTCGTTCGGTTTTATTATCGTAAATAGTCATTTTGTAAATTCTATGAGTAAGCTCGCGTGCTCTTCATAATGAATTATACAAAAATTACACGGTTTTCTCTTCTACATATTTATTATTCGATTTAAATATCTCGATTAAAAAAACCCATTCTAAATAGTTTCTCCGAATTATAATAATTTTTTTTTTTTCTGTTAAAGTGGGTTATTCTGTTCGAAGCTTCCTCACGGTAAAAGCGCGCACATGTTCTCGAAGGCCGAATTATCTGGTAGGCTTCAGGTGCACGCTACATGCTATGGATCCGCACTATGATTGGCTTATCCACCGTTGAAAAGCAGCTCTCTCGCATGATCGATGATGGACAGTGGGTGCATCATTGCGAGACGGACCTCATGCCTGTCTAATAATCGCAGCCGCTCCCTTTGATGGCTTCCTATCGGACCTTTTTTTTTTAACACACCTATCGGTCTCTTCTTTTTATTTCATTTTAAAATTTATTATATTCATGGGACCCACCATTATCTACAGTTATTCATAAGTCCCACGACACTTGTCGGGAAGCTCGATGCACCAATTTTACGTTGGGGCAAAATCAAATGGATGCTCTGGATATTTAGTAAAATCATTAGGATTTCATAACATGTTGTCTTAGGATACTTATTCAATATTTAAATAGAGAAATATTGTTCTTTTTGATGCATCGTCTCCCTCATATCTTTTACAAGTAATATTTTGAGAACGATAATCTTAAGTACAATTGAGAAATGCTCTTGAAATACTTGTTAACAAGATTCAAAAAAGAAAAAAAAATTAAGCGATGATTTGCAATTTACGCATCGGGTTTTGAATAAAAAGATTTCTCATTTCCCAACATAGCAATATCCACAAAGCCACATAGTGTCTGATTTTTTTCTTGATATGCAAATAGTGTCGAGTGTTCTACTCATCGAACCCATTACTACATGGTAAGTACTAACTGTTCTTAAGATATTATCATTGAAGAAAATAATGATAATGGTGATGTTTTGTTTCATTGTAACTTAATTAGGTAGATAAACGACCTATCATTTTGAGAACACATAAAAATCTTTTTTTCAAACGTATAAGATTCACTGGTCAGGACAGAGTAGTTGAAGGTATTTCAACATAATTTTTATTGTGTGCTTTTGTCTTTGATACTTGTCCAGTACATGACACAATATGTCTTTTTTATTTGGGTGTTGAAAGGGGCGAAACCCAAAAGTTACGTCAAAAACAAAACACGATCTTAGCTAGCATCCCGGCAAGGCTAGGTAGCCGTTCCTAGCACCTCTCTCTTCCTACATATTCTCCCTCTATTTTATTCTAAATTTGCCAATGTAGCACCACATTATCAATTTGACACTGTAAGTAATGGTAGCTATGGAAAGGTTTTATTGTACAGACTAATAATGTTAAAGCATGCCATTACTACAAAAAAGTAAGAGAGTTAAATTGCATGAACATCAATTTTAAAAGAACCAAAACTATATTTAGCCAATTTGGTTGATGACCTTGCGTAAGAATCTTCCTACAATTGTGTTCATTTCAGTGTTCAAAAAATTATTTCTTTTGAGAAAAGATCATCAAAACTTGACAGCGAAACTACAACTAACAAGGATGATACATGGAGGCAAAAGTGATTTTCAAGCACCATCCTTTCCTCACATCAATAACTAAAACGCTCGGATGATGAGGAAGTCATATCAAGGCTTTGCATTATGACATCGTATATCAAATTGAATTCGAGGCATGATACCTTGTCCCATGTGCAGATCGAGCATTGATACAATTCATCCATCTTTGACAACATAAATAAACGAACCATTTTCAATGCTAATTCGCGTTGATAATAAGAAAATAACCTCTTTTATCAAAGTGGCAAGTGAGGCGCTGACAAAGAAGAAATATGAAAATCTAAGTGAGGATCAGAATGCTCAAGATTTATTCAAGAATCGACGAATATTTGAGATAATAAAAGTCAGTCACCTCCCAATATATGAATTAACTTTTGAAGATTAAGTGAACACAGTCCTCGAACTTGATGAGTGGTCCAATCTAAAGCTCTTCACATATTCCAATTCCAATTTATTTTAGGAACATTCTCGTACGCATTAAAGAGCAGCTGATATCCCCACTTACGTCACGCGAATTTCCACCCCCTCATTTATATCCCACCAAATCAAGAGCTGCAAGAAGTAAAAAGTAAACTACATAAGAATATAATAAAAAATGGTGGGGAGAGGAGCTTGGAAAAATCCATAAAGAGCAGGTGAGGATCAAATTTTGCTTCTTTGTGGTTTCCATGGATGCTGATTCTTTTAATCGACAATCATACAATTTCAATTGAATCGTTGTTAGGTGATGACCACGACTCATCTTATTACGCTAGAACAAGGAAGGGGAGGGAATTTGAAAGATTACAAGCTTGTCATTAATTAAATATTGTGATCAATCATTATTCTCAATATTTGATTGAGGGTTTTCGACTATAGTTAGGCCCTAAATGTTGAGGTTGCATGATATGTACCCACATTAATATCGTTTAGCATGTATTTTCTCTCAAGGTGAAACTGAATATTTCAAATAGCCTGCAAATGCGAAACTTACTTATTCATATGAATAGACTTGAGAGAAAAATAAAAAATAAAAGAAAAAGAAGTGCCCATCGAGCCCAGCTTGACCTAGTCCAATTGTAAGAAATATATGGGCGAGCTTGGACCAATGATCGTACATTTAGAGCTTGGAGCTACCAAGACTTACTTGATATGATTTTATATTTTAGCAAAATGAAAATCTGAACGAGCCTCGGCAAGTAATTATCTTTTTGGGTTCAGGCTCACTCGAGAGCTATTATTCATGTAAATAAGTATAATGTTTTCCAAAATCATAGTTTAGGGTCGGTATGAATTTTAACGCTTATAACTGACTTGGTCTGTCTAGCCTTACCTATTAAATGATTCTTTAATTAATTAAAGTGAAGTCCCAGCCAAATGACTTTCTTGAACCTATTACCTGAATTGTATGTCAAGTCTAATTGCAATGCCATCCATTGGGATAAAGGCCCAAGAGTTGGGCTATCTACGTTTTGAGGCCGAGCCATCACTGCCCACTCAATGCCTACGAAAGTATGATGTTAGGATTTGGCACTTTTGCATGGAATCCACATTCAACTTTGATTTTGTCATGGGAAATAAACAATTACAAGAGTAATCAGACGAACAAATTATATACAAGCTCGCCCCGATGCAGCCAAAAACAATAAGAACTTTCTAGAGTACTTACTATTGCAAATCTAAAAATTCAGTGAGCCTTTTGATGATTTTGTTTTTCCTGATTGGCCCTTATGATTATGTTAATGCAGAACTATTGGGGAAGCGTTGACCACTTGTGATGGTGGCGTAATTGTACAAGCTGATATTCCACAGATGCGAGGTCATGAGGATAATCCGCGTGCGACGGTAGTGCCCGTATCTTTACTCGCTCGTGACAGGAGCTCTGGCAGCTTGGTGGGGTTACACTGACGAGTAGTGATACTGACGAGTAGTGATAAGTGGGTTGCGAATGGTACTGGAATACGACCTTCTGGCAGTTTTAGATCGTAACACTTCGTGGCAGACATGAGGCGTTCATGATGACTCAACAGAGCAACAGAGCAACAGAGAATAGTCTCCCTGCTCGCTCCTCTCCGCCTTTCCTTTACAACAAAGAAAAAGAAATGTCCTCTGAGATGGTGTGAGAATTTAAATAGAAGAAAGATGAATTGTGAACTTTAACAAGAAAGTCAGGTTTTAAAAGATTCTGATCTGCAGGGTGCATTGAAATTTAGTTGTCATATTTGCCAAGTTGAGAACCCGTTATAGATCCCATTTTTGCATCTTTACAATAGCTGTTATTCAAAGTAATAAAGCTTCTTAATTTGACTTTGAATATAGACCTTGATAATCAACATCATGATAAAGATTAATCTTATTTAGACCTTGTCACAAAAAGAAAAAAAAAATTAAAGCATATCGATACACCTACCAAAATTAATAGCTTTTTTTTTTTTATCTTTTGTCAGGTTGCAAAAGATGAACATAAGTACATCAGTTGCCTACCTCAACAATATTTGCATTTGATCAGCCCAAGAGATTTTGCCAGACACAGATGACAGTGGGATCTTCTGCAAGACAAGCACAGTCGAGAGAATTCGGGTCAGTGAGCTAGGGCATAAGAAACAGATATTTGGAAGAGAAAATACAGCAAATGCTGAAATTGCAGAACAATTTCGATATGAGAGTGACAATTTTTCATAATTCTCACGCAATGCATGGTGCATTTCCATTTGCAAATTCTTTATGTGTCATCCAAGTGCAGAGATAAGCAATTTTTGGCCATCACACAAAATTTTAGATATATAATCGATATAGACAGGCACATTTGACGCATCATAATTCCAGCACCATGAGCAAGTCCATGGAGGTATTATTTGTTCGAGGAATTGTCATTGGCTATACCACGTTAGCATTATAACCATTTCATTGTGTACTTCCTCGGTAAACAAAACATGGCAACCCAAATGTCAACGTTGGACATTCAGCAGCTGGTTTGTGGACATTTATGTGAAGCACGTCCATGGAAAAAAATTAACATTTTAGCATTGAGTTGAGGAAGCATAATGAAAATGGATCCTGGAGCAGCAGTAGCTAAATGACAAGTGTGAAAGAAAGAAGTCCGAATAATTACCTGAAGAGCAAAATTTAAGACAACGGAGAGAAATCTTCCTGTTGGATCCGAACTAGATTAATCACAATGAGTGGGATTTCTTGGATGAGGTGCCAGTAGTTGCCCGCAAAAGAGGATCCATCCTTCAAAATCTCACATTGAATTATGTGGAATACGTTGAGGGAGGGAGGGAAGGCATCCTCTGGCAAGTACCCAAACTTCGAGCAACATAGAAAATATAACTGTTTGAGGGAGGAGAGATGACCATGAACACCACTTGATAGTCTTTCCACTCCTCATATTTCTCATCCAAAGAGAGGTTAGAGAGGAAGGAAATAGAAGACTCCATGCATCATACATCCTCCACCGTTGATGGTCTTTCCACATTCCCCATATTTCTCATCCAAAAACCTAGAACGGGATGATCACTTAGTCCTGAATAACAGTTGCCTTTCATGCTTAATGAACAACTTTAAGAGTGATCCGACAAACAAAATCATATGCATACCCACCCAAAAGCAACCAAAAATGAGCAAACAAGACAAGAACCGGGATACTTTGCTTTATTATTGTCAGGAATCAGTGACCCTTTTGAATGATTTTTCCTTTTGCTAAAAAACCCTTATGGCTATGTTAACTAACAAGTATGGGAGACTGCTAATCATTAGCGATGGTGACTTATTGGTATGGGTTGATATTCTACAAATGTGAGGCTAGGAGATTTGAATGACTTTGTACAGGCTGATAATGCTTAAGAATGATTGCCTACACCAGTTGGTATATTCAGAATGCTAGAAATGCAGTAATCTTCGACCATAAATCACTTGATCCTAAAACTGTCACTCCTACAGATTAAAAAAGCACTTTCAAACTGCGTTTCTTGTAAAAATGTAAGAGAGCTGGGTCATGATTGGGTGGACGAAAGGCAAGGTGTGTAGAGTAAACTTGAGCTAGGTTTTGTGAAGATTAACTGTGATGGCTCTTACGTTGGAGGAACTAAACATGCTGTCATTGGGATTATGGCCAGAAATGAAACAGGGAAGATGAATGCCTGCAGAGGTGTGGTAGTGCAAGCTAGATCTGCAAAGGAGGCTGAATTACTTGCTGTTCGAAAGAGCATTGCAGTAGCTAAAGAAAAAGCTGAATCAAGGTAGTAGTGGAGCTAAATGCAGCTATGGTATACAAGGATATTATCAATTTTCCAAACAGTGCAATTAAAGACTAAAGGACGTGCCTGATGGGATTCAAGAAGCTAAAGATCATTTTGCAGCTCCAAATTTTAGTTGTTTTTCACGAAAACCAAATGCTTGTGCCCATTAGGTAGCTTTGCCAAAACTGGGACCTACATCTATATCCCCCATCCTTCTTATCACATTTGCTTATTTCAACCGTGAGTTGCTGGCCTAAAAAGAAAAGACCCCATCGAGGACACACGACACACCCAAATGTCAGTCTTTGACCTTCAGTGGCTGGTTTTTGGAAATTCTATGAGAAACATCTCCACGGGAAAAAATCAATCCGTATTAAGCATCAAATTGAAGAACAGAATAGAAATTGATACCTTCAAACCCAAAATATTGACCGCAACCCTAGAAAGCTGACTTTAGGTGGAACAACGAATTGCGGCATATAGCAAATGGAAGCAAAAGAATGAAAAGAAGTTATAAGAATTACCTGAAGAAGGAAAAGTAGTCAATGGAGATAAATCATTTGTCATGGCTCGGGTGTGATCAATTTCAATTCATTGGATTTGAACACCATCAATGTAGAAGGGAGGGATCTCTTGGATGAGGGGCCAATAGTTGCCAGTGAGTTTTGAGCATTGATCTTTCAGAATCTTGCATAGATATATCCCAGAATTTGGACAAATCATAGTCTTCCTTATTGCTCCTTTCCGCCTTTTCCCAACAACAAAGAAAAAGAAAATGTGCTCTGAGATGGTGTGGGAAGTTGAATAGGAGAAAGATGAATGATGAACTTTAACAAGGAACTCATATTTAAATGGCTTATATTGCAAGGCTCATTCAAATTTTGTTGTCATATTCACCAACTTGAAAACACCTGTTTTAAATCCTATTTTTTGCATCTTTACAGTAGCTGCTGTTGTTATAAGTAAAAAAGCTTCTCCATTTGACCATGAATATAGAACTCAAAAATTGACATCATGATATGGATTAATCTTTTGGAGCATGTCACTAAAAAAAATAGTTTAGAGCATAGCAGTACGCCTACCAAATAAATAGCCTTTTGTTTTTGTTTTTCTTTTGTTTTGTAAAGTTGCAAAAGATAAACGTAAGAACATTAGTTGCCTAACTTGACAGTGTTTGCATTTGATCCTACCGAGAGATTTTGCCAAGCAAAGATGACAGTGGGATGTTTTGCCCAACAAGCACAGTTGAGATAAATCAGGTCACTGAGCTGCAGCATAAAAAAGAAGATATTTGGAAGAGAAAATACAACAAACGCTGAAATTGCAAAAAAAATATCAATATAAAAGCAACAATTCTTCATGATTCTCACGCAAAGCATAGTGAATTTGCATGAGTGGAAAGATAAACAAGTTTTGGGGATGAAAAAAGTTCAAAATATAACATCAAACAGGCACATCCACGCATCATAATTCCAGCACCGTGAGCAAATCCATGCAAGTATTATCCGTTTTGAGGAATAGTCACTTGTATAAAACAATGGTTGACTCGCTGTATGATGCAAGCATTTTAACCATTTCATTGCGTACTTCCTTGTTAAACAAAACAGAGCAACCTAAATGTCAATGTTAGACCTTTGGTATCTGGTTTGTAAAATTTAGGTGAAGCTCGTCCATTGAATAACATGAACTTTTTAGTATTGAGTTGACGATTTCAGAATAGACATGGATCCTGCAGCAGCAACAGTAGCTAAATGACGAGTGTGCAAGAAAGAAAGGAAGTCTGAATCATTACTTGAAGGACAAAAATTAGACATTGGAGAGATATCTTCTTATATTACCCGAACTCGATCAACTATGATGAGCTGGATTTCTTGGATGAGGTACCAATAGTCACCACTGAGTTTTGAGCATCAATCTTTCAGAATTTGAAATTGCATTGTGCCAAATACTTGGAGGAGGGAAAGAAGCCATCCTCTGGCAAGTTCCAGTACCCATAAAATGTAGCCATTCGAGAATGGAGAGATAGCTGTGAAGATCACTTGATAATCTTTCCACATTCCTCATAGTTCTCATCCAAAGAGATGTAGAGACGAAGGAAACAGAATACTCCACGCTTGTTACATCGGGCCACAGTTGATAGTCTTTCCCCATCCCTCATATTTCTCAGCCAAAAATCTGAAACAAGACAAAGCAATTAGTCCTGAATAAAAATTACCTTTCATGCATAGAGTGCTCAGAACAAAATTATATGCATACCTAATTCACAGCAATGAAAAATGAATTGGGATACCCTCTTGATGATTTTCTATTTGTTTTTTTCATTGAAAAATTCTTGTGATTTGTTAACTCACACATATGGGAGACCACCAATCACTAGTGATGGTGGCTCATTTGTATGCTTAATAACTCCTAGGAATGATTGCCTAGACCTGTTGGTATATCTGGAAAGCTCAAAATATAGTAACTTTTACCCTTAAATCACTAGATACTAAAAACTATCACTTGCACAGGTCAAAAAAGCTCTTTTGAAGTGTGTTCCAGTAAAAATGGAAGCAGAGTCATGATCGGGATTGAGGCCGGAAATGAAACAGAGGAGATTCATGCCTGCAGAGGAGGCTGAATCACTTGCTGTTCGAAAGTGCATTGCAGTGACTGAAGAGAAAAGCAGGCCCAACGCAGTAAATGAGATGGATGCTGCAGTGGCATACAAGAATATCATCAACTTCCGCAAGCAGTGCAATTGGAGACTAAAGGAAGCATCGAATTGAAGAACAGAAGCGAAATTGATGCATTCAAGACCGAAAAACTTACCCTAACCGCAAGAAAACTGACTGCACATCGAAGGATGAATCACGGCATTTGGCAAATGAAAGCGAAAGCGGATCGATCTCACTTCATTGGATCCGAACCCAATCAATGCGTATGTCAGGGATTTCTCGGACTTCCAGAAAGTTACGTGAAACATCTACACGGGAAAGTATCGATTTGTATTGAGCATCGAGTTGAGGAAGCAGAATGGGAAATCGATGCCTTCGAAACCATAAACTTACCCGAACCCTAGAAAACTTGACCTTACCAGGACGAATCAATTCATCGGATCCGATGGAAATCAATGTAGATGGAAGGGATTTCTTGGATGAGGGGCCAATAGTCGCTGGTGTGTTTTGAGCATCGATCTTTCAAAATCTTGCAATTCAGTATCCCCAATTCTCGGAGAGAGGAAGGGAGGCCATCCTCTGGCAAGTCCCTCAACTTCGGGCAATCTATAATCCTTAAATCTTGGAGAGAGGAGAGATGGCTCTGAAGACCGCGCGATAATCTTTCCACGTTCCTCATATTTCTTATATGAAGACATGTTAGAGAGGAAGGATAGAGAAGACGCCACGCATCCTCCTCGTCCTCGTCCCCCGAAGGAAACCGCGCCTTCTCTCCCTCCCCTCTCATGATTCTTCCGTCAATATCTAGCCACGTGAGGGACGTGAGCCGGTGAAAGCCCCACACTCTCACTGGCTCTGGCTCCAGATTCTCGCACTCATAAATAATGAGGGTCTCTAAATTGGGAGGCAAACCTCCTTCCGGCAAGCATTTGATATTTTGGCAACGTGCAATACGTAGGTATCTGAGGGATGTAAGATGACGCCAGCTATTTGGCGGAGACTTTATCTTTGGACAATCTTCAAGTGTAAGAGAAGACAAGGTGATGGGAAGGGGAGGGAAATTCTCTATCTCCAATGCTGGACACTCACTTATTTCCAAACGAGTGAGATTACTAAAGCCGGCAATAGATTTTATCTTTGAACATCGCGCAAGCATGAGAACTGATAGGGTGAGGGGAAGGGCAGGAAAGTCCTCTATCTCCAGTGCTGGACAGTCCCTTATATACAAGCGAGTGAGATGGGAGAGCGTGTGAAGGCATTGCGGTAGGCTTCTTAGATTCTCACAATTGCTAATTCTCATACATTCAAGCGATTCTACGGTGATCTCTTCCAACGACTCCACTCCCTTGCACCCTCGAATATAAAATTCCTTTAGAGTAGCAAGTCTACATTTGGCTAAGGGGAAAGATGTTAGAGAATCACATTTACTTGTACATGAAGATTGAAGTTGAGACATCGGGTTGTTGTTGTTGGGGTCACATGAAGAAATGGTTGGTCTTATGAGTTTTGGACACCGTTCAATAGACAAATAACTGAGTGTGTACATCTTGCTTGGAAGCTTTTCTAAACTCGTGCAATTACTCAATTGCATCCTTTCAAGGTTGCATGGCAGCTCTATTTCTCCATCTCCTGCCACGACTGATGTGAATTGAGGACAGCTTATGATGTTTAATTCCTGGAGACAAGTGAGAATTAGCATTTCATTTCCATCTTGCCACAAGTATTTTAACTGGTCACACCTTTCTATATGAAGCTCCTTCAACATGATCAAGTGGCTCATAAACCGATGATCAAAGCAAACAAGCTCCGCAAGATTCTTAATTGTAAGAATGGTCAAAGAAGTTAGGTTGACCAAGCTCTTCAAGATCTCCTTGTTACAATCCTCAAGGAACAACTCACGGAGATTTGGAAGACAAATATTGGTTGAGTTTTCCAAATGCGGACATGAATGAATTTCAAGCTTTATAAGATGATCAAGTTGACAAGGTAATGTCCCGACCAACAGAGGACAACCTCGGACAACAAGATGCAGAAGACAGGAGAATGAAACTTCTTCTTTTGGACGCCCAGCATAAGGAGACCAATCCTTCCATGCCAACATCTCTTCGAACTTCAAAGTTGTTAAGGATGAAAAAGGCCTTGTGCCTCCATAGAATTCAAAGCCTATCGTTCTTACTGCATGTAGACCTTTAAGAGATAATTCCTTAAGTGAAGGTAGTTGTCCAAGTATGGGTAGTGATATAACATTAGGACAATCCCACAAGCACAAAGACACTATTTTAGAATAGGACGTACAACCTAACCATGATGGGAATCTTGCACCACAATAGTTCAAAATAGTGAGATTTTCAAGATTAGTGTGAGGTTGCAAAAAGTCAAGCACTTGTGCTTCATGCTCATGATCATGGAGATTTCCCACATGTTTATCCCAATGCAAGGATAAGTTGGCAAGGTCTAGCTTTCGAATCAAATTAGCATCAATTGCATCTATAGCTTTTTCCACCTTTTGCAATTCTGATATGAATAATTCTCCTTCAAGATGTGGCAAGTTCTTTAACTCTTTCAACTGCGACCCTGTCTCTTGTCCTACCACAAATTTGGACAAGATAATAAGATTCTTTAAATTACCGATACCCAACGGCATCTCTTTTAGACTCATTGTATCTCTAATATCAAGAAATTGTAAGTTGACTGACTTTGTGATACCTTGAGGCAACTTTGAAAGACATTCACAACCTCTTAAGATAAGAGCTTGTAATTTGCACAGGCCGACAATCGACTCAGGTAGCCTCTCGATACGAGTGTACGAGAAATTGAGATATCGAAGATGTTTTAAATCACCAACACAATTCGGTACCTCTACGATGTCACAATGACATAACGAGAATACTCTCAAGTACTTCAAGTTTGTTAGCAAGTCATATAGTGCCATGTTGGAAATAGAGAAAGAGCCCCAACTAGATCTATCAAGCACTAGAACTAAACTTCTTAGTGCTTTCATTCCTTGATATGGTTTCAGGCATTTTGATTTTGATGTAACATGCCGCGATGGGATGAACGATGCATAACGAGTTTTTTCAAGAGATGGTACATCACGTTCATTTCTTGCCACTTGAGACCCCTCCGAGCTAAAGCAAGTCCCTCTTGCAATTGACTTTGCTAGATCATTCAAAAGATCATGCATTGAAAACTTAGATGTGTCCATACTTGATTGTTGAAGAAATGACCTAGATACTAACTCATCAAAGTGCTTCCGTCCCGATTTCAAGATATTCTCATTTGCTTCTTGTCTATCTAATAATCCCTCTGCTATCCATAAGAGTACCAACTCGTCCCTCTCAATTTCGTAATCCTTAGGAAATACCGCACAATAAGCAAAACACCTCTTCAAATAGGAAGGAAGATGGACATAGCTCAATTTTAAAACTGGAAGAACCTCATCATTCTTTGCCATCGGAAGATTCCATATTTTGTTATTTAAGGTATCTTGCCATTCCTCAGGAGTATTTTTAGTACGTAGGACACCGCCGAACAACTTTGCTGCCAAAGGTAAACCTTTACATCTTTTAGCTATTTTCTTGCCTATTATTTTAAAGGCAAGGTGGCTCTCAAAATTTGTTACTCCAAGAGCATGAAAGGCCAATAAGCTTATACAATTATCAAAGGACAATTCCCCCAAAGGATATGGCGAAGCTCCTGTTATGGAAGCAACTTCACGGCTGCGAGTTGTGATGATGATCTTGCTTCCCTTAGCCCCCGCTTCAAATGGCTTTAAGAGATTAGTCCATTTTTGATAGTTCTCATTCCAGATATCGTCTAAAACCACAAGAAACTTCTTCCCAGATAGACTATCCTTCAACTTAACTTGAAGCTTGTCAAAATCTTCACCCTCATTGGACAATGTGGTGATCGACTGCAAAATAGTCTTTGTTATGTCAAGGACATCAAAAACATCTGAGACACAAACCCATACTCTCTTCTCGAAATAGTTATTCACTTTGGCATTATTATATAGCTGCTGAGCCAAGGCCGTCTTTCCAACACCGCCCATCCCAACTATGGGGACTATGCTTAGTGTTGCATCATAATTTTTGACCTCACGGATCAATAGTTCGAGTATCTCCATTTCTTCCTTCTCCCTGCCGAATAACCGAGACTCCGGCAAAGAACTAGTAGGATCCCTTCTATTGATGTAGTTGGATCTGTCCACAACATTGTCTCTCAAGCTTAGATAATCCCTCCGTTTGACAATTGCTTCCAACCTACCATTGATCTCTTGGACCTTAGTGTCAGACATGAGTGAGCCTGGTCGTGTAAAAGAAAAGAACTTCCTTTTCCATTGACCTCTACTTGTTCTGGATTCTACCTCCGACTTAACTTGAGTGGCTTTGATGTCGAACTCATCGAGCAAGTCTTCTATATCAAAAGCTAAGTCCCTAACATCATCGAGCCACAGCTTCACTAGACAATTACCGCTAAGTTGCTTTTCGTCTGCATCATCCACCACTGCATTGATTGTGACTAGCATCCTCTTCCAGTCATCAAGGATGGTGGTGTCAGTTCCTTCCCGTTGTGCATAGTCCAATGCCAAAGAATTCAACTTGTCAAACAAGACCTGAAAGAAGGAACTCAAAACGATCTCTCCAATGTCCATGGGTGAATCAATCACTGTAGAGAACAACAAAGGTGTTATGGTGAAGCAAAGTAAAAATGAGCTAATGGAGAGAGAAAACTATGAATTCCAGGAAGACCAAGACGCCCACTTACCAAAAAGAATAAAAAAAAAAGGACCAAGACTTTCAAGGGATGCACACTAAAGTTTAGACAAATCAAACTAAAATAGTTTTTTTGTCCAAGAGTGCTTGTTTTGTCAATTGTTCTCCCTTTTCTTCGGATCCAGACTTTTCTTGAGGGCATCCAAAACAGAGGATAAATGTGATTTTTCTTCATATGACCAACTTAGAGCTCACACGTATTTTCGTCAAAAACTTCATTACTTACGAGTGTTGTGTTGGCTTTTCACACATTCGTATATTATAAGAATCTGTATGATTTCATGGTCCTTGTTTTTTGCTTTATTGTAGAATATGCGATCAATGTAGGCTTTTACGTGGCGGTTACAGTGCTGAAAAATTTGCATATGTTTAAGATATGAGAAGATTATCAGTTCCTCATTCAATGTGAATGACCATGTAAAGACATCAAAGGCGGCTAATTTTGTCCGTTTAATAAGAAAAATAAAGCACATGCTTTGGGCTAAACAAGAAAAAAGGTTAGGTGCACCAACTAATCCATTAACCAAGTTGCTTTAGTTTACTTTGCAAATAGTGAAGGAGTCAATAATCATTAACTAACATTACATAATCTACCGAAAATTATACTTTATGCATCAAATCATCATTCTCTTATCAAGCGATTGCGATTATCAACTATTACCTTAGCACCCTTCGGCAGATCATTGTCGTCATCTTGCTGCAAAGTTTTAACATTGTAACTGCCACTTAAAAGCCTATATTGATCGCATATCCACAATATGCGATCAATGAGCGGTATCGTTCGGAGAGCACGTGCTTTCCATCCAGCCTTTCGTCTGTTTATCTACATCTTTTTGTGCAGTAAGAAGGCATCCCCTCTAGAAGCGTTCTTTAAACATTTTGTATTCTGAATCGTGTGAAGTTCACCCAGACATTACGTGCTCTCCATCAACAATGTATTTCCTATTTACCTTGGATTAAAGCAAATGTCCCTCTTTTCTTTTTGTCTTCTATTGGTCTACGATTAAGGAAAAAAAATGACGAGTTTTCCTTAATTTGGTAACATCATAATGAAAAATTCACAAGGAGATTAGAACCATATTAATCTGTTTAACAATATGATTTTTCTTTTTTGGTATGAGCATTTCACTTCTTTCAAGTGGTGACTTTGTATTTTTTTTCCCTCTCCCTTTTCTCTGTCATATCTTTTATTTTCTGGAAGCGGGAATGAACATTTACTTTTCATTTACACTTTTTTTCAATGAATTATATCTAAAACATGTACTAAACCCTTAATTACCCGGTTACATGCATTATTGGTCCCCCTCTCTCTCTCTCTCTCCTGGGCTCATAGGGAAAATATATCATATATATACATGTATATAATATAGATAGAGAGAGAGACAGAGACAGAGAAACAGAGAGAGAGCTTAAATCCATGGAGTGATGAGTTCTTGGCTTCATAGCCCCACCAATTGATTATATATCATAATTTAGAGAGAGAGCTTAAATCCATGGAGTGATGTGTTCTTGGCTTCACAGCCCCACCAATTGATTATATATCATAATTTTTTTTTTTGGTAAGGTATATCATAAATTTTTTTTGACACCTTCAAAAATTAAAATTAAAATTGACCGACTAAAGATTCTTTAGCATCAATTAGAACTTAAAAGGGGGAGTCAACAAATATGAAAAAGTTACTCACTTTTAGGGCGTACAATATAAAATGACAAGTTGGGCTTTTTAGGGTTGAATAATATGCTAAGTCTGTTCAATACCAGATTGATGCGCACTATAAAAGATGAACAATCCCAGAAAATTTTCCAACATAGAATACCTTTTTCTCTAACAAAACACTGAATCATCGCGTGGTCTTTTTCTAACAAAGCACAATTTTAATTTCCATAATTCAAAATTTAATTTTTTTTTTATCACGACCACCTTCACATTTTTCTCTATCTTGAAAGAAAATACATGGATATGTTTTCCAGCACTAAACTATCATTGGTTTTCACACGATGAAAACAAGTTGTCCACATGCAACACCCTTTGGGCTTCGGTAGAAACCACTTCATGTGAAGTTTGATTTGCAAATTGACTTAACTCGATTGATTACACTGGCACACCTTAAAAGAATACTAAATCACAAGCACCTTATTAATTCACCTTACCCCTTTCGGTTGATGGTAAATCTACTATATCTATATAACAAGGACTTCTTATTTTAACAGTAAATATGTGAAAAGAGACAACAAAAGTTATTTATTTTGTTTGGCACCGCGAAATTATAGTAAACGTGAATTTCCTGTGAATCTCTTCTAAGAGGAATGAAGCTATCCTCTTACGATATTTATTGTTGTTTACCCAATTTAATGGACTAAAATTCCAAACAGATACATGATTATTTCATGTAAAATCCCAAACTTGTACTTAGTAGAATCATTCCACGTCAGTGCGTGTTTAGTAAAGAGATCAATGATAAGGAGATTAAAAATTAATCTTAATGTCCTAATATTACTATCTAACAAAAATTGAAGCAACAATTATTTGTTATTAAACCTGACATCAAGTATTTGACATCAACTTTAATTAGGATCATAGATAGGCATGAAATCGGTTTAAGAACCAAACTTCTGTTGCTCCATTGCCTCTTCTTTGCTTCCATAATAGAAAGATTTCAAAAAGAATAGGTGGTTGCTCTCGGGTAATAAATGCTCACCAGATGCTTTAGATAGCAAAGTTTCGGCTGCATCAGTTTGAGGGAAAAATAGAGCAAGAAGATAGATGTCTCTTACCTTTTCCGAGTAGACTTCCTGGAGCAAACTGGTGAACGGGATGAGATCAATGACAGCAATCCAGCAAGCAAGACCGCTAGGTTCAGACGAGCAGGAGGAGAACACTGTTGAGCAGGGGGACGGGCATGGGTGATGGTGAATCTAAGTGATAAAGAGATGAGGGAGAGAGAAAACTATAAAGGCCAGGAAGACCAAGACTTTCACCTACCAAAAACAATAAACAAAGACCAAGACTTTCAAAAATTCACATCAGTGGTTAGAGGAATCGAAATAAAATACATTTCGTCTACAAGTGCTTGTCTCGTAATCTTTGAAGAATATCCTCAGATATTTGGAGTTTTCACAATCATATGTTTGTTCATGTACATAAATCATAAACTTAAGAAGACCAAGACTTTTCGTTAGATAACTACAAGTCATCAGAGATGGCTAACTTTCTCTATTCAAAAAGGAAAACAAAAGCACATGCTTTGAGCTAAACAAGAAAAAGGGTCTATGTAGTTGTCTAACAAAAAGTCTATGTTCAGACGAGCAGGAGTAGATCAATAATTTCTTTATAGGTTTGTGCTTCCCTTATTCTTTTACTTTCTTGTAGTAAGCTTTGCACAATGAAAAAGTAGCAACTTTTCATTCACGCTTTCTTTTTTTTAATAAATCATTTCTAAAACATGTACTTAACCCTAAATTCGCTTCTGGCGATTACATTGAGCAAATGGTCAATCTAGTGATGCGTTCCTGGCTTCATAACACCACCAATAAATTGCATACGATAAAAATATTTTTGGGCGCCTGCAAAAAATAAAAATTGAAAATTGACCCCTCTAAAAATTCTTTATTGCGAATTAGAGCTTAGAAGGGGGAGTCAACAAATACGAGAGTCACTCACTTTTAGGAGTATGGAACATAAAATGACGACTTGGGCTTTTTGGGGTTTAGCAACCCAAAGTGTGGATTTTTTTTTTTTTACTCTCTCTCTCTCTCTTTTGTAAAAGAGAATCTAAAGCATGAGTCCTTACATGTAATATTTGCCTCGTGCTCCAAATTTAGTGTTGTAAAATCAAAGGCTAGGAAATAAGCAAAAGAATGGTATTAATTGGCAAAATATGAAAGGATGTCAGTAATTTTTCCAAGTGCAAAAAAAAAAAAAAAAAGCCAAAGGAGATAAACCGGCAACTCATCTTACTTAGAATTATGAACTTTAGATATTAAAAAAAATAATAATCATATTCTGTAAATACATTTATACACATTTCAAATTGGTCAACATTATCCTCTCAGTTTGCAACGCATGTATAAGAGATTATTCATCTCGCGAAAGTGATTCAATCATTTCAACACCACGTAAATTGACTTTCGTTCGATTTTGTTATTGTAAATAGTTATTTTGTAAATTCTATGGATAAGCTCGCATACTCTTCGTGATGAAATACTCCAAAATCACACGGTTCTCTCTTCTACATATTAAAATATCTTGATTAAAAAAATCCATTCTATATAGTTTCTCCGAATTATAATAAATTTTTTTTTCTGTTGAAGTGGGTTATTCTATTCGAAGCTTCATCACTGTAAAAAGCACGCATACGTTCTCAAAGGCCGAATTATCCGGTAGTCTTCAGGTCCACGCTACTTGCTATGGATCCGCACTATGATTGGCTTATCCAACGTTGAAAAACTGCTCTCTTCGCCCGATCGATGATGGACGGTGGGTGCATCGTTACAAGACGGACCTCACGCCCATCCAACAATCTCAACCGCTCCCTTTGCGGCTCCCTATCGGATTTGATTTGATTATTTTTGTTCACATTGGAGCCTCTTCTTTTTATTTCATTTTAAATTTTTTCTTGGGACCCACCCTTGTCTACCCTTGCCTATAAGTCCCATGACACGTGTCCTCCATGCATCAATTTTACGTGGCAAAGTTAAATGGATGCACTTGATATTTTCTAAAATCATTAGGACTTCTTTAACATGTGGTCCTAGGATACTTGTTAAATATTTTAATAGAGAAATATTGTTCTATTTGATGTACTGTCTCCCTTATATCTTTTACGTGTAATGTTTTGAGAACAATAATATTTCTTTATTAAGTACAATTGAGAAGTGCTCTCAAAATATTCGTTAACAAGACTCAAATTAAAATTATAGCGATGATTCACAATTTACTTGCCGGGTTTTGAATAAGAAGATTTCATCTTTCCCAACACAGCAATATTCACGAACTCACATAGTGCCTGATTTTCTCTTGATATACAAATAGTGTCGAGTGTTCTGCTCATCGAACCCATTACTAAGTAGTAAGTACTAATTGTTCTTAAGATATCATCATTGAAGAAAATAATGATATTTGTGATGCTTTGTTGCATTGTGACTTAATTGGGTAGATAAATGACCTATCATTTTGAGAGGATATGAAAATCTTTTTTTCAGACATATAAGATTCATTGATCAGGGATAAAGTAGTTGAAGGTGTTACAGCAAATTTTTGTTGTATCCCTTTGTCTTTGATACTTGTCTAGTACAGGACACAATTTTTACTTTTATTTTTTTGGGCATTGAAAGGGGTGAAACCCAAAAGTTACCGCAAAAAACAAGACACGATATTAGCTAGCATATGGGCAAGGCTAGGCAACTGTTCCCACCACCTCTCTATTTCTACATATTCTCTCTCTATATTTTATTCTAAATTTGCCAATGTGGCGCCACATTATCAATTTGACACTACAAGTAATGGTAGGCACGGAAAGGTTTTATTGTACAAGCGGACAATGTTAGAACATTGCATTGCCACAAAAAAGTAAGAGAGATAAATTGCCTGAACATCAGTTTTAAAAGAACCAAAACTATATTTACGCAATTTGGTTAACGTCCCAACGTAAGTATCTTCCCACAATTGTGTTCATTTCAAGTATTCAAAAAACCATTTCTTTCGAGGAAAGATCATCGAAACTTGATAGCAAAACTACAAATTGACATGGATGATATAGGAAGCAAAAAAGATTTTCAAGCACCATCTTTCCCTCAAATCAATAACTAAAAAACTCCAACGACGATAATATAGTCATATCAAGGCTTTGTATCGTGAAATTGTATATCAAATTGAATTCGAGACATGATACCTTGTCCAATGGGTCAATCAAGCACCGATACCATGCACCCATCTTTGAAAACATAAATAAACCAACAATTTCCAATGCTATTTCGAGTTAATCATCAGAAAATGACCTCTTTCATCAAATTGACAAGTAAGGTAATGAAATAAAATAAATATGCAAATTTGAGCGAGATCAGAATACCCAAGATTTATTCAAGATTCGACTAGTAGTTTGATATGACAAAGTCAACCACTTCCCAAAATTTTCTTTTTTTCTTTTGTTGAAAGACAAATTCATTCATACGAAGAAACAAACCCTATTAGGGTTAGACAATTGAGTTTTTGAACATAAAATATTCCATAGGGAAAGATGGGGTAAAGACAATTAATTAGTAGGGAGAGTCTTGTTTCGGTGGGCCTTGGCGACCCAATCAATGGCTTGATTAGTCTCTCGGAGGCAGTGGGTGATTAAGAAAACACGGTCCTCGAACTTGATGCGTGACCCAATCTAAATTTCTTCACATTTTCCAATTCCAATGAATCCCATGAACATTCATGTACACTCAAATAAGCAGATGGTACCCCACTTATGTCTCGTGAATTTCCACCACTTATGGCTCATGAATTTCCACCCCCTCATTTATATCCCACCAAATCAAGAGCTCCATTTTTAATGTCAACCCAAAAACAGAAATATTTAAAAAGAAGAAGAAGAAGAAGAAGAAGAAGAAGAAATAGACACTGACTTCACCAAATAAATGAGTAATAATAGCATTATACTCACATTGTCAGTCCCTTACAAGCATGTAATGGACAGTATGATGTAGCATAAACCGCGGACAAATTGGATCCAAACAACAAGAAGCAAAGTTCTTGGTAATCGATGAAAGTTAGAAGTTGAAGTTTAGAGCTTTGGTCGGGCGTAGAGTATCCTTTGTATTAACGGTTTTGATTTAGATGATAAAATGTGTGGAATAAGGAGTAAAGATTGAAAATCTTCTTGACAATATACTTGATTGTCAGATTTTCAGAATTAACATAAAATAAACTACAAAAGGCCAGGAAGACCAAGACTTTCACCTACCAAAAACAATAAACAAAGACCTAGACTTTCAATAATACACATAAGTGATTAGACGAATCGATATAACATACCTTTTGTCCACAAGTGATTGTCTCATAATGTTTAGAGAATATCCTCAGCATAATCATATATTTGTTCATGTATATAAATCATAAACTTAGGAAGACCAAGACTTTTCATTATATAACTACAAAGTCATCAGAGATGGCTAACTTTCTCTATTCAATGAGGAAAACAAAAGCATGTGCTTTGAGCTAAACAAGAAAAGAGGTTAGGCACACCAACCACACCAACCAATCCACTAAGCAAGTTAGTTTATTTTACTCTGTCAATAATAAAGGGGCCACAAATAACCATCTAACAGTATGATCTACTGGAAATTATGGTTTACGCATAAAATTCATGAACAGGAAAATCGGGTTCAAAAGGACTAGCATTCTCCTATTAAGCAACTCCTGATCATTAATTACTTCCTTAGCACTCTTTAGCAAATCATAGCCACCCATCTTGCTGCGAATTTTTAGCACTATCATGGCCCCGTATAACATAAATTCAAGAAGACCAAGACTTTCCTGGGTGCAAATTGACTTTGTTACTTCACTTTTTACATTTTTTTTTTGTTTCCGTTTCCATTGATTGAAATATTATTTAATAATCAGCATTGATTGATGTTCTCTTGCTCAAAATCAACAATAATGTTCGTCTCACTGCTTTGATGTTTAATCTTATTTTAATTATTCATTCATTTATTTCAATGGTACTTGTCTATTAGAATTATGTCTAGATTTTCATGTATCTTATCAAATATAAGCTTAATAAAAGCAAAAATAAAAGCTAAAAAGAAAAAAAAAACAGCAAAAAACTGAAAAAGAAATAAGAAATGAAGGAATGGGGCAAGAGAGAGCACCCCCATATCCACGGCCACTGGCATGCTGTTGGCGTCAGCACCACCGCCAAGGCAATTCATTCCAATGTTGTTGCCACTATCGCAACTAGAAACTAGCTAGATCAACCATCACATCCAATTACCTTTAATTACCTAATGAATGGTTTAACTTGATCTAGAGGGGAATTCACAACATAAAGAATGAATTCTAGGATTCATGATTTCTCACTTGTATCATCAAAAGTTGGTATCCATGTGAAGTTCACATCATCCAACGGTGGATGTACTATTTTAAAGGCTTGATTACCTAATTGAAACTAAAAAACGTAAAATGAATGGGAGGGGAGCTTGGGAAAACTCCAAATAGTAGGCAAGGTCAATTCCGGAATGTTAAGGTATCTTTCATCACTTGTTTATTCGATTTATATGCTCTTTATGTATATGTAATTTCTCTCTATTTATTAGTTTAATATTTTGAATTTGAATTTCTAATATGGTATATGAATCAAATCTACCCTTTTTTTTTCAACTTTCACACGAGAGGGGATGTTAAAATATCACAAGGGAGTATTGAAACATCCCATAGCAGTCTTTCTTCACTCATTACCTCAATGTTTGGTTCAAACTTTCTAACATTAGCAAATATAATGTGATTGATTAAAAATAAATTAAAATCGGACTTCAAAGCCTATAACTTGGCTTTTCTTGCCCTTTTTTAAATTTAATTTTTTTTTATAGGAGGGTGGTTATTTGTTTTGCATGGTGGTGGGGAAAATTGTCCAAAAGGTCATAAACCTATTGCACTTGTACTAATTTAGTTCTAAACCTTTTTATTTCTCGCTAATTCAGTCCATCTGGCCAATTTTGGCGGGAAATTATTAACATGAACGACCGACGCTGGCATGGCACTTTTTAAATAATATATCAATAATATTTTATTTCTTATTATTTTTTCTTTTTTTAAATTTTTTTTTGGCTTTTTCTTTTGGGCTCGCCGACCACGGGCGAGGACCAGCTAGCCCTCGCCGGCTCTGGTCGAGGACGTCACGCCCCTTGCCGGCCAAGGTGAGGGCGTGCGAGCCTTCGCCTAGAAACGGCGAGGGCCACGAATAGTTCTACAAATACTAATAGTGAGTGTTGTCTCAACCAAACAACTTTCTTTACCTTATTACTCGAATTGTATGTCAAGTCCAAGTAAAATCGGATCTATTTTGGATTAAGGCACAAGAGTTGGGGCTATCTACCTTTCGAGGCCCAACATGACAATGACGGCCCATTCAATGCCATCGCAGCATGGTGTTAGGGCTTAATACTGTTGCAATTGTTAAATTCAAGTTAGAATCTGCATTTAGCACTGAGAACACCTGAAACATTTCGAAAATATATGTATAAAATCTTCCTTTTTAATTTTTTAATTTTTTTTTACTTTTATTTCACACTACAAAATTTTGAAGAAGTAGCTTGTTTCAGGGAACTAACTAAGAAGTCCTTTTCTTTTTTTTTTTTTTTCTTTTTTTGGCTTCTCTTTGGTATTAAACTAGGAATTCTATTAAGGGAAATATATAAGCTCCGCAGTATCAATATCGCTTCACATATGAAATGTCGATATTACTGGCTTTTTCTTATTTGGAGCCTACTTTAAATATTAAGATCAATCGCATCCTCTTATGCCATATCAATTTTTTTGGCAAAGAGAAAAGAAGAACAAAGTCATTATGGTCCTTACCAAAAAAAAAACAAAGTCATATTATGGATAATGGAAAGTTGACTTGTCATTATTTATTGACATCCGCAAATTTTGAAGTTTTGGAAAAGCCTTTTATTTTATTTTCTTTTTTTTGACGAGGGGAAATTTTTCAAAAGTTATTTTAACCTTAATAAATGATATCCCCAACTCATGAATATGCTTATATCATTGATTTACATCTACAAATTAGTATATCACACAATATTGTTTGAAAAATCAATAAATCTAAATCATCGGTGACAAATATTTAGGTATTCTCGAAACAATCATTATTCAACTCAATCACGTAAACTATTAACACATACTGTGAAGAAAAAACAAGAAGATTCGTGACACACTGTATAAAGGCAACTAACGTGGGTTTAGTTGACTAGATGAAGATAGGTGTTTTGAAGACATCTAAAATTCTCACAAATCGTTGAGAACAAATTGCTTTTAATTGTATAAAAAGCGAAACAGATAAGAAACAAAAAGAACAATCTTTTCTTTACGTTAATCGGAGCTCACTTCACTAAGGGCCTAGACATTTTCTTTAATGTCCCAACTTTTCTCAATCGCAATCGTCAATATAATTATCTCGATAGAATCAGTCGCTGTATCGGACTCTTCAAGTTCAACCAAAAGATTAATGTATGGCGTGTGAGATGAAAAAGGGAACAAAAACAGATGATGGGATGAGAAAATCAAGTAGCCCACAGTAAAAATTACTGTCATGCAAAATAAACAATTACAAGAGCAATTAGAAATACAAATCATACACATGCTCACCCAACTTCAATAAAAAATCAACAAGACATACCAGGGTACTTCCGATTGCTAGCCTAAAAAATGTGATCGTTTTGATGATTTTGTTCTTCCTGAATGACCCTAATGATAATGCTAATGCAGAACTATGGGGGACCGCTGATCACTAGTGATTGTGGCCTATTGGCACAAGCTGATATTTCACGAACGCGACGTCACAAGGATAACGCCCTAGCGATGATGGTGCATGAATGTTGTCTTATCTTTGACGGGAGCTCTGGCAGCTTGGTAACCTCAGAGTGACGAAACTCGCCTACCATATATAAATGGTTGTGAGTAGTATCGGATGACGGCCTTCTCACAAACTTATATCAAAATACATCGCGGCAAACGTAAGGCTTTCATGATGATGTAACAGAGCGACAAAGCATAGTCTCCCCGATTGCTCCTCTTCGCCGTGCCTTGACAACAAGGAAAAATAAAATGTGCTCTGAGCTGGTGTGGGAATTTGAATAGAAGAAAGATGAACTTTGAACTTTGACAAGGAAGTCAGATTTTATAGGGATTATAATCTGCAGGATTCATTCAAATTTAATTGTCATATTCACCAACTTGAAAACACCTGTTTCAAATCCTATTTTTTACATCTTTACAATAGCTGCTGTTGTTGGAAGTAAAAGAAAGCTTCTTCATTTGACTTTGAATATAGACCTCGATAATTGACATTATGATACAGATTAATCTTTTTGAGCATGTCACCAAAAAAAAAAGGTTAGAGCATATCACCACGCCTACCAAAACAAATAGCCTTCTGTTTTTCTTTTGTCAAGTTGCAAAAGGTGAACAAAAGTACATCATTTGCCTACCTCAACCGTTTTTGCATTTGATCCTCCTGAGAGATTTTTCAAATAAAGAATACAGTGAGATATTCTGCAAAACAAGCATAAAAAAACAAGCACGGTTGAGAGGATTTAGGTCACTAAGTTGGGGCATAAAAAAGAAAAAGAATTTTGGATGAGAAAATACAACAAAGCTGAAATTGCAGAAAAAATCCATTTACTTCATGATTCTTTGGGCACCAAACAAAGTTCAAGATACATGATCAATCCAGACAGGCACAACCACGCATCACAATTCCAGCACTGGGAGAAAGTCCATGTGAGTATTATTTGTTTTGAGAAATAGTCACTTGTATGAAATAATGGTGGACTAGCTGTTACCCATTAGCATTATAACCATTTCACTGTGGGCTTCCTTATCAAACAAAACAGAGAAACCCAAATGTCTAGCTGCTTTGTGGCAAATTATGTGAAGCTCGTCCATGGAAAAACATGAATAGCATCAAGTAGAGGATTCGTAAAAGAAATGGATCTTGGAGCAGGAGCAGTAGCTAAATGACAAGTGTGGAAGAAGAAAGAAGTCTGAAGCATTACCAAGAATAAAAATTAGACATTGCAGAGAAATCTTCTTATTGAATCCGAACTCAATCAACTACAATGAATGAAATTTCTTGGATGGGGTGCCAACAATCACCACTATGAGTTTAGAGCATCAATCTTTCAGAATTCCCCACTGCATTATGCTGAATACTTGGAGTAGGGAGCGAAGCCATCCTCTGGCAAGTACTGGTAACCTACGAAAGATAGCTGTTTGAGAGAGGAAAGATAGACCACTTGATAATCTTTCCATGTCCCTCATGTTTCTCATCAAAGGAGAAATTAGAGACAAGGGAAACAACATACTCCACTGTTGAAAGTCTTTCCACAGTCCTCATATTTCTCATCCAAAAGTCCGAAACAGGACGAGATATTAGTCCTGAATACAAATTATATTTCATGCATAATGAACAACTACAAGAGTGATTAGAAAAAAAATTATATGTACATGTAATTGACTGCAACAAAAAGTGAACCGGGATACCCTGTTGAAGATTTTTTTTTTTTCATATATATATATTGTTGGAAAACTCTTATGATTATGTTAACAAACAAGTATGGGAGACCACTAATCACTGGTGATAGAGACTTATTGGTACAGGCTCATATTTACAAGCGTGAGGTCAAGAGATCGAATGACTTGGTATGAGCTGATAACTCTTAAGAATGATTGCCTACAGCTATCAGTATATCTGGAACGCTCGAAATGCAGTAACCATTAAACATAAATCACTTGATCCTGGAACTGTCACTACATAAATCACTATCATGATTCAGGTCACTGAGCTAGGAGATAAAAAATTTTAAAAAAAGATATTTGGAAGAGAAAGCATAACAAACACCGAATTTGTGGAAATATAACAATATAGAAGCAACGATTCTTCATGATTCTCATGCAAAGCATAGTGCATTTCCATAAGTGGAAAGATAAGCAATTTTTGGTCATCAAATAGTTCAAGCTATATCATCAATACAGACAGGCACATACAAGCATCATAATTCCAGCACTGTGAACAAGTCCATGTAAGTATTATTTGTTTTGAGGAATAGTCACTTGTATGAAGCAATGGTTGGTTGCCTTGCTATACCACATTAGAATTATAACCATTTCATTGCGTGGTTCCTTGTCGAACAAAACAGAGCAACCCAAATTTCAACATTGGACCTTCAGCAGCTGGTCTGTGGAAATTTAGATGAAGCTTGTCCATGGAAAAACAAGAACCTTTTAGCATCAAATTGAGGATTCGGAATAGAAATGGATCCTGGAGCAGCAACAATAGCTAAAAGACAAGTGTGCAAGAAAGAAAGAAGTCCAAATCATTACCTGGAGCAAGAATTAGAAATTGGATAGATATCTTCTTATTGGATCTGAACTCGATCGACTACTATGAGTGGGATTTCTCAAACGAGGTGCCAATAGTCGCCACTGAGTTTTGAGCATCAATCTTTCAAAATTTCACAGTGAATTGTGCCGAATACTTGGAGAAGGAAATGAAGCCATACTCTGGCAAGTTCCAGTAACCTATAAAATGTAGCCGTTCGAGAGTGGAGAGATGGCTGCGAAGCCCACTGGATAATCTTTCCACGTTCTTGATAGTTCTCATTCAAAGTGACGTATAGATGAAGGAAACAAAATGCTCCACACTTCTTACATCCTCCCCTATTGATAATCTTTCCACATTCCTCATATTTATCATCCAAAAATCTGAAACAGGATTATCAATTAGTCCTGAATAAATATTATCTTTCATGCATAATGACCAACTATAAGAGTGATCAGAACAAAATAATACACATACCCAACTAAACCTTTGTTGAATTTTTTTATTTTTTATTTGGCTGAAATTTTTTTGCGATAATGTTAACTCACAAGTATGGCAGACCACTAGTCACAGTGGTGGTGACTTATTGGTACGGGTTGATATTCTAAAAATGTGAGGTCATGAGATTGGATACTGGTACGGGCTGATAACTCCTAAGAATGATTGCCTACACCTGTTGGTATATCTGGAAAGCTCAAAATGCAGTAACTTTTACCTTTAAATCACCAGATACTAAAAACTGTCACTTGCACAGGTCAGAAAAGCTCTTTTAGAGTGTGTTGCTGGGAGAAATGCAAGCTGAGTCATGATCGGCTGGATGAAAGGCACAATGCATGGAGTAAACCTGAGCTAGGTTTTGTGAAGATTAACTAAGACAAGTCTTACATAGCATGCCATCATTGGGATTGAGGCCAGAAATGAAACAGGGGAGATGGTTGCCTGCAAAGGAGGCTGAATCACTTGCTGTTCGAAAGTGCATTGCAGTGGCTAAAGAGAAAAGCAGGCCCAAGGCAGTAGTCGAGATGGATGCAGCAGTGGCATACGAGAATATCATCAACTTCCGCAAGCAGTGCAATTGGAGACTAAAGGAAGCTCTTGCTGGGATTCAAGCAACTAAATATCAATTTTTTCATCTCCGAATTTTAGTTGTACTTCACAAAAAGCAAATGTTTTTGCCCATTAGGTAGCTTTCTGCATACTAGGAAGAGGATGTGCTGTCAAAATTGGGATATAGATCCCCCATTCTTCTTACTGAATTTGCTTATTTCAACTGTGGGTGCGAAACCCCTTTCCCCAACGAGAACACCCACCCAAAATGTCAGTCTCTGACTTTCACTTGGTGGTTTCTGGAAATTCTACGCGACACTTCTCCATCGGAAAAGATTAATTCTGTATTAAGCATCGAATTGAAGAAGAGAAACGAAACTGATGCATTCAAGACCAAAAAACTTACCCGAACCTTAGAAAACCAACTGTACATCGAAGGATCGATTTAACTTCATTGGATCCGAACCCAGTCAAAGCGAGTGTCTGGGATTTCTTGGATTTTCCCAGAAATTCGTGCGAAACATCTACATGGGGAAAATCAGTTTGTATTACGCATCGGATTGAGGAAGCAGAATCAAAATTGATGCCTTCAAAACCAAAAACTTACCTTCGAACCCTACAAAACCTGACTGTAGATGGACAAATCAATTCCTTGGATCCGAACGTCAAACAATCTTGATGGAAGGGATCTCTTGGATGAGGGGCCAGTAGTCGCCGGTGTGTTTTGAGCATCGATCTTTTAAAATCTCGCAATGATATATCCCCAATCGAGCGAGGGAGGGAGGCCATCCTCTGGCAAGTCCCTCAACTTCGGGCAATCTTCAATACATAACCATTGGAGAGAGGAGAGATGGTGGCAAAAGCCGCTTGATAGTCTTTCCACGTTCCTCATATTTCTCAAGTTAAGATGGGTTAGAGAGGAAAGGAAGAGAAGCCTCCACGCATCCTCGTCCTCCGAAGGAAACCACCCATTCTCTCCCTCTCCTCCCATGCGAAAGTCAATTCTCAGTTGCTCGAGGGATGCGAGGTGGTGTAGGCCCCAATCTCTCACTGGCTGCTTTAGATTCTCGCACTCAAAAATATAAAGGCACCGCAAATTGGGAGGTAAGCCTCCTTCGGGCAAGCACTTGATATTTTGGCAACAAGTAAGAAATAGGTATAAGAGGGATGTAAGATGATGCAACTGATTTGGTAGGGACTCTATCTTCGGACAATGAAGAAGTTGAAGAGACCTCAGGGTGACGGGAAGGGGAGGGAAATCCTCCATCTCCAATGCTGAACACTCATTTATATACAAGGAAGTGAGATTGTTACAGCTAGCAATAGACTTTATCTTCTTTATCTTTGGACAGCGACTAAGAAATAGATTTGATAGGGTAAGAGGAAGAGGAGGGAAGTCCTCTATCTCTAGTGATTGACAGCTAATTATAGACAATTTAGTGAGATGATAAAGCATGTGAAGGCATTGGGGTAGGCTTCTCAGATTCTTACAATTGACGATCATGATTTCTTTGAGCGATTCTACAGTGATCTCTTCCAACGACTCCACTCCCTTGCAATTGTTAATAGCAAAACTCTTCAAAGCAGCAAGTCTACCCAGAGATTCAAGTTGAGACATCGAGTTAGACATTGAGTCATTGTTGCTTGGGTCATCCGAAGGAATGGTTAGTCCTATGAGTTTTGGACACTGATAAATAGACAAGTTAATGAGTGTGTACATCTTGCTTGGAAGTTTTTCTAAACTTGTGCAACTACTCAATTCCATCCTTTCAAGGTTGCATGGCAGCTCTGATTCTCCTTCTCTTGCCATGAAAGATGTGAATTGAGGGCAGGCATGGATGTTTAATTCATGGAGGGAAGTAAGATTTAACATTTCATTTCCATCTTGCCATAAGTATTTTAGCTTGTCACACCGTGTTATATGAAGCTCCTTTAGCTTGATCAAGCAGCTCATAAACCCATGATCAAAGTAGACAAGCTCTGAAATATTCTCAATTCTTAGAATGGTCAAAGAAGTTAGGTTGACCAAACACTTCAATATCTCCTTGTCACAAACCTCAAGGTATAACTCACGGAGAGATGGAAGAGAAACATCATTGGCTGAGTTATTCAAATGCAAACATGAATGGATTTCAAGCTTTATGAGATGATCAAGTTGACAAGGCAATGTCCCTACCAACAAAGGACAACTATGGACAACAAGATGTTGAAGACAGGATAATGAAACTTCTTCTTTTGGGCCCTCGACATAGGGAGACCAATCCTTCCATGCCAACATCTCTTTGAACTTCAAAGTGGTTAAGGATGAAAAAGGCATTTTCCCTCCGTAAAATTCAAAGCCTATCGTTCTTATTGCATGTAGACCTTTAAGAGATAATTCCTTAAGTGAAGGTAGTTGTCCAAGTATGGGTAGTGATATAACATTAGGACAGTCCCACAAGCATAAAGACACTACTTTAGAATAGGACGTACGATCTAACCATGATGGGAATCTTGCACCACCATAATTCAAAATAGTGAGATTTTCAAGATTAATGTGAGGTTGCAGAGAGTCAAGCACTTGTGCTTCATGCTCATGATTATGGAGATTTCCCAAATGTTTATCCCAGCGCAAGGATAAGTTGGTAAGGTCTAGCATTCGAAGCAAATTAGCATCAATAACTTTTTCTACCTTTTGCAATTCTGATATGAATAATTCTCCTTCAAGATGTGGCAAGTTCTTCAACTCCTTTAACTGCGACCTTTTCTCTAGTCCCACCACAAATTTGGACAAGATAATAAGATTTTTTAAATTACCGATTTCCAATGGCATCTCTTTTAGACTCCTTGTATCTCTAATATCAAGAAACCGTAAGCTGACTAACTTTGCAATACCTTGAGGCAACTTTGAAAGCTTTTGACAACCTCTTAAAATCAGAGCTTGTAATTTGCACGAGGCGCCAATTGACTCAGGTAGCCTCTCGATATTAGTGTACGAGAGATTGAGATATCGAAGATGTTTTAAATCACCAACACAATTCGGTACCTCTACAATGTCACAATGACATAACGAGAACACTCTCAAGTACTTCAAGTTTCTTAGCAAGTCTTGCAGCACCTTGTTGGAAATAGAGAAAGATCCCCAACTAGATCGCTTACGCACCAAAATTAAACTTCTTAAGGCCTTCATTTTGTGATAAGGTCTCAGGCATTTTGATGTGACATACCACGATGAGATGAATGATGCATAACGAGTTTTTTCAAGAGATGATACATGATGTTCATTACTTGCCACCGAAGACCCCCCTGAGCTAAAGCAAGTCCCTCTTGCAATTGACTTTGCTAGATCATTCAAAAGATCATGCATTGAAAACTTAGATGTGTTGATACTTGATTGTTGAAGAAATGACCTAGATACTAACTCATCAAAGTGCTTCCGTCCCAATTTCATGATATTCTCATTTGCTTCTTGTCCATCTAAAAATCCCTCTGCTATCCATAAGAGTACTAACTCGTCCCTCTCAATTTCGTAATCCTTAGGAAATACCGCACAATAAGCAAAACATATCTTCAAATAGGAAGGAAGATGGACATAGCTCAATTGTAAAACTGGGAGAACCTCATCATCCTTTGCCATCGGAAGATCCCATATTTTGTTATTTAAGGTATCTTGCCATTCCTCGGGATTTCTTTTAGTACGTAGGACACTACCGAACATCTTCGCTGCCAAAGGTAAACCTTTACATCTTTCAGCTATTTTGTTGCCTATTATTTCAAAGTCCGGGTGGCTCTCAAAATTTGTTGCTCCGAGAGCATGAAATGCCAATAAGCTTATACAATGATCAAAGGACAATTCTCTCAAATAATACGGCAAAGCGCCTGTTATGGAAGCAACATTAAAGTTGCGAGTTGTGATGATGATCTTGCTTCCCTTAGCCACCGCTTCAAATGGCTTTAAGAGGACAGTCCATTTTTCGTACTTCTCATTCCAGATGTCGTCTAAAACCACAAGAAACTTCTTCCTGGATAGACTATCCTTCAACTTAACTTGAAGCTCATTAAGATCTTCGCCCTCGTTGGACGACCCGGTGATCGACCGCAAAATAGTCTTTGTTATGTCAAGGACATTGAAAACATCTGACACACAAACCCATGCTTTCTTCTTGAAACAACTATTCACTTTGGCATCATTATATAGCTGTTGAGCCAATGCCGTCTTTCCAACACCACCCATCCCAACTATGGGGACTATGCTTAGTGTGGCCTTAGAATTTTTGACCTCACAGATCAATAGTTCGAGTATCTCTGTTTCTTCCTTCTCCCTACCGAAAAACCGAGGCTCCGGTAGAGAACTAGTGGGATCCCTTCTGTTGATGTAGTTGGATCTATCCACAACATTCTCACTCAAGCTTAGATCAGCCCTCTTGTTGACAAGCGCTTCCAACCTACCATTGATCTCTTGAACCTTGGTGTTAGACACGAGCAAGCCCGGTTGTATAAAAGAAAGGAACTTCCTTTTCCATTGACCTCTACTTGTGCTGGATTCTACCTCCGACTTAGCTTGAGTGGCTTTGATCTTGAACTCCTCGAGCAAGTCTTCTATGTCAAAGGCCAAGTCCCTAACATCATCCAACCACAACTTCACTTTATCGTTATTGCTAAGTTGCTTTTCCTCTGCATCATCCAGCACTGCATTGATTGTGACTAGCCTCTTCTTCCACTCATCAAGGATGGTGGTGCCAATTCCATCCCATTTCACAAAGTCCAATGCCAAAAAACTCAACTTGTCGAACAAGATTTGAAAGAAGGAACCCAAAACGATTTCTCCAATGGCCATGGTTGAATTAGTCACTATAAAAAACAACAAATGTTATGGTGAAGCAAAGTTATAATGAGCTAATGGAGGAGAAAACTATGAAGTTTGGGAAGATCAAGACTTTTCACCTACTAAAGACTTTAAACAAAAACCAAGACTTTCAAGGTTGTGCATAAGAGGTTAGACAAATCTGAAGATAATACTTTTTGTCCACAAGTGCTTGTTTCATAATATTCAAAGAATATTCCCACATACTTTACTAAATATCATGTGCTTTTTTGTTTGGAAAGTGAAGCGAAAGTGAAAAAGTGCTAAAGGGAAAGAAACTTAAGAGATTTTGGGAAGACCAAGAATATGCAGCACGCAAATTGGAGTTTGTTGTTTCACTTTTCACATGTCTCTACTTCCATATGTGAACATCTTTTTTTCCTATTAATTGTTGAATTTCCATGCATTACATTAGATCTAAATTTTATTTTGTTTGAATGAAATAATATTTTCCAATAATCATCGATGGCTACTTTCTTACTTAAAATTAACAGTACTATAATTTTCGTCCAACTCTTTTCACATTGAATCATATGTGATTTTACATTCATTGTCTCTATTTTCCTTCTATGTTAAAATTATGTATAGATTTTCATGTATCTTTTGAATTTTATTAAAATAATAAAAACTGAAAAATGAAAAGCTAAAAAGATAAAAAAAAAAAATGCAGGAATGGGGGGCAAGTGTAACATCCCAAATTTTCAATGCTATTTTCTATTAAATTAAATCGAGCCTTTCATCAACGCGCCTATAGTGTTATTCTCAGAGCTGATCACTCATGAGATAACTAGACTATCTAGGGAAGTCAATAAGAGGCTTTAAGGCAAATAAACTTGAGGATTCGACCAGGAATCGGCTGCTCGACCGTGTTCATATGACGAGATCAATACGGCACAGACGTAAATTGATTAGAGATCAGAGATAGGTCGGTTCGACTAAGATGAGTGGTTAAACGTGGGTGATCCCACTAAATTGCAAAATTCTCATCGATTGACACTAGTTTGATTTTTTTTTATCATTTTGGTACCCTGTGTCTATATTTGAATTCTTGAGATTTTCATGACCACCGAGAGTCGCCAATGTGTTGAAGAGGTTCATTATGGCTCGAAGAAAATCGATCACAGGTCATTTGCCCTAAAAAGTTTTGAAAGCTATCCGGTGGCTTAAGCCACACTACAAATGCACTGGAGTGAAATTAACCGTGAATTTGAATCCAATTTCAGAAATTGAAGGTTCCGTCATGTTACAATAAATTCTAGGAACGTCAACTCAGTCTCAATTTTTTTTTTTTGCAACCCAAGACTTTTTGGGAAAGAAAAAGTCATCCTAAGATCGTTTTTGTCCAGAAAAAGCCAAGGACCATTTTTTATCGCAAAATTGGGAAGCAAGTGAGATCAATTGGTGAGGAAAAATACCAATTTGATTATTGACTCGATAATTGAATTTTTAGAGACCGAATCGAATTAAGGTTCAATTGAAGAGAAACCGAACCAAATTTGTGTGCCCCCACCACCCGCGACGTTTGGACCATCTCGAGCTTCTAGAAGCGAGCCTTGGTGGCTGAATTGTGGCCATGGAAGCCAGCTGGTAGAAGGATATGGTCAAGGGGACAAATGAGAAGAAAATGTGACCAAGTGGACCCATTGTCTCCTCTCTCCTCTTCCCTCCTCCAAGATCGATCGACAGCCCCCTCCTCCCTCCTGTTTTTGCTATTTGAAGCCCTCAGCCAGTAGAAGGACCGCCGAAGCCCCTCAACCGCGCCGGATCGCCCATGACGCCACCGCACGCCGCCGATGCCGTTTACGCCCCTGCCTACGTGCCACACGCGCCACCACCTCCCTCTCGCCCTCACGCCATCCTAGTAGTGGTTCTGTGTCTGGTGGAGCTCAGCCGGAGCTGTCCCGCCTTCGTTTTGCCGCCGTGAGTCATCGTTTAGGCCTAGTTTGGCCCTTTCAACCTTCCTCGGTCCATTCCCGCCTAAATCGAGCCACCCTCTTGCCTTTGCAGCCATCGAACAGCCAAGAATAGAGAGCAAGTCAGTGGGTATTTCAGAAACTTCTAGGCCCGTTTAGACTCGATTTTCGGCCCCGAAAGCTAGGTCCACTTTCGAGTGAATCGTTCCCCGTCGCGTCCCCGTCGATTTGCACCAATTAGATCGCAAAACAAGTGAGTTTAATTCGCTAATCCTCGCTTAGTAGGTTAATTGTGCTTAGGGGTTGATTATTTTAGGCTAAGATGGATTAGCTAGTTAGATTAGAATAGATTAGTGAATTTAATTATTTACTATTGCATGTTAAGTGGTTAGTTAGTGCAATTAGCAAGTAAATAGACTTTAGAATTTATGTAACGAGTCTCAGAAGTTTTCCGGATCCGTTCCGGCATATAATTAGGCATTACGAGCCTAAGTATACATTTATCGCATTTATTTAATATTTTATGTAATTATTTAGTTATTTATTTATTTTCTAGAAATTAACCCGGGATAGTCGGTGACTGGAATTTTGTGCTTATTGCAGTGGTACTCTCTATTTATAAATTGAGTGAATTGGTGTTTGTGGGTATTTAATTCCAAAAATGGATAATTTTGGTAATTAATTGGAGAATTATTGGGCATCGGTCTATAGTGCCAAAAATCTATTTTGGGACTGTTGAAAATAGTGGGAGGTTCGAAAGTGAAAACCTTATATTTTGGCTAAAGCCGGCCGTGTATCCACACACTTGTATTTTTATCAATTATGATAAAAAAAAGGACAAAATCAATTGTACCTTCGGAACAATATACTATAACAGCTCGATGATTCGTATGTCATCTTGAAGAATGGACGTTATACTATTATAGCTCGATGACTCTCCTGTCATCTTGAGAAGGAATTGCATGTATATTGGCTTGGTGGCTCTATATGTCACCTTGGAGATAGGACGATATGATTCAATAGCTTGATGACTCTATATGTCATTTTGAGAAGGAATTGCTTGTATACCGGCTCGGTGACTCTATATGTCATCTTGGAGAAAGGATGGTATGACCCAACGGTATGTTATAACGGCTCGATGACTCTATTTGTCATCTTGGAGATAGAACGTTATGCACAAGTGTGTTATAACTGCTCGATGACTCTATATGTCATCTTGGATATAGAACGTTATGCATGCCCGCTCGATGGCTCTATATGTCATTTGGAGATAGGATAGTACGGTCTATATTTCACTTTGATTAAGGAATCCTAGATTTTGATCGGATTCATAGATAGTATTGAGTGGGCCGACCAAGAGATGGTCATGATGACATGTAATCGACTGGATCGATTGATCGATGATTCGATCGGATTTGATTGAGTGATATAATTGTCGGTATATATGAATTGAACTGACTTGCAGGAAGGAACTGAGACCAAGGTAAGCCCTCTGACGCCTGATTATGCTTAGACAGCCCTTAGGGCGTAATTTTCTTCCTAATTGGGTCTTAGGGAGTCAAACTCGCTGAGACGTAGTCTCACCCCATTGTGAGATCAATTTTTCAGGTTCCTAGGTGATGGTCATGGAGAGCCGAAAGTCCCGAAGTTTGGGAAGGTGGAGGAAACAGAATCGGCAAACTTGTCTAGCTAGTTAGTCATAGGACAGTTCCTTTTTTGCTAAGTCGATATTTTTGTAAGTGACCTAATGTTGTGAATAAACATGTTTGTTACAAAAGGTTTGTTTTGGTTTGAAAAAGTTGGCCCTGCTTTCCTATCCCATTGTTTTATTGTCTGGGAATTTATATATGCTTCTGCATGCATATATTAAATCGAAAGGGTTGGCGGAGCGTTCTGGGACATCGCTATTATATCGACCAAATGGGGATGGGCACATGCTCGGAGGATCAGGGCATGACAGCAAGAGTGAGTGCCACCAATCTTACAACTACTACCACACTGTTGCTGTTAGCACCACTGCTAGGACTACTCATTCCAATGCTACCACCATCATCGCAGCTGGCACAACTAGTCACGCCAACAATCTGAGTCAATTACCTTTATTTACTTAATAACCGACCTAACTTGATATTTACACCATAAAGAATGAATTTTATGATTCACAATTTCTCACAGGCACCGTCAAAAGTTAGGTTTCATATGGAGTCTACCTCTCAATAGTGGATGTGAGCTGAACTCACACGCTTCAAGTTCATTTAATATCTTTCCCTCGTCCAATGTTTAAGATTATTCTTGTAGCTCCCATGATTCCATCATAGCCTCGATTGTCATCTCTAGCGAAGTCATCATTGGCCACTGTGCTCCAGTGCCATCATCAACGGAGTTCATCTGTCACGCCCCGATTCTCGAACGTGTGCCCATCCCTCTCCTGGTCGATTAATAGCGACGTCCCAGGACGCATCACCGATCCATTCATTTCACATACGCATGCGGAAGCATATAAATTATCCCTAGATAATAAACATTGGGATAGAACAGTAGGAATAAATTTCAAACCTTTAAAAACCTTCACTCTTATAAACATTATAAACCAAGGCACATATATATACAAGGTGAACTATTAAGTCAAATTCAACTTAAGCCAGTTTAAAAACAAGGTCTACAAGTAGGAGCGGGGTTCTACAAACTACATATCCTCATCCTCCTCTTCGTCAACCTCCACACTCCAACTGGAGCCTTCAGCAGACTACATCGGACTTTCGAGATCTTCAAAATCCAAGTCTGTCGCATCTAGGGACTTGAAATGGTTATTTAATAACCAGTGAGATAACGTCTCAGTGAGTTCTACCCCCTAAAACCCGATTAGTAAACCAATACACTTGAGTTGCCTATGCACACACGGGTTAGAGGCCTTACCTTCGCCTCAGATTCCACCTGCATAATAGCACAATCAAGAGGCACCCAAACAATTACATCACAGATCGATATCTCGATCAATCGACCTAGTCGATTACATGTCAATCCGACCATTCCTCGGTCATCTCACTTATTTAGTCTCAAATCTTACTCGTGGCTCCATGAGCAGAATCTACCAAATTTCTTGGTAACAAATTATGGTCCAAAGGACACGACCTATCTTTAGGTGGCAAATTACGGCCTAGTGGGTGCAACCTTTCATAGGTGGCAGATTACGGCATTATCAGGCGCGACCCCTATCGGGTGGCAATTTACGGCCCAACGGGCGCGACCTCTATCAAGTGGCAATTTATGGCCTTATTAGACGTGACCTCCATCATGTGGCAATTTACGGCCTTATTAGGCGTGACCTCCATCAAGTGGCAATTTACGGCCTTATTAGGCACGACCTCCATTAGGTGGCAATTTACGGCCCAACTGGCGTGACCGACTCCAAATTTGGTGGCAAATCTCGGCCCAATTGGCACAGCCATACTTTGGTGGCTTCCGAGGTTCAACTCACCTCTCATAGTCAATTTCTAATTGAACATCGACACTGATCAATTTTGGGATAAATCCCCACATATTCATCAACTCACTCAATTTCCACAAACTAGTGCTCAATTAAATAAACAGAAAGAACCACTACAATCAACACGAAATTCCAGTCACCGGCCATCTCGGTTGAATTTCCAAAAAAATAAATAATTAAATAAATAATTTCGAAAATTAATAAATAAACACAATAAATCCAATTTAGGCCCGTATTGCCTGATTGGAGCCCAAGATGGGTTGGGAAAAATTTCGAGATACATTCAATAAATAATATAGGCTATTATCTAGCTAATTGCACTAGTCAAATGCCTAACATGCATCATCATTAACTAATAATCACTAATCTACTCTAATCTAACCGCCTAATCCTACTAAATTAACACTAACCAACCTCTAAGCATAATTAGCAAACTAAGTAGGGTTTAGTGAGCTAAACTCACCGGAATAACGCACGAGTCGGATCAATCCGACAGGAATGGCACGAGGAACAATTAACTCCAAAGCGGCGACGGCTTTTGAGCACGGCTTGGGCTCGAAACTTGGCCCGCAAAGCCTCACAAGTTGCTGGATTTTCTTGGCTGTTGGGGCTATTTTGAGCGGTTGATTCCATAGAGGAAAGGGCTAAATAAGCGGCTTCAAGTGAGCTGTTGAAGACGACATGCGTTGATTGAAGATCGGGCAGCAACAGCTTCGTTGATGCGGAGCAGCCAACATGGAAATGAGAAGGGCTTCGGAGGGGATGAAAGCCGCAAGCAAAGAGAGAGATTGAAGGGGATGAGGGTTGTGTTGGTCCAAAGAACAAAAACAAAGGATGAGATAAGAAGGAAAAAAGTCAAAGGAAAATGGAGCAAGAAAGTTGGACACGGCAGGGGGGAAAGGAACATCAGCGTGGAGCTATTCCGCACGAGAGAGAGAGAGAGAGAACGTGCGCGTGAGGGAGAGTGTGCGGCCGAATGAGGGGGGGGGGGAGGAAAATTAAAAAGGAAACATCTTAGAATAAAAATTCTTTGTCTCACTTGCTTCCATTTAATCCAATTTAGTCCCCAAAAATCCCCATGCTAAAGCACTTGATCCTCACTTGCTTTCTTGCACCAATTTTCCCTCGAACAACAAATCTCGGGCCACAAAAACGGCAATTTCCTTCAATTCCGAATTCTAATTCATTTTTTTTTCAGAATCCGATTTTCTAAACAAACAAATCTGGTTGAGGTCCAATTTGAATGCAGAAAAAGCCCAAACAACTTTCATTCACCGATTCATTAACACCTATTGACACCCGATTTTTTGTCGACATTTTAAACATTCATTTTGCAAAAATATAAAACAAAATATAGCCAAAAAGATATAAAAAAAAATGAATGAATGAAAACATAAAAAAAAAACAAAAAAAAAATAAAAAAAAAGAAGAAGAAATGAAAATGAATAATAAAAAAAACAAAAGAAAAATGAAAAGGGGGCCTTTTGAGAATTTATCTCTCTTTCGGGGAATCCCTCTCTTGCTCGCCAGACTCTCTCTCTGAAAAAAAGGTTTGCGCGCGAATTCTCGGGGGAAGGGGGGGCTCATTCTTTTAGAACTCGAGACTCTCTCGAGGATTCTCCCTCTCGCGAACTCTCGCCAGGGACTCTCTTGAACTCTGGCTCTCTGAATCTCAACCTCCTCCTCTGCACTTCCAAAAAAACACCCTAGAAAACAGAGTAACCGCCGGCGAAGGAGCTTGAGGTGAGGGGCTCAGATCGGAAGCCGATCAACGACGATGACAGCGACGGCGGCGACGACATCAGTTTCCGATCATTTCCTTGTCCCGGTTCCTCGGTGATTCCCCTTTGGTGGCTCCGAATCCGGTGTCTCTCTCCATCCGGTTTTCTCTCTCTATAATCGAATCGATCGCTCTCTCGCTCTTCGCCTTGGCTCTGACTCCGTGCTTCGAGCTTCGGGATTGCGGATCGCCTTCGGTTCTTCGTTTCTTTTCGTCCGGTGCGCTGACGTAGGTTCTCTTCCGCCGCTGCTAAATCGACCTCCGGAATCGAGGCGCTGGTTTCGTAGGGAACTGGAAGGAGGTAAAACTCGCTTCCTTTCCAAATTTTTTGTTTCCATGGCATCAAGATAGTTTCCTGGTGCGGTGACATTTTTGAGTTCTTGAGGTTTCGGCGCGTCGTCCTCGGTCTTAGATTTTAGGTCTCGACCTTTCTCTGCTTTGAAAAGACTAAGGCCATAGCGATCTATTAGACCGGATTAGTTTTTTTTTTTTTTTTTTTTTTGGCGCCATGATTTTGCGGGCGTGGAGTTAGAAGATTGGGATTGTGGTTAGGTATGTGAAATTGGACTGTGATTGAGGCTTTATTAATGATTTAAACTTACTGCATTTCCTTTGCAATGAGTTGGATGTGAATCATTGCTCTACTTTGCATCTAAGCTCTCTAGGCTCAAATGTATACCGTCTGTTTGATGAAATTCGTGAACTAAATAAATGTGTTTTTTATTCAAGTCTTGACCCAGAATTTCATTCATCACTAGGTTTTTTGATCAATTTTGGTCATATCAGATTAATTGTGTTCTGTTTCTTCATTGAAAACCATAGGCATTCCATTTTGAACTTGCTTTAGATTTGCTGGAACATTTGTGTTTGAGATCATTGAAATTGCTACTATGTTGCTGACGATTTCTTAAGGATTGATGGTTGGGCTTGTGTTGATGTTGCTAGTCTGTAGTCGATTGATGGCTAATTTTACATCCGGGGAAGTGGAAGTGTTTGTATTTGTCCTGAATATCGGCTATACATTGATGGTATTGAAGATGCTGATTCGTTCAACATGAATGCACACAAGTGATGTCTGACAAATTTTGATTGCTTATCTCTCTGGATAAAATTGAACTATACGTTTTCTTATTTCATATGCTGATGAGATTGATGTCTTTGTTTGAAATAATGGCGATTGTTCTGTTCTGGTGCGCGTGAGTAGAGAATTTTGTTATCGCCAGTCTTCCATCGACAGTAGGTTTAGAGTACGTTAATATCGAAAGACTGGATCATTTGAACGAATGCGTCTAATTGTCTATGCTCAAATTTTTCCGAGTGTCTGTGTATATATTTAAAACTGTCATTGTTGCTCGTCTTGGCAATACTTCCTGGTCACATATAAAGTCTGTGAATATTATATGTAGTTCAATTGCGCATGTACTGCATTACTTTTCTCTCTACCCATATAGAGTAGTAGGCAGATCATGTAAATATCATTCTCATTGCTTAGATTCTTGACCGTTCATGCTTTACTCTATAGAGTTCATATTGTTGATTTGAGTGTCTCAATTCTTTGGTATTAATCAAATCATGCAATCTGGGTTCAAGAGTAAATTCCTTCATAATAGCTGCAAGTTTCATGTATCGATATGACTACTCTATTATGATGTTTGCTTGACTGACTCACCTAAGGGTTTTGATTTTTGAAATGCATTTGCTTGCTGGTTTTGCAATCTATGTCCTATAGAGTACTTCAAATGTATTAGTTAAGCTTTGCAGTAATTGTTTCATAGGTAAAGATGGCAAGATTATCGGTGATATGCATTTTGTAAATGTTTGTCTAAAAGAGAGAGATGGACAGGATCATGAGACTTTTGATCCAAATGTTATATTGATTTCTTGATTTGAGATACTGTTGTGACTGCTGGAAATGCTTCTCGCCCATGTTTGTTGCTTATTCTGCTGAGATTTTGATAAAGAAGGATAGGGAAGGTTAGAACGATCCATCGATGTTGGATTTTTTTGGATAAATTGGTGACGGTCTGACCAGTCCCCTTTATCTCGTCTGCTGAAGTGTGAGGGCGATGTTTGCCTTGATCTGCAATTTCGTATGCCTGATATGTCATTTTCTGTTTTGGCTTAAATGAGGTGCTAAATGACGTTTTCTGGTCTTGAGCCCTTCTAGACATAGAAAATAGACTTCTCAAACTTCGATTTGATATGTCGCACGCCTTGAACGGATGTCATTCGGTCATCGAAAAACACCTATAAAATCTGTCAATTCTGCAACAATTTTAGATCTTTTTTGCTGTTTCTGTGTAATGATTCTGCTGGCTCTTTGTGTTAAGGGCCAAATCATGCCGCATTGTTTTCTTGACATTTGAAACACATGTTACAAGTTTCGCATCAATGCATGGCATATCATTTTTGAATCTCGTTTGATGTGAATATCATGCATCCATTTGGCTAGTTGCAATTGAAATTTGTCAAGCATGACATTCCTAATTCTAAGTCACTTGGCAATGTTAATGACTTGTGTGACTTCTTTGCATTCTGATTTAGGGTTAAATGTTTACCCAAACCTTTTTCGCATTCAACCTTATGTCATGTGCAAGTTTCACATTTTTACACATTGTTTAGGTGGTCTTACGAACCATTAAACATGCATTGTATTTTGTCATGTTCATGACTTGAATTTGCTGGATTCATGTTCATGTCTGATGCCTATGTCTATTCGTTATAATAATGATTTCAATGCGTTGTCTTAGTCATATAAGATGAGGCGAGGAATCATTTTTTCTTAGATTGGGTTTAGATTAGGATTCCAAAGATGGACTTTAATGTGAAGACGATGGAAGTTGATGTCCATTCCGACTATTATCTTATACCATTTATTTTCCCGACATATGTCTCGGGTTTCATGCATTGTATAAAACCCGACGAGTTGCGGGTTTCTTTTCTTTCCCGATTGTTTTCTCTTTCATATTCTTTAGGATTGCATGATTATATTTACTGCTTTTCTTGATTGTTTACTTCTTGTCTTGCACTTTCAATTTCTCTAATTGATTTCTTTTATTGTTTTTTTTTCTTTTAGAAATAGAATAGCATAAAAGTAATCCACCACGCGTGATCACTTAGCTTAGAATTGGTGATTCCGGAAATATAAAAAGAGATGCATGGACATGTTAGGAAAAACACAACATACTATTAGGTACCGAAAGGGCGCTAATAGCTATATTAGCGTAACCCAAGTCCCCGAATCTAGATAACTGGTTGCGTAGGAATCGAGGGAACTCTCCTAACCCTTGATTGGGTTTTCTAGCCGACCCCCAAAAAATATATAAGGCTAGTGGCGACTCCTGTATATTCTTAGGTTGTTAAATACCTAGATCGTATAAATAAATTCGCTGTCACGCGGGGTACGAGCTTGGGAGAGCTCGCGATCTTATGATCAAGTATCCCTAAATCCGACCTCCTCCCCTTCGACATCGAGGGCGGCGAGATTGGGTCGCGACAACACCAGATGCCAAAAGTCTCTTCAAAATGGCGAATCCGAATTTCCGTTCATTTTCTGAATCGTTCACAACGATTTTCTGTAAAAATCCCGAACTCACCGGAATTTCTCAAAACGTGAGTCGACGTTCCTAGAATGACTCATGACATGATAGAACTTCCAGTTTCTGAAATTGAATTTAAATTCGCGGTTATTTTCAATCAAACGTGCTTTTAGCGTGACCTAACCTACTAGGTAGCTTTTAGGAGTTTTTGGTGCAATTAACCCATGGTCAATTTTCTTCGAACCACAATGAACCCATCCGACACATTGGTGACTCTTATTGGTCATGAAAATCTCAAGGTTTCAAATACAGGCATAGGGTACCCAAAACGACAAAAAAATCAGTTTAGTACCGATCGACAAGAATTTTGCAATCATGTGGCATCACCCACACTTGATCATACATCTCAGTCGAATCGACCTATCTACGGTCTCTGATCGATTTTGACAATGCCGTAATGACCCTTGTAGACTAGCACGGTCGAGCAATTGATTCCTGGTCAAATTCTCAAGTCTAATGCGTTTAAAATCCCTTAATGGCTTCATTGGATAGGCCAGTTATCTCATGAGTGGCCAACTCAGAGAAAAACACTATAGTCACTTTAACGAAAGGCCCATCTTATCCAATCGAAATCAGAACCTGAAATTCAAGATGTTACAACTCTTCCCCTCTTATAAAAATTTCGTCCTTGAAATTTAGACATTTCCCAATCCTTAAACAATAAGGTGGGGGTTAATGTCGTCTCATCGAGTCTCACTTTTCCTGATTGTTTCTTCAGTCCCATGGTGTTGTCAGACCATTTTAACCAAGGGGACAATCTTGGTACACAGGATCTGATATTTCTGATCCGCAATCTGAACCGAGCTTCCTACATACGGCACTCTGTCGTCCACATCTAATTCTTTAAGATTTAACACGTGGGTCGAGTTAGGCTGATATGTCCTCGACATCGACACGTGAAAGACATCATGCACTCATGCCTACTTTAGCAACAATGCAAGACGACACGTTAGGATCCTGATTCTTCCTCTAGAATCCCTAAGGAACCTATGTACCTTGGTTTCAGTTTTCCCTCCTTGCTGAAGTGCAAGGCATCCCTCATTGGTGACACCTTTAGAAAGATGCAACCACCAATGTGGAACTCTAAGGGCTTCAAAGCTCAACGTTCCAACTTTTCTGGAAGTTCCGTGCGGTCTTCTCTGACACTGATCTCGGCAACTGCAATCACTAACTACTTTACTGACCCTGGCCTGTGATGTTTCTTTCCCTGACTTCATCTCAGCAATTGAAGTTCCGCACTCTCTGTTATGCACTGCTTAAGAAAGAACCATCTGAAAACTCTGTCAAACTTGGAACCTCTAATCTATGTTTGAAATATAATTCATCCCTGGCACTCCATGCCGATGAATTATCTGATATACACACACTTCGGTATACCCATTCAAGTCGAGATCTTTTCGTATTGTACTAAGGTGAGTCGGCTCCATCCATTTGTCGACTACTATCCCCATTGGAATCTTTGCCTCTCTAATCTCTTGACAACTCTTCACAAGATCCCTTGCAATATACCTCCATTCCCACTCGACACTCCCGAATGATTGATAAAGTCCTCCTGGCTTTCCTTACCAAACTTCCACTTGTCAGTACCTTTGACACTCACAATTTGTCCAGCGATATTTATCTTTAAAACGGTCTACCAATCGAGCTAACGTCGATTCTAACCTACTTGTGCTGTCCGGTCGAAAAATGTAATTACTACAGTGAATTTCAGACAAGATTTCTTGCCTGAGTGCTACATCATCAGGTACATCTAATCACTCTCAGAACTTTAATGTTTTATTCTTAGAAGTCTGAAAGTCAGACTCTTTCTTACCAGTATCGTTTTGTAGGATCTTCTGAACATCCTGGTCTGGCAACTAAAGCGTCTGATTCTAACTTGAATATCCGGTTCAATTTTGAGGGCGGCTATAAAATTCAAAAGGTAGCCTACCTCAAATTTGAAAACCAAATTTCGAACTTTCTCAAGTAAGTTTAACCAGTATATTCACCAATGAAGACTCTTGACTCAACGCATCAGTGACTTCTTTCGTTCTTCTAGGGTGATACCATATAGCACCATCCTAGTCCTGCCTAGGTTCTAGTTCACGACACCATCTCATATTCAACTTGTTAGGTCTCAACCGGCGGGATGCGTGTGCAATGATCTTATCATGTCGCATTAGTACACACCTAGTCCTCCGCATGACACATCACTATAGATCTCGTTTCACTGATAACTGTTTCGATCTTCATCGGGTCCATGCAAATTCTTTCACCATTCTCAGATGTCTCTTGTGCTCCTTAGCATTCCCCGAATGCACCAGAATGTCATTAAAAGACACAAGCACAATTGATCTAGATATTCCTTGCACACTCAGTTTGCCAAATCCATGACAGCAGTTAGAGTGTTCACTAGACCAAACGGTCTTACAATACTCTCATAAAGACCATGTCAAGTACGAAAAGCTGTATTCAGTATGACCTCCTTCCTGGTTCTCAACTGACGACATCCTATTCTCAAGTCAATCCTTGAAAACATCGACACTCTTGATGTCTGGTCACGCAATTCGTCAATCTTTTACAATGGACACTTGTCCTTGATCGTCACCTAATTGAGTTGACGATGGTTGATGCATGATTGCAAAGAACTATCTTTCTCTCTCTCTCTCCACAAAACCAATGTTCCCTAAAGTGCTGCACTGATATGCATGAATTCCTCATTCATCAATCTTCATATCTGCATCTTTGGTTCTATCAATTTAGGCAACAACAACTGAAAAGAAGTCTTAGAGAGTGGCTCCGTCCCAGTTGTTAACTCGATCATAAGTTCTATATCTTTTTCTGACAACAGGCCTGACAATTCATTTTGACAACAGATCTAGAAATTCTTGGACTACTGAGATGTCCTCAACCTTAAGTTCTCCAATTTGTCTTATCTATGACAATTGCCAAGAAACCTTGGCAACCTTCGTCTAACAAACATGTTATCTTCAGCTAACGAGATTAATGAAATCGAAGCTTCTTTTCGACTCCTAATAACCTCGACACTTTCATGTGCTAATGGACTAAGCTGGATTACTCTATGACCAAAATTTGATACCACAAGATGCTCCATGAGTCCACTCTACTCATGTGGCGTCAAAGTTACACCTTATCAACTAGTCAAGCACCACTATTACTAGTGATTCCCCTCTTTTTCACTTTATTTCAACAAATTGAAATTCCATAGACTTAGTCCAAAACTCTGCTGCGCTACTCTGATAAATTTTTTTCTCAAGCACATTCTTCCTCTGATTGGGGGTAGGGTCGGTTGCATTCCAGTATCTTTCGTCATCCTAGTGGCGTCTTAACTGCGGTAGTGGTGTCTATACTACCTTAGACTTTCACTGACAGTCCCTCACCCGATGGCCATTCTAATCATAATCATAGCACATTCCAGCCATACCCGGACACTAGTTTTATCCATGCTTCCTTTTGCAAATTCAACATCTATCTAACAAGTCTTCTATTTCCTGTCAAGTGTCAGCATACACTTTTTCTCGTACCAGAGACCTATTCCAAAAATCCACAGTGTGTTCTATGGCGCACTTCTTCTGATCTGTCTCATCGACGATGACCGTAGCAATCGTCACCGAGGTTCCATTTACCTGTGTGGACAGTCCATAAATTAATGTCCGTGCTGGAGACACCTGCCACAATTTCTTGTCCTTGGAAGACACAAGACTAATCCCTACCATTTTCCATGGAAACCACATGTTCCATTTCGTCTCGGTGCTGACTTGACTATTCCACTCTTCCTATTGGGTGGAATAGAACACTTTTCTCCCGGCATCGGTCTTTTCCCTAATCGATTTCCAAATCTGCCTGAGCTAAAACTTGACTCAGATACTATAGTTTGGCCTCTGATCACCATTCCAGGTTGGATCTCAGCAAAGATGGCAACAACAGCAACTTGATCCTGAGATTGCTGGCTCATCCAGTTCCCAAGGAACACTAGCACTTGAACGATCCCGTCGAACCTAAGATCATTCAGTGCTGCCACACTAGTACCGACTTGCGGTGGTACTCTTACACTCGCGCTGGCCTAAGCTTGCGCTCTATCACAACCACCTCGGGCACCGATCCTTGTCGGCATTCTACCCCGAGTCACAAAGGATATTGTCTTCTTACTAGGAGTCCTCAGCTCCTGATCACTCATGGTTCAGTCTTCTTTACTAGAAACCCGCTTCCAATTCCATTCCGAATTAGAAGCTGAGCGATTAACACAACACACAATTCTATTAAACAGCTATCATAGACATGCACCAACATGTATTTAAAGGTCTTTCCTACCACTATCCCATGAACCATCGCATCTTATCACTCCAATTCTTAAACTTCGCTTTGATACCACTTAAATGGGATGTCACGCCCCGATCCTTGAACGCGTGCCCATCCCTCTCATGGTCGATTAATAGCGATGTCCCAGGATGCATCGCCGACCCATTCATTTCACATACGCATGCAGAAGCATATAAATTATCCTTAGACAATAAAACATTGGGATAGAACAGTAGGACTAAATTTCAAACCTTTAAAAACCTTCACTCTTATAAACATTATAAACCAGGGCACATATATATACAAGGTGAACTATTAAGTCAAATTCAACTTAAGCCAATTTAAAAACAAGGTCTACAGGCAGGAGTGGGGTTCTACAAACTATGGATCCTCATCCTCCTCTTCATCATCCTCCACACTCCAACTGGAACCTTCAGCAGACTACACCGGACTTTCGAGATCTTCAAAATCCAAGTCTACTGCATCTAGGGACCTAAAATGGTTATTTAATAACCAGTGAGATAACGTCTCAGTGAGTTCTACCCCCTAAAACCCAATTAGTAAACCAATACACTTGAGCTTCCTATGCACACACGGGTTAGAGGACTTACATTGGCCTCAGATTCCACCTGCATAAAGTTGTTAAGAACTGAAATACGAAATCCAACGTCGCATGAGGTATGAGCTTGGGAGAGCCCGTGCCTAATCTAGGGCATTGGTCCGCTTCTTTAGACAAATACCCCTAAACCTTATTCCTTTTCCCCCGAACGGAAAAAGAAAGATCGTGACATACTACATATTGCGAGCTTTTTTGTTTGGAAAGTGAAGAAAAAGTGAAATAGTGCTGATGGGAAAGAAACTTCAAGATATTTCAGGCCATTCAAGACTTTGTAGGACGCAAATTAGAGTTTGTTGCTTCCCTTTTCACATCCCTCCTCTTCCATCCCTTATGTGAATATCTCTTTTTCCATTACTAGTAAAACTTCCATGCGTTATTTCTTGATTAATCTATGTTATATATATATATATATATATATTGGCTCAATTTGAGACATCAATGAATTACCATGTCATAATGATTTTGTTGACATGATTTTTTTTTTGTCAGTCTTACGCTAATCCTACTCTAACACTCACTCTCAGACTTTTGCCCTGCCTCCTTGCAGGGCGTGGGAGTCGAAACCCACTCCTGAAATGAAATCTTCCCCACCCCCAATCCCCCCTGAGAAGGTGGGGATTTGAACCTCCAACCTCCCCCTTCCAAGATGGAAGGGTGGCCACTGGGGCGGACCCCCAGTGGTTTGACATGATTCACTTATCCTGCAGATTAGGTGATGAGAAGAGTGTGTGTTCCCACTCTTTGAGAGACGGGTGATATCATCCGAAACATCTATCTTGACCCGCAAGATACAAAATTGACACCACAAGGAAAATATCAAACGCCAATGTCGATAGTTAACGGTTATTTAATAGTGTTCGTGTCATATCGACTCTGTTCATTCACGGTTTCGATTGAGGTCTCACGTTGACCCACATTAGAAATGTGGAGGTAATTGATTTAATGAGAAAAAAAAAACTTTAGATACTTGATTGCCAGCATATAGATAAGAAATTTCATGCACCTCATTATCTGGTTTTATTTATGTCAATTATATTATTTTTGGAAGCCATAAATATAGAATGAAATTGATGGGGTTTCTTTATGAAGTTGTTGCTTTTGCATCTAAAATCGAATAAGCGTCTCCTCTTGAATGTCTTTTTCTTTTCCTTATTTAGCCAGATCCCAAATGCTTGACATAAGGCACAATCAAATTGTATATATTTTTTTCTAACAAAAAAATTGTTTATTTTTTATAAGCTGAGAAATATTCTTTGATTTCCTTTGTCATGTGTAACTACTAGGTGGTTATAAAAAATAAATGTAAAGTTATATACACATATCAACAGTAGACCTGTCAAAATGGGTTTAAAACCCATATATAACTTATTTAAAATATAAATGGATCACATATAGTTACTTAATTTTAAAGAGATTGCCTTAAATGGATTATAAATTTAAAGGCTAAAATAAATAGGTCTTAAATAGGTTGAGTTTAGACCCATTTTCAACCCATTAGGCTCATCCACACTCTCTCTTCCTCTTACAAAAATATTTTTAAAAAATCGAAATTACTTTTTATTTTTCTTTTCTTTTCTTTTTTTCTTTCCTTTAAAAAAAAAAATCTTCTTCCTTCTTCCATTTCCTTCACTAATGGCCAACAACAACAATGGCCGGCCAAGCGAGCTCGAGGTAGTTGATCGGGTGAGGTCAAGACCTCCCCAATGATTGGCAAGGCTCAAGCCTCATTGATTCGGCAAGAATCGAGCTTGTTGGGCTCTGGCAAGCTCGAGCTCGTTGAGGACTAGCGAGGCTCGAGCCTCATTGATTCGACGAGACTCGAGCTTATTGTGCTTAGGCGAGCTCAAGCGAACTCGAGCTTGTCGATCTAGCGAGGTCGAGACCTCACTGAGGACTGACAAGGTTCAAGCCTCTTCGATCTAGTGAGACTTGACCTCGCCAGCCTCTAGCGAGCTCAACCTTGTCGGACTAGCGAGATGGAGCCTCGCCTGAGGTTGGTGAGGTTTGGCTCGTCGGCCATCACCGTGGCCGACGACTGGCGAAGGAAAAGGAAAAAGAAAAAGAAAAAGAAAATAATTAAAAAAATCTATTTTAAAAAATTTAAAAATTCGATTTTTCAAAAAAATAAAAAATATAAATTATATTTTAAAAAAATAAATAATATTAAAAGGAATGCAATCAGATTTGTCAAATTTTTAATTTATTTTCAAATTTCAGGTAAATATAAAAAATATTTTTATATTTCAATAAATTGAATTTATAAAAATATTTTTCAAGATAAAAAGAGAGCCTCAATTTAAAAAAAAAAATTATAAAAATTGTCCATTAAATTTGTATTTAGTAAAAGAGTTTTAACAATAATCCTTTTAAAAAAATCATAAGAAATAAGCTTTCATATATTTGGAAGTATTTATCAATATAATCTTTAAAATAAGTCACAAGAATAAATTTTCCTAAATTTGGTTAAATATGGAAGTGTTTTACTAACATGGGTTAGGTCGGGTATAAACCGGGTATGAGTTGGGTTGGGTATGGGTCAAAAAATTTATATTGCAAGAAAATGGACTAAAATAAGTTAAATAGGTCAATATAGGTTGGACCATTTTCGACTCGACTTAAACCTGACCTGACCCATCCATTTAATGGCTCTAATCAACAGTATTGAAGCACATTATGCCTTCTTGGGACAAGGCTATAGCACTCTAGCGTCCATTTAATTTTGGTGCTTTTCACTGGCTTTATGGTAAGTCTTGAATTTATAAAAAAAAAAAAAATCAATAGTCAATTAAAATCGACATCGCTTGCAATTGAGGCCTTTACGGACCAAATTAGACTAGTGCATTTGACGATTTTCATTTTGTTGTAGGTAATTATACTTGGTTCAAGTATGTCGAGTTCTAAGGTTTGGGTAATATTTGGAAACAATCAACCACATGAACAGTTCACTTTGTTCTAATTCCTATTTTTTAATTACATGTAATACGAAAATATGTGCGCAATATTCACATGTCTACGTCTGCGCATTGCCCGTGCATGAACATTGGTAATCTAATATAATTTCATATTTCATAATTGATTGACCTCATTAATTGGGTTCAAATGTAAACAACTTTTAAATTTAACCATCTGTTTTTTTATCTTTTTTTTTTAATTAATAACTATTAGGAAAAGGACACACACACTAGTAGAGTATCCATGCCGCGCATCGGTTCATAATCAGGTGTATGTATTTTTTAATTGAATCTTAATTTAGGAACTCATGAGCAACAGTTGAAATTGTCCAGAAGTTATTTAATTTTTTCCATCTTTTTGCTTAGTTCTATCTTATTTAAAGAAAAGTTAGCTAATGTAAAGAGAAAACTATTTAGTCCAAGAAGACCAAGACATTCACCTACCTAAAACATTAAACAAAGACCAACACCAAGGCTTGTATTTTTTCAAAAAAAAGAAATTTGCAACCATACATTCTCAGTAACCTTGTGATCGAGAAACACTTGATAGGAGAATCGTGGTCCTTTGCACGATTTTCCTATTCATAGGTGTTATGCCTAGAGTATAATTTCTAGTAGATTGTACATTGTCAGTTGGTGATGCCTGACCTTTTTTCTTGTCTAGCGATGAATGAAATTGACCATAATTAATAGGACGAACAAACAAGCATCTTTGTACAACTTGCACCGACTGAAATAAATGTTGACGATCCACCTAGCAATGGCATCTTACTTTTTATCGCACATCTACAAGTCATCAAAGACAACTAACTTAGACTGTTCGAGAAGGAAGGAGAATGGAAACATGTGCTTTACGCTAACAAGAAAAAGAATTAGGTACACCAACGAATCCATGAAGCAAGTTGCTTAATTTTACTTTGGAAATAGTAAACGATTCAAAAATAAGCAACTAATTCATTAAGCAAGTTGCTTTGGGCTAGCTTTTTCTGTTCAAAGGACCACGATTCTCCTATCAAATGATTCACAATCATGAACAACTATTTCAACACCCTTCAACAGATCATTGCCACCCATCTTGCTGCAAAATTTTAGCACTATAGCTGCCATGTAAAAGCCTATACTTAAAAAAAAAAAAAAAACCAACAAAACATTTGTAACTTATAATTTTTTTATGAAGATATGCATTCCTTCTAAGTTGGTCATGTGAAGAAATATCACCTCTTATCCCCTGCTTTGGACGGCCACAAGAAAAGGTCCCCTCTTTCAAACGATAGCAAAAAAGTCTTGATTTGGAGAAAAATGAGAACAGTTGATTTATATAACTCAAGGATACAATGTGCATCCAAACATAAGCTCTTTGGTCTAACTCAAATTGCTTGTCATGATAGAATACTCATAAAATACTTTTCACTCTTCACAAAAAAAAATTAGACATAAATTGTCATCAATAGTAAAAACATTTTTTATCAACTAATTATTTTAATAAAAAAAAGCGATCATCTATAAGAAAATATTTTCTAGATCATTCATTTTTTGTGGAACAAACGGAACCTTAACGTATATATAAGCCTATGAATCTTCTTTTCCCCTAGTTGAAATATTTTAGTGGATTATCAAACATTTGATCTAATATAAATCTTTCTATGTACTTGATTTTTTGTGGGCTAGACATTCTGTTAATAAATAATATTATTATCACATGTAATCATTCGGGCACACATAATTTAAAACTTTACCATGCTTTCTTTTATTCAATTGAAGACATTGTCACATTTATATGTCCTTTATTTATCTGTCTAGTCTACCAATTACAACTAACTTGCCTAAATAGTTTTTTTTTTTTTTTTGTAAACAATAGTTTGTATATTTTTTTTAGCCAAAAAATATTACCTGATTTTCTTAATCATGGATTGCTATAAGTCGATCATTAATAATAGTTGTAACGTTAAGGTATAATTGTCCAAAAATTTATAAACCTATTGCATGGCGATCAATTCAGTCTTAAATTTCAATTTGGCCAATTTAGTTTTAAAGTTTTTTAACGATTTGTCAATGTAGTCATTCTGACTAATTCGCTGGAAATCACTAATATGGATGCTGGCCATCTAACATGACATAACTGTCAATTTAGCAATTTCCAATTAAATCGTCTAAAGATTTATAACTAAATTAGTCAAATTGAAAAAAAAAAAAACTATTGAATTAGACACTGTATAATAGATTTATAGACTTTTTTAAGTAATTATTTGTAAAGTCATATACATATATCAAAAGTATTGAAGTAGTAATGATGCTTTCTTGGGACAAGGCTATACCACTCTGTAATCCATTTAACTTTGGGTGCTCTGTACGTGCACCTCAGGAATCAAAATAAGATACTATTTGTACACAAGTGCTTGTTTGGTAATATTCAGACAATTTCCCCAATTTTTTTGTCTGGAAAGTGAAGCAAAAGAGAAAAAGAGGTACTGGGAAAGAAACTTCAATAAATTCCAGGAAGACCAAAACTTTGTGGGACGCAAATTAAAGTTTGTTGATTCACTTTTCACATCCTGCCTCTTCCATCCGCATGTGAACTTCTTCTTTTTTTTCCGTTAATAGTAAAAACTTTACTAGGATTTCTTAACCAATTACCACGAAATCGCCTAAATAACATTTTTTGTGGATAATTTGTTCCAACTCTTTGAAGATGGATCAATATCGTCTTGAAGGTCATTTCTGACCCTTAAGAGACAAAATTAATACTGCAAGAAACATATTGGATACCAATACAAATAATTAACGACTAATTAATACGTTGGTGTCATTGATATTTTTCGTTTGCGATTTCAACGGAGGTCTCATGCTGACCCCCATTAATAAATGAGAGGTAATTGGTTGAATTGAAAAAAGCTTTAGATACTTGATTGCCAGAAGAAAGGTACGAAATTTCATCGACCTCATTATCTGGTTTTGTTTTTAGTCAATTTGAATATTTTTGGAAGCCATGGATATAGAATGAAATTGATGGGGTTCCTCTTATGGAGTTTTTGCTCCAACCCCTCGCATGTAAAATCGAATAATTGCCTCCTCTTGAATGTCGTTTTCTTTTTCTTATTCAGCCAGATCCCAAATGCTTGAGATAAGACACAATCAAATTGTATGTTTTTTATAAGCCAAAAAATATTCTTTGATTTTCCTTGTCATGTATTACTACTACCAGGCGATTATAAATGATAGTTGAAAAGTTATATACACATGTCAAAAGTATTGAAGTGCTAATGACGCGTTCTTGGGAACAAATTAGATTAGCGCATTTGACGATTTTCTTTTTGTTGTGGGGAAATATATTTGGTTCAAGTATGCCAAGTTGAGTTCTAAGGTTTAAGTAATATTTGGAAACAATCAACCACAGAAATCGTTCATTTTATTCCAATTCCTAATTTTAATTACATGTAATCTGAAAATATGCGCGCAGTGTCTTCGTCCGTGCATAGCACATATGAATATAGTAATTTGATATAATTTCATATCTCATAATTAATTGACCTCATTAATTGGGTTCATATCTAAATAGATTAAAGATTAAATCTTCTGTCTTTTAAATTAGTAACTTTTAGGAAAGGGAAAGTAAATAATTGATAGGGCTCATCAAGGAGGACTGACCAAAATTAAAAGATTCAATTTAACAAGTACGTGCACACTTATAAAGTACCCATGCTGCGCACACAACTTATAATCAATGTGTACGCACTTGCTAAATTGAATCTTTTAATTTAGGAACTCATGAGCAACAGTTGAAATTGTCCACAACTTATTGAACTTTTTCTATCATTTTGCTTAGTTCTGTCTTATTTTAAGCAGGAAGAGATAAAACTATTTAGCTCAGGAAGACCAAGACATCCACCTAACAAAAACATCATAAAAAGACCAAGACCAATATTTTTTTTTTTGGCATCTGTACATTCTTAATAATCTTATAATTCAATGTCTTCATTTGATGCATTATTGGTGAATATGCTATCAATGTAGGCTTTTATGTGGCAATTACCGTGCTAAAGATTCGTAGCAAGATGGTTAGCAATGATCTACTGAAGGGTGCTGAAGTAGTAGTTGTTGATCAAAAACCACATGAAAGTAAAATCATGGTCCTTTCCATGATTTTACCGTTCACAAGTGTGATGCCTAGAGTATATCTAGTAGATTGTACATTGTTAGTTGGTGATGCTAGACCCTTTTTCTTGTCTAGTGATAAATGAAGTTGACCACAATTAATAGGACTGACAAATAAGCATCTTTCTGCAACTTGCACCGATTGAAATAAATGTAGACGGTCCACCTAACAATGGCATCTTACTTTCTATTATATATCTATAACTCAGACCACAATTAATAGGATTGACATATAAGCATCTTTCTGCAACTTGCATCGATTGAAATAAATGTAGACGATCCACCTAACAATGGCATCTTACTTTCTATTATATATCTGTAAGTCATCAAAGACAACTAACTTTGACTGTTCGATAATAAGAATAGAAACACATGATTTGGGTTAAACAAGGAAAATAGTCGAGTACACCAATGAATCCATGAAGCAATTTGCTGAATTTTACTCTGGAAATAGTAAACAATTCATATATCACAAACTAATCATCAAGCAAATGCTTTGGTTAACTTTTTCTTTTCAAAGGACCACAATTCTCCTATCAAGCGCTTCACGGTCATCAACAATTGCTTCAGCACCCTTCAACAGATCATTGCCGCCCATTTTGTTGCAAATTTTTAGCGCTATGGATACCACGTGAAAGACTACTCAAAAAAAAAAAAACCAACAAAACATTCGTAAGATAAATTTTTTATGAAGATATGCCTGCCCTCTAATGGTGAATCAATAACCGTAGAGTCAATCAAGGATTATGTTGAAACGAAGTGATAATGAGTTAATGGAGATAGACAACTTTAAAGTCCCGGAAGACCAAGACTTTCACCTACCAAAGAGTTTCAACAGAGACCAAGACTTTCAAGGATGCTTTCTGTCCACAAGTACTTTGTTCATGCAGAGAACCATAAACTCAAGAAGACCAAGACTTTACTAGACATCATGTATTTGTTTGTCTATATAGTGAAGCAGAAGCGAAAGAGAGCAAATGAAAAAGATAAGAGTTTGCAGGATGCAAATTGGCATTGTTACATCACTTCTCACATCCCTCCTCTTTCATCCCTATGCGAATGCCTTTGTTTTTCCATTACTAGTAGACTTTCCCCATGCATTACATGTCACGCTTAAAAATTTACTGTTACTATATTTTTTGTCCTACTCTTTTCTTGCTTAATCATACCGTGATTTTTCATTCAATAATCTCTCTTGTACTTGTCTAATGAATAATGTCTAGATTTCATGTATCTTTTCAAATTTAAGTTCAATAAAAGAAAAAAAAAAGCAAAGAAAAAAAATAAAAAGAAAAAACAGCAAGAACTTGAAAAAGGAAAGAAGAAGAAGAAGCGGGAATGGGGCGGGAGAGCGCACCACCATCCCACGGCCACGGCCAAGCCGTTGCCATCAGCACCGCTCCTTATAGTCACCTTCATAGGCAACATTTCCTTCAGATGTTTTTCTTAGAGCGGTTTATTGGTAAGAGGCATTTAGGTATTCTCGAAACATGCATGTTCAAGTCAATTATTGCATGTAAAAATGAAACTGTTTTGATGATTTTGCTAATCCTAAATAGATTTCATGATTTTGTTAACGCAGAACTATAGGGGACCACTGAACACCAGCGACGGTGGCCTGACGGTACAAACTGATATTCCACAAACGCGAGGTCACGATGATAATCCATTAGTGATGGTAGTGCCTATATCTTGCCTTGCCCGTGATGGGAGCTCTGGCAGCTTGGTATTGGATGATGAGACTTGGCTACCCGAGATAACTAGGTTGCGAGTGGTATTGGACGATGACCTTCTCGCGATCTGAAATATTTCAAGACAGACGTGAAACTTTTACAATTACTCAAAATGGTAACAGAGCATAGTCTCCTTGATTGCTCCTCTCGGTCTTTCCTTTGTGACAAAGAAAAAGAAAATGTTCTCTGAGATGGCGTGGGAAGTTAAATAGAATAAAGATGAACTGTTAGCTTCGACAAGGAAGGCAGATTGAAATGGATTGTAATCTGCCAACCCGAAAACCCCAATTTTTGCATCTCTTCGGTCGCTGCTGTTGTTGGAGGTATGAAAGCTGCTTCGTTTGACTTTGAATGTAGACCTCGATAATTGACATCGTGATACAGATAAATCTTTTAGAGCATGTCACCAAAAAAAAAAAAGTATAGAGCATATTAGTACAACTACCAAAATTAGTAGCTTTTTGTTTTTCTTTTGTAAAGTTGCAAAAGATGAACGTAAGCACATCACTTGCCTACCTCAACAATGTTTGCATTTGATCACCGGGAGAGATTTTGCCAAATGCAGAAGACAGTGGGATATTCTGCAAAGCAAGCACAGTTGAGAGACTTCAGGTCAATGAGCTAGGGCCTAAGAAAAAGATATTTGGAAGAGAAAATACAACAAACGCTGAAATTGCAGAAAAATATCAATACAAGAGCAACAATTCTTCATGATTCTCACGCAAAGCATAGTGCATTTCCTTAAGTGGAAAGATAAGCAATTTTTGGGCATGAAACAAAGTTCAAGATATATCATCAATAAAGACAGGCACATCCATGCATCATAATTCCTGCACTGAGAGCAAGTCCATGTACATATTATTTGTTTTGAGAACAAAGATTAGACATTGGAGAGACATCTTCTTATTGAATCTGAACTCAATCAATTACGATGAGTGGGCTTTCTTGGATGAGGTGCCAACAGTCGCTGCAGAGTTTTGAGCACCGATCTTTCAGAATCTCTCATTAAATTATGCGGAATACATGGAGGGAGGGATGGAAGCTGTCCTCTGTCAAGTACCTCAACATCCGGCAACTGTAAAATATATGACTGTTTGAGAGAGGAGAGATGCCTGCGAAGCCCACTTGATAGTATTTTCACGTTCCTCATATTTTTCATCCAAGGAGAGGTTAGAGAGGAAGGAAATAGGAGGCTCCACGCATCTTGTGTCCTCCACTAGTGATGGTTCTTCCACATTTTTCATATTTCTTATCCAAAATCCTAGAAGAGGACGATTAATTAGTCCTGAATAAAAATTACTTCCATGCATAATGAACAACTATGAGAGTGATCAGACAAAGAATTATATGCATATCCACCCGACAGCAACAAAAAATGAACAGACAAGATAAGAACCAGGATCCTTCGCTTTCCTTTTCTCAGCAATTAGTGACCCTTTTGATGATTTTGTTTTCGCTGAATTATGTTAGCACACACGTATGGGAGACCACTAATCACCAGTGATGGCGACTTATCAGTTCAAGCTTGATATTCTATGAATATAAGGTCATGAGATCAAATGATTAGTGCAGGCTGATAACTATTAAGAATGATTGCTGTCACCTGGTGTAACTGGAAAGCTCCGAATGCAGCAACTTTTAACCATAAATCACCAGATCCTGAGACCATCAGTAATACAGATAAGAAAAACTCTTTTGCAGTGTGTTGCCTGCAAGAATATAAGAGAGCTATGTCATCAGTGGATGGATGAAAGGCAGGGCGTGTAGTAAAACCTAAGCTAGGTTCTGTGAATATCAACTGCGATGGGTCTGACATTAAAGAAAGGAAACATGCTGTTGTTGGGATTGTTGGGAAGATGGAATTGGACTTTAAGGCATGAATACACTGTCTTTAAGAAACAAACTATTTACTAAAGCACTTTTTCTATGTTTTACGAACAAACTAACAACAGGCATTGTGGCCACAAATTAGACAGGGGACATGCTTATCCGCAGGGGTGTGGTGGTGCAAGTTAGATTTGCAGAGGAGGCTGAATTACTTTTTGTTGGAAAGAGAGTTGCAGTGGCAAAAGAGAAGCTGGCCCAAGGTTGTAGTGGAGATAGATGCAGCTGTGGTATCCAAGGATATTATCAACTTTCACAAGCAGTACAACTAAAGACTAAAGGAAGCTCCTACTGGGATTCAAGCAGCTAAAGATCAATTTTCAGCATTGAATTGTAATCGTATTTCGTGAAAAGCAAATGTTTATGCCCATTGGGTAGCTTTGCATACTAGGAAGAGGACGTGTCGTCAAAATTGGAAGTAATGGATGAGTACTGACTTTGTTTGCTGGACAAAAAGAACCCCAACGAATTGTCATTCGTTGACCTTAGTGGGTTGTTTTTGGAATGGGAAATATCTCCATGACAAATATCAATTTGTATTACGCATCGAATCGAATAGAGGAGGCAGAATCAAAATTGATGCATTCAAAACCAAAAACTTACCCTTAATCCGAGAAAACTGGCGGTGCATGAAAGAATCAATTCATTGGATCCGCACCCAATCTATCTCGATGAGAGGGATTTCTTGGATTAGGGGCCAATAGTCGCCAGTGAGTTTGGAGCATCTATCTTTCAGAATCTCACATTTCTCTATGTACAATTCTTGGAGGGAGGGAGGGAGGCCATCCTCTGGCAAGTACCTCAACTTTGGGCAAGAGTCGATCCATAAATGTTTGAGAGAGGAGAGATGGTTGAGAAGACCGCTTGATAGTCTTTCAACATTCCACATATTGCAAATGCGAAGATACATTAGAGAGGAAGGAAAGAGAAGACTCCACGCATCCCTGTTCTCTGAAGGAAACCATACCTTCTCTCCCTCCCCTCCCATGCAAAAGTCAATTAACATACACCGGAGGGATGTGAGTAGGTGTAAGCCCCATTCTCTCATTGGCTGCTTCAGATTCTCGCACCCTCTTATTAAAAGGCGATGCAAATTGGGAGGCAAACCTCCTTTGGGGAAGCATTTGATATTTTGGCAATCCTCGATGAATAGCGTCTCGAGGAATGTAAGATGATGCCACTGATTTGGTAGAGACTTTATCTTCGAACAATTACTAATTATAAGACACGACAGGGTGATGGGAAGGGAAGGGAATTCCTCTATCTCCAATGCTGGACAATTACTTATATCCAAATGAGTGAGATGGGAGAGCGTGTGAAGGCACTGTGGTAGGCTTCCTAGATTTGGACAGCCATCAATTGTCATTTCTTTGAGTGATTCTATGGTGATTGTTTCCACCGACTCCACTCCCTTGCACTCATAAATACAAAGTTTCTTCAAAGCAGCAAGTCTATCGTTGGCAAACAAAAAAGATATTAGCAAATCACAATTTACAATCCGCAGATACTCAAGTTGAGATATCGAGTTACTATTGTTAGGGTCATCTAGAGGAATGGTTGGTCCCAAGATTTTTGGACACCTCCTAATGATCAAATGTTTGAATGTGTGCATCTTGTTTGGAAGCTTTTCTAAACTTATGCAATTACTCAATTCCATCCTTTCAAAGTTGCACGGTAGCTCTATTTCTCCTTCTCCTGCCATAAAAGATGAGAATCGAGGGCAACTTTCAATGGCTAATTCTTGAAGGCAAGTAAGATTTAGCATTATATTTTCATCTTGCCACAAGTATGTAAGCTTGTCACACCGTCCTATATGAAGCTCCTTTAGCTTGACCAAACACCTCATAAACACATGATCAAAGCAAACAAACTCGGCAAGATTTTCAATTTTGAGAATGGTCAAAGAAGTTAGGTTGACCAAGCTCTTAAGAGAAATTGCTCAAGTACTTCGAGGAAATCCATCCTCTTTCGTATGGCATCTACATGTTCGGATTCGAGATTCAAGATAGAGGGGCTGGTAATTCGGGACTCATAATTCTGTCAATGTTCAAGAAATACTAGCCATGGTGTGAAGCTGGTGGGACAATCACTAGGGATACGTTGCAAGCAATTCGGCCCCACGGACTGAGACACCATCCTCATCGAGGAAAAAGGACCCCCCCCCCCGGCAAAAAAAAAAAGGTTTGGAATCTTATACGGTAAAAGAGAGCGGTTCATATGAGTTCCTCTGGCTCTTCTAAGTCTATGATGGATAATGATGACTCGGGTGACATTGAGAAAGTTAGCCATGAGAACGTTGATGCACTAATTGAATCAATAGGGACAACAATCAAGGTTGTCCGACAAGAATCTGGAGATGACCACCGTAGGCAAATCTAAGGATTCGTTCATTTCACAGAAAATGATTTTCAGGAAAACGTTTTCCGAATTTTCCTGTATCCGTTTCACGGAAAATAAACTACTCAAAGAAAATGTTTTCCACGACGGCGGCCGACGACCAGCTGCAGCCGCGAGCCAGCTCGAGCCTCACCCCAGGCCAGCGAGGCTCCGCCTAGCCCGATCTGGCGAAGGCGAGCTCGGGCCTCACTAGATCGGGCGAGGCGGAGCTCTCGCCGGCCTGGGGCGAAGCTCGGCCTCGCTAGGTCCGGCGAGTTGGGCAAGGCTCGGGCCTCACTCGAGCTCACTAGAAGTTCGCCGGGCTCTAGCGAGCCACGAGCTCGCCAAATCTAGCGGCGGAGCTCGGGCTCGCCTGGATCAGGAGCCCGAGCTCCACCGCTAGATCCGGCAAACTCGGGCGAGATCGGTCGAGCCTTGAGCTCACCGAATCTAGCCACCTCTTGGTTGGCCGTCGGGCAATCGTCCATCATTAGGCGTGTGGCGGCATAGGAAAGAGGAGGAAGGAGGGGGAAGGGGGAAGGGGGAAGGAGGAAGGAAAAGAAAAATGAAAAAAGAAAGAAAAAAGAAAAAATAATAAAAATTTTGATTTTTTAAAAATACAAACAATTAAAAATTCATTTTTAAAAAATATAATAAATAAAACTAATTTTTTTGGTAAATTAAAAATATTAAAATTCAATTTTTGATAATTTTTCCAAACAATTAAATTAGCTAATGAATGGTGGAAAATATTTTCTACTCAAAGTTTAGGTTTCGGCTGAACACCGGAAAATAGAGTCATTTTCCTGGAAAATGATTTCTAGGAAAATGTTTTCCAGAAACATGATATTTTCCGCGAAACGAACGGACCCTTAGTTGATGGAAATAGTGAAGCCAGAGAAGAATACTTGAGTTGGAGGCAACGCGAGAGGACGACAATATCTAGTCTAATTCATGGTGACAGTGAGCGGTCCGCGGCATTTAAATTTGTATTTCTCTTTTCATAATGTAATATTATATAAAATGTATTTCTCTAAGTAAGACCCTTATGTAATTTTATTATAACCGATGCAATTTGTGCGGTGTGATTTGATTTTTAATGAGATGTTTTTGTCTAAGTTAGAGTCTTACCTATTGCATTTTGCCTACTACTACTACTACTACTACTACTATTATTACTATTTTTTCCCTGCAATAATCCCTACTCCCCATAAAACATAATCATGAATTTAAGTTGGGGATTCAACCTCCATGCTTTGTAAAGAGGCAGAGTGAAAGTCTTAAAAATAAGAATTATAATTTTTTTTTGTCTGTCCTACTCTAATTATTATTTTCTAATTCTTATAAAAATAAGAATTAGAGTATGACGGACACAAAAAAAAATGCATTGATGAGCTAAATGTATTTTAAATTATTTGACAAATTTTAAAAAATTAATTTAAAAACCAAGCGCGGGCATAATATGCCCTGGCTTGGCATGCGGGCCGGCATGGCCCGTCATTGCCATGGGCAGTGCCGGCTTGAACACAGGAATTCCTTTGACGTACTAGGGACACATAAAAATGTCAGGCCTCACGGCAAGGCCCATAGCCATTGCTAATTATGACTCTTATAAAGCAAGACATTTTCTTTAAAATTTTCGGTGGGTGCAATGAAGTGGGGGCACTCAATTAGATTCGACCAAACATGCCTTAAAGGATGCTCAGATCCTGCGTGTCTTCAACTCGTGAAGGTTGGTTCATAGGAAGGGAAGATTCAAGGCATAGAATACACGTTTGATTGGATGGGCAGATGCTGAGAATTTGTGGCATTGCGGTTCTTTCTTCAACAACAACGGCATCGATTGCATCAGTGGATCTAATTCTCGTTCGACCCAAAAGGTAGTGAAAGAGAAACACCGTACCTAGTCGCCTCATGACGTGGCTTCACAAGGACCACGAAGAGACATTTCTTATGTTTTCTTTTCTTTCTTTTCATTAACTCAATTGATTAAAAAAATAAAAAGGCCCAAGAGAAGCTTCTTACAATGAACCCACTTTTATTCTCCGTACAAATGTTTGCTTCTCAAAATTTTCGCTCCAATCACTTTATATTTCGGCTAATCTTTTTTATCTTTATGAGTAAAGGACACCATTTCCTCCTCCTCCTCTTCTTCTTCTTCTTCTTCTTCTTCTTCTTCTTTTTTAATGAGTCAACCCACTTTTTTATTTCGGCTTTTCATGGGTTGATATTGTTGCGCAATTAAGCATTTAGATGTTATATCAATTTTTGTCATTTCACCTTTTTTATTATTGAGGCGTTTTCACTTTCTATTTTTGTGAGTTTTCCATATCGTTATTTACGGGAATTCCCCTTTTACCCTTGATTTTTAATAAAAATAAAAGTATAAAGATTTCAAAGAAAATGTAATTAACTAAAATATAATTATTAGAAAAATGAATATCATTGATAATTTTTTAAATAAAAATTATAACTAGGTTAACATATTAATAGAATTAATATAATATTAAAGAAAAAGAACTATGATCTAGTAAAAAGGAAAAATGCCTCAACAACAAAAAAGTTCAAATAACAAAGAGTTGGATACTCATCGCGTACTTTTAAATCGTTAATTAATGCAAAAAATGACTTAATCACTACAAAAAATTTTAAAAAATCACTTATTAGTTAATCATTTGCTTTCATGAGTTGAGATTATCACTTTCTTTTTATTACTTTTTTTCTAAAAATGTTTAGTCAATCAATTTTAGTTACATCAATTTAGTCCTTAAATATCACAATGAATAACCAAATCTTGTCATTTCACTTTTTTTTTGTTAATGCCTTTAAATTATTTCTTAAAATATCTTCTTCTTTTTTATTTCGTTAATGTTGCTATAATCAGATTTTGTTTCATACGATTATTGATATTTATTTTTCTATAATTAATATTTAGTTAATCTATTTTATGCTATATTTTTCAATTATGTATAGCATTATGGGTAAATGAGAGATTTCCTTCCAAATATGAGATGAACCATATACTTGTATCCCTTGCAGATCGTGTGCATTGACATACTAATACATATAAAATAACGTAGGTTAATGACTGTAATAAAATGAAAGTTCTGGGGTATTGTTTAACAATTGAAAGTTTATGGGTAAATGTATCCTACCCTCAAAATTCAACAAGAGTTTTTGTAATTTCTCCTAAAAGAAAAAACATAACTAGAAACCAAATTTGGCTGGATGGAATAATTATTATGTAATATTCTTGTCCTTCAAAAAGGTATGCACTACAAAAACATCAGGCTCTACCCCATAGAAATATTCAATGAGAACAATTAGACATTGTGGCTAGTATCTAAACACACAAGGAGTTGATAGACATTATCCAGCTATTGTCATTGAACTAAACAAGAACCATTTCATTGCGTGGTTCCTTGTCGAACAAAACAGAGCAACCCAAATTTCAACATTGGACCTTCAGCAGCTGGTCTGTGGAAATTTAGGTGAAGCTTGTCCATGGAAAAACATGAACCTTTTAGCATCAAATTGAGGATTCGGAATAGAAACGGATACTGGAGCAGCAACAATAGCTAAAAGACAAGTGTGCAAGAAAGAAAGAAGTCCAAATCATTACCTGGAGCAAGAATTAGAAATTGGATAGATATCTTCTTATTGGATCTGAACTTGATCGACTACTATGAGTGGGATTTCTCAGATGAGGTGCCAATAGTCGCCACTGAGTTTTGAGCATTAATCTTTCAAAATTTCACAGTGAATTGTGCCGAATACTTGGAGAAGGAAATGAAGCCATACTCTAGCAAGTTTCAGTAACCTATAAAATGTAGCCGTTCGAGAGTGGAGAGATGGCTGCGAAGCCCACTGGATAATCTTTCCACGTTCCTCATAGTTCTCATTCAAAGAGACGTAGAGATGAAGGAAACAGAATGCTCCACACTTCTTACATCCTCCCCTGTTGATAATCTTTCCACATTCCTCATATTTATCATCCAAAAATCTAAAACAGGACTATCAATTAGTCCTGAATAAAAATTATCTTTCATGCATAATGACCAACTATAAGAGTGATTAGAACAAAATAATACACATACCCAACTGACCCTTTTGTTGAATTTTTATTTTTTTTTGGCTGAATTTTTTTTGCGATTATATTAACTCACAAGTATGGCTGACCGCTAGTCACAGTGGTGGTGACTTATTGGTACAGGCTGATATTCTAAAAAAGTGAGGTCATGAGATTCAATGACTGGTACATGCTGATAACTCCTAAGAATGATTGCCTACACCTGTTGGTATATCTGGAAAGCTCAAAATTCAGTAACTTGTACCTTTAAATCACCAGATACTAAGAACTGTCACTTGCACAGGTCAGAAGAGCTCTTTTGGAGTGTGTTGCTGGGAGAAATGCAAGCTGAGTCATGATCGGCTGGATGAAAGGCACAATGCATGGAGTAAACCTGAGCTAGGTTTTGTGAAGATTAACTAAGACGAGTCTTACATAGCATGCCATCATTGGGATTGAGACCAGAAATGAAACAGGGGAGATGGTTGCTTGCAGAGGAGGCTGAATCACTTGTTGTTCGAAAGTGCATTGCAGTGGCTAAAGAGAAAAGCAGGCCCAGGGCAATAGTTGAGATGGATGCAGCAGTGGCATACGAGAATATCATCAACTTCCGCAAGCAGTGCAATTGGAGACTAAAGGAAGCTCTTGCTGGGATTCAAGCAACTAAATATCAATTTTTTCATCTCCGAATTTTAGTTGTACTTCACAAAAAGCAAATGTTTTTGCCCATTAGGTAGCTTTCTGCATACTAGGAAGAGGATGTGCTGTCAAAATTGGGATATAGATCCCCCATTCTTCTTACTGAATTTGCTTATTTCAACTGTGGGTGCGAAACCCCTTCCCCAACGAGAACACCCACCCAAAATGTCAGTCTCTGACCTTCACTCGGTGGTTTCTGGAAATTCTACGCGACACTTCTCCATCGGAAAAGATTAATTCTGTATTAAGCATCGAATTGAAGAAGAGAAACGAAACCGATGCATTCAAGACCAAAAAACTTAGCCGAACCCTAGAAAACCGACTGTACATCGAAGGATCGATTTAACTTCATTGGATCCGAACCCAGTCAAAGCGAGTGTCTGGGATTTCTTGGATTTTCCCAGAAATTCGTGCGAAACATCTACATGGGGAAAATCAGTTTGTATTACGCATCGGATTGAGGAAGCAGAATCAAAATTGATGCCTTCAAAACCAAAAACTTACCTTCGAACCCTACAAAACCTGACTGTAGATGGACAAATCAATTCCTTGGATCCGAACGTCAAACAATCTTGATGGAAGGGATCTCTTGGATGAGGGGCCAGTAGTCGCCGGTGTGTTTTGAGCATCGATCTTTTAAAATCTCGCAATGATATATCCCCAATCGAGCGAGGGAGGGAGGCCATCCTCTGGCAAGTCCCTCAACTTCGGGCAATCTTCAATACATAACCATTGGAGAGAGGAGAGATGGTGGCAAAAGCCGCTTGATAGTCTTTCCACGTTCCTCATATTTCTCAAGTTAAGATGGGTTAGAGAGGAAAGGAAGAGAAGCCTCCACGCATCCTCGTCCTCCGAAGGAAACCACCCATTCTCTCCCTCTCCTCCCATGCGAAAGTCAATTCTCAGTTGCTCGAGGGATGCGAGGTGGTGTAGGCCCCAATCTCTCACTGGCTGCTTTAGATTCTCGCACTCAAAAATATAAAGGCACCGCAAATTGGGAGGTAAGCCTCCTTCGGGCAAGCACTTGATATTTTGGCAACAAGTAAGAAATAGGTATAAGAGGGATGTAAGATGATGCAACTGATTTGGTAGGGACTCTATCTTCGGACAATGAAGAAGTTGAAGAGACCTCAGGGTGACGGGAAGGGGAGGGAAATCCTCCATCTCCAATGCTGAACACTCATTTATATACAAGGAAGTGAGATTGTTACAGCTAGCAATAGACTTTATCTTCTTTATCTTTGGACAGCGACTAAGAAATAGATTTGATAGGGTAAGAGGAAGAGGAGGGAAGTCCTCTATCTCTAGTGATTGACAGCTAATTATAGACAATTTAGTGAGATGATAAAGCATGTGAAGGCATTGGGGTAGGCTTCTCAGATTCTTACAATTGACGATCATGATTTCTTTGAGCGATTCTACAGTGATCTCTTCCAACGACTCCACTCCCTTGCAATTGTTAATAGCAAAACTCTTCAAAGCAGCAAGTCTACCCAGAGATTCAAGTTGAGACATCGAGTTAGACATTGAGTCATTGTTGCTTGGGTCATCCGAAGGAATGGTTAGTCCTATGAGTTTTGGACACTGATAAATAGACAAGTTAATGAGTGTGTACATCTTGCTTGGAAGTTTTTCTAAACTTGTGCAACTACTCAATTCCATCCTTTCAAGGTTGCATGGCAGCTCTGATTCTCCTTCTCTTGCCATGAAAGATGTGAATTGAGGGCAGGCATGGATGTTTAATTCATGGAGGGAAGTAAGATTTAACATTTCATTTCCATCTTGCCATAAGTATTTTAGCTTGTCACACCGTGTTATATGAAGCTCCTTTAGCTTGATCAAGCAGCTCATAAACCCATGATCAAAGTAGACAAGCTCTGAAATATTCTCAATTCTTAGAATGGTCAAAGAAGTTAGGTTGACCAAACACTTCAATATCTCCTTGTCACAAACCTCAAGGTATAACTCACGGAGAGATGGAAGAGAAACATCATTGGCTGAGTTATTCAAATGCAAACATGAATGGATTTCAAGCTTTATGAGATGATCAAGTTGACAAGGCAATGTCCCTACCAACAAAGGACAACTATGGACAACAAGATGTTGAAGACAGGATAATGAAACTTCTTCTTTTGGGCCCTCGACATAGGGAGACCAATCCTTCCATGCCAACATCTCTTTGAACTTCAAAGTGGTTAAGGATGAAAAAGGCATTTTCCCTCCGTAAAATTCAAAGCCTATCGTTCTTATTTCATGTAGACCTTTAAGAGATAATTCCTTAAGTGAAGGTAGTTGTCCAAGTATGGGTAGTGATATAACATTAGGACAGTCCCACAAGCATAAAGACACTATTTTAGAATAGGACGTATGATCTAACCATGATGGGAATCTTGCACCGCCATAGTTCAAAATAGTGAGATTTTCAAGATTAATGTGAGGTTGCAGAGAGTCAAGCACTTGTGCTTCATGCTCATGATTATGGAGATTTCCCAAATGTTTATCCCAGTGCAAGGATAAGTTGGTAAGGTCTAGCATTCGAAGCAAATTAGCATCAATAACTTTTTCTACCTTTTGCAATTCTGATATGAATAATTCTCCCTCAAGATGTGGCAAGTTCTTCAACTCCTTTAACTGCGACCTTTTCTCTAGTCCCACCACAAATTTGGACAAGATAATAAGATTATTTAAATTACCGATTTCCAATGGCATCTCTTTTAGACTCCTTGTATCTCTAATATCAAGAAACTGTAAGCTGACTAACTTTGCAATACCTTGAGGCAACTTTGAAAGCTTTTGACAACCTCTTAAAATCAGAGCTTGTAATTTGCACGAGGCGCCAATTGACTCAGGTAGCCTCTCGATATTAGTGTACGAGAGATTGAGATATCGAAGATGTTTTAAATCACCAACACAATTCAGTACCTCTACAATGTCACAATGACATAACGAGAACTTCTAAAGTACTTCAAGTTTCTTAGCAAGTCTTGCAGCACCTTGTTGGAAATAGAGAAAGATCCCAAACTAGATCGCTTACGCACCAAAATTAAACTTCTTAAGGCCTTCATTTTGTGATAAGGTCTTAGGCATTTTGATGTGACATACTGTCGCGGCCCAATTTTTCGGGTTTGCCACCTAAAACTAGGTTGATGGACTACTAAGCCTTTAAGCTTAGCTCGGGCTCTCCCAAGCCCATACCAAATCGCGACTTAGGGTTTTAACATGCAAAAGATCATTATCTAGGAGTCGCCACTAATCGGTTTAGGGTAGGTCGATTAGACACCTAAGAAAATAATGGGAGGATTATCTTACTTCTACGAACTAGAGATTTTGGGTACGGGGACTTGATTACGTGAGATTTCTCTAACGCCCTTTCGGTACCTTTCTCTTTTGTTTTTTAAAAATGTTTGGCAAGCAGCCTGAATTGATTTCAATTTATTTTCCTAACATGTGAGGTGTTCATGCGGGCGCGCAAACCATCAATTTAACACCCAAGTAAAGCAATTAAATAATGCAGAACTTACCTCAAAGCAACAAAAGCATCTGCGTTGTTAGATCAAAATTCACATCAGCAATCCTAGATATGATTTCTAATTAACAAGCAATCACTCAATTTTTTTTGTTTTCATTTATTCAATGAGAATCATGCGATGCAATGTTACGAATCTAACATAAGTTGATATGACATGATAACATGACCTAAACTAAATGACATGAGTAAAGGTAATTTCTAAAGAAATGCAATAATTAAATATGCAATCTAAATTAATCAAATGACCTAACTCTAATGACAGGCAATTTCTAATTAAATGAACCTAATAATAAACCCTAAATGACGTGCATTCAGTGGGTCTAATTCTATATGACATGCACATGAATTTTCTATTCTAAAAATGCAATATATTCTAGAAATTGAAACTAATTTATCCTAAGACAAATTTTAATGAAATTCGAAATTAAGGAAAATGCAAAACATAATTATCTAGATTAAAATTCTATCTAGTTTATATTAAGAATCAGGTCAGACTAAATCCTAATTTAAACTAAGATATTATCTTAACCTAGCAAGTTCTATCCTAAGATGCAAAAATCAATCTAGACTTAAAATAAAACACGTAATTTATTCTAAAATGCCATGACGTGCAAATAATGTCTTAATTCCTAATTTTTTATGAAATTCGAAATTAAGATCAAACATGCAATTCAGATAATAAAAGAAAAACTAACAATCGTAAATGAATGCACTTTTTCTTTTTCTTTTTCATGATTCAAAATAAAAATCCCTATTCTAATCATGCAAGATGATTAAAAAAAAACAAACCTAATCCTAATTCAAACTTTTTTTTGGATTTTTTCCTTTTACGAAAATAAAACTGACTTAAACACCACGACATCAAATCAAATAAGATAAGATTGATATCCGAAAATTGGCGAACCATATCTCGCGCATGAGATCGAGTTGTCCAATTTTAAAAATTAAATCGCGAATCGAATCTCGAGCATGAGATCGGATTGACGATTTTTGCAAGGAATTGCGAGTCAGATTTCGGGCGCGAAAATCGGACTGTCAATCCCTAATTTGAGGGGCACTTTCATGTCGGAATATCAATCATACCTTAAAGACTAATTCTAAAAAAATTCAAACAAAGAGATAAAATATCAAAACCTAAAATAAGATAAAGCAAATCTATCTAATAAATTAAATCTAATAAATCTACCTGATAAACTAAATCTAATAAATCTACGTAATAAAATAAAATAGATCTATACCTAAATTTGAATTTTTTCAAAAACTCAATCGGTAGAATGGACCAACGATGAAGGCTCGGCGCGGCGCGGCTCAAGGGCGAAGGGGCGGCTGTGGTAGCGTCGTGGCGGTGGGTCACCGTGGGTGGTGGTTCTTGTTGGGGACTTCTCGGTTTTCACGAACAATTGGCAGTGCAGGAAAGTTATGGCTCGACAACAAGCTCGACAGGATCGTCAAAAGAGTTGTTAGACACGTCTAGGGATTCCGACGTGTTGAAAATATAATGAGTGATTTTCCGTCGATCCACGATTGAACCCAACATAACTTTCTTCTTCTTTTATATTCCACGTGGTCAGTCCCTTGAGAACTCACAGCCGGTTCTTCAAATCTCACCCTCAAGGAGAGACAAATTCCACCACTTCCCCTTTAGTTTGTCTCTTCCTCTTTTTTTTAATCCTATTCAAAACATCATAACTCAGAATTCTTCATGTGGGCGTGCCAGATGCCTTGGTGCCCTAATTCTCTCTTACATTATGCATGGGATGAGAACGCCATCTGCTCGTTGGAGGTAGCCACCGAAAATTAAATAGATGAAAATGCTGGATGAGGACCACGAGAAACGGTGATTCAGATAGACAGCAACTGGAGCTCGGTGGACGCGGTAGATGGACGCCAGGGACTGCTAAGTTGCGATGAGGGCTGCTGTTAAGTCAAGAAGCAGCATTGGACGAGGCCTTGCTGGTGCCGCTAGAATCTCCGCAACTGTTCTTCGAGAAAACGAGGGGTGGTGCGAGGCCACGGCAGCCGAGGGAGATTGTGCTCTTGTCCACTCCGTTCAAAACGTCCCACCCAAGACCGCTCTCACTAACGATTTTGCTGTGGTTGCCGGGTATTCAATGTATTGTGTGGCTCCACTCACGTTTTTCTCTCAATGGCCGTATGTGTCGATGTTTGGCCCCCCTTTTGTGCGGCCGTATATTCAATGCGTGTGGCCTCACTCACGTTTTTCTCTCAATGGCCGTATGTGTCGATGTTTGGCCCCCCTTTTGTGCGGCCGTATATTCAATGCGTGTGGCCTCACTCACGTTTTTCTCTCAATGGCCGTATGTGTCAATGTTTGGCCTCCCTTTTGTGCGGCCGTATGTTCAATGCGTGTGGCCTCTCGAAACCCTAAGCGAACAAACCTATTTATAGGCCACCGATTAGGTTTTCAATTTTTTCGAATCGATATCCGCAATATTCGTTTTGTTGAACGCAATATCACTTGCTCTATCCAAAAACAATTCATCATATCTCGAACAAACAATTCGAATTTCTAATTTTTCACGAGATAATCTTTCAATCATTAAAAAATATGGGCTTGGGCCAACTTGCTTGCTTCGTGGGCCTAGCCCATCTAATTTGAACACATTTGCCACCGGTCCAATAAAATGCAAATAATGCAAATAACAAAATAAATGCAACCTAAATCTATATGCTATGCAAAAAAATTATAAAATAAAATTAACCCCTACTGACTAAATGAGCCGCCAAAATTTAGGTGTCAACACATACCACGATGAGATGAATGATGCATAACGAGTTTTTTCAAGAGATGATACATGATGTAAATTACTTGCCACCGAAGACCCCCCTGAGCTAAAGCAAGTCCCTCTTGCAATTGACTTTGCTAGATCATTCAAAAGATCATGCATTGAAAACTTAGATGTGTTGATACTTGATTGTTGAAGAAATGACCTAGATACTAACTCATCAAAGTGCTTCCGTCCCAATTTCAAGATATTCTCATTTGCTTCTTGTCCATCTAAAAATCCCTCTGCTATCCATAAGAGTACTAACTTGTCCCTCTCAATTTCGTAATCCTTAGGAAATACCGCACAATAAGCAAAACATATCTTCAAATAGGAAGGAAGATGGACATAGCTCAATTTTAAAACTGGGAGAACCTCATCATCCTTTGCCATCGGAAGATCCCATATTTTGTTATTTAAGGTATCTTACCATTCCTCGGGATTTCTTTTAGTACGTAGGACACTGCCGAACATCTTCGCTGCCAAAGGTAAACCTTTACATCTTTCAGCTATTTTGTTGCCTTTTATTTCAAAGTCCGAGTGGCTCTCAAAATTTGTTGCTCCGAGAGCATGAAAGGCCAATAAGCTTATACAATGATCAAAGGACAATTCCCTCAAATAATATGGCAAATTGTCTGATATGGAAGCAACATTAAAGTTGCGAGTTGTGATGATGATCTTGCTTCCCCTAGCCACCGCTTCAAATGGCTTTAAGAGGACAGTCCATTTTTCGTACTTCTCATTCCAGATGTCGTCTAAAACCACAAGAAACTTCTTCCTGGATAGACTACTCTTCAACTTGAAGCTCATTAAGATCTTTGCCCTCGTTGGACGACCCGGTGATCGACCACAAAATAGTCTTTGTTATGTCAAGGACATTGAAAACATTTGACACACAAACCCATGCTTTCTTCTTGAAACAACTATTCACTTTGGCATCATTATATAGCTGTTGAGCCAAGGCCGTCTTTCCAACACCACACATCCCAACTATGGGGACTATGCTTAGTGTGGCCTTAGAATTTTTTACCTCACAGATCAATAGTTCGAGTATCTCTATTTCTTCCTTCTCCTACCGAAAAACCGAGGCTCCGGTAGAGAACTAGTGGGATCCCTTCTGTTGATGTAGTTGGATCTATCCACAACATTCTCACTCAAGCTTAGATCAGCCCTCTTGTTGACAAGCGCTTCCAACCTACCATTGATCTCTTGAACCTTGGTGTTAGACACGAGCGAGCCCGGTTGTATAAAAGAAAGGAACTTCCTTTTCCATTGACCTCTACTTGTGCTGGATTCTACCTCCGACTTAGCTTGAGTGGCTTTGATCTTGAACTCCTCGAGCAAGTCTTCTATGTCAAAGGCCAAGTCCCTAACATCATCCAACCACAACTTCACTTTATCGTTATTGCTAAGTTGCTTTTCCTCTGCATCATCCAGCACTGCATTGATTGTGACTAGCCTCTTCTTCCACTCATCAAGGATGGTGGTGCCAATTCCATCCCATTTCACAAAGTCCAATGCCAAAAAACTCAACTTGTCGAACAAGATTTGAAAGAAGGAACCCAAAACAATTTCTCCAATGGCCATGGTTGAATTAGTCACTATAAAAAAAAACAACAAATGTTATGGTGAAGCAAAGTGATAATGAGCTAATGGAGGAGAAAACTATGAAGTTCGGGAAGATCAAGACTTTTCACCTACTAAAGACTTTAAACAAAAACCAAGACTTTCAAGGTTGTGCATAAGAGGTTAGACAAATTTGAAGAAAATACTTTTTGTCCACAAGTGCTTGTTTCATAATATTTAAAGAATATTCCCACATACTTTACTAAATATCATGTGCTTTTTGGGAAGACCAAGAATTTGCAGCATGCAAATTGGAGTTTGTTGTTTCACTTTTCACATGTCTCTACTTCCATATGTGAACATCTTTTTTTCCTATTAATCGTTGAATTTCCATGCATTACATTAGATCTAAATTTTATTTTGTTTGAATGAAATAATATTTTCCAATAATCATCGATGGCTACTTTCTTACTTAAAATTAATAGTACTATAATTTTCGTCCAACTCTTTTCACATTGAATCATATGTGATTTTACATTCATTTTGTCTCTATTTTCCTTCTATGTTAAAATTATGTATCGATTTTCATGTATCTTTTTAATTTTATTAAAATAATAAAAAATGAAAAATGAAAAGCTAAAAAGATAAATAAATAAAAAATTGCAGGAATGGGGGGCAAGTGTAACATCCCAAATTTTCAATGCTATTTTTTATTAAATTAAATCGAGCCTTTCATCAACGTGCCTATAGTGTTATTCTCAGAGTTGATCACTCATGAGATAACTAGACTATCTAGGGAAGTCAATAAGAGGCTTTAAGGCAAATAAACTTGAGGATTCGACCAAGAATCGGCTGCTCGACCGTGTTCATCTGCCGAGATCATTACGGCACAGACGTAAATTGATTAGAGATCAGAGATAGGTCGGTTCGACTAAGATGAGTGGTTAAACGTGGGTGATCCCACTAAATTGCAAAATTCTCATCGATCGACACTAGTTTGATTTTTTTTATCATTTTGGTACCCTGTGTCTGTATTTGAATTCTTGAGATTTTCATGACCACCGAGAGTCGCCAATGTGTTGAAGAGGTTCATTATGGCTCGAAGAAAATCGATCACAGGTCATTTGCCCTAAAAAGTTTTGAAAGCTATCCGGTGGCCTAAGTCACACTACAAATGCACCGGAGTGAAATTAACCGTGAATTTGAATCCGATTTCAGAAATTGAAGGTTCCATCATGTTACAATAAATTCTAGGAACGTCAACTCAATCTCAATTTTTTTTTTTGCAACCCAAGACTTTTTGGGAAAGAAAAAGTCATCCTAAGATCGTTTTTGTCCAGAAAAAGCCAAGGACCGTTTTTTATCGCAAAATTGGGAAGCAAGTGAGATCAATTGGTGAGGAAAAATACCAATTTGATTATTGACTCGATAATTGAATTTTTAGAGACCGAATCGAATTAAGGTTCAATTGAAGAGAAACCGAACCAAATTTGTGTGCCCCCACCACCCGCGACGTTTGGACCATCTCAAGCTTCTAGAAGCGAGCCTTGGTGGCTGAATTGTGGCCATGGAAGTCAGCTGGTAGAAGGATATGGTCAAGGGGACACATGAGGAGAAAATGTGACCAAGTGGACCCATTGTCTCCTCTCTCCTCTTCCCTCCTCCAAGATCGATCGACAGCCCCCTCCTCCCTCCTGTTTTTGCTGTTTGAAGCCCTCAGCCAGTAGAAGGACCGCCGAAGCCCCTCAACCACGCCGGACCGCCCATGACGCCACCGCACGCCGCCGACGCCGTTTCCGCCCTTGCCTACGTGCCACACGCGCCATCACCTCCCTCTCGCCCTCACGCCATCCTAGTAGTGGTTCCGTGTCTGGTGGAGCTCAGCCGGAGCTGTCCCGCCTTCGTTTTGCCGCCGTGAGTCATCGTTTAGGCCTAGTTTGGCCCTTTCAACCTTCCTCGGTCCATTCCCGCCTAAATCGAGCCACCCTCTTGCCTTTGCAGCCATCGAATAGCCAAGAATAAAGAGCAAGTCAGTGGGTATTTCAGCAACTTCTAGGCTCGTTTTGACCCGCTTTTCGGCCTCGAAAGCTAGGCCCACTTTCGAGTGAATCGTTCCCTGTTGCGTCCCCGTCGATTTGCACCAATTAGATCGCAAAACAAGTGAGTTTAATTCGCTAATCCTCACTTAGTTGGTTGGTTGTGCTTAGGGGTTGATTATTTTAGGCTAAGATGGATTAGGTGGTTAGATTAGAATAGATTAGTGAATTTAATCATTTACCATTGCATGTTAAGTGGTTAGTTAGTGCAATTAGCAAGTAAATAGACTTTAGTATTTATGTAACAAGTCTCAGAAGTTTTCCGGATCCGTTCCGGCATATAATTAGGCATTACAAGCCTAAGTATACATTTATCGCATTTATTTAATATTTTCTGTAATTATTTAGTTATTTATTTATTTTCCAGAAATTAACTCGGGATAGTCGGTGACTGGAATTTTGTGCTAATTGTAGTGGTACTCTCTATTTATTTAATTGAGCATTGGTTTGTGAAAATTGAGTGAATTGGTGTTTGTGAGTATTTAATTCCAAAAATGGATAATTTTGGTAATTAATTGGAGAATTATCGAGCGTCGGTCTATAGTGCCAAAAATCTATTTTGGGACTGCTGAAAATAGTGGGAGGTTCGAAAGTGAAAACCTTATATTTTGGCTAAAGCCGTCCGTGTACCCACACACGTGTATTTTTATCAATGATAAAAAAGGACAAAATCAATTGTACCTTCGGAACAATATACTATAACAGCTCGATGATTCATATGTCATCTTGAAGAATGGATGTTATACTATTATAGCTCGATGACTCTCCTGTCATCTTGAGAAGGAATTGCATGTATATTGGCTCGGTGGCTCTATATGTCACCTTGGAGATAGGACGGTATGATTCAATAGCTTGATGACTCTATATGTCATTTTGAGAAGGAATTGCTTGTATACCGGCTCAGTGACTCTATATGTCATCTTGGAGAAATGATGGTATGACCCAACGGTATGTTATAACGGCTCGATGACTCTATATGTCATCTTGGAGATAGAACGTTACGCACAAGTATGTTATAACGGCTCGATGACTCTATATGTCATCTTGGAGATAGAACGTTATGCATGCCCGCTCGATGGCTCTATATGTCATTTGGAGATAGGATAGTACGGTCTATATTTCACTTTGACTAAGGAATCCTGGATTTTGATCGGATTCATAGATAGTATTGAGTGGGCCGACCAAGAGATGGTCATGATGACATGTAATCGACTGGATCGATTGATCGATGATTCGATCGGATTTGATTGAGTGATATAATTGTCGGTATATATGAATTGAACTGACTTGCAGGAAGGAACTGAGACTAAGGTAAGCCCTATGACGCCTGATTGTGCTTAGACAGCCCTTAGGGCGTAATTTTCTTCCTAATTGGGTCTTAGGGAGTAAAACTCGCTGAGACGTAGTCTCACCCCATTGTGAGATCAATTTTTCAAGTTCCTAGGTGATGCTCATGGAGAGCCGAAAGTCCCGAAGTTTGGGAAGGTGGAGGAAACAAAGCAGCAAACTTGTCTAGCTAGTTAGTCATAGGACAGTTCCTTTTTTGCTAAGTCGATATTTTTGTAAGTGACCTAATGTTGTGAATAAACATGTTTGTTATAAAAGGTTTGTTTTGGTTTGAAAAAGTTGGCCTTGCTTTCCTATCCCATTGTTTTATTGTCTGGGAATTTATATATGCTTATGCATGCATATATTAAATCGAAAGGGTCGGCGGAGCGTTATGGGACATCGCTATTATATCGACCAAATAGGGATGGGCACATGCTCGGAGGATCGGGGTGTGACAGCAAGAGTGAGTGCCACCAATCTTACAACTACTACCACACTATTGCTGTTAGCACCACTGCTAGGACTACTCATTCCAACGCTACCACCATCGTCGCAGCTGGCACAACTAGTCACGCCAACAATCTGAGTCAATTACCTTTTTTTACTTAATAACCGACCTAACTTGATATTTACACCATAAAGAATGAATTTTATGATTCACAATTTCTCACAGGCACCGTCAAAAGTTAGGTTTCATATGGAGTCTACCTCTCAATAGTGGATGTGAGCTGAACTCACACGCTTCAAGTTCATTTAATATCTTTCCCTCGTCCAATGTTTAAGATTATTCTTGTAGCTCCCATGATTCCATCATAGCCTCGATTGTCGTCTCTAGCGAAGTCATCATTGGCCACTGTGCTCCAGTGCCATCATCAACGGAGTTCATCTGTCACGCCCTGATCCTCGAACGCGTGCCCATCCCTCTCCTGGTCAATTAATAGCGACGTCCCAGGACGCATCACCGATCCATTCATTTCACATACGCATGCGGAAGCATATAAATTATCCCTAGACAATAAACATTGGGATAGAACAGTAGGACTAAATTTCAAACCTTTAAAAACCTTCACTCTTATAAACATTATAAACCAATGCACATATATATACAAGGTGAACTATTAAGTCAAATTCAACTTAAGCCAGTTTAAAAACAAGGTCTACAAGCAGGAGCGGGGTTCTACAAACTACAGATCCTCATCCTCCTCTTCGTCATCCTCCACACTCCAATTGGAGCCTTCAGCAGACTACACCGGACTTTCGAGATCTTCAAAATCCAAGTCTGTTGCATCTAGGGACTTGAAATGGTTATTTAATAACCAGTGAGACAACATCTCAGTGAGTTCTACCCCCTAAAACCCGATTAGTAAACCAATACACTTGAGTTGCCTATGCACACATGGGTTAGAGGCCTTACCTTCACCTCAGATTCCACATGCATAATAGCACAATCAAGAGGCACCCAAACAATTACATCACATATCGATATCTCAATCAATCGACCTAGTCGATTACATGTCAATCCGACCATTCCCCGGTCATCTCACTTATTTAGTCTCAAATCTTACTCGTGGCTCCACGAGCACAATCTACCAAATTTCTTGGCAACAAATTACGGTCCAAAGGACACGACCTATCTTTAGGTGGCAAATTACGACCTAGTGGGTGCAACCTTTCATAGGTGGCAGATTACGGCATTATCAGGCGCGACCCCTATTGGGTGGCAATTTATGGCCCAACGGGCGCGACCTCTATCAAGTGGCAATTTATTGCCTTATTAGACGCGACGTCCATCAGGTGGCAATTTACGGCCTTATTAGGCGTGACCTCCATCAAGTGGCAATTTACAGCCTTATTAGGCGCAACCTCCATTAGGTGGCAATTTACGGCCCAACGGGCGCGACCGACTCCAAATTTGGTGGCAAATCTCGGCCCAATTGGCACAGCCATACTTTGGTGGCTTCCGAGGTTCAACTCACCTCTCATAGTCAATTTCTAATTGAACATTGACACTAATCAATTTTGGGATAAATCCCAACATATTCATCAACTCACTCAATTTCCACAAACTAGTGCTCAATTAAATAAACAGAAAGAACCACTACAATCAACACAAAATTCCAGTCACCGGCCATCCCGGTTGAATTTCCAAAAAAATAAATAATTTCGAAAATTAATAAATAAACACAATAAATCCAATTTAGGCCCGTATTGCCTGATTGGAGCCCAAGATGGGTTGGGAAAAATTTCGAGATACATTCAATAAATAATATAGGCTATTATCTAGCTAATTGCACTAGTCAAATGCCTAACATGCATCATCATTAACTAATAATCATTAATCTACTCTAATCTATCCACCTAATCCTACTAAATTAACACTAACCAACCTCTAAGCATAATTAGCAAACTAAGCAGGGTTTAGTGAGCTAAACTCACCGGAATAACGCACGAGTCGGATCAATCCGACAGGAATGGCACGAGAAACAATTAACTCCAAAGCGGCGACGGCTTTCGAGCACGGCTTGGGCTCGAAACTTGGCCCGCAAAGCCTCACAAGTTGTTGGATTTTCTTGGCTGTTGGGGCTATTTTGAGCGGTTGATTCCGTAGAGGAAAGGGCTAAATAAGCGGCTTCAAGTGAGCTGTTGAAGACGACATGCGTTGGTTGAAGATCGGGCAGAAACAGCTTCGTTGATGCGGAGCAGCCGACGTGGAAATGAGAAGGGCTTCGGAGGGGATGAAAGCCGCAAGCAAAGAGAGAGATTGAAGGGGATGAGGGTTGTGTTGGTCCAAAGAACAAAAACAAAGGATGAGATAAGAAGGAAAAAAGTCAAAGGAAAATGGAGCAAGAAAGATGGACACGGCAGGGGGGAAAGGAACATCAGCGTGGAGCTGTTCCGCACGAGAGAGAGAGAGAGAGAGAACGTGCGCGTGAGGGAGAGTGTGCGGCCGAATGAGGGGGGGGGGGAGGAAAATTAAAAAGGAAACATCTTAGGATAAAAATTCTTTGTCTCACTTGCTTCCATTTAATCCAATTTAGTCCCCAAAAATCCCCATGCTAAAGCACTTGATCCTCACTTGCTTTCTTGCACCAATTTTCCCTCTAACAACAAATCTCAGGCCACAAAAACGGCCATTTCCTTCAATTCCGAATTCTAATTCATTTTTTTTTTCAGAATCCGATTTTCTAAACAAACAAATCCGATTGAGGTCCAATTTGAATGCAGAAAAAGCCCAAACAACTTTCATTCACCGATTCATTAACACCATATGCCAAAAGTCTCTTCAAAATGGCGAATCCGAATTTCCGTTCATTTTCCGAATCGTTCGCAACGATTTTCTGTAAAAATCCCGAACTCACCTGAATTTCCTCAAAACGTGAGTCGACGTTCCTAGAATGACTCATGACACGATAGAACTTCCAGTTTCTGAAATTGAATTTAAATTCGCGGTTATTTTCAATCAAACGTGCTTTTAGCGTGACCTAACCTACTAAGTAGCTTTTAGGAGTTTTTGGTGCAATTAACCCGTGGTCGATTTTCTTCGAACCACAATGAACCCATCCGACACATTGGTGATTCTTATTGGTCATGAAAATCTCAAGGTTTCAAATATGGCCATAGGGTACCTAAAACGACAAAAAAATCAGTTAGTGCCGATCGACAAGAATTTTGCAATCATGTGGCATCACCCACACTTGATCACACATCTTAGTCGAATCGACCTATCTCCGGTCTCTAATCGATTTTGACAATGACGTAATGACCCTTGTAGACTAGCAGGGTCGAGCAATCGATTCCTGGTCGAATTCTCAAGTCTAATGCGTTTAAAATCCCTTAATAGCTTCATCGGATAGGCCAATTATCTCATGAGTGGCAAACTCAGAGAAAAACACTATAGTCACGTTGACGAAAGGCCCATCTTATCCAATCGAAATCAGAACCTGAAATTCAAGATGTTACAACTCTGCCCCTCTTATAAAAATTTCGTCCTTGAAATTTAAACATTTCACAATCCTTAAACAATAAGGTGGGGGTTAATGTCGTCTCATCGAGTCTCACTTTTTCTGATTGTTTCTTCAGTCCCATGGTGTTGTCAGACCATTTTAACCAAGGGGACTATCTTGGTACACGGGATCTGATATTTCTGATCCGCAATCTGAACCGAGCTTCCTACATACGGCACTCTGTCGTCCACATCTAATTCTTTAAGATTTAGCACGTGGGTCAAGTCAGGTGCATATGTCCTCGACATCGACACGTGAAAGACGTCATGCACTCATGCCTACTTTAGCAACAATGCAAGACGACACGTTAGGATCCTGATTCTTTCTCTAGAATCCCTAAGGAACCTATGTACCTTGGTTTCAGTTTTCCCTCCTTTCTGAAGTGCAAGGCATCCCTCATTGGTGACACCTTTAGAAAGATGCAACCACCAATTTGGAACTCTAAGAGCCTTCAAAGCTCAACGATCCAACTTTTCTGGAAGTTCCGTGCGGTCTTCTCTAACACTGATCTCGGCAACTGCAATCACTGACTACTGTACTGACCCTGGCCTGTGATGTTTCTTTCCCTGACTTCATCTCAACAATTGAAGTTCCGCACTCTCTGTTATACACTGCTTAAGAAAGAACCATCTGAAAACTCTGTCAAACTTGGAACCTCTAATCTATGTTTGAAATATAATTCATCCCTGGCACTCCATGCCGATGAATTATCTGATATACACACACTTCGGTATACCCATTCAAGTCGAGATCTTTTCGTACTGTACTAAGGTGAGTCGGCTCCATCCATTTGTTGACTACGAACCCCATTAGAATCTTTGCCTCTCTAATATCTTGACAACTCTTCACAAGATCCCTTGCAATATACCTCCATTCCCACTCGACACTCCCGAATGATTGATAAAGTCCTCCTGGCTTTCCTTACCAAACTTCCACTTGTCAGTACCTTTGACACGCACAATTTGTCCAGCGATATTTATCTTTATAACGGTCTACCAATCGAGCTGACGTCGATTCTAACCTACTTGTATTGTCCGGTCGAAAACTGTAATTACTACAGTGAATTTCAGACAAGATTTATTGCCTGAGTGCTACATCATCAGGTACATCCAATCATTCTCAGAACATTAATGTTTTATTCTCAGAAGTCTGAAAGTCAGACTCTTTCTTACCAGTATCATTTTGTAGGATGTTCTGAACATCCTGGTCTGGCATGTGAAGCGTCTGATTCTAACTTGAATATCCGGTTCAATTTTGAGAGTGGCTATAAAATTCAAAAGGTAGCCTACCTCAAATTTGAAAACCAAATTTCAAACTTTCTCAATTAAGTTTAACCAGTATATTCACCAATGAAGACTCTTGACTCAACGCATCAGTGACTTCTTTCATTCTTCTAGGGTGATACCATATAGCACCATCCTAGTCCTGCCTAGGTTCTGGTTCACGACACCGTCTCATATTCAACTTGTTAGGTCTCAACTGGTGGGATGCGTGTGCAATGATCTTATCATGTCGCATTAGTACGCACCTAGTCCTCCGCATGACACATCACTATAGATCTCGTTTCACTAATAACTGTTTCGATCTTCATTAGGTCCACGAAAATTCTTTCACCATTCTCAGATGTCTCTTGTGCTCCTTAGCATTCCCCGAATGCACCAGAATGTCATTAAAAGACATGAGCACAACTGATCTAGATATTCCTTGCACACTCAGTTTGCCAAATTCATGACAGCAGTTGGAGTGTTCACTAGACCAAACGATCTTACAATACTCTCATAAAGACCATGTCAAGTATGAAAAGCTGTATTCAGTATGACCTCCTTCCTAGTTCTCAACTAACGACATCCTATTCTCAAGTCGATCCTTGAAAACATCGACACTCTTGATGTCTGGTAACCTAATTTGTCGATCTTTTGCAATGGACACTTGTCCTTGATTGTCACCTAATTGAGTTGACGATGGTTGATGCATGATTGCAACGAACCATCTTTCTCTCTCTCTCCGCAAAACCGATGTTCCCTAAAGTGCTGCACTAATATGCATGAATTCCTCATTCATCAATCTTCATATCTGCATCTTTGGTTCTATCAATTTAGGCAACAACAACTGAAAAGAAGTCTTAGAGAGTGGCTCCGTCCCAGTTGTTAACTCGATCATAAGTTCTATTATCTTTTTTCTGACGACAGGCCTGACAATTCATTTTGACAACAGATCTAGAAATTCTTGGACTACTGAGATGTCCTCAACCTTCAGTTCTCCAATTTGTCTTATCTATGACAATTGCCAAGAAACCTTGGCAACCTTCGTCTAACAAACAGGTTATCTTCAGCTAACGAGATTAATGAAATCGAAGCTTCTTTTCGACTCCCAATAACCTCGACACTTTCATGTGCTAATGGACTAAGCTGGATTACTCTATGACCAAAATTTGATACCACAAGATGCTCCATGAGTCCACTCTACTCATGTGGCGTCAAAGTTACACCTTATCAACTAGTCAAGCACCACTATTACTAGTGATTCCCCTCTTTTTCACTTTATTTCAACAAATTGAAATTCCATAGACTTAGTCCAAAACTCTGCTGCGCTACTCTGATAAAAAATTTTCTCAAGCACATTCTTCCTCTGATTGGGATAGGGTCGGTTGCATTCCAGTATCTTTCGTCATCCTAGTGGCGTCTTAACTGCGGTAGTGGTGTTTATACTACCTTAGACTTTCACTGACAGTCCCTCACCCGATGGCCATGCTAATCATAATCACAGCACATTCCAGCCATACCCGGACACTAGTTTTATCCATGCTTCCTTTTGCAAATTCAACATCTATCTAACAAGTCTTCTATTTCCTGTCAAGTGCCAGCATACACTCTTTCTCGTACCAGAGACCTATTCCAAACATCCACAGTGTGTTCTATGGCACACTTCTTCTTATATGTCTCATCGACGATGACCGTAGCAATCGTCAACGAGGTTCCATTTGCCTACGTGGACAGTCCATAAATTAATGTCCGTGCTGGCGACACCTACCACAATTTCTTGTCCTCGGAAGACACGAGACTGATCCCTACCATTTTCCATGGAAACCACATGTTCCATTTCGTCTCGGTGCTGACTTGACTATTCCACTCTTCCTATTGGGTGGAATAGAACACTTTTGTCCCGGCATCGGTCTTTTCCCTAATCGATTTCCAAATCTGCCTGAGCTAAAACTTGACTCAGATACTATAGTTTGGCCTCTGATCACCATTCCAGGTTGGATCTCAGCAAAGGTGGCAACAATATCAACTTGATCCTGAGATTGCTGGCTCATCCAGTTCCCAAGGAACACTAGCACTTGAACGATCCCGTCGAACCTAAGATCATTCAGTGCTACCACACTAGTACCGACTTGCGGTGGTACTCTTACACTCGCGCTAGCCTAAGCTTGCGCTCTATCACAACCACCTCGGGCACCAATCCTTGTCGGCATTCTACCCCGAGTCACAAAGGATATTGTCTTCTTACTAGGAGTCCTCAGCTCCTGATCACTCATGGTTCAGTCTTCTTTACTGAAACCCGCTTCCAATTCCATTCTGAATTAGAAGTTGAGCGATTAACACAACACACAATTCTATTAAACAGCTATCATAGACATGCACCAACATGTATTTAAAGGTCTTTCCTACCACTATCCCATGAACCATCGCATCTTATCACTCCAATTCTTAAACTTCGCTTTGATACCACTTAAATGGGATGTCACGCCCCGATCCTTGAACGCGTGCCCATCCCTCTCATGGTCGATTAATAGCGATGTCCCATAATGCATCGCCGACCCATTCATTTCACATACGCATGCAGAAGCATATAAATTATCCTTAGATAATAAAACATTGGGATAGAACAGTAGGACTAAATTTCAAACCTTTAAAAACCTTCACTCTTATAAACATTATAAACCAGGGCACATATATATACAAGGTGAACTATTAAGTCAAATTCAACTTAAGCCAATTTAAAAACAAGGTCTACAGGCAGGAGTGGGGTTCTACAAACTATGGATCCTCATCCTCCTCTTCATCATCCTCCACACTCCAACTGGAGCCTTCAGCAGACTACACCGGACGTTCGAGATCTTCAAATTCCAAGTCTACTGCATCTAGGGACCTAAAATGGTTATTTAATAACTAGTGAGATAACGTCTCAGCGAGTTCTAGCCCCTAAAACCTGATTAGTAAACCAATACACTTGAGCTGCCTATGCACACACGAGTTAGAGGACTTACCTTGGCCTCAGATTCCACCTGCATAAAGTTGTTAAGAACTGAAATATGAAATCCAACGTCGCACGAGGTATGAGCTTGGGAGAGCCCGTGCCTAATCTAGGGCATTGGTCCGCTTCTTTAGAAAAATACCCCTAAACCTTATTCTTTTTCCCCCGAACGGAAAAAGAAAGATCGCGACATACTTCATATTGCGAGCTTTTTTGTTTGGAAAGTGAAAAAAAAGTGAAATAGTGCTGATGGGAAAGAAACTTCAAGATATTTTAGGCCATTCAAGACTTTTGTAGGACGCAAATTAGAGTTTGTTGCTTCCCTTTTCACATCCCTCCTCTTCCATCCCTTATGTGAATATCTCTTTTTCCATTACTAGTAAAACTTCCATGCATTATTTCTTGATCAATCTCTGTTATATATATATTGGCTCAATTTGAGACATCAATGAATTACCATGTCATAATGATTTTGTTGACATGATTTTTTTTTTTGTCAGTCTTACGCTAATCCTGCTCTAACACTCACTCTCAGACTTTTGCCATGTCTCCTTGCAGGGCGTGGGAGTCGAAACCCACTCCTGAAATGAAATCTTCCCCACCCCCAATCCCCCCTGAGAATGTGGGGATTTGAACCCCCAACCTCCCCCTTCCAAGATGGAAGGGTGGCCACTGGGGCGGACCCCCAGTGGTTTGACATGATTCACTTATCCTGTAGATTAGGTGATGAGAAGAGTGTGTGTTCCCACTCTTTGAGAGACGGATGATATCATCCGAAACATCTATCCTGACCCGCAAGATACAAAATTGATACCACAAGGAAAATATCAAACGCCAATGTCGATAGTTAACGGTTATTTAATAGTGTTCGCGTCATATCGACTCTGTTCATTCACGGTTTCGATTGAGGTCTCACGTTGACCCACATTAGAAATGTGGAGGTAATTGATTTAATGAGAAAAAAAAAACTTTAGATACTTGATTGCCAGCGTATAGATAAGAAATTTCATGCACCTCATTATCTGGTTTTATTTATGTCAATTATATTATTTTTGGAAGCCATAAATATAGAATGAAATTGATGGGGTTTCTTTATGACGTTGTTGCTTTCGCATCTAAAATCGAATAAGCGTCTCCTCTTGAATGTCTTTTTCTTTTCCTTATTTAGCCAGATCCCAAATGATTGACATAAGGCACAATCAAATTGTATATATTTTTTTCTGACAAAAAATTTGTTTATTTTTTATAAGCTGAGAAATATTCTCTAATTTCCTTTGTCATGAGTAACTACTAGGTGGTTATAAAAAATAAATGTAAAGTTATATACACATATCAACAATAGACCTGTCAAAATGGGTTTAAAACCCATATATAACTTATTTAAAATATAAATGGATCACATATAGTTACTTAATTTTAAAGAGATTGCCTTAAATGGATTATAAATTTAAAGGCTAAAATAAATAGGTCTTAAATAGGTTGAGTTTAGACTCATTTTCAACCCATTAGGCTCATCCACACTCTCTCTTCCTCTTACAAAAATATTTTTAAAAAATCGAAATCACTTTTTATTTTTCTTTTCTTTTCTTTTTTTCTTTCCTTTAAAAAAAAAAATCTTCTTCCTTCTTCCATTTCCTTCACTAATGGCCGGCAACAACAATGGCCGGCCAAGTGAGCTCGAGGTCGTTGATCGGGTGAGGTCAAGACCTCCCCAATGATTGGCAAGGCTCAAGCCTCATTGATTCAGCAAGAATCGAGCTTGTTGGGCTCTGGCAAGCTCGAGCTCGTTGAGGACTAGCGAGGCTCGAGCCTCATTGATTCGACGAGACTCGAGCTTATTGTGCTTAGGCGAGCTCAAGCAAACTCGAGCTTGTCGATCTAGCGAGGTTGAGACCTCACTGAGGACTGACAAGGTTCAAGCCTCTTCGATCTAGTGAGATTTGACCTCGCCAGCCTCTAGCGAGCTCAACCTTGTCGGACTAGCGAGATGGAGCCTTGCCTGAGGTTGGTGAGGTTTGGCTCGTCGGCCATCACCGTGGCCGACGACTGGCGAAGGAAAAGGAAAAAGAAAAAGAAAATAATTAAAAAAATCTATTTTAAAAAATTTAAAAATTCGATTTTTCAAAAAAAAAAATAGAAATTATATTTTTAAAAAATAAATAATATTAAAAGGAATGCAATCAGATTTTTCAAATTTTTAATTTATTTTCAAAATTTCAGGTAAATATAAAAAATATTTTTATATTTCAATAAAATGAATTTATAAAAATATTTTTCAAGATAAAAAGAGAGCCTCAATTTAAAAAAAAAATTATAAAAATTGTCCATTAAATTTGTATTTAGTAAAAGAGTTTTAACAATAATCATTTTAAAAAATCATAAGAAATAAGCTTTCATATATTTGGAAGTATTTATCAATATAATCTTTAAAAGAAGTCACAAGAATAAATTTTCCTAAATTTGGTTAAATATGGAAGTGTTTTACTAACATGGGTTAGGTCAGGTATAAACCGGGTATGAGTTGGGTCGGGTATGGGTCAAAAAATTTATATTGCAAGAAAATGGACTAAAATAGGTTAAATAGGTCAATATAGGTTGGACCATTTTCGACTCGACTTAAACCTGACCTGACCCATCCATTTAACGGCTCTAATCAACAGTATTGAAGCACATTATGCCTTCTTGGGACAAGGCTATAGCACTCTGGCGTCCATTTAATTTTGGTGCTTTTCACTGGCTTTATGGTAAGTCTTGAATTTATAAAAAAATAAAATCAATAGTCAATTAAAATCGACATCGCTTGCAACTGAGGCCTCTACGGACCAAATTAGACTAGTGCATTTGACGATTTTCATTTTGTTGTAGGTAATTATACTTGGTTCGAGTATGTCGAGTTCTAAGGTTTGGGTAATATTTGGAAACAATCAACCACATGAACAGTTCACTTTGTTCTAATTCCTATTTTTTAATTACATGTAATACGAAAATATGTGCGCAATATTCACATGTCTACGTCTGCGCATTGCCCGTGCATGAACATTGGTAATCTAATATAATTTCATATTTCATAATTGATTGACCTCATTAATTGGGTTCAAATGTAAACAACTTTTAAATTTAACCATCTTTTTTTTTTATCTTTTTTTTAATTAATAACTATTAGGAAAAGGACACACACACTAGTAGAGTATCCATGCCGCGCATCGGTTCATAATCAGGTGTATGTATTTTTTAATTGAATCTTAATTTAGGAACTCATGAGCAACAGTTGAAATTGTCCATAAGTTATTTAATTTTTTCCATCTTTTTGCTTAGTTCTATCTTATTTAAAGAAAAGTGAGCTAATGTAGAGAGAAAACTATTTAGTCCAAGAAGACCAAGACATTCACCTACCTAAAACATTAAACAAAGACCAACACCAAGGCTTGTATTTTTTCAAAAAAAAGAAATTTGCAACCATACATTCTCAGTAACCTTGTGATCGAGAAACACTTGATAGGAGAATCGTGGTCCTTTGCACGATTTTCCTATTCATAGGTGTTATGCCTAGAGTATAATTTCTAGTAGATTGTACATTGTCAGTTGGCGATGCCTGACCTTTTTTCTTGTCTAGCGATGAATGAAATTGACCATAATTAATAGGACGAACAAACAAGCATCTTTGTACAACTTGCACCGACTGAAATAAATGTTGACGATCCACCTAGCAATGGCATCTTACTTTTTATCACACATCTACGAGTCATCAAAGACAACTAACTTAGACTGTTCGAGAAGGAAGGAGAATGGAAACATGTGCTTTACGCTAACAAGAAAAAGAATTAGGTACACCAACGAATCCATGAAGCAAGTTGCTTAATTTTACTTTGGAAATAGTAAACGATTCAAAAATAAGCAACTAATTCATTAAGCAAGTTGCTTTGGGCTAGCTTTTTCTGTTCAAAGGACCACGATTCTCCTATCAAACGATTCACAATCATGAACAACTATTTCAACACCCTTCAACAGATCATTGCCACCCATCTTGCTGCAAAATTTTAGCACTATAGCTGCCATGTAAAAGCCTATACTTAAAAAAAAAAAAAAAAAACCAACAAAACATTTGTAACTTATAATTTTTTTATGAAGATATGCATACCTTCTAAGTTGGTCATGTGAAGAAATATCACCTCTTATCCCCTGCTTTGGACGGCCACAAGAAAAGGTCCCCTCTTTCAAACGATAGCAAAAAAGTCTTGATTTGGAGAAAAATGAGAACAGTTGATTTATATAACTCAAGGATACAATGTGCATCAAAACATAAGCTCTTTGGTCTAACTCAAATTGCTTGTCATGATAGAATACTCATAAAATACTTTTCACTGTTCACAAAAAAAATTAGACATAAATTGTCGTCAATAGTAAAAACATTTTTTATCAACTAATTATTTTAATAAAAAGAAGCGATCATCTATAAGAAAATATTTTCTAGATCATTCATTTTTTGCGGAACAAACGAAACCTTAACGTATATATAAGCCTATGAATCTTCTTTTCCCTTGGTTGAATTATTTTATTGGATTATCAAACATTTGATCTAATATAAAATCTTTCTATGTACTTGATTTTTTGTAGGCTAGACATTCTGTTAATAAATAATATTATTATCACATGTAATCATTCGGGCACACATAATTTAAAACTTTACCATGCTTTCTTTTATTCAATTGAAGACATTGGCACATTTATATGTCCTTTATTTATCTGTTTAGTCTACCAATTACAACTAACTTGCCTAAATAGTTTTTTTTTTTTTGTAAACAATAGTTTGTATATTTTTTTAGCCAAAAAATATTACCTGATTTTCTTAATCATGGATTGCTATAAGTCGATCATTAATAACAGTTGTAACGTTAAGGTATAATTGTCCAAAAATTTATAAACCTATTGCATGGCGATCAATTCAGTCTTAAATTTCAATTTGGCCAATTTAGTTTTAAAGTTTTTTAACGATTTGTCAATGTAGTCATTCTGACTAATTCGCTGGAAATCACTGATGTGGATGCTGGCCATCTAACATGACATAACTGTCAATTTAGCAATTTCCAATTAAATCGTCTAAAGATTTATAACTAAATTAGTCAAATTGAAAAAAAAAAACTATTGAATTAGACACTGTATAATAGATTTATAGACTTTTTTAAGTAATTATTTGTAAAGTCATATACATATATCAAAAGTATTGAAGTAGTAATGATGCTTTCTTGGGACAAGGCTATACCACTCTGTAATCCATTTAACTTTGGGTGCTCTGTACGTGCACCTCAGGAATCAAAATAAGATACTATTTGTACACAAGTGCTTGTTTGGTAATATTCAGACAATTTCCCCAATTTTTTTGTCTGGAAAGTGAAGCAAAAGAGAAAAAGAGGTACTGGGAAAGAAACTTCAATAAATTCTAGGAAGACCAAAACTTTGTGGGACGCAAATTAAAGTTTGTTGATTCACTTTTCACATCCTGCCTCTTCCATCCGCATGTGAACTTTTTTTTTTTTTCCGTTAATAGTAAAACCTTTACGCGTTAGGTCTGGATTAATCTCACTTTTATTTTCTTTCTTCAAATTTTGCTCAATTTTAAACATCCTTAACTTAAATTGCCATGTCGTAATGATTTTATTGATATGATTCGCTTACTAATGCAGATTGGTGATGAGGAGAGAAATGTGTATGTCAGCTTAGACAATCTTAGCATCGAATGTCTCTATTGACATGGCCACATCTCAAGATATCGCATTAGACTCCAATATGGACATCTAACAGCATTAGTGTCCTGTCAACATTTTTTGTCCACAATTCTAATGAAGGTCTCATGTTGGCCCACATGTGAAAATTGAGGTAATTGATTGAATGATAAAAAGTTCAGGTACTCTATTGCGAAAGTAATAATAGTTCAAATAATCAGGATGCCATTGCCCCAAAGAGATTATCATACAATCATTGATCTAGGTTCAAATCTCACACATACTTTTGTTTATGCTATATTTGTTCTCCAAACTTATCCTCTCAATTCTTTGCTTGGTCTCCCTTTAATAATTTTCTTTTGTAAGATTATTCATTCTCTCCTGTGAAAGATAATAGGAGATATTTTTGTTAATTTCACGTGCCAAAAGATTTTAGGGACTAAAGAGGTTAGAAAGTTTCTCAATGTCGATTTTGTTTAGAGTTTCTTTCTTGGAATCATTCGATCATAAAAATTCAAGCCTTACCCTCGAAATATTTTAATGGGTTATCAAACATTTTATTGAAGGTAGACTTTTTATTTGTCCTTGCTTTTATTTCTGTTGGAAATTATATTCATAATATTTTCATCAGCTTTAACCATATGGGCACACATAATATAAAACTTTACTAGGATTTCTTAACCAATTACCACGAAATTGCCTAAATAACATTTTTTGTGGATAATTTGTTCCAACTCTTTGAAGATGGATCAATATTGTCTTGAAGGTCATTTCTGACCCGCAAGAGACAAAATTAATACTGCAAGAAACATATTGGATACCAATACAGATAATTAACGACTAATTAATACGTTGGTGTCATTGATATTTTTCGTTTGCGATTTCAACGGAGGTCTCATGCTGACCCCCATTAATAAATGAGAGGTAATTGGTTGAATTGAAAAAAACTTTAGATACTTGATTGCCAGCAGAAAGGTACGAAATTTCATCGACCTCATTTAGCTGGTTTTGTTTTTAGTCAATTTGAATATTTTTGGAAGCCGTGGATATAGAATGAAATTGATGGGGTTCCTCTTATGGAGTTTTTGCTCCAACCCCTTGCATATAAAATCGAATAATTACCTCCTCCTGAATGTCTTTTTCTTTTCCTTATTCAGCCAGATCCCAAATGCTTGAGATAAGACACAATCGAATTGTATGTTTTTTATAAGCCAAAAATATTCTCGGATTTTCCTTGTCATGTATTACTACTACCAAGCGATTATAAATGATAGTTGTAAAGTTATATACACATGTCAAAAGTATTGAAGTGCTAATGACGCTTTCTTGGGACCAAATTAGATTAGCGCATTTGACGATTTTCTTTTTGTTGTGGGGAAATATATTTGGTTCAAGTATGCCAAGTTGAGTTCTAAGGTTTAAGTAATATTTGGAAACAATCAACCACATAAATAGTTCATGTTATTCCAATTCCTAATTTTTAATTACATGTAATCTGAAAATATGTGCGCAGTGTCTTCGTCCGTGCATAGCACGTGTATGAATATTAGTAATCTAATATAATTTCATATCTCATAATTAATTGACCTCATTAATTGGTTCATATCTAATTACATTTTAGATTAAATCTTCTGTTTTTTTTATAATAATAACTTTTAGGAAAGGGAAAGTAATAATTGATAAGGCTCATCAAGGAGGACAGACCAAATATGTATATATATATATATATATATATACGATTTCAACTGTTGCTCATGAGTTCCAAAATTAAAAGATTCAATTTAACAAGTACGTACACACATGTAAAGTACCCATGCTACGCACACAACTTATAATCAATGTGTACGTACTTGTTAAATTAAATCTTTTAATTTAGGAACTCACGAACAACAGTTGAAATTGTCGACAACTTATTGAACTTTTTTCTATCATTTTGCTTAGTTCTGTCTTATTTAAAGCAAGAAGAGAGAAAACTATTTAGCTCAGGAAGACCAAGACATCCACCTACCAAAAACATCAAAAAAAGGCCAAGACCAAGATTTTTTTTTGGCATCTATACATTCTTAATAATCTTATAATTCAATGTCTTCATTTGATGCATTATTGGTGAATATGCTATCAATGTAGGCTTTTACGTGGCAGTTACCGTGCTAAAGATTCGTGGCAAGATGGGTAGCAATGATCTACTGAAGGGTGCTGAAGTAGTAGTTGATGATCGAAAACCGCATGATGGTATAATCATGTCCTTTCCATGATTTTACCATTCACAAGTGTGATGCCTAGAGTATATCTAGTAGATTGTACACTGTTAGTTGGCGATGCCAGACCCTTTTTCTTGTCTAGTGATGAATGAAGCTTACCACAATTAATAGGACTGACAAATAAGCATCTTTCTGCAACTTGCACTGATTGAAATAAATGTGGACGATCCACCTAACAATGGCATCTTATTTTCTATTATATATCTATAAGTCATCAAAGACAACTAACTTTGACTGTTCGATAATGAGAATAGAAACACCCGATTTGGGTTAAACAAGGAAAATAGTCGAGTACACCAATGGATCCATGAAGCAATTTGCTTAATTTTACTCTGGAAATAGTAAACAATTCATATATCACCAACTAATCATCAAGCAAATGCTTTGGTTAACTTTTTCTTTTCGAAGGACCACAATTCTCCTATCAAGCGCTTCACGGTCATCAACAATTGCTTCAGCACCCTTCAACAGATCATTGCCGCCCATTTTGTTGCAAATTTTTAGCGCTATGGATACCACGTGAAAGACTACTCAAAAAAAAAAAAAAAACCAACAAAACATTCGTAAGATAAATTTTTTATGAAGATATGCCTGCCCTCTAAGGGTGAATCAATAACCGTAGAGTCAATCAAGGATTATGTTGAAACGAAGTGATAATGAGTTAATGGAGATAGACAACTTTAAAGTCCTGGAAGACCAAGACTTTCACCTACCAAAGAGTTTCAACAGAGACCAAGACTTTCAAGGATGCTTTCTGTCCACAAGTACTTTGTTCATGCAGAGAACCATAAACTCAAGAAGACCAAGACTTTACTAGACATCATGTATTTGTTTGTCTATATAGTGAAGCAGAAGCGAAAGAGAGCAAATGAAAAAGATAAGAGTTTGCAGGATGCAAATTGGCATTGTTACATCACTTCTCACATCCCTCCTCTTTCATCCCTATGCGAATGCCTTTGTTTTTCCATTACTAGTAGACTTTCCCCATGCATTACATGTCACGCTTAAAAATTTACTGTTACTATATTTTTTGTCCTACTCTTTTCTTGCTTAATCATACTGTGATTTTTCATTCAATAATCTCTCTTGTACTTGTCTAATGAATAATGTCTAGATTTCATGTATCTTTTCAAATTTAAGTTCAATAAAAGAAAAAAAAAAGCAAAGAAAAAAAATAAAAAGAAAAAACAGCAAGAACTTGAAAAAGGAAAGAAGAAGAAGAAGCGGGAATGGGGCGGGAGAGCGCACCACCATCCCACGGCCACGGCCAAGCCATTGCCATCAGCACCGCTCCTTATAGTCACCTTCATAGGCAACATTTCCTTCAGATGTTTTTCTTAGAGCGGTTTATTGGTAAGAGGCATTTAGGTATTCTCGAAACATGCATGTTCAAGTCAATTATTGCATGTAAAAATGAAACTGTTTTGATGATTTTGCTAATCCTAAATAGATTTCATGATTTTGTTAACGCAGAACTATAGGGGACCACTGAACACCAGCGACGGTGGCCTGACGGTACAAACTGATATTCCACAAACGCGAGGTCACGATGATAATCCATTAGTGATGGTAGTGCCTATATCTTGCCTTGCCCGTGATGGGAGCTCTGGCAGCTTGGTATTGGATGATGAGACTCGGCTACCCGAGATAACTAGGTTGCGAGTGGTGTTGGACGATGACCTTCTCGCGATCTGAAATATTTCAAGAAAGACGTGAAACTTTTACAATTACTCAAAATGGTAACAGAGCATAGTCTCCTTGATTGCTCCTCTCGGTCTTTCCTTTGTGACAAAGAAAAAGAAAATGTTCTCTGAGATGGCGTGGGAAGTTAAATAGAATAAAGATGAACTGTTAGCTTCGACAAGGAAGGCAGATTGAAATGGATTGTAATCTGCCAACTCGAAAACCCCAATTTTGCATCTCTTCGGTCGCTGCTGTTGTTGGAGGTACGAAAGCTGCTTCGTTTGACTTTGAATGTAGACCTCGATAATTGACATCGTGATACAGATAAATCTTTTAGAGCATGTCACCAAAAAAAAAAAGTATAGAGCATATTAGTACAACTACCAAAATTAGTAGCTTTTTGTCTTTCTTTTGTCAAGTTGCAAAAGATGAACGTAAGCACATCAGTTGCCTACCTCAACAATGTTTGCATTTGATCACCGGGAGAGATTTTGCCAAATGCAGAAGACAGTGGGATATTCTGCAAAGCAAGCACAGTTGAGAGACTTCAGGTCAATGAGCTAGGGCCTAAGAAAAAGATATTTGGAAGAGAAAATACAACAAACGCTGAAATTGCAGAAAAATATCAATACAAGAGCAACAATTCTTCATGATTCTCACGCAAAGCGTAGTGCATTTCCATAAGTGGAAAGATAAGCAATTTTTGGGCATGAAACAAAGTTCAAGATATATCATCAATAAAGACAGGCACATCCATGCATCATAATTCCTGCACTGAGAGCAAGTCCATGTACATATTATTTGTTTTGAGAACAAAGATTAGACATTGGAGAGATATCTTCTTATTGAATCCGAACTCGATCAATTAAGATGAGTGGGATTTCTTGGATGAGGTGCCAACAGTCGCCGCAGAGTTTTGAGCACCGATCTTTCAGAATCTCTCATTGAATTATGCAGAATACATGGAGGGAGGGATGGAAGCTTTCCTCTGTCAAGTACCTCAACATCCGGCAACTGTAAAATATATGACTGTTTGAGAGAGGAGAGATGCCTGCGAAGCCCACTTGATAGTCTTTGCATGTTCCTCATATTTTTCATCCAAGGAGAGGTTAGAGAGGAAGGAAATAGGAGGCTCCACGCATCTTACGTCCTCCGCTATTGATGGTTCTTCCACATTTTTCATATTTCTTATCCAAAATCCTGGAAGAGGACGATTAATTAGTCCTGAATAAAAATACTTCCATGCATAATGAACAACTATGAGAGTAATCAGACAAAAAGAATTATATGCATACCCACCCGACAGCAACAAAAAATGAACAGATAAGACAAGAACCAGGATCCTTCACTTTCCTTTTCTCAGCAATTAGTGACCCTTTTGATGATTTTGTTTTCGCTGAATTATGTTAGCACACACGTATGGGAGACCACTAATCACCAGTGATGGCGACTTATCAGTTCAAGCTTGATATTCTATGAATATGAGGTCATGAGATCAAATGATTAGTGCAGGCTGATAACTATTAAGAATCATTGCTGTCACCTGGTGTAACTGGAAAGCTCAGAATGCAGCAACTTTTAACCATAAATCACCAGATCCTGAGACCATCAGTAATACAGATAAAAAAAACTCTTTTGCAGTGTGTTGCCTGCAAGAATATAAGAGAGCTATGTCATCAGTGGATGGATGAAAGGCAGGGCGTGTAGTAAAACCTAAGCTAGGTTCTGTGAATATCAACTGCGATGGGTCTGACATTAAAGAAAGGAAACATGCTGTTGTTGGGATTGTTGGGAAGATGGAATTGGACTTTAAGGCATGAATACACTGTCTTTAAGAAACAAACTATTTACTAAAGCACTTTTTCTATGTTTTACGAACAAACTAACAACAGGCATTGTGGCCACAAATTAGACAGGGGACATGCTTATCCGCAGGGGTGTGGTGGTGCAAGTTAGATTTGCAGAGGAGGCTGAATTACTTTTTGTTGGAAAGAGAGTTGCAGTGGCAAAAGAGAAGCTGGCCCAAGGTTGTAGTGGAGATAGATGCAGCTGTGGTATCCAAGGATATTATCAACTTTCGCAAGCAGTACAACTAAAGACTAAAGGAAGCTCCTACTGGGATTCAAGCAGCTAAAGATCAATTTTCAGCATTGAATTGTAATCGTATTTCGTGAAAAGCAAATGTTTATGCCCATTGGGTAGCTTTGCATACTAGGAAGAGGACGTGTCGTCAAAATTGGAAGTAATGGATGAGTACTGACTTTGTTTGCTGGACAAAAAGAACCCCAACGTCATTCGTTGACCTTAGTGGGTTGTTTTCGGAAATTCATGGGAAATATCTCCATGACAAATATCAATTTGTATTACGCATCGAATAGAGGAGGCAGAATCAAAATTGATGCATTAAAAACCAAAAACTTACCCTTAATCCGAGAAAACTGGCGGTGCATGAAAGAATCAATTCATTGGATCCGCACCCAATCTATCTCGATGAGAGGGATTTCTTGGATTAGGGGCCAATAGTCGCCAGTGAGTTTGGAGCATCTATCTTTCAGAATCTCACATTTCTCTATGTACAATTCTTGGAGGGAGGGAGGGAGGCCATCCTCTGGCAAGTACCTCAACTTTGGGCAAGAGTCGATCCATAAATGTTTGAGAGAGGAGAGATGGTTGAGAAGACCGCTTGATAGTCTTTCAACATTCCACATATTGCAAATGCGAAGATACATTATAGAGGAAGGAAAGAGAAGACTCCACGCATCCCTGTTCTCTGAAGGAAACCATACCTTCTCTCCCTCCCCTCCCATGCAAAAGTCAATTAACATACACCGGAGGGATGTGAGTAGGTGTAAGCCCCATTCTCTCATTGGCTGCTTCAGATTCTCGCACCCTCTTATTAAAAGGCGATGCAAATTGGGAGGCAAACCTCCTTTGGGGAAGCATTTGATATTTTGGCAATCCTCGATGAATAGCGTCTCGAGGGATGTAAGATGATGCCACTGATTTGGTAGAGACTTTATCTTCGAACAATTACTAATTATAAGACACGACAGGGTGATGGGAAGGGAAGGGAATTCCTCTATCTCCAATGCTGGACAATTACTTATATCCAAATGAGCGAGATGGGAGAGCGTGTGAAGGCACTGTGGTAGGCTTCCTAGATTTGGACAGCCATCAATTGTCATTTCTTTGAGTGATTCTATGGTGATTGTTTCCACCGACTCCACTCCCTTGCACTCATAAATACAAAGTTTCTTCAAAGCAGCAAGTCTATCGTTGGCAAACAAAAAAGATATTAGCGAATCACAATTTACAATCCACAGATACTCAAGTTGAGATATCGAGTTACTATTGTTAGGGTCATCTAGAGGAATGGTTGGTCCCAAGATTTTTGGACACCTCCTAATGATCAAATGTTTGAATGTGTGCATCTTGTTTGGAAGCTTTTCTAAACTTATGCAATTACTCAATTCCATCCTTTCAAAGTTGCACGGCAGCTCTATTTCTCCTTCTCCTGCCATAAAAGATGAGAATCGAGGGCAGCTTTCAATGGCTAATTCTTGAAGGCAAGTAAGATTTAGCATTATATTTTCATCTTGCCACAAGTATGTAAGCTTGTCACACCGTCCTATATAAAGCTCCTTTAGCTTGACCAAACACCTCATAAACACATGATCAAAGCAAACAAGCTCGGCAAGATTTTCAATTTTGAGAATGGTCAAAGAAGTTAGGTTGACCAAGCTCTTTAAGATTTCCTTGTTACAATCCTCAAGGTATAACTCACGAAGAGATGGAAAACAAATCTCATTCGTTGAATTATTCAAATGCGGACATGAATGGATTTCAAGTTTTATGAGACAATCAAGTTGACGAGGTAATGTCCTAATCAATGAAGGACAGCTCCGGACAACAAGATGTTGAAGACAGGAGAATGAGACTTCTTCTTTTGGGCCCTCAACATAAGGAGACCAAATCTTCCATGACAACATCTCTTTCAACTTCAAAGTTGTTAAGGATGAGAAAGGCCTTTTATCTCCATAAAATTCAGAGCCTATCATTCTTATTGCGTGTAGACCTTCAAGAGATAATTCCTTCAGTGAAGGTAGTTGTCCAAGCGGGGGAAGTGATATAACATTAGGACAGCCCTGCAAGCATAAAGACGCTATCTTAGAATAGGATGGACCACCTAACCATGATGGGAATTTTGCACCAGCATAGTTCAAAATATTAAGATTTTCAAGATCAATGTGAGGTCGTAGGAAGTCAAGCACTTGTGCTTCCTGCTCATGATTCTGGAGATTTTCCAAATTTTCATCCCAATGCAAGGATAAGTGGGTAAGGCCTTGCTTTTGATGCAAATTAGCATCAATTGCATCTTTAACTTTTTCCACCTTTTGCAACTCTGATATGAATAATTCTCCTTGAAGATGTGGCAAATTCTTTAACTCCTCTAACTGTGACCCTTTCTCTGGTCGTACCACAAACTTGGACAAGATAATAAGATTTTTCAAATGACCAATACCCAACGGCATCTCTTTAAGACTCCTTGTATCTCTAACATCAAGAAACTGTAAACTGACCAATTTTGTGATGCCTTGAGGCAACTTTGAAAGTTTTTGACAACCTCTTAAGATCAAAACTTGTAATTTGCACAAGTTGACAATTGATTCAGGTAGCCTTTTGATATCAGTGTACGAGAAATTGAGATATCTAAGATGTTTTAGATCACCAATGCAATTTGGTACCTCTACGATGTCACAATGACATATTGAGAGCACCCTCAAGTACTTCAATTCCGTTAGCAAGTCATGTAGCACCTTGTTGGAAATAGAGAAAGTGTCCCCTCTAAATCCATTATGCAGTAGCATTAAAGTTCTTAGTGCCTTCATTCGGTGATATTCTCTTAAGCATTTTGATGTAGCAAAATGCGATGAGATGAATGATGCATAACGAATTTTCCCAAGAGATGTGTCTTCTTCATTAGCTACCAAGTGAGACTCCCCAGAGCTAAAGTATGCACTTCTTGCAATTGACTTTGCTAGATCATTCAAAAGATCATGCATTGAAAACTTAGATGTGTCGACACTTGATTGTTGAAGAAATGATCTAGATACTAACTCATCAAAGTAATTTTGTCCTAATATGAAATTATTCCCCTTTACTTTTTGTGTATCTAAAAAGCCCTCGGCTATCCATAAGAGTACTAGCTCATCTCTCTCAATTTCATAATCCTTGGGAAATACTGCACAATAAGCAAAACATCTCTTCAAATGGCAAGGAAGATGGACATAACTCAAGTTCAAGACAGGGAGAACCTCATCATTCTCTGCCATCGGAAGATCCCATATTCTGTTATTTAAGGTATCTTCCCATTCACCAGGATTCCTTTTATTACGTAGGGCACCACCTAGCATCTTTGCCGCCAAAGGTAAACCTTTACATCTTTCAGCTATTTTCTTACCTATTGTTTTAAAATCTGGATGGCTCTCAAAATTTGTTGCTCCAAGAGCATGAAAGGCTAATAAGCTTGTACAATTGTCAAGGGACAATTCCTTCAGATGATAGGGTGATGCTCTAGTTATGGAAACAACAGCAAGGTTGCGAGTCGTGATGATGATCTTACTCCCCTTAGCCCCCGCTTCAAATGGCTTTAAGAGGGCAGTCCATTTTTCATATTTCTCATTCCATATATCATCTAAAACCACAAGAAACTTCTTCCCAGATAGATTGCCCTTCAACTTAACTTGAAGCCCGTTAAGATCTTCACCCTGGCATGATAACCCAGTGATTGATCGCAAAATAGTTTTTGTTATGTGAAGAACATCAAAAACATCTGACACACAGACCCACGCTCTCTTCTCGAAACAGCTATATACTTTGACATCATTATACAACCGTTGAGCCAAGGCTGTTTTTCCAACACCACCCATCCCAACTATGGGGATCATGCACAACATGGCATCGGAATCTTCGACTTCACTAATCAATAGATTGAGTATTTGTGCTTCTTCCTTCTCTCTACCATAAAACTGAGGCTCTGGCAAAGAAGTGGTTAGATCCCTTTTGTTTGTGTAGTTGGATCTGTCCACAACATTCTCTCTTAGGCTTAGACGAGCCTTCCCAGTGACAATCACTTTCAACCTGCCACTAATCTCTTGTACCTTGGTTTCAAACATGAGTGAGCCCAGGTTTGGATTCGATCCGGATGATTTATCTCGGCCAAAGAAAGAGAACTTCCATTTTTCTAGACATTTGCTTGTGTTGGATTCTGCCTCCAACTTAACTTGAGCGACTTTTATCACTAACTCATCAATCAAGTCTTCCATATCATAGGCCAAGTCCCTAACATCATCTAGCCACAGCTTCACTAGAGGGTTACCGCTGAGTTGCTTGTCTTCTGCATCAATCAACACTGCATTGATTGTGCCCAACATCTCATTCCACTCCTTGAGGAGAGCGGTGCTAATTCCTTCATGTTGTGCATTGACTAATGTGAGAGAAGTCAACTTGCCGAATAGGACTGAAAAGAAGGAACCCATAAAGGAACCCAAAATGATCTCTCCAATTGTCATGGTTGAATCAGTCACTGTAGAGGACAACAAAGGCGTTATGTTGAAGCAAGGTAAAAATGAGTCAATGGAGAGAGAAAACTATGAAGTCTAGGAAGATCAACACGTTCATTTACCAAAAAGAACATAAAAAAGACCAAGACTTTCGAGGGATGCACACCAAAGGTTAGACAAATCAAAATAAAATAGCTTTTGTCCACAGGTGTTTGTTTCGTCAATTGTTCGTCAATTGTTCTTCTTTTTCTTCGTATCGAGACTTTTCTCGTGGGCATCCAAAATAGAGGATAAAATTTGAATTTTCTATATACGACCGACTTAGAGCACACGCCTATGTTTGTCAAAAACTTTAGTGCATATTAGTGTTTTGTTGACATTTTTCGCATGCATATGTTGTTAGTATCCTTGAAATTTCAATGCTTTTTTTTTTTCTTTATTGGTGAGTATGCGATCAATATAGGCTTTTACATAAGATATAAGAAGATTACCGATTCCTCCTTCAATGAGGATGACCATGTGGAGACATCAAAGACGTTTGTTTTTTTTTTTTGTTTTTTTGTTTTTTTTTTGGGGGGGGGGATCAAACCACCATATGCTTTAGGTTGCAAAGTTCTAGATGCATCAGTTTGGGGACGAAAAAGAGAGCAAATAGATAGATATTACTTACCTGTTCCGAGTAGACTTCCTGGAGCAGACCAGTGAATGTGATTAGATCAATTACAATGATCCAACAAGCACGAGCTCTAGGTTCGAACGAGTAGGAGGAGAACACTATTGAGCACGAGCTCTAGCTTCGAATGAGCAGGAAGAGAACACTATTGAGCCAAGAGATGAGCATAGGTCATGATGAAGCCAAGTGATAATGAATGCTTCACCTACCAAAAAACTCAAGAAGACCGTGAGCTTCACCTACCAAAAAGTTTCAATAAAGGAGAAGACTTTCAATGATGCTTTCTATCCACCAGTGCTTTGTTCATGTAGATAAACCATAAAACTCAAGAAGACCGTGACTTGACTGGACTGTATGTTATGACTAGATAGTGAAGCAAAAGCGAAAGAGAGCAAATGAAAAGGACAGAGCCTTTGTAGGACGCAAATTAATTCTTTTTCACTTCTCACTCCTCCTGGTACAAGCTGATATTCCCCTATCCGAGGTCACTAGGATAACCCACTAGCGATGATAGTGCCTGCATCTTGCCTTGTCCATGACAGGAGCTCTAGCAGCTTGGCGAGGTTATAGTGAGAGGACTTGCCTACCCTAGATAAATGGTTTCAAGTGGTACCGGATGAACGGCCTTCTCACAATCTTAAATCGAAATTCATTGTGGCAAAAGTGAGGCTTTCATGATCACTTAACAGACCGACAGAGCATAGTCTACCTGATTGCTCATCTCTGTCTTTCCTTGATAACAGAGAAAAAGAAAATGCGCTTTGAGATGGTGTGGCAATTTAAATAGAAGAAAGAAAAACTATGAACTTTGACAAGAAAGTCAGGTTTAAATAAATTATAGTCTGCAGGGTTCATTCAAATTTAGTTGTCACATTCACCAACTTGAAAACGCTTGTTTTAAATCCTATTTTGTGCATCTTTACAGTAGCTGCTGTTGTTGGAAGTAAGAAAGATTCTCCTCCGACCAAAAAACAAAACAAAAGAAAGAAAGATTCTCCGTTTGACTTTGAATATACACCTCGATGATTGACATCATGATATAGATGAATCTTTTGAAGTGTGTCACCAAAAAAAAGAAAAAAAAGAAAATAGTTTTGAGCATATCGGTACACCTACCAAAATAAATAGCCTTTTGTCTTCTTTTGTCAAGTTGCAGAAGATAAACATAAGCACGTCATTTGCCTACCTCGACAGCATTGCATTTGATCCTCCTTAGAGATTTTGCCAAATAAAGATGACAGTGGAATATTCTGCAAAACAAGCACAGTTGAGAGAATTTAAGTTACGAGGCTAGGGCATTAAAAAAGAAGAAGAAGATCTTTGAAAGAGAAAACATAACAAGCGCTGAAATTTCAGAAAAGATCTTTAACAGTGGGATATTCTGCAAAACAAGCACAGTTGAGAGAATTCAAGTCAATGGGCTAGGGCACTAATAAAAGATCTTTGGAAGAGAAAACATGACAAACACTGAAATTTCAGAAAAAAATATCAATATAAGAGCAACAATTCTTCATGATTCTCATGCAAAGCATAGTGCATTTCCATTAGTGGATAGATAAGCAATAGTTGGGTCAAACAAAGTTCAAGATATATCATCATCCAGACAGGCACATCCACGCATCACAATTCCAGCACTGTGAGCGAGTCCATGCAAGTATTATTTGTTTTGAGGAATAGTCACTCGTATGAAACAATGGTGGACTTGCTGGACCACGTTAGCATTATAACCGTTTCATTGTGTGCTTCCTTATCAAACAAAACAAAGCAACCCAAAAGTCTAGCTGTTTGTGGTGAATTATGTGAAGCTTGTCCATGGACAAACATGAACTTCCTAGCATCGAGTTGAGGATTCGTAATAGAAATGGATTTTTGAGCAGCAGTAGTAGCATAACGACAAATGTGGAAGAAAGAAAGAAGTCCGAACCATCACCTGAAGAATAAAAATTAGACATTGGAGAGAAATCTTCTTGTTGAATCCAAACTCAATCAATTACAATGAGTGGGATTTCTTGGATGAGGTGCCAATAGTCGCCATTGAGTTTTGAGCATTGATCTTTCAGAATTTTACATTGCATTATACCAAATACTTGAAAGAGGAAGCAAAGCCATCCTCTGGCAAGTACCGGTAACTATAAAAGATAGCTGTTTGAGAGAGGAGAGATTTCTGCACAGACCACTTGATAATCTTTCCATGTTCCTCATATTTCTCATCCAAATATATATTAGAGACAAAGGAAACAGAATACTCCATGCTTCTTACATCCTCCACCGTTAATAGTCTTTTCACCGTCCTCATATTTCTCATCCAAAAGTCTAAAACAGGATGAGCAATTAGTCCTAAATAAAATGATCCTTCATGCATAATGAAGAATTGCAAGAGTAATCGAACAAAATTATACGCACACCTAATTGACTGCAACAAAAAATGAACCGGGATACCCTGTTTATGATTTTTATTTTTTGATGACTAGAAAATTCCTATGATTATGTTAATTAATAAGTATGGGAGACACTGGCGATAGACACTTATTCGTACGGGCTGGTTTTCTACAATTGTGATGTTAGGAGATCGAATGACTTGGTATAGGTTGATAACGCTTAAGAATGATTGCCTACGCCTGTTGGTATATCTGGAACACTCGAAATGCAATAGCCATTAAACATAAATCACTCCATATTGGAACTTTCACTACACAAATTAGAAAAAGCTCTTTTAGACCTTGTTGCCTGTTAAAAATGTAAGAGAGCTAAGTCATGATTGGTGTTGGAAAGGCAGGGTCTGTAGAGTAACCTGAGCTAGGTTTTATGAAGATTGACTGTGACAGGAGCTCTAGCAGCTTGGTGGGGATATAATGACAAGACTTGCCTCCCTGAGATAACTGGATTGCGAATGGTATTGTATGACGGCATTCTTGCAATTTTAAATGAAAATACTTCATGGCAGACGTGAGACTTTTAGGATTACTAAACAAAGCAACAAAGCATAGTCTCCCCGATTGCTATTGTAACATCTTCGATTCCAACCCCGTAAGGATCAGCCATAAGATCTTGAATGGATTGACCATGGATCATTGGCCATGGGATCATCAGTTCAAGCGGTAAAGAATCAAGGATCGTTCATGGTCCAATCGATCGACCGATCGACCGGTCATGAAATGGTCGAGGTGTTGGCCATGAATGTTCTACAAATCATACCGGTGGGATAGGATCACCAGCTCATAAAATGACTTTTTGATCACGAGGATTGGTCATGGGATGATATTGGATCGGCGGATAGTCATGATCGGTCATAGTGCCTGACCGTGGGTAGTTCCGCCTAGCTATGCACCGATACACGGACGATCCAATGCGATCGTCTTTCAACCAAAAATATATCATTCCCTATTTAATTCTTAATGATAAAAAATGATTCTTGAATTGGTGATGTCCAATGGTTGATCGGTAATACACTGGCCATGAACCATATGGGTGGATCGGGTGCCAATCGAAATGAGCCCAGGGATAGACCCGGCTATTCTGTCACTAATTCTAAGGTCCATGAGTGTCTTGGTTTAGTGCCAGCCCATGGATAGCCTTAGAATTGGCATTGAATCAACCGAAGAACCAAGGATCGAAAATAAAGGAAATCAGTCACGGCAAGCTCGACGATAGGCTAGGGACCAACCCGAGAGCCAATCCTAGACCTAGACGGACACAGTCGTGCCTACCATAGGGCCATCCAAGGAGTTGACCAATGACCGACCCTCTAGGCTTTCGACCACCTAAGGGAACAATTTGGGCAAGCATGGGGTACAGTGGCTGAACCTCGGTGTATGTGATTCGGTTCTTCGAGGTGTACATAATGATCCCTTTCTTGGCCCCGGAATCAACTTGGATGATAGAATTCTCTAGACCGCATTCTTGAGGAAGGAAAGAATAAAGCGGAGAAAATTATAGAATATCTTCATTAAATGAAAGAGGATGAGGGGTCCCTTGACTTTTCAATTGTCATGATGGAGGTAAAAAATATATTGGAAGTTCTAGAAAAGGTGACACACACGTGGACCAATTGAAGAACGATACACAGACCCCTCATTAATGACCGAAGATTATAGATTTGCCAAGTTGGCAACTATGGCATCATTAATGTCAAACTCCATTAAATGCAGGGTATAGGTGGATCATACTTATTTTTAGAAATTGTTTCTGAGCACAAGAGAGCAAGAAGCTACTTTTTCTACTTCTTGTTTCGGTTTCAAATCTATTCATGTGCCACTTTTCTATTCCGAGGAATAAAAAAATTAACTGACGTTACCAAGCAGATTTTTGTTCTTTTTCTATTTCAGGAACAAAAGAATAATAGAACAGAAAAATTGGAATGTTATCATGCAAACCTAGCTTGTTGACAGAAAGCCCGATTATGAGAAATCAGACTTGGATGTTGTCCTCTACTTACTTTTATTATTGAAAGCTAATTAGTTATCAATGTATTCAGGTCATATTTTATTCGGAATAAGTGATCAATTTTATTTGTGAACTTGAATCGAATGGCCCGCAAGAATATTTGGACATAGAAGATATTTGACATGCTTAATCCAAATAAAAAGTAGAAAAATGATACGTTGACAATATTTTTGGAAACATGGCTAATGACAAAATGCCTCTTCTGATTTATATATTATGCTCGAGCATGGCTTCTAATTTCTTTTTTATATTTTTAAAAAAATCAATTAGTTGATGAAAAATTTAAGCAAAATCTCAATAGTGATAAATTATTTCTACTTCATGGTTATTTTTTCATAGGGAGTTCGAAATAGGAATGACTGCAAAAAGAATATTAATACAAAACACTGTACATAATATTTAGACTTAGACAAATACATCTCATTACAAAATCAAATCACACCACACAAATTCCATCGTTTGAAATACAAATATATAAGATTCAATCCTACATAAATACATCTCATACAAAAATTACATCTTGAAAGAAAAATGCAAGTCTCAATGTTACAAGCCGCTCTCCTTCAACATGAGTCGGGCGAGATGGTGTCATCCTCCCCCCTTGCCTCAACTTGAGAATGTTCCTTTGGCGTCAGAATTTCCATTAGATAGGATCTGCCAACGACAGTCATCTCTAGTTTCTTGTCGGATAACTTTGCCTGTTGTCCCCAATAATTCTACCAGCCCTATTGACGGTCACCTCAGATATAATAGTTAAAGCCAGCAGAGAAGAATATCGTGAGCCATTACGGGGAAAAACAGGGTAATGGGAAGTGCCAGAATACCATTTCCCTTATGTATCAGAAACATACATATACATACATGATGCCTAATTAAGCCCGCTATTTGAGCCTGAAGTTTTTTGTGCATGTCGATGGAAGTGCCAGAATGTCACTTATTATTCCATCCGGCAAACTTTAGTGCTTAGTTTAATGACAAAACTGGACAATGTCTATCAACCGCTTAGTGTAAAGAAACCACAGGGTTAATTTTATTATTATTATTATTATTGAATAACTTTTTGGCAGTGCATACCTATGGAATAGCAAGAATATTGCATATTGATTCTTCCATCTAGCTAAATATGGTACTTAGCTAAATTTGGTACTTAGTCATTTTTTTTTGGGAAAAACTCAAATAAGGACCCAAAGTGAGCCTACTTTCTCAAATAAGGATCTGAAGTGACCGTTGTTCCAAATAAGGACCCGAAGTGGCTAATAAGTTTCAAATAAGGACTTGAACCTGCCGGCCGGCCAAAATGTTTACCAGCCGGCGAGCGTGCGACATTTCCAGTGGTCGGAATATGGGCAATTTTGTCCCAAAAAATTATAGATAGAAATTAATAAATCCTAAAAACAAAACCCCTAAACTCTTCACGTTCTTCTTCTTCCGCTCTTCATCTTTTACATTCTTTGTCCCCTCTCGTTTGGAGAACCCAAAATCTCTGTTGATGGAGCAAGATCCCTGTCTCCCTGAGTTCCAAAGGTACGTGCCCTCCCTCCCTCCCTCCCTCTCTCTCTCTCTCTCTCTCTCTCTCTCTCTCAATTTGAACGAAACTAACCTTGGTTGAATGGGAGTGTGAATCAAAGCGTATGACGAACCTAGGAAAAGATAATGAAGAATCGAGGCCCTCGTGTTACACACGAGTGTCTCAATAATGAAAAGGTGGCTTTACTCAAGATTTGTCTTCTTTGTTGGAAAGAAACGAAGATAGAAAACAAAAGAAGAAGATGTGAAGAAACAAAGGTAGGGGTTTCTTGTTGTGTTTCAATTTGTGTTCCATTAACAGAAAATTTCCATGCTCCAAGCAAGAGAGGACAAAGAACATAGAAGATGAAGAGCAGAAGAAGAAAAACGTGAGAACATGAAGAGTTTTTCTTTTTAGGTCAAAAGAACAGGAAGAGTTTGGGGGGTGGTTTTTAGGGTTTGTTAATTTCTAGCTATATTTTTTTTGGACAAAATTGCTCATATTCCGACCACCGGAAATGTCACACTCTCGCCGGCCGGTGAACTTTTTGGCCGGCCAGCAAGTTCAGGTCCTTATTTGAGACTTGTTAGCCACTTGGAGTCCTTATTTGGGACAACGGCCACTTCGGGTCCTTATTTGAGAAAATAGGCTTACTTTGGGTCCTTATTTGAGATTTTTCCTTTTTTTTAAGGGGAAATAAAACCAAATCCTCCCGAATTTTGAGGGTAGTACAAGTTTATCCTAAACTTTCAGTTGTTACACAATACCTCCCCAAACTATCATTTTATTATATCTATTAGCCTAACGTTATTTTCTTCTGTTAGCATGTGTAACGCATATGACTCATAAGGTGTACAAGTATATATTTCATCTTATCTTTTAAGGAAATATCTCTTGCACCCACAATTGTTATGAACTAAATGAAATATTATATAAATGGGAGAAATTAAATTAAATACTAGAAAAGTATAAGTAGTAGTCATATTATTGAACAAAGTTTGATAAGTATAGCCACTTTAGTACAACTAAATAAGATATTTAAGAAAAAAATACAAACCATATAAAAAGGAAAAGGACTTGATAACAAAAAGATGAAATGATAAAAATTGGTTACTCATTACTTATATTCGTAGGCATAATGTCTTCAGCTTTTAAAAGGGAATGAGAAACTGAAATCTATTTTTTTTTTAAAATAAATTTATTGATCTTCATCTTTTTCATTAATTAACAATTTGAAATACATAATGAGTGCCGATTTGTTATTTGCCCTTTTGTCATTTAGGTCTTTTTACAACATTGTGTTTCTTGTTCTTTAATTTCTTATTAATTCTATAAATATTTTCACAAATTAATAATATTCGTTGAAGTATTATTAGTGATATTTAATTTTATGATATTAATATTCTAAATAATTAATTTTTCTCCATTCTTTATTTTAAATTTTTTAAACCAAAATCAAGGATAAAAGAAAGATTTGAATATAAAAAAAAATGAGATGAAAGGACACAAATGGAAAAAAAAAAATCTCAATAAGAAGATGGTGAAATAACAATAATTGGTTACTCATTATGTACATTTAAAGGCTTAATTAATTTATAAAAAAATCAATTAACAAGATATTTAAAAAGAGTTATAAAAGGAAATTATTGCTTCAACTCATAAAAGGAAATGATTAACTGAAAAGTAAAGTGATTTTTCTATATTATCTCTTGATCAGTCTTTTTTGTATTAATTATTTATTAAAAGTACGTAATCAGTATCCTCCACTTTTTGTTATTTTCCTTCTTGTTATTCTGGCCTTTTTCATTTTACTAAATTGTGTTATGTTTCTTTAAAATATCTTATTTTTCCATTAATATTTTCATCTATGTTAATAATTACATTTCTTTTGATAATAAAGTTTCCATCAATTTATTTTCCTAGATTTTTCAATTTTTTATTTTTTAAAATCAAAGACAAAAGAGAGACTTCTATAAAAAAAAATGAGATAAACATACACATTTACCCCTTAAATGTTTTTACTATAGCACATTACCAACAAAAAAATGTAACAGTAGTTAACGGCTATAATAAAATAAAAGCTCAAGGAATAACATACAACGATTGAAAGTTTAGGGACAAACACGTATTAGTCCCAACTTATAACAATTGAAAGTTTGGGGATAAACTTGGTTTAATCCCAAAGTTCGGATAAGTTTTATGTAATTTTCCTTTTTCTAATGGTAATCCATGTTTGCACTGTAACAACCAACACTAATAAAGAAAGTGATTAATACCCCAAAAAATCTCAAACTGATATACCTATGATAAATTTATCCAAAACTAATTTTTTGACCACAAAAAACCTTAAATTAGTATACTTCTAACAAATTTACCCCAAATGACCATAAAAAACCCCAGAATGGTACACTTGTGACAAATTTAACATAAATTAATTTGTTCGATTGCTAAAAATCCCAAACCGGTACGTTGGTGACAAATATACCCTCCATTAAAGTGAATTAATACTATAAAAAATTACAAAAATAATATAACTATGACAAATAGAGAGTAAATTCCATGGTGTACCAATCAACTGTTATGTGTTATCCGATTCAACAATTTGATAGTAAAATTTAACAGAAATTAATAAAATATATATGTGTCATAACTGTATCAGTTTGGGATAAATTTATTTAAAATGTATCAGTTTGGAGTTTTTGATGGATAAAAAGTTAGTTTTTGGTAAATTTGTCACATGTGTACTAGTTTAGGGTTTTTTTTTAGGATATTAATCCTAAAGAAAATCTACACAAAGATCTTTGGAGACATAGATTTTAAAATTCCTTTTTGACTACACCTATGCGCCTCTTAGCGGGCTCCATCTTTAACATATTTGCAAAACTTCTTTTGGTTCTTTGCAATCAATTCATAAAAATAAAATTTATAAAAAATTATTTTAAAAAGGGCAAAAGCCATCAAAAAATCAAAATATGTCAACTATGATACATTTATCCTAAACAATTTCCTAAGACAAATTTACCTTCCGCCAATGTTGTGTCAATGAGGACCATTAAAAATCTACTTGCATTGATCTCGGAAAAGCAAATGTTGTTGACAATGACACTCACGTGGTTTAAGTGAAATAAAAATGACATTAGTTTGGATGAAAAATTATCTAACGAAACCTTGATTGAGGTAAATATGTCACATAGTTACAAGTTTGGATTTTTTTATATCAAAAGAAGAAGTTTATAGTAAATATGTTATAGTATGCATAATTTCGGATTTTTGATTAAAAAAAAGTTCAGGATAAATGTGTTACAATGAATATAATTTTAGACTTTTTGTGACTTTTTCTCTTTTAAATATCACCTTGAGACTTTTGATCGCCACAATTAATGGACATCATCTGATTTTTAATAGTCGAATAGTTGTTTTGAGGACCATTCCAAATCCCCATATATCATCTACCTATTTTTTTTCGTCAGAATTTGAATCTATTGTTTGTTTCGATACACCTCCATATCCCATTTTTAAAGCATCAACGTTTACAAGCTTAAAGGTGTACATAAGGTTTTAAGACTTGAAATAAAATCTAAAACATAGTTCAGGCATCCTAATAATATATGCAATTGCATTTTTGCTTTAATTTCACCAGGAAAGTTATTTGCGAATTCTATAGTTATTAATAGGTTCAATAGTTGTTTGACATATATCACGTCCTAAAAGCCTTACTTTAGTTTGCATATTTCATATTTGGTGCTAAAAATACTAATCTATTATTCCAAATAATAATAATAATAATATCAAATAGTGAAATACTTAAAATGCTTCTATAGATTTTGCAAATATTAATATATCATCTATATATACTATTGAAAAAAGTGATATAGTTTTCAAGTATATCATTATCATATTTGGAAATTCTAAAGGGGCATTTTTTTTTAAACCGTAAGGCATTACATTTCATTCACATAACCAAACGGAGTAGTGAAGGCTGTTTCATATATGAATTCTGAATCCTGCTTCGAGCTAAATGGACCTTGGATTCAACCGAGGGGGGCTGTGTCAGAGCCCAATCAAACCAGTGGATCAACAACTGCAGAAGAGGTCAAGTTAGTGTTATTGTGCAGCTCTTGAACTATCAAATAATTGAGATTTGCGAAAGCTTCTTCTTGGGTATTTTCAGCCACAGCTTTTGTTCCACCGGAAGAAGATGAACATATCATTCGTGCGGATTGGCTTTTGTGGAAAATAAAAACATGGACGACCGAATAAAAGCTGTAGTTGAACTCAAGTTTTGCGAAAGAGGAGAGGGCGCGGGGCCGAGACTTGGCGTTTTGTGCATGCTAAAAGCTTTGCCTTATGATTTTCGCCTCAAGTTTTGTTTCCGACGAGGAAGGAAGAGGTTAATCACTCGAAGCTCTGTAACGAGAAACAACAATTCAGCCGCTCACGGTGATTGGAGGTAAGCAGCAACTGCGAACTGAGACATCAGTAGTCCAGCCTCCTTCGATAACTTGGAGGACTGCGTGCGAATTCTTGCTGTTTTCTTGAGTTCCTTTACTGAAAATGAACTCTCTATCATTAATCATGTCCACCGCGTGTGTTCTGTTACGTGAATGTTGTTTTATTCGGAAGCAATATGTACGATGGACTCGTCCTTACTCATGTTGCATTGGAAACCCATAGTACAAGTACAAATGGAACATTTTTTTTTCCAGTTTGGTTTGGTTTGGTTAAACAATCCATGAGTTTATCTTGATCCTTATTTGTGTGAAAAATGGATGTATAACAAGTAGTTTATTGATTTTAATCTTAGAAGTAGAGTAGAGTGTGTAGTTAAAATTACTGCAGACTGTAACAAATATTTTGATACACTGGACGAGATCTTGCTTCAACTCATTAGGGATTGCTCTACAATTCGAGCCAGCATTATCGGTGAACAACGATCAAGATAGTTAGGTAAAAACTAGTCTTCGAGATGAGAAGACGAGATATGGGCTAGTCCACCGAATGCTCAACCTTAGAGATGTACATGCTACCATGGTCGCTTGTTTCCATTGTCATTCATGTCATCTCTATCACTCTCCCTCGAATCTCAATAGTCTCTCTTTCGAGCAAACGTTTTTCGCATTTCCCCATAGAGTTTCCCCAAAACCCTTACCAAACACAACAACCCCTTCTAAAGTCTAGCAGCAGGAGCTCCCAAAGCACTCGTTTGACTTTCAACATCGTAGAACCAACCCGGCAAGAAGTTGACCAAGTGGACCCCGATAGCACAAACTCTACTACGGTATTATGACCAGTAACGGCCACTCCACCGTATTGGCCCAAGCACGGCATAGCCCATCGCCTTCCAAGGGCACCCGTGCACGGCCTCTCTGTGTGAGGAGCCGTGCTAGGGAGGGCTATGACCCAGTTGGGCCTAGGCCATTCCCTTGGGCCCAAACAGGCTAAACTAGAAATGACCCCAATTTTTTTTAATATCGCGAAAAATTCAAAACTAGTACACATACGATAAATCTATACCAAACCACCTTTTTGATTATCGATAACTCCAAACTTGTGCATTTATAACAAATTTGTGAAAAACTTACTCTCTGTCAGTTTCCATTAAATTAGATTAATACCACAAAAAATCATCAAAACTGGTATACCTGTGATAAATAGAAAGTAAAACCCTACATCGGAACACTCATCAATTGCCATGTGTCATCCGACTCAATAATTTCACAATAAAAAATAATAGAAACTAATGAGGGTAAATTTGTCACGAATGTAGTAATTTAAGGTTTTTTATGGTGAAAAAAGATTAGTTTTTTATAAATTTGTGATAAGTGTACTAAATTTGGTTTTTTTGTAACCTTAGCACTTTAAGAAAAACAAAATGAATGGAATGTGATCGTTCGACCACACCAAAAAAAAAAGAACTCCTACAACTTTAATTCCTCCTTCGTCATTGCCTCCATCCATTTCTCATTACTTATCACTCTCTTACATTTCCTAAAAAAATCTCGAATTCTACATACGACATTTCAAATTTCCGAGTACGCAACATACCCAACTCAGCTACATTAACCAACTCAATTCCCAGACCCAGACTTCCCACTACGAAGAGTAGCCTACTCCAACCAATACTGGGTAGTTTTTGTGTTGGAAGGTCCAAGATTTGGCGAATGTTCAGCATCGAGGTCCTCCCCAGTGACGAGAAGAAGGCCATTTACATGGCGTAAGGTGTGAAATTACCAGCAAAATCTAGTGGTTACGCGGTCCACCGCCGTTGCAACAGGCCACGATAGTAGTCCGTTCAAGTACAACGATGCTCAGGCTCAATGCCCAAATGAACAGTAGACACTCCAGGCCAAGGTACCATTTGGTCGCACCCAAGATCCGGGGTTTCTTGAGTTCGTCAAGTGGCGTTCGGTCAAATTACAAATGCATTACAAGGACCACGAACACTAGGAAATACAAGGGTCTATACAAGGAGAAATGAGCAAAGTCGGTGCAGCTGCTATCCATGGATAACTTTTGAGTGTCATTGACTTCAAACTTGGAGACTAACCTGAAGGACTGTGGCTATTGTTGTGTGCTAGAAAGGGCCGTATTGGGTATTACATCACCGAACTCTATTGTTTAAGGATCCACGTCGCCACAAATCACAAAATATTTGTGTGGAAATCATGAGATCGATGAAAGACTTTGGCATTAGGGAGAAAGCGTTTTCCATTACTTTGGATAAAGCCTCTATAATAATGTGATTACTGAAAGGGGCTAGTGAATACACCTAGAGGGCGGTGAATAGATGTACATAAGAATTTTCACAGGACTTAAAAAGATATTTTTGATTTCAGTAAATGTTGGTCATAAGACAGAATTCAACTTTTAAATGAACGAATAACTAGTAAGCATAAATAAGAAGTTCAGGGATAAGAGAAAATAAACACAGAGTTTATAGTGGTTCGGCTTAATCCAAGCCTACGTCCACTCTCCCGCAATGATAGCACACTAGCTGGATTTCACTATGAATCAAAAGAGTCGTTACAGTATCATGTCCTTGATTCCACAATGTAAAGACTTTGCTATACTTCCTCAAGGTCTCACAAATATTTAAACTCTCTTTTGAGTACAAATTTCTTGCTCAACAATTGAATCAACAAAGAACAAAGAGCTTCAGACTTTGGAATTTCTCTATCATGCACACACTCGAATAACTAGAGCTTCTTCCTTATATACTCCTTCATGCCTTCATGTCTGTTGGCATCTTCCAAAGAAGTACTTCCAATCTACCCGTTGGACAGAATCAATTAGGAAGATCTCAAGTTACTTAAGGAATGTGATGATAGCCCACCAATCCTGCTCACCCATACAATTAGCATCTAGGTTTTCATAAGTAGAACCTTCCAAGTATATATTGCCAATCAACGAATCTAATTTACTAGTATCAAATTCAAAACGAATATTAGATCTTGAGATGCTATCTCCAGCCGTGAGAAACTTCTTTAGCCGCTCGAATCAAATCCTTAAATAATACTCAATTCTGAATAAGTCTTTTTCGTCAGTCTAGAAACTGTCAATGAGGGCAGACTTTAAAACTTGAATTTGGCGGTTTTCAGATTTTGACGGAAAGTCTGCAAGTCTTCAGACTACACTGATGGAAACGTTTTGTCAACTTCAAAACACATAAGGAGGTTTTCTCCAACAATTACTAGGAACATGGACGCCTAGATGTGGCTCGCTTGCAATGGCCAGTTCTTCCGTGTATGTTGCATAGTGTGGTGTTATCAATCTTTGTGCACAACATAATCTTAGACTCTTAAAGATTTTTATGATTCTTCTGTGAGTCGTATAAGCTGGTGGGTTCACTACCTAGGTTTCACCCCCTTTAAGGATTTAAGATATGGAGACGATGTGCACGGAATGCGGAAGGGAGCCCCAAAAAGCTCCCTCAGATGTCAAAATTAGGTGGAATTCCACCTATCTGATGTTGCAGAAGGCCTGCGATCAGATTGATGTGTTGACCTCCTTTTCTTTCCATTATTATAGGTTGATTGGAGGGTTGCCAAACCATTCAAGCACTTCCTGGAGGTGTTCAACGACGCCACATAGGTGAGCGACTATCCATTGACCAATTGAGTTTTGTCTTTCCTCTTCTCGATTTCATAGGAATGAGTAGCTAAACAATGTGACGCCTTTTTGGGTCTTGTCATTATTGTCATTAAGAGAAATTGCACAAGTACTTCGAGGAAATTCATCCTCTTTCGTATGGCATCTACGTGTTCAGATCCGAGATTCAAGATAGAGGGACTGGTAATTCGGGACTCATAATTCTGTCAATGTTCAAGAAATACTGGCCATGGTGTGAAGCTGGTGGGACAATCACTAGAGATACGTTGCAAGCAATTCGGTCCCATGGACTGAGACACCATCCTCATCGAGCAAAAAGAACCAACCCCCCAAAAAAAAAAAAAAAAAGTTTGGAATCTTATACAGAAAAGAGAGCAGTTCATATGAGTTCCTCTAGCTCTTGTAAGTCTATGATGGATAATGATGAGCGACATTGAGAAAGTTAGCCGTGAGAAAGTTGATGCGCTAATCGAATCAATGGGGACAACAATCAAGGTTGTCCGACAAGAATCTGGAGATGACCGCCGTAGGCAAATCTTAGGGTTCGTTCATTTCATGAAAAATAATTTTCATGAAAACGTTTTTCGAATTTTCCGGTATTCGTTTCACGGAAAATAAACTACTCAAAGAAAATGTTTTCCATCATTAGGAAAAAAAACCTTCAAAGATGAGAAAAATGTTTTCCACTTTTCGAAAGTGGAAAACATTTTCCATAACTTCTTGTTCTTTTCATCAACACATTTTTGTTTTATTTTTATGCTTTCTTTTTATTTTTTATTTTTTTTCTTTTCTTTCTTTCCTTTTCATTTTTCTTCCTTAGCCTTGGCTGATCACCAACCACGACGGCGGCCGACGATCGGCTGCGGCCACAAGCAAACTCGAGCCTCACCCCAGGCCAGTGAGGCTTCGCCTAGCCATATCTGCCGAAGGCGAGCTCAAGCCTCACTAGATCAGGCGAGGCGGAGCTCTCTCCGGCCTGGGGTGAAGCTCGGCCTCGCCAAATCCGGCGAGCTGGCAGAGGTTCGCCGGGCTCTAGCGAGCCGCGAGCTCGCCAAATCTGGCGATGGAGCTCAAGCTCGCCTGGATCAGGAGCCCGAGCTCCACCGCTAGATCCGACAAACTCAAGCGAGATCGGTCAAGCCTCGAGCTCGCCGAATCTGGTGACCGGGTCTTGGTCGGCCACCGGGCAACTATCCATTGTCAGGTGTGTGACGGCGTAGGAAGGAGGAGGAAGCCTGACCTGACGCGGCGGCGGAGGAAGGAGGAGGAAGGAGGAGGAAGAGGGAAGGAAAAGAAAAAGGAAAAAAGAAATAGAAAGAAAAATAATAAATAATAAAAATTTCGATTTTAAAAAAATACAAATAATTAAAAATTCATTTTTTAAAAAATATAAAAAATAAAACTAATTTTTTGGTAAATTAAAAATATTAAAACTCAATTCTAGATAATTTTTCCAAATAATTAAATTAGCTAATGAATGGTGAAAAATATTTTCCACTCAAAGTTTAGGTTTCGGCTAAACATCAGAAAATAGAGTCATTTTCCTGGAAAATGATTTCTAGGAAAATGTTTTCCGGAAACTTGATATTTTCCGCGAAACGAACGGACCCTTAATTGATGGAAATAGTGAAGCCAGAGAAGAATACTTGAGTTGGAGGCGGCGCGAGAGGATGACAATATCTAATCTAATTCATGGTGACAGTGAGCAGTCCGCGGCATTTAAATTTGTATTTCTCTTTTCATAATGTAATATTATATAAAATGTATTTCTCTAAGTAAGACCCTTATGTAATTTTATTATAACCGATGCAATTTGTGCAGTGTGATTTGATTTCTAATGAGATGTTTTTGTCTAAGTTAGAGTCTTACTACTACTACTACTATTTTTTCCCCGCAATAATCCCTACTCCCCATAAAACATAATCATGAATTTAAGTTGGGGATTCAACCCCCATGTTTTGTAAAGAGGCAGAATGAAAGTCTTAAAAATAAGAATTATAAATTATTTTTTTTTGTTTGTCCTACTCTAGTTATTATTTTTCTAATTCTTATAAAAATAAGAATTAGAGTATGACGGACACAAAAAAAAAATGCATTGATGAGCTAAATGTATTTTTAATTATTTGACAAATTTTAAAAAAATAATTTAAAAACCAAGCCCGAGCATAATATGCCCTGGCTTGGCATGCGGGCCGGCATGGCCCGTCATTGCCATGGGCAGTGCCGGCTTGAACACAGGAATTCCTTTGACGTACTAGGGACACATAAAAATGTCACGCCTCGCGGCAAGGCCCATAGCCATTGCTAATTATGACTCTTATAAAGCAAGACATTTTCTTTCAAATTTTCGGTGGGTGCAATGAAAAGTGGGGGCACCCAATTAGATTCGACCAAACATGCCTTAAAGGATGCTGAGATCCTGCGTGTCTTCAACTCGTGAAGGTTGGTTCATAGGAAGGGAAGATTCAAGGCATAGAATACACGTTTGATTGGATGGGCAGATGCTGAGAATTTGTGGCATTGCGGTTCTTTCTTCAACAACAACGGCATCGATTGCATCATTGGATCTAATTCTCGTTCGACCCAAAAAGGTAGTGAAAGAGAAACACCGTACCTAGTCGCCTCAGACGTGGCTTCACAAGGACCACGAAGAGACATTTCTTATGTTTTATTTTCTTTCTTTTCATTAACTCAATTGATTAAAAAAAAAAAGGCCCAAGAGAAGCTTCTTACAATGAACCCACTTTTATTCTCCCTACAAATGTTTGCTTCTCGAAATTTTCGCTCCATTCACTTTATATTTCGGCTAATCTTTTTAATATTTATGAATAAAGGACACCATTTCCTCTTCTTCTTCTTTTTTTATGAGTCAACCCACTTTTTTATTTCGGCTTTTCATGGGTTGATATTGTTGCGCAATTAAGCATTTAGATGTTATATCAATTTTTGTCATTTCACCTTTTTTATTATTGAGGCGTTTTCACGTTCTATTTTTGTGACTTTTCCATATCGTTATTTACGGGAATTCCCCTTTTACCCTGGATTTTTAATAAAAAGAAAAGTATAAAGATTTCAAAGAAAATGTAATTAACTAAAATATATTTATTAGAAAAATGAATATCATTGATAATTTTTTAAATAAAAATTATAACTAGGTTAACATATTAATAGAATTAATATAATATTTAAGAAAAAGAACTATGATCTAGTAAAAAGGAAAAATGCCTCAACAACAAAAAAGTTCAAATAACAAAGAGTTGGATACTCATTGCGTACTTTTAAATCGTTAATTAATGCAAAAAATGACTTAATCACTACAAATTTTTTTAAAAAATCACTTATTAGTTAATCATTTGCTTTCATGAGTTGAGATTATCATATTCTTTTTATTACTTTTTTTCTAAAAATGTTTAGTCAATCAATTTTAGTTACATCAATTTAGTCCTTAAATATCACAATGAATAACCAAATCTTGTCGTTTCACCTTTTTTTATTAATGCCTTTAAATTATTTCTGAAAATATATTTTTTTTTTTATTTCGTTAATGTTGCTATAATCAGATTTTGTTTCATACGATTATTGATATTTATTTTTCTATAATTAATATTTAGTTAATCTATTTTCTGCTATATTTTTCAATTATGTATAGCATTATGGGTAAATGAGAGATTTCCTTCCAAATATGAGATGAACTATATACTTGTATCCCTTGCAGATCGTGTGCATTGACATACTAATACATATAAAATAACGTAGGTTAATGACCGTAATAAAATGAAAGTTCTGGGGTATTGTTTAACAATTGAAAGTTTATGGGTAAATGTATCGTTCCCTCAAAATTCAACAAGAGTTTTTGTAATTTCTCTTAAAAGAAAAAACATAGCTGGAAACCAAATTTGGCTGGATGGAATAATTATTATGTAATATTCTTGTCCTTTAAAAAGGTATGCACTACAAAAAAATCAGGCTCTACCCCATAGAAATATTCAATGAGAACAAGTAGACATTGTGGCTAGTATCTAAACACACAAGGAGTTGATAGACATTATCCAGCTATTGTCATTGAACTAAACAAGAAAATTTGCTTTGCCGCATATAAGTTGTTTTAGCACTGTCATTGCCGCATATAACATAAACTTAGGAAGACTAAGACTTCCCAAGACGCAAATTGGCTTTGTTACTTCACTTTTCACATTTTTATTTTTCATTTGAATGAAATATTATTTAATAATCAGCATTAATTGTTGTTCTTTTGTTCAAAATCAACAATAATATTCGTCTAACTTTTTTCATGTTTAATCATATTTTAATTATTCATTCATTTATCTCTATGGTACTTGTCTATTAGATTTATGTCTAGATTTTCATGTATCTTATCAAATATAAGCTTGATAAAAGGAAAAAGAAAAGCTAAAAAGAAAAAAAAACAGCAAAAAACTGAAAAAGGAAAAAAAAAAATGAAGGAATGGGGCAAGAGAGAGCACCGTGATTCCCACGGCCACCGCCATGCCGTGATGGTAGGTAAGGTCAATTCTAAGTTGTTAAGGTATCTTACATTATTTTTTTATTCAATTTATATGCTGTTTATGTACACATGGTCTTCCTCCATTTATTACTTTTTTGAATTGGATTTTCTAATATATTATAGAAGCCACATTCTATCCACTTTATTTTTAACTTGCACATGAGAGGGTGTATTAAAGTATCACGAGGGATTATTGAAGTATCCTATACCGGTCTCTCTCCACCTATTAGCTCAATGTTTCTTTTTAATATTAACAACACAATGTGATTGAGTATAAATGAATTATCATCAGATTTTTCTTTTGTAATAAGAATACTCTAAAGCCTAGAACTTGGCTTTTCTGTTTGAGTATAGTTGGTGATTTTCTTGCCTTTTTATAAAAAATTTATAGGAGGGTGGTTATTTATTTTGTATGGTGGTGTGCTGCTGGACGGCAATTGTTTCACACTAAATCCTTTGACAAAAATACCGAGAATCAAGTTTTGTCTTTTGAGGATTTCCATGGATGCTGATATTCTTTTGGTCGACTCACCGTACAGTTCCAATTAAATTGTTGTTAGGTGATGATGATGACTCATCTTATTACGCTAGAATAAGGAAGGAGAGGGGATTAGAAAGATTGCAAGCCTGTCATTAACTAAATCTAAAGAGAGCAATTGTTATAAATCATTGTTCTCCATATTTGATTGTGTGTTTCTGCACATAGTTAGGCCCTAAGTTTGGAGCTCACGTGAAAAGTAGCCACATCAATGTCAAGTATATTATCAATCATATTTTTTCTCTTGGGATGGAATCAGATTTTAAATAGCACACGCTATATTTGAATGCGAAACATATTCATTCATTTGAGCAGGCTTGAGAGCGAAAAAAGAATTGCCCATCGAGCTCGGCTCAACCTAACCTATATATAAGGGAAAACAGCTATTCGAGCTTGAGGGCAATGACTCTTCTCTTAGACCTTGGAGCTACCAAGACTTGCCCAGCGTGGTTTTATTGTTTGGCGAATGGCAAGCCTAAATGGGTTTGGGCAAGCACAATTCTTCTTGGGCTCTGGCTCGCCCCGACACTATCATTTATACTAAGAAAGTATAATAGTTTACAAAATCATAGGCTGGGCCAGGTAAGAATTTTGATGGTCGATATCCAACTTGGTCCGTCTAGACTCCTTATTCAATAGTTCTACAAATAGTGAGTGTTGTCCTAGCCGAACAACTTTTTTTCACCTCATTACCCGAATGGTATGTCAAGTCCAAGTGCAATCCGATCCTTTTGGGATTAAGGCCCAAGAGTTTGGGCTGTTACCTTCTGAGGCCCACATGCCAATGGCGGCCCATTCAATGCCTTTGAAGCATGATGTTAGGGCTTAATCCTACTACAGTTGTCAAAATCAGTTTGAATTTGCATTTAACACTGAGAGCACCTAAAACATTTCGAAAATTTACGCATAAAATCTTCCTATTCTTTTAAATTTTGAATTTTTATTTCATACTACAAAATTTGAAGAAGGGGCATGTTTCGGGGAACTAACTAAGAACTCCTTTTTCTTTTTTGCCTGCTTCTCTTCGGTCTTAAATTAGGAACTCTACTAAAGGAAATACATAAGCTCCGAGGTACCAATATTGCTTCATATGCAAAATGTTGATATTATTGACTTGTTCTTATTTGTAGCCTGCTTCAAATATTAAGATTTTTATTTTGTCAAAAAAATTAAGATCAGTTGATTGCAACGGATTGCTTTTATGTTGAAGTTTTGGCAAAGCCATTTTGCATTTTCCTTTTGTTTTTCCCTGACAAGGGGAAAATTGCTCAAAAGTTATTTTGTGACATCCTGATTTTCAGATTCTGATTTCAATCGAATGAGTTGGGCCTTTCATCGACGTAACTATAGTGCTTTTCTCTGAGATGACTACTCACGAGATAACTAGCCTATCAGGTGAAGTCGTTAGGAATATAAACGCAATAGACTTTAGAATTCGACCAGGAATCGACCGCTCGACCGTGCTAGTCTACAAGGGTCATTACAGCACAGTTAAAAATTGATTAAAGATCAGAGATAGGTTGGTTCGACTGAGATGTGTGGTTAAACGTGGGTGATTCCACTAATTTGTAAAATTCTCGTCGATTGACACTAGACTGATTTTTCTGTCGTTTTGGCGCCCTGTGTCCATATTTGAAACCCTGCAGAAAACTGACTTTGTCTTCCCTAGTTCTAAATCTAGGTCAAATGGTATCAAAGCCATGGTTTCATTTCTAGTTTATCCGTTCCATGCGCTTAGTAGGTGAATCCAGTGCTGAGAAAATTTTCCACTTTTGTAAGCACATAGATGCCTCTTACCATCAATTTCTTCAAATAGGACGATGGCCCAATATTCATCACTGGCGTCGGTCTAGAGAATTCTCTTCCTAGTTGATGGAATTTGTAACGGAGGAAGAGACTTCCACTTTTGTAGGCACATATATGCCTTTTACCATCAATTTTTTCAAACAGGATGGCGGCCCAGTATTCATCACTGGCGTCGGTCTGGAGAATTCTCTTCCCAGTTGATAGAATTTGTAATGGAGGAAGAGACTGCATGATCTCCTTAAGTTCAGCGACTGCATTAATCTGAGCTTTTCCCTAAGGTGGGGAATTCTTCTTGAGCATAGTTTGTAATGGGATTAGCAGTTTTGCAAGATTTGGAACAAAATCTCTGAAATAATTGATTATCCCTAGAAATTGTTGAACTTGCTTTGTGGTGAAGTTTTCCTCAGGAAACTTTAGCAATTCTTGAGTAATATGTGGCCCTAGATAATATGTACCTTTGTTAAGATGCATACCAAGAAATTCAATTTCTATCTGGGCAATGTTCATCTTTATTTGGGAAAGCATAATTCCATGCTTTTTCATAATATCTGCAAACTGCTCAAGAAGTTAGTAGTGTGACTGCTCATCAGGACTATAGAGTAGAATATCATCGATGTATACTGCTGCACTTGACAAGATTGGTTGAAAAATTCGACACATGGCTTTTTAGAAAAGTGATGGTGCAACTTTTTGGCCAGGAGGAAGAACTTTCCATTATAAGTGTTGGTTTGGGATACAAAACCCTGTCTTGGGTCTGTCTTCAGGATGAATGCCCAACTGCCAAAATCTGACTTTGAGGTCAAATTTGGAATAGATTTGGGCTTTGGATAATCCAGCAAAAAGAGAATTTCTAGAAGGTAGGGGAAATTTATCATCTTGGAGGAAAAGATTAAGAGGTTGGTAATTTATTACCAATCTCATCTTTCCTCGGTTCTGCTCAGCACGCTTGTTGACATAGAAAGTTTCACAAGCCCATTGAGAATGAGAGATCTCAATAAGGCCTTGTTGCAACAATTATGAGCATTCTCTTTGAGCCAAAACCAAGTGGTTTGGATTCATTCCCATATGACTTGCCTTGGTTGGATTGACATCTTCATTCCTTTTGAAAGGAATGCGAACAAAGAACTCTGGGTTTTTTCATAAATGATGAGAACACTTCTGAGCGAACTCATAATGAGATTCCGAACAAGATTCTAATAGTTTTTGCATGATCGAATCTAACAGATTCATTTGGATGGAAAAAAGTATTTAAATATTGATAAATTTAGAGAATTGATCCTTATACTTAAGACATTTTTCGAGGAATGATGCGAAGTTGAGAAATTTGAGTCATAATATCCCAACCGATGATCAAATCTTTGTTGAGAAGACTTAAGCCAAAGATTTTTGTGGTTATAGAACATTGTGGAAAAAACTGGACAATTATCGGAGTAGTTCTTACATTTGTAGAGAAAGTATCTCTCGAGGCAGAGTTGAAATACTGGACGCAGGAAGTCCAATATTCTTCAGGAAGAACTTTAGTGTCTAAGATTGAAGAATCTGTTCCAATGTCTATTAGAGCAATGACAGTGATTGGCTTGGCAAACTTTGAAGTGAATATTTTCACGGGAAAATGGGGACAATGAGTTTCGCTTGAAAATATGTCAGTGCTTTCTTCTAAATGGGTTAAAGATATGTGAAAGATATCTTCAGGATCTGAATCCGAATCAGTTTCACTAGGAGTTTGGTAACAAGGGATGATACAAAGAGTTTGGTCACATGGTTCTTCATCCGCAGAAACTAGAGATTCGATATTATCATTTTCAAGAGAAATACCAATTTCATTCTTTATATGATGTATCAAATGATTCTGACATTTTTTCCCTTGAGGACAGTTTTTAGCAAAATGTCCTTTTTGGTTGCAGATGAAACATCGATTTGACTTCTTGTGGCCTGAGTGATCTTTCCTTTTGCGTAGGTATCGTCATTTCTTCTTTTTTCAAAAGTGCTTAGAGCCATGCCTGGATTTGTTTATTCAGAGCTTCTTGAAGTGCTTCTTTTTCCTGGAAGGAACCATCACAGTCTTTGTTGGAGCATTTGATCTTTAGGTTTTGACGAGAGTAGGCTCTATCAAGCTCTCTGTTGTCGTGGATATAAGTCTGGATCATTTGACGCTTCATACACAATTCTTCCAAGAACAAATGAATTTCTTGTTGGAGTTCTCCTAATGGAACATCCTGGATCCTTCTCTGTTTAGACAGAAATGTTCTCTCTATTGTTTGAGATAATTCTTTGGGGATAGAAGTCAGAAATACATGCTTCAAGTTTGCATCAGCTCCAATTTGGTAGAAGAGCTTAAGCATCTCATGATAATGCTTATCAAGATGTCTTTTCTGGAGAGAGCAGCATCTTCTTTCGAAGAATTCTCTTCTTTTGAGCTCTATGAGATCAATAGGTTTACCCACAAAGAAATGGTATAGGAAAGTAACGGCATACTGAAAGTTTGGCGCCAATAAAAAATGAAGTTGATCTTGTTCTAACACAGATTGCCACCAAAGTTTAAGACTGCCTGTAAACCTTGTAACAAAATTTAAAAGAACATCATACTTGTCCTAGTTGGTGATGGCTTGGGTATTTAGCCAAGTATGAAATTCTTTGAGTCTTTCTGGCCATTTATGATAAGGAATGTCATCAATAGTGAAGAACTGTTTTGATGAAGTGGACACATTCTGAGAGAGATTGTTTGATTGGACAACCTCTGGTTCAGAAGGGTTTGATTCCATATCATGTTCTGGAGGATCAGCCATGAATATTGATGAAGTTACTAGGGCTATAGGGAAGGAATCGATGGTAGGGATCGAAAAGGATGATGAAGACGAAAGAGATACCAAATCTGATTCAGTATTAAAGATGTTTGGAAATGTTTGTTCTGTTGGAAACAGAATCTGATCTGTCGGAATAACGGGATCAATCTGTGGTGGAGGTTGTTAAGTATCAAGATTAGGATGTGGTTCCTAATTACCTAAATCTCTGAGAAAAGATTCTAGTGGATTTGACAGCATCAATTGATATGGTCTTTCTCTTATAACAAGTGGAGATTCTTCGGGCCATTTCTCTTTTCCCTTTTCCTTCCTTATGCGATCTAGTTCTTTGAGGCGATTTCGCATTTCAGCCACATCTGTCTTGTCCTGTCTGACAAGAACATCTACAATAGTAGCAAAGATGGACGTCTGAGGTATTGGAGGAGGAAGGGGGTCTGCTCGCAGAGTGGTCGGAAATGGATTAAGTCTTCCTTCTTCAAGAATCTAGATTTGCCTTTTAAGCTTGTCTATTTCTGCCTGAGGACTTTCGAAATAATGGTATCCCAAATGTTGTCCTAATTCCAGGGCATGAAGCCTCTTTTGGAAATCGGAAAGCATCTTCTTGGTGGTTTCATCATATCTTCGCAAATCTTGCTGTACATTCCTTATTTTGGAATCAATTGCTTTAAAGGCATTGTTATGGGCTAAAAAAGTCTCCGATTGCCAATTTAGGACAACTTCAGCAATAGGAGTTCTTTTCTGTCTTCCATGCTCATCCACATCAGTAAGGGCAGGTATTTTAGGAACATGTCTATATTTGCCTTGTGGATCAACAAACTCTTCTGGAGTGGGAAACGAGAGTTTAGAACCTTCCTGAGCAAGAGGAGGAAAGTCTGTTTCTTGGAACATGGCGATGGAGGAGCTATGTGGTGTTTCTGCTTGAACCTCAAGTGGATAGGAATGTTTCTTTGCCCATTTCACAATTGGCTTATAAAACAAGGAAATAGCTGGTTTTTTCTGAGGAGGAGATGGAGGAGGTGATGGAGGTGGTATTGGTGAAACTGGATGAGGAGCAGAGAACTCTGGTGGTGGAGTTGGTGCATATGAAACCATAAACTGAAATTTATCACACTCACCAAGAGTATCAACGGAGGAATCTCTGTTCAGATACCTTTGGTACATAGGATCTTTTGGCCTTTTACGTCTACGCCGAGGTATTGTATGTGGATCTTCCTCGTCGGGGGAATTTGTGTAGTAAGAGCACTGACAAAAAGGATCCCAAAAACAGTGACCATGCTTGTCTTTGTAGTAATGAATAGGATGTCCATCACTGTTGAAATGTCTAACAAGTTTTTTTGGATGTGGCTCAGAAATTGATTCAGGAACACATGGTTCAATCATGAAGAGAGTTTGGAATATGGAAGGAGGACCTTCTTCCTTTTCCTTGCTAAATTTGATGGAAACAGTTCCATCATTTTTTCTGACAAACTCGGAATCAGATGACTAGAAAGGCTTGTTATTCTAATGCAACTTTTCATAGCTAGTAATCCAAGTCTCTGGAAGGAGCTTGGCCAACCTTTCCTTCGGGATCTGTCTCGGAACATGAATGCAAGATGCTTGATCATTTTGCATGGAAATGAATAAAGTATCTTCATTTCCATTGTGGAAATTTAGATCAATGGCATGGTTTTGCACTCTGTAAACCATCTGGTAGTGCAGTGTGGCAGCAATAGAGTGAGCAATTTGGGGTGCTCCAGTGAGCTGGATCCGGACTTTCAGAAAGGAGAGTAACTGTGGATCTGAAAGGGCAATATTGAAGTTTGGATACAAAGTAAAAAATTGTTCCAGCATTTAAAGTGGTTTGGACAGTACCAATAAAAGCATGCTAGTATTCTAAAAATCTGGTATCCAATAAAGCAATTATTGCCACTACTGGCAAGCCCTTGCGATCATGGAAAGTAAGAGCAAGACGCACAGCTGCATAATGAACATGAGAATATCCTTGTTAGATCCACTGTCTAGGAAATTCTGGGGGAATTTGAAGGGTAACAAAGTATTCCTTCTCAATAGCAGGAATGGGATGCTAATCGAATTTGGAGGACTGAACATACTCCTTTACTTCCTTTGGAGTTTGGCAAATGAGTTGTCGAATAGAGCGGATGGGTGAAAACGACGAAGTGGGTTTAGCAAAAGCATAATAGGGGTTCATCAAGGGAAGCTGGGTTTCGGAAATCTTGGTTTCAACACTAAGAGAGACTTCATAAAGATAGTCTATCTTAGAAGCATTTGAAACACGAAAATCAGAAGGGGTGGAAGAAGACGGAGATGGAGTGAGAGAAACAGGTGCTTCAAGTATTTCGGGATCTGCCATAATGTGGAGAAATCTTTTCAGCACTGGATTCACCTACAAACCATTCCTCCAGATGCATGGAATTATAATGTACCCACTGTATGGGATCATTATATTCTCACTCCTGAAGCTACAGAAGCTCTCGTAGAATTCAGACAAGTCTCATCATCACAAGAGCACGAAATGGCAGACACGGATGACATTGCATAGTCATCTCAAGACCCCTATGATCAAGGACCTTTGTCCTTATCTCAAGGCATAAACACCTCCTTCTATGCACAGTCATCTAATTGGCCTCAACCAAACATTCCTCCCAATACTGCAGACATCGACAACACAGATTGGGCACAAGAAGAAGCATATGCATCTACACCAGTTTCGCTCAACCAGATCCTTTCGCCAGAAGACCTCGAGGCACTTGAACAAAAATATGATGAATATCTTTTAGCAACAATGCACAGCTCAGATGATTCAGACTATGACTACAATGTTCGTGATGGACGAGACCACTGAACAAGACCATTGTCTGTACAAGTTTATTGTAGCAAGTTACTGTTCACTTTTAATATAGCAGTAGGCTAGGGAAATCACTGTTCATACAGTGCGAATAATTCCCGACCAAATGCTTTCGGTGCCTCTGTTTGTTTCAGGACCCGTGATATTGGTCCTTGTTTGTGTGTGACCTCTAATTGCCTATAAAAGGCGAGGAAGATGTAATGTGTTGGGCAGAGTCCCTTAAAGTAAAATGTGTGCTTTGTGTAATTCTCTTATGGCTTTCTAAACTCCCTCTTCTTCTCCAGCCTAGTAGGATCCTCTGAGAAATGTAGCTCGGATAGTTAGAAATGTTATCATCCTGGTTCTATTCGGGTGTCTCTAGACTCTGAACTAAAGGTTCGAGTGGATTTCTGCTAAAAAGCTATCCCTAAATGGCTTAAACAGGAGTTGTTCGCTCAATATGTGAAGGCATATCTGCAGAAAACTGACTTTGTCCTCCTTAGTTCTAAGTTTAGGTCAAATGGTATTAGAGCCATGGTTTCATTTCTAGTTTATCCGTTTCGTGCGCTTAGTAGGTGAATCCAGTGCTAAGAAGATTTCTCCACATTATGGCAAATCCCGAAATACTTGAAGCACTTGTTTCTTTCACTCCATCTCTGTCTTCTTCCACCCCTTCTGATTTTCGTGTTTCAAATGCTTTTAAGATAGACTATCTTTATGAAGTCTCTCTTAGTGATGGAACCAAGATTTACCCAGCTTCTCTTGATGAACCCCTATTCTGCTTTTGTTATACCCACTCCGTCGTTTTCACCCATCCACTCTATTCGACAACTCATTCGCCAGACTCCAAAGGAAGCAAAGGAGTATGTTCAGTCCTCCAAGTTCGATCAGCATCTCATTCCTCCTACTAAGAAGGAGTACTTTGTTACCCTTCAGATTCCCCAAGAATTTCCTAGACAGTGGATCCAACAAGGATATTCTCATATTCATTATGGAGCTGTTTGTCTTGCTCTTACTTTCTATGGTCGCAAGAGCTTGCTAGTAGTGGCAAGAATTGTTTTATTGGATACCGGATTTTTAGAATACCAGCATGCTTTTATTGGTATTGTCCAAACCACTTTAAATGCCGGAACAGTCTTTGTTACTTTGTATCCAAACTTCAATATTGCCCTTTCAGATCCATAGTTACTCTCCTTTCTGAAAGGGCAATATTGAAGTTTGGATACAAAGTAAGAAAGACTATTCCAGCATTTAAAGTGGTTTGGACAGTACCAATACAAGCATGCTGGTATTCTAAAAATGGAATAAAAAAGTTCGAATTATAATGTACTTGCTGTCATCCTGAAGACAGACCCAATACAGGGTTTTATATCCCAAACCAGCACTTCCAATGGAAAGTTCTTCATTTTGGCCTAAAAGTTGGACCATCCCTCTTCCAAAAGGCCATGTGTCGAATTTTTCAACCAATCTTGTCAAGTGTAGCAATATACATCAATGATATTATGCTCTATAGTCCTTATGAGCAGTCACACTGCCAACTTCTTGAGCAGTTTGCAGATATTGTGAAAAAGCATGGAATTATGCTTTCCAAAATAAAGATGAACATTGCCCAGACAGAAATTGAATTCCTTGGTATGCATCTTAACAAATGTACACACTATCCAAGGCCACATATTGCTCAAGAATTGCTGAAGTTTCTTGAGGAAAACTTTACCACAAAGCAAGTTCAACAATTTCTAGGGATAATCAATTATCTCAAAGATTTTGTTCCAAATCTTGCAAAACCTTGCAAAACTGCTAATCCCATTACAAACAATGCTAAAGAAGAATTCCCCACCTTGGGGAAAAGCTCAGACTAATGCAGTCTCTGAACTTAAGGAGATCATGCAGTCTCTACAAATTCCATCAACTGGGAAGAGAATTCTCCAGACCGACACTAGTGATGAATACTGGGCCGTCATCCGATTTGAAGAAATTGATGGTAAGAGGCATCTATATGCCTACAAAAGTGGAAAATTTTCTCAGGCTGAAATGCATTATCATTCCACTTTTAAAGAAATCTTGGCGGTAAAAAATTAGATAAAAAAGTTCGAATTCCATCTCATTGGCCATCAATTCGTAGTTGAATTAGACATGGCATATTTCCCCCAAATGGCCAAGTTTAAACAAAAGCAAGTTCCAAACTCCCAACTACTTCGATGGGCTGAATGGTTTTCAAAATACTCTTTTGAAAACAAACATATTGCCGAAGAAAAAAATGTACTTGCTGACTTCCTGTCAAGACCCAAAACACCAGTAGAAATCAACATGTACATCATGAGGCATGCTTTCTATACTGCTCATCACAATGAGAAGTATAAGATTGAGAAGATAAAAGACTGGCCAAGCTGGAAATACCTCCAGGAGATCATCGAATATATCCAGAATGACGGTCTCATTGAAAATCTGGCCAAACTAATGTGGTAATGTCACACAGACCTGTTTAGATTCAATGGAGGTTTGATTCGCTATCCTTTTGGATTAAATGCAGACTATCCATTTATACATCCACTAATTTGGAAGGAAGATGATTTTCCTGATCAACTCAGATGGTTATTGTGGTACTTAACCAATAAGTACTTAATAGCTATTGAAGTTCCGACTAGAAGGTTCATTGCTAACCTCACCAAGATATTCGGACTCGGTAGAGGAAACATTGAAAAGGAAAGTGATAAAAACCTCTTAAACTTTCTTAATTGGTTTTATCCTCCGACTCACTGGAAATATCTTTTGCAAAAAGAACTGAGAACCACTCAACCGGACCCGAAAGTTCACACCATCTTGTTTTTCCGACATCCATGAGCTTTTGTCACCAATAATGGCAACATCATCAATGCCCCCCTGAGTATAAACACCTCATCATATAAGCCTATTCCACACAGTACAAAAGCTTGAGTTAACAAATCCTATCCAGGACCTGTTGGATGCTGTGAACACCAGTATCGAGAACTTCAGAGAATTTTGTGTCAAGAGAACAAAACCATTCCTTTAGATGCATGGAATTATAATGTACCCACTGCATGGGATCATTATAGTCTCACTCCTGAAGCTATAGAAGCTCTCGCAGAATTCAGACAAGCCTCATCATCACAAGAGCATGAAATGGCAAACACAGATGGCATTGCACAGTCATCTCAAGACCCCTATACTAGATGGAGAGGTCCTCTCTCTTGAGACCCCTATAATCAAGGACCTTTGTCCTTATCTCAAGGCATAAACACCTCCTTCTATGCACAGTCATCTAATTGGCCTTAGCCAAACATTCTTGCCAATATTGCAGACATTGACAACACGGATTGGGCACAAGAAGAAGCATATGCATTTGCACCAATTCCGCTCAACTAGATCCTTTTGCCAGAAGACCTCGAGGCATTTGAACAAAAATATGATGAACGTCTTTTAGCAACAATGCACAGCTCAGATGATCCAAACTATGACTACAATGCTCGTGACGGACGAGACCGCTAAGAAGACCATTGTCCGTACAAGTTTACTGTAGCAAGTTACTGTTCACTTTTACTATAGTAGTAGGCTAGGGGAATCACTGTTCATACAGTGCGAATAATTCCCGACCGAATGCTTTCGGTGCCTCTGTTTGTTTCAGGACCCATGATCTTAGTCCTTGTTTGTGTGTGACCTCTAATTGCCTATAAAAGGTGAGGAGGATGTAATGTGTTGGGTAGAGTCTCTTGAAGTAAAGTGTGTGCTTTGTGTAATTCTCTCATGGCTTTCTAAACTCCCTCTTCTTCTCCAACCTGGTAGGATCCTCTGAGAAATGTAGCTCAGATAGTTAGAAATGTTATCATCCTAGTTCTATTTGGGTGTCTCTAGACTCTGAACTAAAGGTCTGAGTGGTTTTCTATTAAAAGGTTGTCCCTAAAGGGCTTGAACAGGAGTTGTTCGCTCAATGTGGGAAGGCATACCTGTGGAAAACTGACTTTGTCCGCCCTGGTTCTAAGTCTAGGTCAAATGCAATCGAGAGCCGTCAATGTGTCGAAGAGGTACGTATGGCTTGAAGAAAATTAACCACAGGTCAATTGCACCAAAAATTCCTAAAAGCTACTCGGTAAGTTAGGTCACGCTAAAATCGTGTCAGACCGAAATTAACCGTGAATTTGAACCCGATTTCAGAAATTGAAAGTTCTATCATGTCACAAGTCATTTTGGGAACGTCGACTCACCTTTCGAGGAATTTTCGGTGAATTCGGGATTTTTACGGAAAATTGATTAAGACGATTTGGAAAATGAACGGAAATTCGGATTGGCCAAATCGAAAGGATTTTTGGCCTCCAATGTGAGTTATTTGGTGAAAGGAAGTTGTGTCGGCTTTTTCTTCAACAAAATTTGACCTCAATCGAAGAGGTTTGTTCAGAAATCGGATTTCGAGAAAAATGAAATAGAATTTAGAATTGGGGGAAATTCGTAAGTTTGAGGGATTGTCTTATTTTGGTCTTCAATTGGACTTCAAATTGTGTAAGTTGGTGTTGACGTTGGTCTTGGATGACCAATTGATATTGTTGTGTGAAAGCTTGTGGGACCAAGAATTTATTAGTATAGGATGTTTTTCTTTAATTTTCTTTTTTCCCCTCACGGATCCTCTTTCGATCCCTTCCATTTTGCACGCCTCTCTCTCTTTTCTTTTCTCATCTTCCCACACCCCCTCCAGCCGATAGTCACTTGCTAGTTGGTCTCCTTTTGCTTTCTTCTTTGACTTTTTTATTTCATCCTTGTCTCTCTTCTCTCTCTCGTACACCCTCCCTTGGCCAACATTTCTTTTTCCCATTCCCCTCTCTCCTCTCGAGCAAAGCTACCAGCTGTCCTCGACCCCTGGAAATTCTACTTCTGCTTTATGTTTCCTCCTTCGAAGCTGCCCATCTCCTCCGTTCTACTTGCAGCCATCCCCACCGACAGCCCTTCTGCCCCATCTCTCCACACCAGTGTCAACTTATGGACTTCCTATTGTTGACCGAAGCAGCTCCGTGTGTCCTCTCTTCATGCAGCTCTCCACCGAACACTGCAGCTCCATTTCCTTGGGTCTTCTCCATCAATTCTTCATGCCAGCAATAGCATGTGCAACCCTTCACCAAGTTAGCCCATCCCACGTCCACCGCCAATCAGCCACGCCAAAGTCTGCTCAGCTCAGCCCGTAACCGAGCTGACCAGCGGCTCCAGAATCGGGCCAGAATAGAACCAGTTTTTCCAGTTCGTGGCTGAGGCTTGCAAGGCCGATTTCAGCCTGATCCAGGCCCCCGTTGGTGCCGTCGCTTTGGAGTTTATCGGCCACCGTCGCGTCATCATCGTCGTGGTCTAGTCGGATCGTTAATCAAGTGAATTTAACTCACTAATCCCTTCTTAGTAAGTTAATGAAATTTAAGGATTGATTAGTTTAGACTAAGTATGGATTAGGTAGATAATTAGAGTAGATTAGCAATTTAATTAATTGTTATTGCATGTTGGGTGGTTAGTTTAATGCAATTAGAGCCTAGACAAGCTCTAGTATTTATCTAGAGTGGTTCGGAAATTTTCCGGGCCCGTCTCAACTTTTAATTAGGCTTTTCGGGCCTAAGTTCTATTTATTTGCATTTATTAATTAATTTCCGTAATTATTTAATTAATTAATTATTTTCCGGAAATTAGACCGGGATAGTCGGTGACCGGAATTTTATGCTAATTTCAATGGTATGATCTGTTTATTTAATTGACTATTATTTTGTGCTGATTTAATGTGAATTGTGATTTTGAGAAATTATTCAAAAAGTAATTAATTTCAGTAATTAATTGGAGAATCACCAAGTGTCAATTTACAATGCCAAAAATGAGTTTATGGATCAGTGAAATTAGTAGGATTTTCAAGTGTGAAAATATTATATTTACAATCCCACATACTAGTATTTTTATCGGGTATGATAAAAATAGCATAATGAGTATATTAGATCAATGGATCTGGCAGCTTCTGGTGAGCATAAATAGTATATTATATCAGTATATCTGGCAGCTTATGGTAAGCTATACTATCTATTATTGGCTTAGAGTGAGCAGTCTTGATTATGATCGGACTTTATAGATAGTATTGATTGAGATAACCGGGGAATGGTCTTGTTGACATGGAATCGACTGAGCCGATTGATCGATGATTCGATCTTATTAGTAGAAATGATTGGATGTCTATTTGAATTATATTGACTTGCAGGAAGAAACTGAGGCCAAGGTAAGTCCTCTAACTTGTGTTTGTGCTTAGGCAGCCCTCATGGCGTATTTTCTTCCTGTCGGATCTTAGGGAGTTGAACTTGCTGAGACGTCGTCTCACCCCGTTATGAGATAACATTTTCAAGGCCCTAGGGTGAAGAACTTGGAGCTTGAGACGGAAGGGTCAGGAGCATGGATGGCTCAGAAGTCCTTTTTGAAGATAGACTTCCTAGACCCTAGAGTTGACCTCTATTTGTAAACCATATCATTTGTAAAAGTTGTGCTAATTGATTTGAAAATTGTGGCCCTACTTTTCTATCCCATCTTGTTGTTGTCTGGAGATTAATTATTTGCTTCCGCATGCGCATTATAAAATGAATGGGTCAGCGATGCGTCCTGGGAAGTTGCTATTAAATCAACCAAGAGGGATGGGCACACGCTCGGAGGATCGGGGCGTGACATATTTTACCCTTAGTAGATGATATCCCTGACTTATGATTCTGCTTATATAATTGATTTACATCTATATATTAGTATATCAAGCAGTGTTGTTGGGAAAATCAACCAATCTAAATCAGTGGCCCCAAATATGTAAGTATTCTTGAAACATTCATTATTTAACTCAGTCATATAAAATATCAATATATATTGTAAAGAAAAAAACAATAAGATTCATAACACTTTGTATAAAGGCAACTAACTTGGGCTGACTAGAAGATAACTACTTTGACTAGAAAAAAGATGACAAGCTTGTCATTAACTGATTAGTGTGATTAATTATTGTTCTCAGTAATTTGATTGAGGGCTTTTGACTATTTAGGCCCTAAATGTTGAGGTTGCACGATATGTACCCACATTGATGTCATCTAGCATGTATTTTCTTTCGGGGTAAAACATGATATTTCAATTAGTCGGCAAACGCAAAATATACTCATTCATTGAATAGGCTTGAGAAGAAAAAAAAAGGAAAAGAAAAGAAAAAGAAGTGCACATCGAGCCCAGCTCCACCCAGTTCAACGGTAGGAAATGTATGGGCGAGCTTTGACCAATGACCATTCTTTTGGAGCTTGGAGCTACCAAGGCTTGCCCAATATGGTTTTATTATTTAGCAAAAGCAATATCTTTTAACGAGCTGAGCAAGCAATTTTCTTTTTGAGATCAAACTTGCTGCGCGCTGCTATTCACATGAATAAAGTATAATGTATTCCAAAATCATAGTTTAGGGTAAATTTAAATTTTAATGCTTATATCTAACTTGGTCTATCTAGTCTCGCCTATTGCATGGTTCCATAATTAATTAAAGTGTAGTCCCAGCCAAATGACTTTCTTGAAATTATTACCTGAATTGTATGTCAAAGTCTAATTGCAATTCCATCCATTGGGATTAAGGCCCAAGAGTTGGGCTATCTACGTTTTAATGCCTCTGAAAGTATGATGTTAGGATTTGGCACCGTTGCGTGTAATCCACATTAAACTTTGATTTTGTTATCCCATATAAACAATTACGAGTAATCAGACGAACAAATTATATATATACTCACCCCAATGCAACCAAAAACAAAAAGAAAAACTAGGGTGCTGCCTCTTCCAAATCTGAAAAAGGAGTGACCCTTTTGATGATTTTGTTTTTCCCAATTGACCCTTACGATTATGTTAATGCAGAACTATTGGGAAGCGTTGACCACTTGTGATGGTGGCGAAATTGTACAAGCTGATATTCCACAAATGCGAGGTCATGAGGATAATCCACGTGCAATGGTAGTGCCCGTATCTTTCCTCAATCGCGACAGGAGCTCTGGCAGCTTGCTGGGGTTATAGTGATGAGACTCGCCTACCTGAGATAACTGGGTTGCGAGTGGTTTTGGATGACGATCTTCTCGCAATTTTAGATCAAAATACTTCGTGGCAGACGTGAGGCTTTCATGATGACTCAACAGAGCAACAGAGCATAATCTCCCTGGTCGCTCCTCTCCGCCTTTCCTTTACAACAAAGAAAAAGAAAATGTCCTCTGAGATGGTGTGAGAATTTAAATAGAAGAAAGATGAACTGTGAACTTTAACAAGAACGTGCATTGAAATTTAGTTGTCATATTTGCCAACTCGAAAAACAGTTTTACACCCTACTTTTGCATCTCTACAATACCTGTTATTGAAAGGAAGAAGACTTTGAATATAGACCAGGATAATCAACATCAAGATACAGATAAATCTTATTTAGAGCATGTCGCCAAAAAAATAAAATAATAAAAATAGAGCATATTGGTGCATCTACCAAAATTAATAGCTTTTTCATTTTTTGCTTTTGTCAAGTTGCAAAAGATGAAAACAACTACATCAGTTGCCTACCTCAACAGTGTTTGCATTTGATCCTCCCAAGAGATTTTGCCAAATACAGATGACGGTGGGATATACTGCAAAACAAGCACAGTCGAGAGAATTCAGGTCAATGAGCTAGGGCATAAAAAACAGATATTTGGTAGAGAAGATACAGCAAACGATTAAATTGCAGAACAATATTAGTTTAAGAGCAACAACTTTTCATAATTCTCGCGCAAATCATAATGTATTCCCGTTTACAAATTCTTTATGTGTCATACAAGTGCAAACATAAGCAATTTTTGGCCATCACACAAAATTCCAGATATATAATCTATATTGACAGGCACATTTGACGCATCATAATTCCAGCACTACAAGCAAGTCCACGTAGGTACTTTTTGTTCAAGGAGTAGTCACTGGCTGTACCAGGTTAGTATTATAACCATTTCATTGTGTACTTCCTTGGTAAACAAAACAGAAGCAACCCAAATGTCAATGTTCGACCTTCAGCAGCTGGTTTATGGACATTTATGTGAAGCATGTCCATGGAAAAATATGAAAATTTTAGCATTGAGTTGAGAAAGCGGAATGGAACCAGTGTAAAAGAAAAGAAGTCCGAATCATTACCTGAAGAACAAAACTCAAGACAATGAAGAGAAATCTTCCATGGAAAAATATGAAAATTTTAGCATTGAGTTGAGAAAGCGGAATGGAACCAGTGTAAAAGAAAAGAAGTCCGAATCATTACCCGAAGAACAAAACTCAAGACAATGAAGAGAAATCTTCCTGTTGGATCCAAACTAGATCAATCACAATCAGTGGGATTTCTTGGATGAGGTGCTAGTAGTTGCCGAAAAGAGAGGATCCATCCTTCAGAATCTCACATTGAATTATGCGGAATACTTTGAGGGAGGGAGGGAAGCCATCCTCCGGCAAGTACCCAAAATTCAAGCTACTTACAAAATATAACTGTTTGAGAGATGGGGGATGGCCATGAAGACCACTTGATAGTCTTTCTACTCCTCATATTTTCTCATCCAAAGAGAGATTAGATAGGAAGGAAAAAAAAGACTCCATACATCATACATCCTCTGCTGTTGATAGTCTTTCCATATTCCCCATATTTCTCGTCCAAAAATCTGGAACAGGACAATCGATTAGTCCTGAATAACAATTACCTTTCATGAGCAATGGACAACTATAAGAGTGATCGAACAAAAGTGAACAACCAAGACAAGAACAGGGATACTTTGCTTTATTATTGTCAGGAATTAGTGACACTTTTGATGGTTTTTCCTTTTGCTATAAAACTCTTATGATTATGATAACTGACAAGAATGGGAGACCACTGATCACCGGTGGTGGTGACTTATTGGTACAGGCTGATATTCTACAAATGTGAGGTCAAGAGATCGAATGACTTGGTAGGGCCTTACAATGCTTAAGAATGATTGCCTACACCTGTTGTTATATCTGGAACACTCAAAATGCAGTAAACTTTAACCATAAATCACCTGATCCTGAAACTGTCACTTACACATATTAGAGAAGCTCATTTAGACTGTGTTGCCGATAATGCAAGAGAGATAAGTCATGATTGGGTAGGCAAAGGCAGGGCGCGTAGAGTAAACCTGAGCTAGGTTTTGCGAAAATTCACCATGATGGGTCTTATAGAAGGAACAAAACATGGCTGTTGTTAGGATAGTGGCCAGAGATGAAACGGGGGAGATGATTACCTGCAGGGGTGTCGCAATGCAAACTAGACCTGCAAAGAAAACTGAATTACTTGCTGTTGGAAAGAGCAATGAAGTAGCTAAAGAAAAAGCTTAACCAAGGCAGTAGGGGAGCTGAATGCAGCTGAGGTATACAAGGATATCATCAATTTTCCCAAGTTGTGCAATTAAAGACTAAAGGACGCTCCTACCGGGATTCAAGAAGCTAAAGATCATTTTGCAGCTCTAAATTTTAGTTGTATTTCACAAAAGGCAAATGCTTGTGCCCATTAGGTAGCTATGCCAAGATTGGGATCTACATCTGCATCCCCATCCTTCTTATCACATTTGCTTATATCAACAGTGAGTTATTGGAGTAAAAAGAAAAAGCCCCATCGAGGACACACATGACACACCCAAATGTCAGTCTTTGATCTCTAGTGGCTGGTTTCTGGAAATTCTATGAGAAACATCTCCTCGGGAAAAATCAATCCGTGTTAAGTATCGAACTGAATTGATGCCTTCCAACCCAAAAACTGACCCTAATCCCAGAAAGCTAACTTTAGGTGGAAGAACGAATTGCGGCAGACCTGAAGAAGGCAAAGTAGTCAACGGAGATAAATCCTTTGTCAGGGCTCGAGTATGATCAATTTCAGTTCACTGGATCCGAACACCAATGTAGATGAGAGGGATCTCTTGGATGAGGGGCCGATAGTCGCCAGTGAGTTTTGAGCATCGATCTTTCAGAATCTTGCATAGAAATATCTCCAGAATTTGGACAGATCATAGTCTTCCTTATTACTCCTTTCCCCCTTTCCCTGACAACAAAGAAAAAGAAAATGTGCTTTGAGATAGTGTGGGAATTTGAATAGAAGAAGGAGGAGCCATGAACTTTAACAAAGAACTCGGATATAAATGGCTTATGCTGCAGGCCTCATTCAAATTTAGTTGTCATATTCGCCAACTTGAAAACACCTGTTTTAAATCTTATTTTTTTGTGTCTTTACTGTAGTTGCTACTTTGGAAGTAAGAAAGCCTCTTTGATCGACTATTAATATAGACCTCGATTATTGACATAACAATACAGATTAATCTTTTAGACCATGTCGCCCAAAAAAAAAAAAGGCAGTTTAAAGCATATTAGTACTCCTACCAATAAAAAATAGCCTTTTGTTTTTCTTTCGTCAAGTTGCAACAGATGAACATGAGCACATCAGTTGCTTACCTCGGCACTGGTTGCATTTGATCCTCCTGAGAAATTTTGCCAAATAAAGATAACAGTGGAATATTATGCAAAAGAATCACAGTTGAGACAATTTAGAGGACCGAGCTAGGATATAGAAAATTAAAAAAAAGATATTTGGAAGAGAAAACATAACAAACACCTAAGTTGTGGAAAAATAACAATATAAGAGCAACAATTCTTCATGATTCTCACGCAAAGCATAGTGTATTTCCATAAGTGGAAAGATAAGCAATTTTTGGTCATCAATCAGTTCAAGATATATCATCAATATAGACAGGCACATATATGCATCATAATTCCAGCACTGTTAACAAGTCATGTAAGTATTATTTGTTTTGAGGAATAGTCACTTGTATCAAGCAATGGTTGGTTGGCTTGCTGTACCACATTAGAATTATAACCATGTCATTGCTTGCCTCCTTGTCAAACAAAACAGAGCAACCTAAATGTCAACATTGGACCATCAGCAGCAGTTTGTGGAAATTTAGGTGAAGCTTGTCCACATGAACCTTTTAGCATCGAATTGAGGATTCAGAATAGAAATGGATGTTGGAGCAACAACAGTAGCTAAAAAACAAGTGTGCAAGAAAGAAAGAAGTCCAAATCATTACCTGAAGAGCAAAATTAGAAATTGGATAGATATCTTCTTATTGGATCTGAACTTGATCAACTATCATGAGTGGGATTTCTCGGATGAGGTGCCCATAGTTGCCACTGAGTTTTAAGCATCAATCTTTCAGAATTTGAAATTGAATTATGTTGGATACTTGGAGGAGAGAAAGAAGCCATCCTCTGGCATGGTCTGATAACCTATAAAATGTAGCTGTTCGAGAGTGGAGAGATGGCTGTGAAGACCACTTGATAATCTTTCCACGTTCCTCATAGTTCTCATCCAAAGAGATGTAGAGATGAGGGAAACAGAATACTCCATGCTTCTTACATCCTCCACTGTTGATACTCTTTCCACATTCCTCGTATTTCTCACCCAAAAATCTGAAAGAGGACTATCAATTAGTTTTGAATAAAAATTACCTTTCATGCTTAGAGTGATCAGAACAAGATTATAGGCATACTCAATTGACAGCAACGAAAAATGAACAGGGATACCCTCTTGATGATTTTCTTTCTGTTTTTTTCGCTGAAAAATTCTTGCGATTATGTTAACTCACAAGTATGGGAGACCACCAATCACCGGCGATGGTGACTTATTTGTATGCTGTTATAATTCCTAAGAATGATTGCCTACACATGTTGGCAAATCTGGAAAGCTCAAAATGCAATCACTTTTACCCATAAATCACCGGATGCTGAAACTGTCACTTGTACAGGTTAGAAAAGCTGTTTTGTAGTGTGTTTCCAGTAAAAATGTAAGCTAAGTCATGATTGGGCTGATGCAAGGCACGGTGCATCGAGTAAACCTGAGCTGAGTTTTGTTAAGATTAACTAAGACGGGTCTTACATAACATGCTGTCGTTGGGATTGAGGCCAGAAATGAAACAGAGGAGATGGTTGCCGGTAGAGGAGGCTGAATTACTTGCTAGTCGAAAGAGCATTGCAGTGGCTAAAGAAAAAAGTAGGCCAAGGCAGTGGAAGAGATGGATGCAGCAATGGCATACGAGGATATCATCAACTTCCTCAAGCAGCACAATAGGAGACTAAAGGAAGCTCTTGCTGGGATTCATGCAACTAAATATCATTCTTTCACCCCTGAATTTTACTTGTATTTCACGATATGGCAGTTTCTGGAAATCCTATGCGACACTTCTCCACGGGAAAAAATTAATTCGCACAAAGCATGGAATTGAAGAACATAAGCGAAATTGATGCATTCAAGACCAAAAAGCTTACCTGGACCCTAGAAAACTGACTGCACATCGAAGGATGAATCGCGGCAGTTAGCAAATGAAAGCGAAAGTGGATCAATTTCACTTCACCAGATTTGAAACTAATCAATGTGCATGCCAGGGATTTCTTGGATTTTCCTAGAAATTTATGTGAGACATCTACATGAAGGAAAAATTAGTTTGCATCGAATTGAGGAAGCAGAATGGGAAATCGATGCCTTCAAAACCATAAACTTACCCGAACCCTAAAAAACCTTACCGTACCAAGACGAATCAATTCATTGAATCTGAACCCAATCAATCTCGATGTCAGGGATCTCTTGGATGAGGGGCCAATAGTTGCCAGTGTGTTTTGAGCATCGATCTTTCAGAATCTCGCATCCTTCTATCCACAATTCTTGGAGGGAGGGAGGGAGGCCATCCTTTGGCAAGTCCCTCAACTTCGGGCAATTTGAAATCCCTAAACACTGGAGAGAGGAGAGATGCTTGCGAAGGCCATCCGATAGTCTTTCCACGTTCCTCATATGGCCAATCCAAAGAGAGGTAAGAGAGGAAGGAAAGAGAAGACTCCAGGCATCCTCCTCGTCCTCCTCCTCCTCAGGAAACCGCACCTTCTCTCCCTCCCCTCCCATGTTTGTTCCAATAATATCTAGAAACGTGAGGGATGTGAGCAGGGGTAAGCCCCATTCTCTCACTGGTTGTTTCATATTCTCGCACTCACAATGAAACGCTTGCAAATTGGGAGGCAAACCTCCTTTGGGCAAGCATTGGATATTTTGGCAATGCCTAATGGATATGTTCCGGAGGTTCGTAAGATGACGCCACTTTGGTAGAGACTTTATCTTCGGGCAGTTAGAGAGAGAAACATGTGACAGGGTGATGAGAAGGGGAAGGGAATCTATTATTTCCAATGCCCCGCACCCAATTATATCCAAAGAAGTGAGATTGTTACAACTCGTGATATTGGTGATAGACTTTATCTTCGGACATCTCTCAAGTGTAAGGCTTGATAGAGTGAGGGGAAGGGGAGGAAAGTCCTCTATCTGACAACAGTCACTTATACTCAATCCAGTGAGATGGGAGAGCGTGTGAAGGAATTGTGGTAGGCTTCTTAGATTCCAACAATTGCCAATTCCCATAAATTCGAGTGATTCTATGGTGATTTCTTCCAGTGATTCCACTCCCTCACAGTATTTAATATAAAATGTCTTTAGAGTAGCAAGTCTATCCTTGGTAGAGGGACAAAATGTCAGAGAATCACATTTACTTGTACATGAAGATTGAAGTTGAGACATCAGGTTGTTGTTGTTGGGGTCATATGAAGAAATAGTTGGCATTATGAGTTTTGGACACCGTTCAATAGACAAATAACTGAGTGTGTACATCTTGCTTGGAAGCTTTTCTAAACTGGTGCAATTACTCAATTTCATCTTTTCAAGGTTGCATGGTAGCTCTATTTCTGTTTCTCCTGCCACGAATGATGTGAACTGAGGACAACTTACAATGGTTAATTCCTGGAGGCAAGTAAGATTTAGCATTTCATTTCCATCTTGCCACAAATATTTTAACTGGTCGCACCCTCCTATATGAAGTTCCTTTAGCTTGATCAAGTGGCTCATAAACCCAAGATCAAAGCAAACAAACTCTGCAAGATTCTTAATTGTAAGAATGGTCAAAGAAGTTAGGTTGATCAAGCTCTTCAAGATCTCTTTGTTACAATCCTTGAGGAACAACTCATGGAGAGATGGAAGACAAACATCATTGGTTGAGTTTTTCAAATGCGGACATGAATGAATTTCAAGCTTTGTGAGACGATCAAGTTGACAAGGCAATGTCCTAACCAACGAAGGACAGCCCCGAACAACAAGATGCTTAAGACAGGAGAATGAGATTTCTTCTTTTGGGCCAGCATAAGGAGACCAATCCTTCCATGCCAACATCTCTTCGAACTTCAAAGTGGTTAAGGATGAAAAAGGCCTTGTACCTCCGTAAAATTCAAAGCCTATCATTCTTATTGCATGTAGACCTTTAAGAGATAATTCCTTAAGTGAAGGTAGTTGTCCAATCATAGACAGCGACATAACATTAGGACTGTCCCACAAGCATAAAGACATTATTTTATAATAGGATGTACAATCTAACCATGATGGGAATACTACACCACGATAGTTCAAAATAGCAAGATTTTCAAGATTAGTGTGAGGTTGCAGAGAGTCAAGCACCTGTTCTTCATGCTCATGATTATGGAGATCTCCCAAATGTTCACCCCAATGCAAGGATAAGTTTGTAAGGCCTAGCTTTCGAAGCAAATTAGCATCAACTACATCTATAACTTTTTCCACCTTTTGCAATTCTGATATGAATAATTCTCCTTCAAGATGTGGCAAGTTCTTTAACTCTTTCAACTGCGACCCTTTCTCAAGTCCTACCACAAATTTGGACAACATAATAAGATTCTTTAAATTACTGATACTCGACGGCATCTCTTTTAGACTCTTTGTATCTCTAATATCAAGAAACTGTAAGCTGACTAACTTTGTGATACCTTGAGGCAACTTTGAAAGCTTTTGACAACCTCTTAAAATCAAAGATTGTAATTTGCACAAGGCGCCAATTGACTCAGGTAGCCTCTCAATATGAGTGTACGAGAAATTGAGGTATCGAAGATGTTTTAAATCACCAACACAATTCGGTACCTCTACGATGTTACAACGACATAACGAGAATACTCTCAAGTACTTCAAGTTTGTTAGCAAGTCATGTAGCACCTTGTTGGAAATCAAGAAAGAGCCCCCACAAGATCCATCACGCACCAGAATTAAACTTCTTAGTGCCTTCATTCCTTGATATGGTTTCAAGCATTTTGATGTAACATACCATGATGGGATGAATGATGCATAACGAGTTTTTTCAAGAGATGATACATCATGTTCATTACTTGCTACCCTAGACCCTCCTGAGCTAAAGCAAGTCCGACCCAAAATTGACTTTGCTAGATCATTCAAAAGATCATGCATTGAAAACTTAGATGCATCGAGACTTGATTGTTGAAGAAATGACTTGGATACTAACTCATCAAAGTGCTTCCGTCCCAATTTCAAGATATTCTCATTTGCTTTTTGCCCATCTAAAAGTCCCTCTGCTATCCATAAGAGTACCAACTCATCCCTCTCAATTTCGTAATCCTTGGGAAATACCGCACAATAAGCAAAACATCTCTTTAAATAGGAAGGAAGATGGACATAGCTCAATTTTAAAACTGCGAGAACCTCATCATTCTCTACCGTCAGAAGATCCCATATTTTGTTATTTAAGGTATCTTCCCACTCATCAGGATTACTTTTAGTACGTAGGACACCACCCAACATCTTTGCCACCAAAGGTAAACCTTTACATCTTTCAGCTATTTTCTTGCCTATTATTTTAAAAGCCAGGTGGCTCTCAAAATTTGTTACTCCAAGAGCATGAAATGCCAATAACCTTATACAATTATCAAAGGACAATTCCCTCAAATGATATGGTGAAGCTCTTGTTATGGAAGCAACATTAAGGTTGCGAGTCGTGATGATGATCTTGCTTCCGCTAGCCCCCGCTTCAAATGGCTTTAAGAGGGCGGTCCATTTTTCATACTTCTCATTCCATATATCATCTAAAACCACAAGAAACTTCTTCCCGGCTAGATTATCCTTCAACTTAACTTGAAGCTTGTTAAGATCTTTGTCGTCATCGGACGACCTAGTGATCGATTGCAAAATAGTTTTTGTTATGTCAAGGACATCGAAAACATCTGACACACAAACCCATGCTTTCTTCTCGAAACAACTATTCACTTTGGCATCATTATATAGCCGCTGAGCCAAGGCCGTCTTTCCAACACCGCCCATCCCAACTATGGGGACTATGCTTAGTGTGGCATCAGAATTTTTGACCTCACGGATCAATAGTTGGAGTATCTCCATTTCTTCCTTCTCCCTGCCGACAAACCGAGGCTCCGGCAAAGAACTAGTGGGATCCCTTTTGTTGCTATAGTTGGATCTGTCCACAACATTGTCTCTCAAGCTTAGATAATCCCTCCTTTTGACAATCGCTTCAAACCTACCATTGATATCTTGGACCTTAGTGTCAGACACGAGTGAGTCCGGTCGTGTAAAAGAAAATAACTTCCTTTTCCATTGACCTCTACTTGTTCTGGATTCTACCTCCGACTTAACTTGAGTGGCTTTGATGTCTAACTCATCGAGCAAGTCTTCTATGTCAAAGGCCAAGTCCCTAACATCATCGAGCCACAGCTTCACTAGACAATTCCCGCTAAGTTGCTTTTCCTCTGCATCATCCACCACTGCATTGATTGTGACTAGCATCCTCTTCCAGTCATCAAGGATGGTGATGTTAGTTCCTTCTCGTTGCACATAGTCTGATGCCAAAGAACTCAACTTATCAAACAAGGTTTGAAAGAAGGAACCCAAAACGATCTCCCCAATGGCCATGGGTGAATCAATCACTGTTGAGAACAACAAAGTGTTATGGTGAAGTAAAGTAAAATGAGCTAATGGAAAGAGAAAACTATGAATTCCAGGAGGACCAAGACGTCCACTTACCAAAAAGCATAAAAAAAAGGACCAAGACTTTCAAGGGATGCACACCAAAGTTTAGACAAATCAAACTAAAATAGCTTTTTGTCCAAGAGTGCCTGTTTTGTCGATTGTTATCCCTTTTCTTCGGATCCAAACTTTTCTTGTGGGCATCCAAAACAGAGGATAAATGTGATTTTTCTTCATATGACCAACTTAGAGCTCACGTGTATTTTCGTCAAAAACTTCATTACTTACGAGTGTTGTGTTGCCTTTTCACACATTCATATATTATTAGAATCTCTATGATCTCATTGTCCTTGTTTTTCTGCTTTAGAATATGCGATCAATGTAGGCTTTTACGTGGCAGTTACATTGCTGAAAATTTGCATATGTTTAAGATATGAGAAGATTATTGGTTCCTCCTTCAACGTGAATGACAATGTAAAGACATCAAAGGCGACTAATTTTGTCCGTTCAATAAGGAAAACAAAGCACATGCTTTGGGCTAAACAAGAAAAAGGTCAGGTGCACCAACTAATCCATTAACCAAGTTGCTTTAGTTTACTTTTCAAATAGTGAAGGAGTCAATAATCATTAATTAACATTACATAATCCACTAAAAATTAGAGGTGGCAAATGGGTGGGTCGGGTCGGGTATGGGTCAGGTCGAAAATGGATTGACCCATATTTGACCCATTTAACCCATTTTGACCCATATTTTTGTAGTGTAAATCTAGTGACCCATACCCGACCCGACCCGTACCCAACCCATACCCAACCCGACCCGTATTGCTAAAACATATTAATATTATAGGAAAACTCACTTCTACTATATGCTAATTGGATTAAAACTTCAAATTAAATTCAAAATAGTAAATAAAATAAAAATTAAAAATTTAAAAAAAAAAAAAACCTATATATTGAAATATTTATAAATAATTAGGCTATGCACATGCTTCTTTTATTTGAAGTGAACATACTATTGAATAACTAAAACTATAACATGAAATTTTTTTAACTAAACCTAAAAAAGCTCATTTTTATTATTTTTTTGTAAAAAGAAAAGTATAAAAAGGTATTGTTAAAACATTTTTATGCAATACAAATTTAATGAAATTTTTTTATAATTCTTTTTAAAATATTTTTAAAAAAATCGAATTTTTATTTTTTAAAAAAATATTTTCGATTTATTTTTTAAAATATAATTTTTATTTTTTATTTTTTTAAAATATTTTTTATTTTAAATATAACTTTTATTTTTTTTCTCTTTTTTTTTTCTTTTTCTTCGGCCGGCCGCTGGCCACGACGACAGCCGGCGACCGGCCACAGGCGAGATCGAGCTCACCGGTGTCGGGTGGGGCTCGATCTCGCCGAACCGGCACTAGATTTCCTCTCCTATTAACTGCCACGAAGGCCCGCTTAGTTGACCCATGCAGTCAACAAAAGGGAAGACACGTCTACGCATGGGAAGGGACAGATGGCGACTAAAATTCTTCAAGGACAGCCACGCTCTGCTTGACTTGTCCTCGCCTCTTCGCTGTCACCGCACGCGTGACTCAAGGAGTCAACGGCCAAGAGGGATTGATTTCCTCTTGCATCCGGTGAAGCCGAGTTTCTTTCCCCCCATTTTCTCGAGTTCTCCACCCTTTTGATGACGGCAACGAACTCTTAGTCGAAGGTCTTCCATAGCTCAGGCATTGTCACCAACTATGTAGCACCAATACGGACACACGACACATGACACGACACGTCGACACGATATTTTTCAAAAAATAGAGATTTCCGACACGTTTTGACACGTTATATATTAAATATATATATTTATATATAAATACAAAAATAAATAATAAAAAGAGCATAGAATTAATTTATATTAAAAATATTGATTCAACATTTGTTAATATCATTCATTATTTTAATTTGACAGAGATTGAATAAGAAATTTAAAAATTGCAAACACAAAAGAGTAAATTTGAAGGAACATATCATGTTTTCTTAAAATCGTCGGAAATTAATGAGATTTCTTATAGTTCCAAACAGAGTTTGGAGTTCATGATATAAATTGGCTTGGAGATCCTTTGCAAAACAAGGTTCGAGAAAAATGAAAATCTAGGACAAGAACTCTCAAAGTACGACCAAAAGAAAAGGAAATAACTAAATTCGCCATAGAAAATGTAAGAGATAACTCACAAGCTAATGACATAGAACAAAAGAGATAACTCACAGGCGACGCCTGCAAGAAGCAAAAAGAAGCAAAAAAAAAAAAAAAATCATAACTTTAAGTCTGCAGGGGCGGTGGAGCAACGCCGGCGAGATGAGGGGCATTTCATCATCACTCATGGGAATGTCAAAACTTATAAGTAAGAACTTGAGAGTGAGAATTTTCTTTGGTCTCTTTTATTTTTGTTATTTTCATTATTTTTATATATTTATATTTTAACCCCTCAAATATTGAAAAAATTTAAAATTGACCTCGTGCATGTCGGAATTGCGTGTCGAAATTTTGGACTTGTGTGTCGAAGCGTGTTGGGAAGAGTTGACCACGTGTCGGATTTCTCAACACTCGTTGATTGCGTGTCGGACACGTGTCAGAGTATCGGACACGACACGAAAGCTTCCGGAGAGTGTCTGTGCTTCTTAGGCCACCAGTAGGCAACCACCCACACCACATTGTTGTATCCCACGCCATCGGCCTCCTCACCATCCCATACCTAGCTACTAGCCACACCACCAAACCACTTTGTCACCGACCCCCTCATCATTGTTGAGTCGCCCACAGACCTCCAAGCCAACCACCTCAAGAAGTCTCATCGCTTTGCCTTCGATTTGTTGCCGACGACCACCACCCGCCACCAGCGTCGCAGCTTGAAATCTGTCGCCGCCCCTCTACCGCAGCAAGACCCGAGAGGCCTCGGCTCACGCCTCACCGCACGCCATTGTTGCTTCTCTTCACCTCAACCGTAGTTGGTAGCTTGCGGTCCGCTCACCGTCAATGCCACCAAACCTAAGGCAAGTTGGAGTCTACTAACCTATATAGTGTAGTGTTGTTGACTGAGGAAGTGCATTGTTAGGTTGGATTGTCTGAATTTGGTGTTGAATGGTGATATATAGGATGACCGAAATTGTTTAGGGCTAGATGATTGAGGAAGCTTTATAGTTTTTAGGAGCGTTTGTAAAGCTTTGAGAATTCCGCTTATAAACTGTTTTGGAAAACCTCCCGATTTGTGTTGAAATTTTTATGTACCGAGGTGCTGCTCACAAATGTTTTAAAAAGAAAAGAAAAATGTTTGGTGTCCTTGAAATCTCAAACTTTTACATGAACCGTTTTAAAAACCTTGAAGTTGGGAGTGAGGTTTGGAATTGCCAATATGCCGATTTCAAATTACTTACAGTTTTGATAAACCTTTTCAATTCGGGCCGTGAGGCATAAGTGCGGCTTGAGGATTTATAAGTGAATTTCGAAGCCTATTAGAGGGTTAACCGTGGAAGTGAATCCTATGGATTTGGTATCGTGCTTTTGATTTCATTGATATGGGATTGACATATGTTTTAAAGACTATTGTTGTGGTATTGATGTGCCTTTGAAAACGTTTTGGCATTGATTTGATTTAAATGACCACACCATGGTTGATATATTATTGCTACCGTCGGACCCTCGGGACGACGAAGTCCCAGGAGACGGGATGCCTAGAGGTGAGACATGACACGCTCTGGATGCCTGTTGGACACCATTGTTGTGGTGAACCCCAGAGGTTCCCTAGGTGTCGGGATGCCCAGACATATGATGATACACATTCTGGAGGGTAGGGGACACTAGTAACATAGTGAGCTCTGGCGATTCCTCATGATGCTAGGTTAGGTGCGAGATGCCTAGAAGTGAGACATGACACGCTCCGAATGCCCGGTGATTGAAATATGGAACCGGAGGCTTTCATGATGCCAGGTTGGGTGCGAATGCCTGGAGGGATGCAAACACTGGTCCTCCGGGAGTAGGTGATAGTGAATCACGAATCTATTGAGTTTCAAAGTTGATTGTTCTGCTGAGTTACACCATTTTGATAGTTGCGCCTGATTATGGAACAAAATTGTGTGGCACAGTATGGGACGTGTCATAACGGTTTGGCCTTATAATCGAGACCCACGTGATTGAAGTGATGTGTTCTGGTTATTAAGCTGCGCTTGCCATTTCGTTGAAAAACTTTATTGACTTAATGCGCATCTATTCTTTTATTGATGTGTTTTGTGGATTTTGCATGAAATCATATGACAATGATTCTACATAATATAGTTTAATAGATCTTTAGCTGCTGAGTGGTTGTACTCACCGCTCGTGGGGACTAACATATTTCAAAGTAAGGAAGATGTCTCTACTGCTCGCACCTCTTGGTACTTTCTATGGGATCCCTATCGATTTACAATGGGAACAAACAGGGCATCAGGATCCTGACTTTCATTTGAGTGAGGGTGATAGTGATGTTCGACACTAGCCCACCCTTGGGTTCCATGCATCAGGAGTTCGTCATCTTGTATGTCCGAAGGAAGGAACGTACTCTGTGGCCGCTGCCACCGCCACTAGAGGACGATGACAGGGGATCGAGTGAAGTAGAGTGATCGAGGACATGAGGTCAACAATGAAATTTTGGACACCGACACTTGCTGATAGACGACTTGTGAATAACTAATGGAAAATGTTGGTCTAGTTTTTTATATAGCCAAGTATAGGAAACTTTGGCTTTTGTTGTACTGACAAAAGACGTCTATCAAGTTTACGTTAATAAAAAAAAAAAAAAAGTGCTTAATCGATGTCTGTGTGTATCTAGTGTGCATCATTTCAGTGTTTAGGAAGGGAGTTGTTGGATCCACTTCCGCCATATACATTAAATTTGTAGGGACCAAAGAAGTGCGTAATAAGACCCCATATGGATTCTCCGAAGTCCATTGATATAAGAAAGAAGGATATCTAGGACGAGGAAAGAAGTGTGGTGACCCTAACGGATTGGGGGATGTTGGGGGTGTCACACTTAATTACCCAGTTACATGCATTATTGGTCCCCCCCTCTCGAAGGAGAGAGAAAGAGAGAGAGAGCTGAAATCCATGGAGTGATGTGTTTTTCGCTTCGCAGCCCCACCAACTGATTAAATATCATAAGTTTTTTTGACGCCTTCAAAAATTAAAATTGACCGACTAAAGATTCTTTAGCATAAATTAGAACTCAAAAGGGGGGAGTCAACAAATATGAGAAAGTTACTCATTTTTAGGAGCGTACAATATAAAATGACAAGTAGGGCTTTTTAGGGTTGAATAATATATGCGAAGTCTGTTTAATACCAGATTAATGCGCATTATAAAAGATGAACAATCTCAAAAAAAATAACGACATGGAATACCTTTTTCTCTAACAAAACACTGAGTCATCGTGTGGTCTTTTTCTAACGAAGCATAATTTTAATTTCCATAATTCAAAATTTTATTTTTTTTATCACGACCACCTTCACATTTTTCTCTATCTTGAAAGAAAATACATGGATAAGTTTTCCAGCACTAAACTATCATGGGTTTTCACACCATGAAAACAAGTCGTCCACATGCAACACCCTTGGAGCTTCCGTAGAAACTACTTCATGTGAAGTTTAATTTGCAAATTGACTTAACTCGATTGATTACACTGGTGCACCTTAAAGAATACTAAATCACAAGCACCTTATTAATTCACCTTACCCCTTTCGGTTGATGGTAAATCTACCATATCTATATAACAAGGACTTCTTATCATAATAGTAAATATTTGAAAAGACACAACAAAAGTTATTTATTTTGTTTGGCACCGCGAAATTATAGTGAACGTGAATGAATCTCTTCTGAGAGGAATGAAGCTATCCTCTCACGATATTTATTGTTGTTTACCCAATTTAATGGACTAAAATTCCAAACAGATATGTGATTATTTCATGTAAAATCCCAAACTTGTACTAAGTAGAATCATTCCACGTCAGTGTGTGTTTAGTAAAGATATAAATGATAAGGAGATTAAAAATTAATCTTAATGTCCTAATATTACTATCTAACAAAAATTGAAGCAACAATTCTTTGTTATTAAACTCGACATCAACTTTAATTAGGATCATAGATAGGCATGAAATCGGTTTAAGAACCAAACTTCTGTTGCTCCGTTGCCCCTTCTTTGCCTCCATAATAGAAAGATTTCAGAAAGAATAGGTGGTTGCTCTCGGGTAATAAATGCTCACTAGATGCTTTAGATAGCAAAGTTGCGGCTGCATCAGTTTGAGGGAAAAATAGAGCAAGAAGATAGATGTCTCTTACCTTTTCCGAGTAGACTTCTTGGAGCAGACCGGTGAACGGGATGAGATCAATGGCAGCAATCCAGCAAGCACGAGCGCCAGGTTCAGACGAGCAGGAGGAGAACCCTATTGAGCAGGAGGATGGGCATGGGTGTGGTGAATCTAAGTGATAAAGAGATAAGGGAGAGAGAAAACTATTGAGTAGGAGGATGGGCATGGGTGTGGTGAATCTAAGTGATAAAGAGATAAGGGAGAGAGAAAACTATTATTGAGTAGGAGGATGGGCATGGGTGTGGTGAATCTAAGTGATAAAGAGATAAGGGAGAGAGAAAACTATAAAAGCTAGGAAGACCAAGACTTTCAAGAATGCACATCAGTGGTTAGAGGAATCGATAGAAAGTACTTTGCGTCCACAAGTGCTTGTCTTGTAATGGTTGGACAATATCCTCAGATATTTGTAGTTTCCACAATCATATATTTGTTCATGTACATAAATATAAACTTAAGAAGACCAAGACTTTTTGTAGACAACTACAAGTCATCAGAGATGGCTAACTTTCTCTATTCAAAATGGAAAACAAAAGCACGTGCTTTGAGCTAAACAATAAAAAAGGGTCAGGCACAACAACCACACCAAACAATCCATTAAGCAAGTTGCTTTGTTTCACTCTGGCAATGGTAAAGGAGTCGCAAATAACCATCTAACAGTATGATCTACTGAAATTATGGTCTATGCATAAAACTCATGAAAAGGAAAATCGTGTTCAAAAGGACTAGCATTCTCCTATTAAGCGGCTCCCTACCATTGACTACTATCTCAGCACCCTTCAGCAGATCATTGCCACCCTCTTGCTGCGAATTTTTAGCACTGTCATTGCTGCGTATAACAAAAACTCAAGAAGTCCAAGACTTTCCAAGACGCAAATTGGCATTGTTACTTCACTTTTCACATGGTTTTTTTTTCCTCGTTTGAATAAAATATTATTTAATAATCGGCATTGATTGTTGTTCTCTTGCTCAAAATCAACAATAATGTTCGTCCAACTTTTTTCATGTTTAATCATATTTTAATTATTCATTCATTTATCTCTATGGTACTTGTCTATTAGAATTATGTCTAGATTTTTATGTATCTTATCAAATATAAGCTTAATAAAAGCAAAAAGAAAAGCTAAAAAGAAAAAAACAGCAAAAAACTGAAAAAGAAAAAGAAAAGAAAAGAAAAAGAATGAATGGGGCAAGGGAGAGCACCGCCATTCCCACAGCCACTGCCATGCCGTTGGCATCAGCACCACTGCCAAGGCGACTCATTCCAATGCTGTTGCCACCATTGCAGCCGGCGAACCTAGCCAGATTAACCATCACATCCAATTACCTTTAATTACCTAATGACTGGTGTAACTTGATCTAGAGGGGAATTCACAACATAAAGAATGAATTCTAGGATTCACGATTTCTCACTTGCGTCATCAACATGTGAAGTCCACCTCATTCAACAGTCAATAAACCTATTCTTAAAGGCTTGAATACCTAATTGAAACTAGTAAGTTCTTAGCATTTATTTTTAATTTTTTAATCTTTAAAGGATGAACAACCAACTACACCACCAATAAAACGAGGGCTGATATTTTACAATCTCAAAGCATGATGAGCAAGCTGAGAAGAAGTCAACATATTGCAGTGAAGATTTAGCTCAATATACTCAACTTCTTCACCTCAAAGAAAGCAACTTTCATCCATGCACTATTGTCCTATATGAGAAAAGTGGCACCCACACTGGCCCAATAGAAAGCGCCAATAACCACTTCAACCGAACGAAGACCCCACCAGCCACAAATGCAAGTTTATCATTCACTGCACAAATACATACGGACAGCAAGCTACTAGGACAACTTAAGCACGCTTCAAGCATCACAATGTGACAATCCAATATGAAATCATAATGAATCAAAGACGTCACTTTCTTACATGGATACACATACCGAGGAGGTCCAATTACGCACAAGTAACACCAGACAACTAATGGCTTTACTTGACTCAAATCAGGGCAACATGCAATACCATCATTTTTAATATGTTTCAAGCCTTGAATTGCCCCAATTTGATGGAAAACAAATGTAACATCAATGCAACATCTCTCTATATGTTCACACAACTAGAACACTACCAAAATGATATTGAAATCCTCACAATCCTCATGTGAACGATGACAATTTGATGAGCCATCAATATCCACACATGCCCATCTCAGTATGCATATTTATGCACCTCAAGGATTATGTATATAAAGTCATACGTAGGTCATCCGTACCAGAACTTCTCACGTCCAGCAGCATAGAGGAGTAATACTATGTACATCTTCAACGTCAGTTAACACAGCAAATGCACGCATGAACAGCGAACATCAAATGCACGTGACCCACATTTGACATACTAAAAGCACACATAATCGCATTTCAATCAACTTTATACGGGAAATGCAGTAAGAGACAAGCAGTGCAACTTCAATGGGACATCAAAACGTTGGTAAATGGAATGCAATAGGAATTAACCATCCATGACTGAGTCAGGCATTCTGTCGAACAGGTAAAACGCCTCCCCGTTAAAGAACTAATGTACGCCATCTTCAAGCAGCGATTCACTTACAGTCATTACTATCAGCAACGACCAAGGTCCAGAACATCGACAGAAACTGAAAAGGAGGAAAGTCGACGAAGAAGCCTCTCCTCTGGAAATTCAAGAAAAAAACAGAGAGCTCAGCTCGATTCATTGAACCGAAAGCCGAAAACCATAGAAAGAGAGCGAGAGAGAGAGAGAGAGAGAGAGAGAGGACTTGGCTTTAGCGATCGAACGGCGAGGAGCCGAGCAGGAGGAGCAGTTGTCGTCGGAGCAAAGGCTGAGAGACAATTCTGCCGAACTCAGGATTCAAAATTCATGCAGACGATAAATAAGAGACAGCCTTCGCTCCGTTTTTTGCCACGAACGGCATGTAATGCCTAGTTTTTAAAAAATGCCCCTTTAGAATTTCAAAATATGATAATGATATATTTGAGAATAATGTCCCTTACTCAATAGTATATATAGATGTGAGATATATATATATATTTTCAAAACATATAAAAGCATTTTAAGTATTTCAATTTTGTTATATTATTATTAAGTATGATAGATTAGTATTTTTAGCACCAAGTATGAAATTATTGCAAACTAAAGCAAGATTTTTAGGACTCAATATATGTCAAAACACTATTAAACCTATTAATAAAGCTATAGACTTTGCAAATAACTTTCCTGGTGATATTGAAAAGCAAAAAAATTCTATTGCAGAGATTCTTAGGATGTTTCAGAGTCTTAAAACCTTATGTACACCTTTATGCTTGTAAACACCGATGCTTCGAATATGGGATATGGAGGTGTATTGAAACAAATGATGGATTCAAATTCTAACGAAAAATATAGGTAGATTATATACCGGAGTTTGGAATAGGCCTCAAAATAACTCTTCTATTATTAAAAGAAAGATAATGTCCATTAATTGTTGCGTTAGAAATTTCAAGGTCATTTTTAAAACAAGTTTTTTTTTTTTCTAATGAATTGATTGGAAAGCACCAAAAGAAGTTTTGCCAATATGTTAACGATGGAGCCTGCCAAGAGGGGCACAGGATTAGTCAAAAAGAAATTTTAAAATTGATGTCTCCAAAGATCTAAAGATCTATTATGAGGATTTTCTTTATGAGCTTTGGTTGTTCCAGTTCGAACACAGAAAACATAGGTATGCTCTGCAAAAACATTAGACTCTACCCCAAAAAGTTACTCAATAAAAAGAAAAACATTAAACCTTGTGGCTTCTTTAAACTAAGCAGTTGATAGAAATTATCCAGCTATTGTCATTAAAGTAAGCACTAAAGTTTGCCAGATGGAATAATGAGTAGTATTCTGTTGCACTTCCATCGATATGCACTAAAAAAAACATCAGGCTCTACCAAAAAGTTTGAGATCTCAAGTTGTGCTCGTGCGGTGGTAACTCAAGTCTTTTTGGGCAATGCACTTTCCCTCAGAAATCGACAGAGACGGTCGATATTGTCCCATCGCTGGTGGTTGAGAATGAGATTGCGAGATTCGAATGAATTTGAAGTTGGGTTGAGAGTGAATGTGTCTGTTTTTCCCACAGCCGCTGATCATACGTCAGTGGCTTCCCAATGGGTCAATAAGCTTCAAAGGCTTGGATTCTTTAGTTAGCGAAGTTCTTGCTTCATCAGTTTGAGGAAAAAAGAGAGCAAGTAGATAGCTATCTCTTGCCTATTCTGATTAGACTTCCTGGAGCAGACTGGTGAACGGGATTAGATCAACGACAAGCAATCCAGCAAGCAGGTTCAGACGAGCAGGAAGAGAACGCTGTTGAGCTGGGGAACAAGCGCCAGATTCGGCGGTTCACAGTTTAGGTATATGAATTCAGCTACGGCAAAGCGTGGCCACCACTTGCAACGACGAACAACAATATCGATGGAGCATCGGCTAGGATACGTTTGTAGGAGATTGGGCAGATTGAAGATGGCGGGGATTGGCGACAATCGACAGGCATGCAAGAAGTGAATTGAGTGAAAGTGGAGTCTGTGGGCGTGAGTTTGATGCTGATGATGACGGTGGTTGAAGAAAGAGTAAGGCGGTGTGGCTTTAAAGGAAAGGAGCGGGAGAAACAAGATGGATTCAGCCGGGTGTCTTTTTTCTTCAGTGGTTCCCATTTTACTTTTTTTTTTTTTTCTTTTTGGGCGGAGTAAATTCGAAGGAACCTAATTTTATTTTATTTTTTGTCAGTCCTACTCTATTCCTATTCTACATTCTCTCCCAGACTTTTGCCCTGCCTCTTGCAGGGCGTGGGAGTCGAAACCCACTCTTGAAACTTACGCGTCCCCACCCCATCCCCCTGAGAAGGTGGGGATTTGAACCCCTCACCTAATTGTACATGTTAAAATTCCGGTATGCTTTAATTGCAAAATAACAGTTTTGAGAGGAAAATGGATTCCATTTTTTCAAAAATATATGAAAATGACTTTTGGGCAAAATTTAGGTATTTACAAATTTTATCTGTCAAATGGTTATTTTTTAGCTAATTATACTTACTTTGATAATTTGAGGTTTCCTAACTTTAGGAGATGTGGGATTGTTGGACGATACTATACTTCCTAGACGTGGTTGTAACCACCTGCTTATTGCCCACATTTTGCCTCTCTGTGGAGGAATGGTAAAGCATCTTTGGACGCTGGAATCTGTATTTGACTTCTAATCTCATTTGGATTTTTCATTACATTCCTTTCTTGAATCGAACTGAGCCAATTTTTCTTATTGTTTTCTATCAAAGTTGTTTGAGTATTTAAAGTTTTTATGTTATTGCATCTTACATGGTAAAGAGTAGAAACTCATATAAGCTCAACTTAAAGAATCGTGGAGAGATCTTTTAAGGTTATGATTCAATAGATTCGATAGTTTTGTTATTTGAGGTTGGCATAACTTCATTTTGCTCAAGGATGTGAGGAATCATGGAGGCTATGAGGCTATGTATATGTTTAAAAAAAAAATTACTGGGTCATTTTCATCTATAGGGACGAAAGATAGGTCCCATACATATTAAGACAAATGGAACTGTGAGGACCTTGCCTTAGCATCTTTGTCACCATGTCCAATCAAACATAGTATTGAGGACTTTACCCCTCCGAGGGCCCAGACCCCCAACTGACGTACTAATTTGTATTTCATCCGCTAGTTATTAAAGGCTGAATAAGGTACACACGAGAGGCTTTACTGCATATCGCGAGCTTTTTTGTTTGGAAAGTGAAGAAAAAGTGAAATAGTGCTAATGGGAAAGAAACTTCCCTTTTCACATCCCTCCCCTTCCATCCCTTAATGTGAATATCTGTTTTTCCATTACTATTAAAACTTCCCTGCGTTATTTCTTGATTAATCTCTACTGTTTTATATATCTATTGGCTCAATTTGAGACATCGATGAATTACCGTGTCATAATGATTTTGTTGACATGATTCACTTATCCTGCAGATTAGGTGATGAGAAGAGTGTGTGTTGGCTTATACAATCTTAGCATCAATTGTCTTTGCCGACGTGACAACATTTTGACATATCATATCGGACTCTAATACGGACATTTAATGACTATTTGACTGCTTTAGCATCATGTCAACATTTTTCATCTGCAATTTTAATGAAGACCTCATATTGACCCAAATTTGAAAAATTGAGGTAAATGATTAAATGAAAAAATTAGGCACTTGATTGTGAAATGGGTAATAATTCAAGTACTTACTCGATATTTGTTCTACAATCATTAGTCTGTCTAGCTTCAAATCTCAACGTACTTTAGTTTACACGATATCTGTTCTACAAACTCATCCTTATGATTCGTTGTTCGGTCTTTTCTTTTATAAGATTATTCATTCTTTTATGTGAAAGAGAAAGGAGATGGTTTTGTTAATTTCATGCACCAAAAGATTTCATTGGCTAAATGTTAAGCGCATGGGGAGAATATAAAGTTCCCAATATCGATTTCCTTTAGATTTTCTTCTTAGAACTGTTCGATCATAAAAATTCGAGCTTTACACTCGAAATATTTTAGTGGATTATCAAATATTCGATTGAATAGTTCTTTGTACTCGATTTTCTTACGTCTAAAAATTATATTAATAACATTATCATTGGATGTAACTGTACAGCCACACAGAATATAAAACTTTACTAAGATTTCTTAGCCAATTACAACGAAATTGCCTAAATAATATTTGTAGATAATTTGTTCCCCCTCTTTGAGAGACGGATGATATCATCTGAAACATCTATCCTGACCTGCAAGATACAAAATTGATACCACAAGGAACATATCGGACGCCAATGTCGATAGTTAATGGCTATTTAATAGTGTTCATGTCATATTGACTCTGTTCGTTCACGGTTTCGATTGAGGTCTCACGTTGACCCACATTAGAAATGTGGAGGTAATTGATTTAACGGGAAAAAAAAAACTTTAGATGCTTGATGCCCAGCATATAGGTAAGAAATTTCATGCACCTCATTATCTGGTTTTTTTTAAGTCAATTATATTATTTTTGGAAGCCATAAATATAGAATGAAATTGATGGGGTTTCTTTATGAAGTTATTGCTTTCGCATGTAAAATCGAATAAGCGTCTCCTCTTGAATGTCTTTTTCTTTTCCTTATTTAGCCAAATCCCAAATGCTTGACATAAGGCACAATCAAATTGTATATATTTTTTTCTGACAAAAAAATTGTTTACTTTTTATAAGCTGAGAAATATTCTCTGATTTCCTTTGTCATGTGTAACTACTAGGCGATTATATATGATAAATGTAAAGTTATATACACAAGTCAATGGTAGACCTATCAAAATGGGTTTTAAACTCATATATAACCTATTTAAAATATAAATGGATCATATATGGATTACTTAATTTTAAAGAGATTGCCTTAAATGGATTATAAATTTAAACGCTAAAATAAATAGGTCTTAAATAGGTTGAGTTTAGATCGATTTTCAACCCATTAGACTCATCCACACTCTCTCTTCCTCTTATAAAAATATTTTTAAAAAATTGAAATCTTTTTTCTTCTTTTTTAATTTCTTCTTCCTTCTTCCATTTCGTTCGTCAATGGCTAGGCCAAACGAGCTCGAGCTCGTTGATCGGGTGAGGCCAAGACCTCCCTAATGATTGGCGAGGCTCGACCCTCATTGATTCTGTGAGAATCGAGCTTGTTGGGCTCTGGCAAGCTCTAGCACGCTCGAGCTCGATGAGGACTAGCAAGCTCGAGCCTCATCAATTCGACAAGACTCGAGCTTATTGTGCTCAGGCTAGCTCCAGTGAGCTCGAGCTCGCCAATCTGGCGAGACCGAGACCTCACTAAGGACTAGTGAGGCTCAAGCCTCTTCGATCTAGTGAGACTTGAGCTCGTCGGTCTCTGTCGAGCTCAACCTCGCCGAACTAGCGAGATGGAGCCTTGCCTGAGGCTGATAAGGTTCGGCTCGTCAGCCATCGTCGTGGTCGACGACTGGCGAAGGAAAAGGAAAAAAAGAAAAAAAGAAAAGAAAAAGAAAAAAAGAAAAAGAAAAAGAAAAATAATTGAAAAATCTATTTAAAAAATTCGATTTAAAAAAATTAATTAGAAATTATATTTAAAAAATAAATAATATTAAAAGGCAAACAATCAGATTTTTCAAATATTTAATTTATTTTCAAATTTTAGGTAAATATAAAAAATATTTTTTATTTTTATTTTTCAATAAAATGACTTTATAAAAATATTTTTCAAGATAAAAAGAGAGCCTCAATTTTTTTTAAAAAAAATTATTAAAAATTGTCCATTAAATTTGTATTTAATAAAAGAGTTTTAACAATATCATTTTAAAAAAAAATGATAAGAAATAAGCTTTCATATATTTGGAAGTATTTATCAATATAATCTTTAAAAGAAGTCACAAGAATATTTTTTCCTAAATTTGGTTAAATATGGAAGTGTTTTACTAACATGGGTTAGGTCGAGTATGGATCGGGTATGAGTTGGGTTGGGTATGGGTCAAAAAATTTATATTGCATGAAAATGGATTAAAACAAGTTAAATAGGTCAATATGTGTTGGACTATTTTTGACTCAACCTAAACCCGACCTGACTCACCCATTTAACGGCTCTAGTCAATAGTATTGAAGTACATTATGCCTTCTTAGGACAAGGCTATAACACTCTGGCGTTCATTTAATTATGGTGCTTTTCACTGGCTTTATGGTAACTCTTGAATTTTTTTTTTTTAAAAAAAAAACTTTCAATAGTCAATTAAAATCGACATTGCGTGTAGTTGAGGCCTCTACGGACCAAATTAGATTAGTGCATTTGACGATTTTCATTTTGTTGTAGGTAATTATACTTGGTTCAAGTATGCCGAGTTCTAAGGTTTGAGTAATATTTGGAAACAATCAACCACATGAACAGTTCATTTTGTTCTAATTCCTTTTTTTTAATTACATGTAACATGAAAATATGTGCGCAATATTCACATGTCTACGTCTGCGCGTTGCCCGTGCATGAACATTGGTAATCTAATATAATTTCATATTTCATAATTGATTGACCTCATTAATTGGGTTCAAATCTAAACAAATTTTAAATTTAACCATCTTTTTTTTTATCTATTTTTTTAACTAATAACCATTAGGAAAAGGACACACACTAGTAGAGTATCCATGCCACGCGTCAGCTCATAATCAGGGTGTATGTGTTCTTTTAATTGAATCTTAATTTAGGAACTCATGAGCAGAGGTTGAAATTGTCCAGAAGTTATTTAAATTTTCCTATCCTTTTGCTTAGTTCTATCTTATTTAAAGCAGAAGTGAGCTAATGGAGAGAGAAAACTATTTAGTCCAAGAAGACCGAGACATTCACCTACCTAAAACATTAAACAAAGACCAACACCAAGGCTTTTTTTTTTTTTAAATTGCAGCCATACATTCTCAGTGACCTTATGATCGAGAACCACTTGATAGGAGAATCGTGGTCCTTTGCATGATTTTCCTATTAATAGGTGTTATGCCTAGAGTATAATTTCTAGTAGATTGTACATTGTTAGTTGGTGATGCCCAACCTCTCTTATTGTTTGGCGATGAATGAAATTGACCATAATTAATAGGACTAACAAATGAGCATCTTTGTACAACTTGCACCGACTGAAACAAATGTTGATGATCCACCTAGCAATGGCATCTTACTTTCTATCACACATCTACAAGTCATCAAAGACAACTAACTTAGATTTGTTCGAGAAGGAGAACGGAAACATGTACTTTACACTAACAATAAAAAGAATTAGGTACACCACGAATCCATGAAGCAAGTTGCCTAATTTTACTTTGGAAATAGTGATGATTCAAAAATCAGCAATTAATTCATTAAGCAAGTTGCTTTGGGCTAACTTTTTATGTTCAAAGGACCACGATTCTCCTATCAAACGATTCACAATCATGAACAACTATTTCAACACACTTCAGCAGATCATTGCCACCCATCTTGCTGCAAATTTTTAGCACTATAGCTGCCATGTAAAAGCTTATACTTAAAAAAGAAAAAAAACCAACAAAACATTTGTAACTTATAAATTTTTGATGAAGATATGCATACCTTCTAAGTTGGTCATGTGAAGAAATATCACCTCTATTCCTCTGCTTTGGATGGCCACAAGAAAAGGTCCTTTCTTTCAAACGACAGCCAAAAAGTCTTGATCTGGAGAAAAAGGAGAACAGTTTATTTATATAACTCAAGGATACAATGTGCATCAAAACATAAGCTCTTTGGTCTAACTCAAATTGCTTGTCATGATAGAATACTCATAAAATACATTTCAGTATTCACAAAAAAAAAAAATTAACATAAATTGTCGTCAATAGTAAAAACATTTTTTATCAACTAACTATTTTAATTAAAAAAAAAAAAGCAATCATCAATGTACTTGATTTTCTTTTTCCCCCGGTTGAAATATTTTAGTGGATCATCAAACATTTGATCTAATATAAAATCTTTCTATGTACTTGATTTTCTGTCGGTTGGACATTATGTTAATAAATAATATTATTATCACATGTAATCGTTCGGGCACACATAATTTAAAACTTTTTTTTTTGGTCGGAAAAGGAAGTATAATATATCAACGTAAAGAACCAGTGAAGCCCGTAGCATGGGCCTCAGTATACAAGAGATCTAGAAGGTAGCCTGGTGGGGACGAAGCCCAGTTCGAAGCAATAGTGCCATTACGATGGGCCCTGGCAGCCCAATCAGCCACAAAATAAGCCTCTCTACTACAGTGACGCATAGCTAGGTTAGGGAAAATAGAGATCTTCACCGCCGCTTCTGCAATGAGGGAACGCACCTCCCATGGTGTCTCGATCGAGTCGTGAAGAGCATTCACCAACACCATACAATCCGATACAATGATAAAATGATCCTCATACTTCCCTTCTCATAATAGATGATCAAGGGTTAGGATGAGAGCTTGGATCTCGGTCTGCAGAGCTGATGTCGCTGGAAAATCACAGGTAAAGCCATTTAAAAGAGAGCCCGAATGATCCCTTTGAATGCTTGCCATCGCTCCTTTGATACTATCAGGATAAAAGGCCCCATCAATGTTAATTTTTACCATGCTAGGTTCTAGTGGTCGCCATAGTGAATGAGGATGCAGAGAATAACGGGTCGATCGCTGCGGAGAAGAGCGTGTTGATTGATGCGGCAACGGATCAGACAAATTGTAGGTTCGAACTTAGGCAGAAGCCATGTGAATGACCTGAAGATGATCGAGATGATGTTGCTAAAATACAAAGCGGTTGCGTGCCTTCCAAATTTGCCACAACAGAGCTGCGATCATTTGCAGATCAGGGCAGGTACGCCATTCTTCTAGCTAAGCGACTAACCACGCATCTATCTGTGTAATTGATTGCTGAGTGATGTGAATGTTAATCTGTGAATGAGACCATAGATGTTGCGTCCATGGACATAGTAGGAAGAGGTGTTCTGTAGTTTATGGGATAAGGTTGGAACAGATGGGGCAATATGAGTTTGTAATGATGCATCGTTGGAATAAATTAACTTTCCTGGCTAAAGCGTTATGGCAGACCGACCAGAGGAAAGGTCGGATTTTAGGCGGAAGCTTCCCAGCCCAAAAAGCTTTCCATAGTGACTTGGGTGGGTGATAAGACGAAGATGCTATGTTCTGTTGAATAGTAGGAGTCGCATTCCTGAGGGTGTGATATCCTTTTTTCACATAATATTTGCCATTTATAGTACCAATCCAGATAATTCTATCAGAAGTGTATTGAGGACGAACTTGGATATTGAGTATTTCTTGGACTGTGGAAGCATCAAATTGTTGGTGCAGAAGAGGAACGTTCCAACTGTGATTGTCCAGGTCCATTAATTCTGTAACAAATAATGGGTCATTCCGATTAGCCAGGCCCCCTATAACTCCTCTCGGAAGCCAGCGGTCTTCTCTGACTCGAATAGACTGTCCATTACCTACCGACCAGCGAAGATGAGGTAAGATAGACTCCCTCCCAACTAGAATACTGCGCCATCCCCAGGAAGGTCTTGATCCCCTTTCAGCATGAATAAAATCAGTAGAGTGAAAGTAAAGCCCTTTAAAAAGTGTACTCCATGGCGCCGTTGGGTTTTGAACTAATCGCCATGCTTGTTTCCCAAGCATGGCTTTATTAAAATCTTGAAGATCCCTAAAGCCTAGGCCCCCACTCTCTTTGCTACGCTTAAGAACAACCCAACTTTTCCAATGAATGCTTGCTTTAGTACTATCTTTCTGCCATCAAAATCGTGCAACTTTCTGTTCAATGGATCGACAAATAGATGTAGGAATTCTAAAAATGGACATGGCATACTAAGGTATCGCTTGTACGACAGTTTTAAGTAATATTTCCTTTCCACCCTTAGACAGCAAACTTTCTTTCCATCCCTCTAGTTTGGCATTTACCCTCCCCAAAATCCAAGCAAACATGTCCCGTTTAGGTCTGCTCCAATCCGATGGTATGCCTAGATACTTTCCAGTCCTCTGAACCACTGGAATTTGAAGCACTCCAGCTAAATTTTCTTGTAGACTAAAAGGGCAGGATTTGCTGAAAAATATGCCAGATTTATTTCTATTGACAGCTTGGCCAGTAGCATAACAATGTTGATTTATAATGTTCGCTAAATTCTGACATTCAATCAATTTTCCGTCTAAAAAGAAGATAGCATTATCAGTAAAAAAACATATGGGATAGAGTGGGACACCACTTGTTCAGTTTGATTCCCTTGAGATGACCCATGGTGATGGCTTGATGAATAAGATGGGATAACAGATTCGCCAGAAGGATAAAAATGTAGGGAGATAGGGGGTCCCCCTGTCTGATGCCTCGAGTAGGTTGAAAATAAGGCAAAAGTTCAATGTTGAATTTGACAGTAAAAGACACCGTCGTTATGCATTGCATGATCCATTGTACCCATGTAGGATGAAATCCTAGAGTGAGGAGATAGTCATTTAGAAAGTCTCATTCAACCCTATCATAAGCCTTTTGCATATCCATTTTGAGAACAGCTCGGAATTGACGTCTGCAGTTTCTAACTTTAATTTGATGTAGAACCTCTTGGACTATTAATATATTGTCTTGAATTTGACGTCCACTGACAAAAGCGCTTTGCTCCTGGGAGATAAGTACAGGTGAGTAGGGCTTAAGGCGATTGGCAATCACCTTATAAATGATTTTATATGCATAATTACAAAGACTGATGGGGCAATATTGGTCTAATCGTTCAGGATGTGGTACCTTGGGTATTAGGGCTATGATGGTTTGATTGAGATCTGGTGGTAGGATGCCAGAGTTAAAAAATTGCTGCACTGATGAGAATAGTTCATCTTGGAGTATATCCCAATGATGCTGATAGAAGAGTCCATTCAAGCCGTCTGGGCCAAGGGCCTTGGTGAGTCCCAATTGGAAAGTAGCCTCTCGAACTTCCCTTTTGGTAACAGGAGCTATTAGGGACATATTCATCTCATTAGTAACAACCCGAGGACATTGGTTCAGAATAGGCCAGTAGTCTCGATGTCCCACTGTTTGAAATAGATGTGAAAAGTAACCCGTTGTCATCATCTTCAAAATTCCAGGATCACACACCCAAGCTTGATTGTCATCCTGCAACATACCAATCTTGTTTCGTTGTCGTCTTTCTATAGTTGTTGCATGAAAAAGATTAGTATTTTTGTCCCCCCATCTAAGCCAGTTGATTCTAGAACGCATCACCCAGAATTGTTCTTCTTGCTGCCATAACTGTCAAATTTGCTCTTTCAGGTGAGTAACCAATGATGCATCATGTTGACAAAAAGGCTGATTAGTGTGATCTTGGAGTTGTTGGTGCAAAGTTGCAAGCTGACGATGCCCCCTGAAAAATTTGTATTTACTCCACCGACCCAAGGCTGAAGAGACCACCTGAAGTCTGGAAAGCAGATTAGAAATGTGGGGCTGTGCAGAAGTCCATGATCGAGCAACAACTTCACGGCAGTCGGGGTCTTGAATCCAAAAGGATTCGAAGATAAAAGGCCGATGTCGTCGATAGTGTATAGCTACAGTGGTTAAGATCAGCGGGCTATGGTCAGAACCCACCGTCGGTAAAGCAAACACCTCAACCTCAGGGAAATTAAGGCGCCAGTCCAGATTACAAAGAGCCCTATCCAACCTTTCCTTGACAAGATCATCACCGGACCTTTGGTCCATCCAGGTAAAAGAACAACCCTTACTTTCTATATCCATAAGTGAGCAATCGTGTAATACTTCTCTAAAAACATGCATCTTAGTAAAGTCAGCAGAATGCTTACCTACTTTTTCCCAGCGATATAATACTTCATTGAAGTCACCAACACAAATCCATGGAAGGGTGTTGATTGCGCATATAAACCTTAATTCAGCACAAAATATCAGACGGAGCATGGATGCAGGTGAGTCTCATCAGATTACCTCCCATTAAGTCAGTGCATATGATATCAAAAAACTCCGTAGCCGATCGGTCCATCGTAATATGAAACTAAACATTCCAAAAAAGAGCCATCCCCCCAGCTAAACCAATGGGATTCATCAAAACAGAATTAGGATATCTGAGTTGCTTTCGTACCCGTTGGACTGCCACTTCTTGGTTCTTTGTTTCCATCAAAAAAATAATGTCAAGCCTCTCCTTAGCCACTAGCCACTAAGGCCTTGAGTGATTTGACTGTTAGGGGGTTGCCCAGCCCTTGACAGTTCTAGCTCAGAAGTTTCATTTTTTCACTCGGTGGCTTTTTTGGGCAAGCCACCATAGCCCATTGTCTGACTCCTTCGACTTCCATGATAGGAGTATCCAGGAGTTATGCGTCATCTAGGTCAGCATATACATGTAGTTGTGGAGTATAAGGAGAATACCTTTTCAGTTTTTTGCTTGTTCCTGCTATGGTGTTGAGTCGGGATTGCTTTGTCTTTTTTGCTTGGACCAGATCTTGAGGAGCTTTCAATTTTGCAGAGGCAAGGTCAACCTCGACTCGTGTTGGAGATTTAGACTTCTGGTCAGATACAGCTACTGGTTGTTTATCTGTTAAAACAGAATGCTCGGCAAAGACAGCATCGTTGTGAAGAAGAGGCAGGTTAGGCGCATGGGGAGAGTCCATGTTATTGTGATCACAAGGGGGTTGAGCTACAACCAGCTGATGGGACGGAGGGGGAGTTTCTAGGATGACCTCATTCAGAGCTGCAGGTATGGTTTGCAGTTCATAGAAAACCTTCCAATAGGGACTATGTTCTCGAACCTCCGCTCTTAACCATTGACCAAAGGCCATTTTTGCTTTACCCTCCATCTTTGCTTCAGTATAAGGATAGTCCTTGCAGTACATAGCATAGTGGCCGAGTTTCCCACAAGAATAACAGAAATGGGATAAGCGTTCATACCGAAAATCTAACCATAAAGTCTTTTCCCATTGAGTTGTATCAGCTGTCCTATTTTTAGGGGTTCCCATATATCAAGATCAACCTTAGCTTTTACAGTTCGGATAGAAGTGCCCGCTTTGCTGTCAATACGAACTTCTATGACTTTACCTATGTGGCCGACTGCTCTTTTTTATCATATTTGCAAAGCTCCATTCTAGTGGAATACCAAATACTTGCACCCATAATTGACAGGTTGAAAAGTCATAACAATGCAACGGCGTATCGGGGATCCAGGCCTTGAATATGACTAAATGGCCAGAAAAAAGCTAGGGGCCCTCATCTAGAACACGTTGTCTGTCTGCATCATATTTGAATTTAGCGACATACAACTCTTCTTCCCGAACTGAGATTTCGACCTGGTCTGTTCTCCACACACGCCTAAGGGTACTTTGAAAGGCTTGTAAGTTTATGGGTGGATTAGATAGAACTTTACCAATCAGAGATAACTTACAATCTTCAACAGTTGCTGCAGGTGGTGCATCAGTCTAGACGTCAATCTTCTGTTTTGGCCAAAGTCGACCCATTCGGGAACATAGAGCAGCGAGCTGAGAGACGCCGTCATCATCATGTTCGGCCATGGATTCAGAGCTTAGTAAGTAGCCATTACCAGAGAGACAAAATTAAGAGATGAATAGACATGCAGCATCTGGTCAGAAAGAGAAGGAAGTAGGGCGAATAAAACCGGAAATTGGGAAGATGAAGACCAGATTATTGCAAGATAAGTAAGCTAGTGATAGGAAAAAGACACGCAGTAGTTATGCGGACTGGGTCAAGATACTTGGAGTCCGAAACATAGCGATTGGCGACGGCGTGGAAATGGATTGAACTGCTTGTAATACTGGCTAGGAAACCGGAAGGAAATCTAAACAGAGGATAGCCAGGAAATTGATCTGGTGAAAGATGGGTAACATGCAGCAATTCAATAAAATGGGTTTCGATCCATGTCGAGCAGTAAGAGGAACTGATTTGTGGAGAATTCGAAGATGGATTAGCAATTCAGTAAAATGGAAGACTGACGATGGAATAGACGAAGAGAAGGGTTTAGGGTTTAAAGCTACCATGAAGGTAGAAAACAAACTCTACATGTCGAGAGAATTCTTAGACCGTCCCAATCAAAGGCACATAATTTAAAACTTTACCATGATTTCTTTTATTCAATTAGAGACACTGGCACATTTATATGTCCTTTATTTATCTGTCTGGTCTACCAATTACAACTAACTTGCCTAAATAGTTTTTTTTTTTTTTGTAGACAATAGTTTGTATATTTTTTTGAGCCAAAAAATAGTACCTGATTTTCTTCATCATGGATTGCTAAAAGTCGATCATTAATAATAGTTGTAACGTTAAGGTATAATTGTCCAAAAATTTCTAAACCTATTGCATGGCGATCAATTCAGTCTTAAATTTTCAATGTGGCCAATTTAGTTTTAAATTTTTTTAACGATTTGACAATGTAGTCATTCTGGCTAATTCGCTGGAAATCACTGATGTGAATGCCGGCCATCTAACATGACACAACTGTCAATTTAGCAATTTCCAATTAAATTGTTTAAAGGTTTATAATTAAATTAGTCAAATTAAAAAAAATACTATTGAATTAGCCACCGTATAATAGATTTATAGACTTTTTGGGTAATTATTCGTAAAGTCATATACATATATCAAAAGTATTGAAGTAGTAATGATGCTTTCTTGGGACAAGGCTATAGCACTTTGTAATCCATTTAACTTTGGGTGCTCTCTACATGCACCTCAGTGGTGAGAGGAATCAAAATAAGATACTATATGTACACAAGTGCTTGTTTGGTAATATTCAGAGAATTTCCCCAATTTTTTTGTTTGGAAAGTGAAGCAAAAGAGAAAAAGAGGTAATGGGAAAGAAACTTCAATAAATTCCAGGAAGACCAAAACTTTGCGGGACGCAAATTAAAGTTTGTTGATTCACTTTTCACATCCTGCCCCTTCCATCCGCAGGTGAACTTCTTCTTTTTTCCGTTAATCGTAAAACCTTTACACGTTAGGTCCGGATTAATCTCAATTGTTTTTTCTTTCTTCAAATTTTGCTCAATTTTACGCATCCGTAACTTAAATGGCCATGTTGTAGTGATTTTATTGATATGAATCGCTTACTTATGCAGATTGGTGATGAGGAGAGAAATGTGTATGTCAGCTTAGACAATCTTAGCATCCAATGTCTCTATTGATGTGGCCACATCTCAAGATATCGCATTAGACTCCAATATGAACATCTAACGGCATTAGTGTCTTGTCAACATTTTTTTTCCGCAATTCTAATGAAGGTCTCATGTTGGCCCACATTTGAAAAATTGAGGTAGTTGATTGAACAATAAAAAGTTCAGGTACTTTATTATGAAAGGGATAATAATTCAAATAATCACGATGTCATTGCCCCAAAGAGTTTCATACAATCATTGGTCTAGGTTCAAATCTTGCACATACTTTTGTTTATGCTATATTTGTTCTACAAACTTATCCTCTCAATTCTTTGCTTGGTCTCCCTTTAATAATTCTCTTTTGTAAGATTATTCATTCTCTCCTATGAAAGATAATAGGAGATATTTTTGTTAATTTCACATGCCAAAAGATTTTAGGGACTAAAGAGGTTAGAAAGTTTCTCAATGTCAATTTTGTTTAGAGTTTCTTTCTTGGAATCATTCGATCATAAAATTTCAAGCCTTACCCTCGAAATATTTTAGTGGGTTATCAAACATTTTATTGAAGGTAGACTTTTTATTTGTCCTTGCTTTTATTTCTGTTGGAAATTATATTCATAATATTTTCATCAGATTTAACCATATGGGCACACATAATATATAACTTTCCTAGGATTTCTTAACCAATTACCACGAAATTGCCTAAATAACATTTTTTGTGGATAATTTGTTCCAACTCTTTGAAGATGGATCAATATCGTCTCGAAGGTCATTTCTGACCCGCAAGAGACAAAATTAATACTGCAAGAAACATATTGGATACCAATACAGATAATTAACGACTAATTAATACGTTGGTGTCATTGATATTTTTCGTTTGCGATTTCAACGGAGGTCTCATGCTGACCCCCATTAATAAATGAGAGGTAATTGGTTGAATTGAAAAAAGCTTTAGATACTTGATTGCCAGAAGAAAGGTACGAAATTTCATCAACCTCATTATCTGGTTTTGTTTTTAGTCAATTTGAATATTTTTGGAAGCCATGGATATAGAATGAAATTGATGAGGTTCCTCTTATGGAGTTTTTGCTCCAACCCCTCGCATGTAAAATCGAATAATTGCCTCCTCTTGAATGTCGTTTTCTTTTCCTTATTCAGCCAGATCCCAAATGCTTGAGATAAGACACAATCAAATTGTATGTTTTTTATAAGCCAAAAAATATTCTTTGATTTTCCTTGTCATGTATTACTACTACCAAATGATTATAAATGATAGTTGTAAAGTTATATGCACATGTCAAAAGTATTGAAGTGCTAATGACGCGTTCTTGGGAACAAATTAGATTAGCGCATTTGACGATTTTCTTTTTGTTGTGGGCAAATATATTTGGTTCAAGTATGCCAAGTTGAGTTCTAAGGTTTAAGTAATATTTGGAAACAATCAACCACAGAAATCGTTCATTTTATTCCAATTCCTAATTTTAATTACATGTAATCTGAAAATATGCGCGCAGTCGTATGAATATTAGTAATTTGATATAATTTCATATCTCATAATTAATTGACCTCATTAATTGGGTTCATATCTAAATAGATTATAGATTAAATCTTCTGTCTTTTAAATTAGTAACTTTTAGGAAAGGGAAAGTAAATAATTGATAGGGCTCATCAAGGAGGACTGACCAAAATCAAAAGATTCAATTTAACAAGTACGTGCACACTTATAAAGTACCCATGCTGCGCACACAACTTATAATCAATGTGTACGCACTTGCTAAATTGAATCTTTTAATTTAGGAACTCATGAGCAAAAGTTGAAATTGTCCACAACTTATTGAACTTTTTCTATCATTTTGCTTAGTTCTGTCTTATTTTAAGCAGGAAGAGATAAAACTATTTAGCTTAGGAAGACCAAGACATCCACCTAACAAAAACATCATAAAAAGACCAAGACCAATATATATATATATATATTGGCATCTATACATTCTTAATAATCTTATAATTCAATGTCTTCATTTGATGCATTATTGGTGAATATGCTATCAATGTAGGCTTTTATGTGGCAATTACCATGATAAAGATTCGTAGCAAGATGGTTAGCAATGATCTACTAAAGGGTGCTGAAGTAGTAGTTGATGATCAAAAACCACATGAAAGTAAAATCATGGTCCTTTCCACAATTTTACCGTTCACAAGTGTGATGCCTAGAGTATATCTAGTAGATTGTACATTGTTAGTTGGCGATGCCAGACCCTTTTTCTTGTCTAGTGATGAATGAAGTTGAGTCCTCCTCTTTCCGGACAACACATACAAAGAAACCCGCCAATTACCACAATTAATAGGACTGACAAATAAGCATCTTTCTGCAACTTGCACCGATTGAAATAAATGTAGACGATCCACCTAACAATGGCATATGTCTATTATATATCTATAACTCAGACCACAATTAATAGGATTGACATATAAGCATCTTTCTGCAACTTGCATCGATTGAAATAAATGTAGACGATCCACCTAACAATGGCATCTTACTTTCTATTATATATATGTAAGTCATCAAAGACAACTAACTTTGACTGTTCGATAATAAGAATAGAAACACATGATTTGGGTTAAACAAGGAAAATAGTCGAGTACACCAATGAATCCATGAAGCAATTTGCTTAATTTTACTCTGGAAATAGTAAACAATTCATATATCACCAACTAATCATCAAGCAAATGCTTTGGTTAACTTTTTCTTTTCAAAGGACCACAATTCTCCTATCAAGCGCTTCATGATCATCAACAATTACTTTAGCACCCTTCATCAGATCATTGCCGCCCATTTTGTTGCAATTTTTTAACGCTATAGATACCACATGAAAGACTATACTTAAAAAAAAAAAAAAAACAAAAAACAACTGTTGACACCTATTTTTAAACCAAAAAAACAAAAAAAAAAAACAAAAGGGGGGCGAGAGAGGCCAGATCGGACCTTGGCCCAGCCCGCCTCTCTTCCCTTTCCCCCTGCATGGGGCCCGGCCCTTTTCCCCATCTGCCCGGCCCGCGCCAGCCCTCTCTCTCCTCCAGCCACCTTCGCGCGTAGACCTGCAGAGAAGAAAAGAGGAGCAGCAGCAGAGCAAAAAGAGGAGCAGCAGCTCAAAGAAGAGCAGCAGCAGAGCAGAAAGGAAGAGCAGAAGACAGAGAGAGAACAGAACGGGGAGGGAAGGCAGAGAGAAATCGAGAGTGGAAAGCAAGAGAGAAGCTTGGCCGCGCTCGAGACCCGGCTTCCCGACGTCCATATTTCCGGTAAGTCTTTTTTTTTTTTTTTTGTATCCAGAGTTCAGCACCCCTTCGACCCGAGGATCTCATCTCGACGATGCTAGGGCGGCCGGCCACGGCTCGATCCGTCTCGGGTCCGCCCTGCTGACCACCGTCGTCGAGCCGAGTAGGGCCCGTCACCCAAGCGCACTGGCGCGCTCCATGTTACCCTGTTCTTGAGCTCGCCGGATCGGGGGCTCGCAGTTCTTCCGTCCGCTCGAGTCCTGACCCCGGCGGTGCTGCGCGTCGTTGCCTCTGGACCCTGCTTGTTTGTCTATGTTTATCTCAGTCGCGTTTTGAGGTCCCGTCGAGTTATCGTTTGCCTCCGGCCCGGTCGGTGTTGTTCGATGAAATGTCTCTGCGATACCCATGCAAGTCACGTTCGTCTCCTTGAAATCGTCTTCGTTCATATTCTGTTGGTTTTTATACGTTACTGTCGCTGTTCCTCGCTTCTTTCCTTCGTCACGGTCGCTTGCGCGTACGTGGTGTGTTTTGTGTCCTCCGTTCCGGCAATGGACGGTGGCAGATCACGACTCTCGCAGGGAGTGAGGGCGGACGGCGGTGTGAAGGAGGGGCTCGGGAGAGACGGAGGGGCCGGCGGCGGCAAATCTCGGTCGAAGGTGTTGGTGCGGTGAAGGGGTCTTCGGGAAGAAGGAGCGTCGGGCGTGCAGAGAACGCACGAAGAAGAAGACAAAAGGCAAAAGAAAAATAAAAGGAAAAGAAAGGAAAAATAAATAAATAAATAAATAAATAAAAAGAGAGAGAAAAATAGAGTAAAAATGGCTTCGGGAGGGAAGAGGAGTTGCTGAAAGGGGGGGGAGTGCAGTGAATAGGACAAAACAGGGAAAGAAAAAAAAGAGAAAAAAAACCAAAAAAAGAAAAGTTAAAATTTAAAAATTTAAAATTTTCGAAAAATAATAAAAATTCAAAAAAATTCTGAAAATTCAACGACTTTCAAAGAACATTAAAAAATTCAAGAACTTTCAGAAAATATTGAAAATTCTAGTTTTTCTAAAAATTAATTAAATAGAAAAATTGGAAATTTCAAGAAAAAATTGAAAAATGTAAGAAAATTCAGAATTTCATTTGAAAAATTTTAAAAACAAACTTTCCAAGCTATTTTCTTAAAAAAAAAATGGAAGTTTCTTTAACTCTAAAGTGTGCTAAAAAATTGAGTAAGCCTTTAGGGCTCTACTTTAGGGCTTCAATGGTCTTCAAAGACAATTACCCTTGTTTGCATGCTTTTGCTGTTTTGATCCTTTTAGTCCAGTTAATATTAGCATTTATCTTTTCCTTAATGTTAAATTTTTGTTCTCCCATGCAATTTATTTAAACGTTTTTTCTTGGTTGCTAATTATTATTTTAATGATTATGCACTCATATGATCACCTCACATGTTAGCGAATTGGTCTAAAGTTAATCCAAATTGCCTGACAAATATCTTTAAAAAAAAATGAACAAGATTAGGTACTGAAAGAGTACTAATTGATTAATTAATGTAACCAAGTCACCTACCGTTGATTCTCTGGTTACATAAGAAGTGAAGTACACTCCCATGCCTCACTTGGTTTCTAGACGACCCCAATAGATTAGTGGCGACTCTTTATTGCGAAATTTTTAAGAACACCCCAATGTCGTGCGAGGTATGGGCTTGGGAGAGTCAGTGTCTAATCATGAGCCTTAGGCCCGCCTTTTAGGCAATACCCCTAAACATGTTCCCTTCCCCCTGAGGGGTAGGTCGCAACGCCAACAAAACATTCGTAAGATAAATTTTTGATGAAGATATGCATGCCCTCTAAGGGTGAATCAATAACCGTAGAGTCAATCAAGGGTTATGTTGAAGCAAAGTGATAATGAGTTAATGGAGATAGACAACTTTAAAGTCCCGGAAGACCAAGACTTTCACCTACCAAAAAGTTTAAACAAAGACCAAGACTTTCAAGAATGCTTTCTGTCCACAGGTACTTTGTTCATGCAGATAAACCATAAACTCAGGAAGGCCAAGACTTTACTGGACATCATGTATTTGTTTGTCTATAAAGTGAAGCAGAAGTGAAAGAGAGCAAATGAAAAAGATAGAGTTTGCAGGATGCAAATTGGCATTGTTACATCACTTCTCACATCCCTCCTCTTTCATCCCTATGTGAATGCCTTAGTTTTTCCATTACTAGTAGAATTTCCCCATGCATTACACGCCACGCTTAAAAATTTGCTGTTACTATAATTTTTGTCCTACTCTTTTCTTGCTTAATCGTACCGTGATTTTTCATTCAATAATCTCTCTTGTACTTGTCTAATGAATAATGTCTAGATTTCGTGTATCTTTTCAAATTTAAGTTCAATAAAAGAAAAAAAAAAAGCAAAGAGAAAAATAAAAAGAAAAAACAGCAAGAAATTGAAAAAGGAAAAAAAAGAAGAAGAAGCAAGAATAGGTCAGGAGAGCGCACCACCGTCCCACGGCCACTGCCAGGCCGTTGCCATCAGCACCGCTGCTTATAGTCACCTTCATAGGCAACATTTCCTTCAGTTGTTTTTCTTAGAGCGGTTTATTGGTAAGAGGCATTTAGGTATTCTCGAAACATGCATGTTCAAGTCAATTATTGCATGTAAAAATGAAACTGTTTTGATGATTTTGCTAATCCTAAATAGATTTCATGATTTTGTTAACGCAGAACTATAGGGGACCACTGAACACCAGCGACGGTGGCCTGACGGTACAAACTGATATTCCACAAACGCGAGGTCACGATGATAATCCATTAGTGATGGTAGTGCCTATATCTTGCCTTGCCCGTGATGGGAGCTCTGGCAGCTTGGTATTGGATGATGAGACTTGGCTACCCGAGATAACTAGGTTGCGAGTGGTATTGGACGATGACCTTCTCGCGATCTGAAATATTTCAAGACAGACGTGAAACTTTTACAATTACTCAAAATGGTAACAGAGCATAGTCTCCTTGATTGCTCCTCTCGGTCTTTCCTTTGTGACAAAGAAAAAGAAAATGTTCTCTGAGATGGCGTGGGAAGTTAAATAGAATAAAGATGAACTGTTAGCTTCGACAAGGAAGGCAGATTGAAATGGATTGTAATCTGCCAACTCGAAAACCCCAATTTTGCATCTCTTCGGTCGCTGCTGTTGTTGGAGGTACGAAAGCTGCTTCGTTTGACTTTGAATGTAGACCTCGATAATTGACATCGTGATACAGATAAATCTTTTAGAGCATGTCACCAAAAAAAAAAAGTATAGAGCATATTAGTACAACTACCAAAATTAGTAGCTTTTTGTCTTTCTTTTGTCAAGTTGCAAAAGATGAACGTAAGCACATCAGTTGCCTACCTCAACAATGTTTGCATTTGATCACCGGGAGAGATTTTGCCAAATGCAGAAGACAGTGGGATATTCTGCAAAGCAAGCACAGTTGAGAGACTTCAGGTCAATGAGCTAGGGCCTAAGAAAAAGATATTTGGAAGAGAAAATACAACAAACGCTGAAATTGCAGAAAAATATCAATACAAGAGCAACAATTCTTCATGATTCTCACGCAAAGCGTAGTGCATTTCCATAAGTGGAAAGATAAGCAATTTTTGGGCATGAAACAAAGTTCAAGATATATCATCAATAAAGACAGGCACATCCATGCATCATAATTCCTGCACTGAGAGCAAGTCCATGTACATATTATTTGTTTTGAGAACAAAGATTAGACATTGGAGAGATATCTTCTTATTGAATCCGAACTCGATCAATTAAGATGAGTGGGATTTCTTGGATGAGGTGCCAACAGTCGCCGCAGAGTTTTGAGCACCGATCTTTCAGAATCTCTCATTGAATTATGCAGAATACATGGAGGGAGGGATGGAAGCTTTCTTCTGTCAAGTACCTCAACATCCGGCAACTGTAAAATATATGACTGTTTGAGAGAGGAGAGATGCCTGCGAAGCCCACTTGATAGTCTTTTCATGTTCCTCATATTTTTCATCCAAGGAGAGGTTAGAGAGGAAGGAAATAGGAGGCTCCACGCATCTTATGTCCTCCGCTATTGATGGTTCTTCCACATTTTTCATATTTCTTATCCAAAATCCTGGAAGACGACGATTAATTAGTCCTGAATAAAAATACTTCCATGCATAATGAACAACTATGAGAGTAATCAGACAAAAAGAATTATATGCATACCCACCCGACAGCAACAAAAAATGAACAGATAAGACAAGAACCAGGATCCTTCGCTTTCCTTTTCTCAGCAATTAGTGACTCTTTGGATGATTTTGTTTTCGCTGAATTATGTTAGCACACACGTATGGGAGACCACTAATCACCAGTGATGGTGACTTATCGGTTCAAGCTTGATATTCTACGAATATGAGGTCATGAGATCAAATGATTAGTGCAGGCTGATAACTCTTAAGAATGATTGCTGTCACCTGGTGTAACTGGAAAGCTCCGAATGCAGCAACTTTTAACCATAAATCACCAGATCCTGAGACCATCACTAATACAGATAAGAAAAACTCTTTTGCAGTGTGTTGCCTGCGAGAATATAAGAGAGCTATGTCATCATTGGGTGGATGAAAGGCAGGGCGTGTAGTAAAACCTAAGCTAGGTTCTGTGAATATCAACTGCGATGGGTCTGACATTAAAGAAAGGAAACATGCTGTTGTTGGGATTGTTGAGAAGATGGAATTGGACTTTAAGGCATGAATACACTGTCTTTAAGAAACAAACTATTTACTAAAGCACTTTTTCTATGTTTTACAAACAAACTAACAACAGGCATTGTGGCCACAAATTAGGCAGGGGACATGCTTATCCGCAGGGGTGTGGTGGTGCAAGTTAGATTTGCAGAGGAGGCTGAATTACTTTTTGTTGGAAAGAGAGTTGCAGTGGCAAAAGAGAAGCTGGCCCAAGGTTGTAGTGGAGATAGATGCAGCTGTGGTATCCAAGGATATTATCAACTTTCGCAAGCAGTACAACTAAAGACTAAAAGGAAGCTCCTACTGGGATTCAAGCAGCTAAAGATCAATTTTCAGCTCTGAATTGTAGTCGTATTTCGTGAAAAGCAAATGTTTATGCCCATTGGGTAGCTTTGCATACTAGGAAGAGGACGTGTCGTCAAAATTGGAAGTAATGGATGAGAACTGACTTTGTTTGCTGGACAAAAAGAACCCCAACGAATTGTCATTCGTTGACCTTAGTGGGTTGTTTTTGGAAATTCATGGGAAATATCTCCATGACAAATATCAATTTGTATTACGCATCAAATAGAGGAGGCAGAATCAAAATTGATGCCTTCAAAACCAAAAACTCACCCTTAATCCGAGAAAACTGGCGGTGCATGAAAGAATCAATTCATTGGATCCGCACCCAATCTATCTCGATGAGAGGGATTTCTTGGATTAGGGGCCAATAGTCGCCAGTGAGTTTTGAGCATCTATCTTTCAGAATCTCACATTTCTCTATGTACAATTCTTGGAGGGAGGGAGGGAGGCCATCCTCTGGCAAGTACCTCAACTTCGGGCAAGAGTCGATCCATAAATGTATGAGAGAAGAGAGATGGTTGAGAAGACCGCTTGATAGTCTTTCAACATTCCACATATTGCAAATGCGAAGATACATTAGAGAGGAAGGAAAGAGAAGACTCCATGCATCCCTGTCCTCCGAAGGAAACCATACATTCTCTCCCTCCCCTCCCATGCAAAAGTCAATTAACATACACCGGAGGGATGTGAGTAGGTGTAAGCCCCATTCTCTCATTGGCTGCTTCAGATTCTCGCACCCTCTTATTAAAAGGCGATGCAAATTGGGAGGCAAACCTCCTTTGGGGAAACATTTGATATTTTGGCAATCCTCGATGAATAGCGTCTCGAGGGATGTAAGATGACGCCACTGATTTGGTAGAGACTTTATCTTCGAACAATTACTAATTATAAGACATGACAGGGTGATGGGAAGGGAAGGGAATTCCTCTATCTCCAATGCTGGACAATTACTTATATCCAAATGAGCGAGATGGGAGAGCGTGTGAAGGCACTGTGGTAGGCTTCCTAGATTTGGACAGCCATCAATTGTCATTTCTTTGAGTGATTCTATGGTGATTGTTTCCACCGACTCCACTCCCTTGCACTCATAAATACAAAGTTTCTTCAAAGCAGTAAGTCTATCGTTGGTAAACAAAAAAGGTATTAGCGAATCACAATTTACAATCCGCAGATACTCAAGTTGAGATATCGAGTTACTGTTGTTAGGATCATCTAGAGGAATGGTTGGTCCCAAGATTTTTGGACACCTCCTAATGATCAAATGTTTGAATGTGTGCATCTTGCTTGGAAGCTTTTCTAAACTTATGCAATTGCTCAATTCCATCTTTTCAAAGTTGCACGGCAGCTCTATTTCTCCTTCTCCTGCCACAAAAGATGAGAATCGAGGGCAGCTTTCAATGGCTAATTCTTGAAGGCAAGTAAGATTTAGCATTATATTTTCATCTTGCCACAAGTATGTAAGCTTGTCACACCGTCCTATATGAAGCTCCTTTAGCTTGACCAAGCACCTCATAAACACATGATCAAAGCAAACAAGCTCGGCAAGATTTTCAATTTTGAGAATGGTCAAAGAAGTCAAGTTGACCAAGCTCTTTAAGATTTCCTTATTACAATCCTCAAGGCATAACTCACGGAGAGATGGAAAACAAATCTCATTCGTTGAATTATTCAAATGCGGACATGAATGGATTTCAAGTTTTATGAGACAATCAAGTTGACGAGGTAATGTCCTAATCAATGAAGGACAGCTCCGGACAACAAGATGTTGAAGACAGGAGAATGAGACTTCTTCTTTTGGGCCCCCAACATAAGGAGACCAATTCTTCCATGACAACATCTCTTTCAAGTTCAAAGTTGTTAAGGATGAGAAAGGCCTTTTATCTCCATAAAATTCAGAGCCTATCATTCTTATTGCGTGTAGACCTTCAAGAGATAATTCCTTCAGTGAAGGTAGTTGTCCAAGCGGGGGAAGTGATATAACATTAGGACAGCCCCGCAAGCATAAAGACGCTATCTTAGAATAGGATGGACCACCTAACCATGACGGGAATTTTGCACCACCATAGTTCAAAATATTAAGATTTTCAAGATCAATGTGAGGTCGTAGGAAGTCAAGCACTTGTGCTTCCCGCTCATGATTCTGGAGATTTTCCAAATTTTCATCCCAATGCAAGGATAAGTGGGTAAGGCCTTGCTTTTGATGCAAATTAGCATCAATTGCATCTTTAACTTTTTCCACCTTCTGCAACTTTGATATGAATAATTCTCCTTGAAGATGTGGCAAATTCTTTAACTCCTCTAACTGTGACCCTTTCTCTGGTCGTACCACAAACTTGGACAAGATAATAAGATTTTTTAAATGACCAATACCCAACGGCATCTCTTTAAGACTCCTTGTATCTCTAACATCAAGAAACTGTAAAATGACCAATTTTGTGATGCCTTGAGGCAACTTTGAAAGTTTTTGACAACCTCTTAAGATCAAAACTTGTAATTTGCACAAGTTGACAATTGATTCAGGTAGCCTTTTGATATCAGTGTATGAGAAATTGAGATATCTAAGATGTTTTAGATCACCAATGCAATTTGGTACCTCTATGATGTCACAATGACATATTGAGAGCACCCTCAAGTACTTCAATTCCGTTAGCAAGTCATGTAGCAGCTTGTTGGAAATAGAGAAAGTGTCCCCTCTAAATCCATTATGCAGTAGCATTAAAGTTCTTAGTGCCTTCATTCGGTGATATTCTCTTAAGCATTTTGATGTAGCAAAATGCGATGAGATGAATGATGCATAACGAATTTTCCCAAGAGATGTGTCTTCTTCATTAGCTACCAAGTGAGACTCCCCAGAGCTAAAGTATGCACTTCTTGCAATTGACTTTGCTAGATCATTCAAAAGATCATGCATTGAAAACTTAGATGCGTTGACACTTGATTGTTGAAGAAATGATCTGGATACTAACTCATCAAAGTAATTTCGTCCTAATATGAAATTATTCCCCTTTACTTTTTGTGTATCTAAAAAGCCCTCGGCTATCCATAAGAGTACCAGCTCATCTCTCTCAATTTCGTAATCCTTGGGAAATACTGCACAATAAGCAAAACATCTCTTCAAATGGCAAGGAAGATGGACATAACTCAAGTTCAAGACAGGGAGAACCTCATCATTCTCTGCCATCGGAAGATCCCATATTCTGTTATTTAAGGTATCTTCCCATTCACTAGGATTCCTTTTATTACGTAGGGCACCGCCTAGCATCTTTGCCGCCAAAGGTAAACCTTTACATCTTTTAGCTATTTTCTTACCTATTGTTTTAAAATCCGGATGGCTCTCAAAATTTGTTGCTCCAAGAGCATGAAAGGCTAATAAGCTTGTACAATTGTCAAGGGACAATTCCTTCAGATGATAGGGTGATGCTCTAGTTATGGAAACAACAGCAAGGTTGCGAGTCGTGATGATGATCTTACTCCCCTTAGCCCCCGCTTCAAATGGCTTTAAGAGGGCAGTCCATTTTTCATATTTCTCATTCCATATATCATCTAAAACCACAAGAAACTTCTTCCCAGATAGATTGCCCTTCAACTTAACTTGAAGCCCGTTAAGATCTTCACCCTGGCATGATAACCCAGTGATTGACCGCAAAATAGTTTTTGTTATGTGAAGAACATCAAAAACATCTGACACACAAACCCACGCTCTCTTCTCGAAACAGCTATATACTTTGACATCATTATACAACCGTTGAGCCAAGGCCGTTTTTCCAACACCACCCATCCCAACTATGGGGATCATGCACAACATGGCATCGGAATCTTCGACTTCACTAATCAATAGTTTGAGTATTTGTGCTTCTTCCTTCTCTCTACCATAAAACTGAGGCTCTGGCAAAGAAGTGGTTAGATCCCTTTTGTTTGTGTAGTTGGATCTGTCCACAACATTCTCTTTTAAGCTTAGACGAGCCTTCCCAGTGACAATCACTTTCAACCTGCCACTAATCTCTTGTACCTTGGTTTCAAACATGAGTGAGCCCAGGTTTGGATTCGATCCGGACGATTTATCTCGGCCAAAGAAAGAGAACTTCCATTTTTCCAGACATTTGCTTGTGTTGGATTCTGCCTCCAACTTAACCTGAGCGACTTTGATCACTAACTCATCAATCAAGTCTTCCATATCATAGGCCAAGTCCCTAACATCATCTAGCCACAGCTTCACTAGAGGGTTACCGCTGAGTTGCTTGTCTTCTGCATCAATCAGCACTGCATTGATTGTGCCCAGCATCTCATTCCACTCCTTGAGGAGAGCGGTGCTAATTCCTTCATGTTGTGCATTGACTAATGTGAGAGAAGTCAACTTGCCGAATAGGACTGAAAAGAAGGAACCCATAAAGGAACCCAAAATGATCTCTCCAATTGTCATGGTTGAATCAGTCACTGTAGAGAACAACAAAGGCGCTATGTTGAAGCGAGGTAAAAATGAGTCAATGGAGAGAGAAAACTATGAAGTCTAGGAAGATCAACACGTTCATTTACCAAAAAGAACATAAAAAAGACCAAGACTTTCGAGGAATGCGCACCAAAGGTTAGACAAATCAAAATAAAATAGCTTTTGTCCACAGGTGTTTGTTTCGTCAATTGTTCGTCAATTGTTCGTCAATTGTTCTTCTTTTTCTTCGTATCGAGACTTTTCTCGTGGGCATCCAAAACAGAGGATAAAATTTGAATTTTCTATATACGACCGACTTAGAGCACACGCCTATGTTTGTCAAAAACTTCAGTGCATATTAGTGTTTTGTTGACATTTTTCGCATGCATATGTTGTTAGTATCCTTGAAATTTCAATGCATGTTTTTTTTTTTGCTTTATTGGTGAGTATGCGATCAATATAGGCTTTTACATAAGATATAAGGAGATTACCGATTCCTCCTTCAATGAGGATGACCATGTGGAGACATCAAAGATGTTTGTTCTTTTGTTTTTTTGTTTTTTTGTTTTTTTTGGGGGGGATCAAACCACCATATGCTTTAGGTTGCAAAGTTCTAGATGCATCAGTTTGGGGACGAAAAAGAGAGCAAATAGATAGATATTACTTACCTGTTCCGAGTAGACTTCCTGGAGCAGACCAGTGAATGTGATTAGATCAATTACAACGATCCAACAAGCACGAGCTCTAGGTTCGAACGAGTAGGAGGAGAACACTATTGAGCACGAGCTCTAGCTTCGAATGAGCAGGAAGAGAACACTATTGAGCCAAGAGATGAGCATAGGTCATGATGAAGCCAAGTGATAATGAATTAACGGAGAGAGAAAACTATAAACCATAAAACTCAAGAAGACCGTGAGCTTCACCTACCAAAAAGTTTCAATAAAGGAGAAGACTTTCAATGATGCTTTCTATCCACCAGTGCCTTGTTCATGTAAATAAACCATAAAACTCAAGAAGACCGTGACTTGACTGGACTGTATGTTATGACTAGATAGTGAAGCAAAAGCGAAAGAGAGCAAATGAAAAGGACAGAGCCTTCGTAGGACGCAAATTAATTCTTTTTCACTTCTCACTCCTCCTGGTACAAGCTGATATTCCCCCATCCGAGGTCACTAGGATAACCCACTAGCGATGACAGTGCCTGCATCTTGTTTTGTCCATGACAGGAGCTCTAGCAGCTTGGCGAGGTTATAGTGATAGGACTTGCCTACCCTAGATAAATGGTTTCAAGTGGTACTGGATGAACGGCCTTCTCACAATCTTAAATCGAAATTCATTGTGGCAAAAGTGAGGCTTTCATGATCACTTAACATACCGACAGAGCATAGTCTACCTGATTGCTCATCTGTTTTCCTTGATAACAGAGAAAAAGAAAATGCGCTTTATGATGGTGTGGCAATTTAAATAGAAGAAGAAGATAAACTATGAACTTTGACAAGGAATCAGGTTTAAATAAATTATAGTCTGCAGGGTTCATTCAAATTTAGTTGTCACATTCACCAACTTGAAAACACTTGTTTTAAATGCTACTTTGTGCATCTTTACAGTAGCTGCTGTTTACACCGATATTATCGGTACACCTACCAACATAAATAGCCTTTTGTCTTCTTTTGTCAAGTTGCAGAAGATAAACATAAGCACATCATTGAGACCACCCACCTGGGTGGCGCTGCTGGAGCGAGCACTCTTCCTCTCGCAAAAGGTCGAGTGTTCGAATCCCGGGCGACGCAGGGTGACTTAACCGGAGGCCGTGTGTGGTGGCTAGCACGTGTCTTTCCCAGGGTTTACCTCCCCGTTACCCCGGGCCTATCAGGCTGTCCGCGTTGGTGCGGTGCGGGGGTTCCCTGGGTTACCAAAAAAAAGCACATCATTTGCCTACCTCAACAGCATTTGCATTTGATCCTCCTTAGAGATTTTGCCAAATAAAGATGACAGTGGGATATTCTGCAAAACAAGCACAGTTGAGAGAATTTAAGTCACGAGGCTAGGGCATTAAAAAAAAGATCGTTGAAAGAGAAACATAACAAGCGCTGAAATTTCAGAAAAGATATTTGACAGTGGGATATACCGCAAAACAAGCACAGTTGACTCACCGATTTCTGGCGACGGCGAGGCCATGGTGACGGCGGCGCGACGACGTCGAGAACGCGACACTTGTGGCTTAAACGGAGGCTCGACGACGGCGGCGGCGGCTCTTGAAGCTCACGGCCGGGGGAGGCTTGGTTCGAGCGGTGGCTCGCGGCGGCTTGAAACAACGGCGGCACGGACGGCTAAGCGAGCGGTGGCAAGAGGCAATGAGCGAGCGGCAATGTCGGGCAAGCGGCAGCGCGACGGCCCTTGAAGCTCAGGGCCAAGGGGGACGTGGATGGGGACGCGGCCCTTGCTGTTCCTGCCGTTGCGCCACGCAATCCCGTCTGCCGAAGGTGGGGAGGCCAAGAGGTGGTGATGATGATGGTGAGGGGGAGTTGGGCGTGGAGCGGCGATGGTGTTGGTGGGTGAAGCGGCAGCCAGCAAGAAGAAGAAGAAGAAGTGGGGTTCAGCCGAGAGAGAGGGAAGGAAGAGAAGAGAGAGGGAGAGAGAGAGAAGGACAAAAGAAGGGGGCCGCACGAGGTAGCATGAGGGGAAAAAGGGGAGAAAAGAAAGAGAGAGAGAAAGAAAGGGGAAGGGGGGATGGATAGCAGAAAGAGGCGGGAAAGGAAACGTAAGGGAGTGAAGGAGGAGAGAGAGAAGAAGGAGAAGACAAAAGAGAGGGGGAGAAGGGGGGATGTCACAATGAACGAGCCCATGCAAGTATTATTTGTTTTGAGGAATAGTCCCTCGTGTGAAACAATGGTGGACTTGCCGGACCACGTTAGCATTATAACCGTTTAATTGTCTGCTTCCTATCAAACAAAACAGAGCAACCCAAAAGTCTAGCTGGTTTGTGGCAAATTATGTGAAGCTTGTCCATGGACAAACATGAACTTCCTAGCGTCGAGTTGAGGATTCGTAATAGAAATGGATTTTTGAGCAGCAGTAGTAACATAACGACAAGTGTGGAAGAGAGAAAGAAGTCCGAACCATTACCTAAGGAATAAAAATTAGACATTGGAGAGAAATCTTCTTATTGAATCCGAACTCAATCAATTACAATGAGTGGGATTTCTTGGATGAGGTGCCAATAGTCGCTATTGAGTTTTGAGCATTGATCTTTTAGAATTTTACATTGCATTATACCAAATACTTGTAAAGTGGAAGCAAAGCCATCCTCTGGCAAGTACCGGTAACTATAAAAGATAGCTGTTTGAGAGAGGAGAGATTTCTGCGAAGACCACTTGATAATCTTTCCATGTCCCTCATATTTCTCGTCTAAATATAAATTAGAGACAAAGGAAACATAATACTCCATGCTTCTTACATCCTCCACCGTTAATAGTCTTTCCACCGTCCTCATATTTCTCATCCAAAAGTCTAAGACAGGATGAGCAATTAGTCCTAAATAAAATGATCCTTCATGCATAATGAAGAATTACAAGAGTGATCGAACAGAATTATACACACACCTAATTGATTGCAACAAAAAATGAACCGGGATACCCTGTTGATGATTTTTATTTTTTGATGACTAGAAAATTCCTATGATTATGTTAATTAACAAGTATGGGAGACACTGGCGATGGACACTTATTCGTACGAGCTTGTATTCTACAAATGTGATGTTAGGAGATCGAATGACTTGATACAGGTTGATAACGCTTAAGAATGATTGCCTACACCTGTTAGTATATTTGGAACACTCGAAATGCAAAACTCTTAAACATAAATCACTCCATACTGGAACTGTCACTACACAGATTAGAAAAAGCTTTTTTAGACTCTATTGCCTGTTAAAAATGTAAGAGAGCTAAGTCATGATTGGTGGACGAAAGGCGGGGTTTGTAGAGTAACCTGAGCTAGGCTTTGTGAAGATTAATTATGACAAGAGCTCTAGCAGCTTGGTGGGGATATAATGACAAGACTTGCCTACCTAAGATAATTGGATTGCGAATGGTATTGTATGACGACGTTCTTGCAATTTTAAATGAAAGTATTTCATGGCAGACGTGAGACTTTAAAAAAAAAGAACTTCCTTGTGCTGGATTCTACCTTGACTTGGCCTGAGCGGGTTCCATCTCGAACTCATCGAGCAAGTCTTACATGTCATTGGCCAAATCCCTAAAGTTGTTTAGCCACAGCTTCACCTGACAGTTACCGCTCAGTTGCTTTTCCTCTCCATTATCTAGCATTACTTTGATTGTGACCAGCATCCCCTCCCACTCATCAAGGAGGGTGGTGCTGATTCCTTCTCGATGCACATAATTCAATGCCAGAGAACTAAACCTATCAAAAAGGACCTACAAGAAGGAACCCGAAATAACATCTCTAATGGCCATATTTGAATCAATCACTGTAAAGGATAACAAATGTTATGATGAAGCAAGCGATAATGAGTTAATGGAGAGAGAAAACTATGAAGTTTGGGAAGCTCAAGACTCTTACCTATCAAAGGGAAAATGTACCAAAAAATGCTTAAACCTATTGCATATATATCAAATCAGTCCTAAATATTTTCATATTGATATCAATTCAGTTCATCTAGCCAATTTTGGAAGTATTGACGTGGACACCAGCCATTCAACCAATGCTGACGTAACAATTTTTTTATTTTTTCAAATTTTTAAGATATTTTTTCTTTTTCTTTTTCTTTTTCTTTTTCCTTTTTTTTTTTTTTTTCTTTTGCTCTTCTTCCTCCTTGGATCCCCACAGTGGCCGACGAGTCTCTAGTAAGGCCAGAGCAAGGTTGGCCTCACCCGTGGCCTTAGGCAAGGACCACAACCCTCGCTAGTTGCCGACATGGGCTTCGTGGCCCTTGCCCAATGGTCAACAAGCCTTGTCAGTGTGACATCCTGATTTTCAAGTTCTAATTTCGATTGGATAAGATTGGTGTTTCGTCAACGCAACTATAGTATTCTTCTCTGAGTTGGTCACTCATGAGATAATTGACTTATCGGGTGAAGTTATTAAGGGATTTTAAACGCAATAGACTTGAGAATTCGAGAAGGAATCGACTGCTCGACCGTATTAGTCTGCTAGGGTTATTGCGACACAATTAAAAATCAATTAAAGACCGGAGATAGGTCGATTCAACTGAAATGGCGATCAAAGTGTGGGTGGGTCCACCTGATTGCAAAATTCTTGACGAACGGCACTAAACCGATTTTCTATCGTTTTGGGTGCCTTATGTCCGTATTTGAAACCTCGAGATTTTCATGACTACTGAGAGTCGCCAATGTGTCAAAAGGGTTTATTGTGGTTCGAAGAAAATTGACCACGGGTCAATTGCACCAAAAATTCCTAAAAACTACCTAGTATGCAAGGTCACACTAAAAGTGCGTTTGATTGAAAATAACCGCGAATTTGAATTCGATTTCAGAAATTGAAAGTCCTATCGTGTCATGAGTCATTTTAGGAACGTTGACACACCTTTTAAGGAAATTCCAGCGAGTTTGAGATTTTTACGAAAAATTGAATGGACAATTCGGAAAACTAACGAAAATTCATATTTGCCGATTTGAAGGGATTTTTGGCATCTAGCGTAAGCAAATTGGTGAATGGAAGTTGTTAGGGCTTTTTCTGCATTCAAATCGAACTCCAACCGGATTTGTTTGTTCAGAAAATCGGATACCGAGAAAAATAAAATAAGATTCGGATTTGAGAGAAATTTGTGCGTTAGAGAGATTGTCTTATCCTGGACTTCAATTGTGCAACTGAAGTCGAATTGGCCTTGGGTGACCAATTATTTTCGTGTTGAAGTTGTTGAAGTTGAACAAAATTCTAAATTGGTTTTGTTCTAGTCTCTCCTTCTTCTTCTTGGATCCATGCACCCATGCACGTACCCCCCTCTTTATTTCTTTTTCTCTTTTGGCGTGTGCCCCTCTGGTCGACGTTGCCCCATCTCACCCGCACGTTTCCTCTCTATTTCTTCTCTTGCTTTTGCGCGCATCACCCTTAGCCGACAACCCCACAATTTTAGTCTTCTCTTGTTTAGATTGTTGACTATTGGGCCCCTTTTTGCCCATCCAAATTGTCCACGTCTTCTTCCTCTCTCTCTCTCTCTCTCGTGTAATCTCTTTCTCTTTTGGCCGACAACTTCTGTCTCTTCTATCCAGTAAACGGCGTCATCCCCTTTGGTCAATCTTCTGTGGACTACGACGCCAGCTGCCCGCAATTCCCCTTAATCCTCAACGCTTGTTTTCATTTTTGTCTTGGCTGACGTTCATTATTAGTCTCTCTCTCTTCCTTTTATTCCTCGTTCCCTGCATGTGTCATTGACCGGTTTTGCTACCCACGAAGTCGACACTCTCTTTTCGTTTGATTTTCTTGGCTGCCCAGTCCAATTCCGCGCTTCCTGCCCCCACCGAGCCGTCTGCTTCATCTCTCTTATTTGTTTATTTTTCTTGCACGTTCTGACCCACAGAAGCTGCGGTCCCCTCTCCCGTCTTTATTATTTTGTTGACCGTGTGTCTCGCATCTTCTCTGCAGCGGACGTCCCTATCTCTCTCTCGGTCAGCACACGTTGGGCTGCTTCAGCTTCAGCTTCTTCGTTTGTTTTCAGGTGTTGCACGTGTAGGCTTTCCACCGAACCATTAGCCACACCCAACAAACTTGAAGCTGTCCCCACCATCCGTTCACCTAGGCCCGACTCAAGGCCGTTTCAGTCGCGGCCCGTATTACATCCACCCGTGACCGCCAAGCTTAGCCTGAGCCATGTTCAAATCAGCCCCCGTGTCAGCCGTTTAGCCCTTGATCAATAGCTATTGCATTTTTTAAGTTATGTTCTTAAATAATTCAATTTTGGCTATGTGATTGAGATTTGGTCGGGTATCGATTGTCAATATCGAAAGTGAGTTGGTAAATCACCTGGAAAATGTATGTAGCTAGGTGAATTGGAATGTCACCTGGGGAAGACACGTGGCTCGGTGATTGGATATGTCATCTTGGCGAAAAGGTAGCCTTAGAGAATGCACGTGACTCAAAGACCCCGTATGTCCTCCTAGAAAATGCACGTGGCTCGATGACAGATATGGCATCGTAAAATGGGCACGTGGCTTGGTGATTTGATGCATCACTTTGGTGATTTTGTACCTAAGAGAATACACGTGAGCCCGGGCATCGTTAAATGGACACGTGGCTCGGTGATTTGATGCATTACCTTGGTGAAGAGGTCGCCTAAGAGAATGCACGTGAGTCCAATGGTTAAATATTTGTCTTGGCGAGGAGATCGTCTTAGAGAATGCATGTGGGCTCGGAGACTTGGGATGTCATCTTGGAGAACGCACGTGACTCAACGACTAGATATTCTATTGCGGAAATGTATGGTACTGATTAAAATGTAATCGACTAGATCGATTTATTGATTGGGTGCTTATTGTGAATTGTACTGACTTGTAAGTGGAATCTGAGGCCAAGGTAAGCCCTCTGACCGCATATGCTTAGGCAGCCCGTAGTGTATTGGTTTACTAATCAAGTCTTAGGAGGTAGAACTCGCTGAGACTTTATCTCACTGGTTATTGTATAACCATTTTCAGGTCCCTAGATGGTGGTCGTGGAAGACTTGAAGTTCCGGAGTTTGGAAAGGTGGAGAGACTAGAATCGGCAAACGAGTCTGACTAGTAGGTCACGGGACAGTTCCTTTGGAATGAGCTGACCTTTTTATAAATAGTCCGGTCTTGTAAATAAACCTGGTTGTTTATAAAATGTTTGTTTTGGTTTGAAAATTTTGTCCTACTTTTCTATACCATTTGATTGTTGTATGGGGATTTATATTGTCGCTTTTGCATGTGTATTAAAAGGAATGGGTCGGCGACGTGTCCTAGGACGTCGCTAATTTAATCGACCAAGGAGGGATGGGCACATGCTCGGAGGATCGGGGCGTGACAGTCAGAGCCTCATTGGCCATTGCAGGGATCCAAGGAGGAAGGAGAGGGAAAATGAAGGAAAATGAAAAGGAACAAATCAATAAAAATTTTGAAAAAAATAAAAAAATATATATATTAAAAAGTTACCACGTGAGCGTTGGTCGGATGATCAACGTTCATATCAACGTTGACCAGCCAAAATTGGCTAGATGGTTAAAATTGATATAAATATGAAAATGTTTAGGACTGAATTGATCCAATTGAAATGTTTGAACTGAATTAGTACCAATACAATAGGTTTATGATTTTTTTTGCATTTTCCCCTTATCAAAGAGATCAAAGAAAATACTTTTTTATCCACAAGTGCTTGTTTTGTACTATCTAGAGAATATCCCAGCGACTTTGATGGTTTTCCACAGCCAAAGTTTGAAGGAATTTTGTGTAATTTTCTCCTTTTTTAATGATTTTCTTTGGCATACACTCACAAATAAAATTCGGATTTAGGTGTTTGGGGACATCAGTTTTAAAATTTCTAATTGGCGGAATCTAGGTGCCTTTCGGTAGGCAGGCTCTACAGTAATACATGTCTTTTCAGAGAAGTTGCAGTTTCCTTTCTGAAATTTGTGGGCAATTGTGATTTCTACCTTACCTATTATAATATTTGCTAGGAAAAATTAGTATTCATTTCTTATTGCAAATTCATAATTAAGATTCACGGTTCACATTCAGATTTACAAAAGTTATGCTTTTCACAACTGGATTTGCACAGTGATTGCAAATGTCCAATAAAAAAAGAAAAAGAAATTGCTCTCCTAAACATTGGCACCAATAAGTCTCGTAAATTAATGGATTCCTTTTAGCCAAATGAGCTACTTGCTCACCCCGACTCTCTGCATACTTCTCTCCACACCTGCTTTATTTCTTTAATACATTGATGTCATCACGTTTTCCCCGTAAATTTCCAGGTAGGCACAGTCAAAATGATAAAACGTAGAACTATAATCAGCCTGAGGGAAAAGCAAGAATTTAGTTTCCGCGGATCCAAATGCAGTTTTTGAAAATCCTGCGTAAATTGTGATTATGCCATACTAAGAAATGCGAATCAAAGCTTTTCTATTTCCTTTTGGCACCGGAAAATAAGGGTGTATTTAGTAATATTTCTATTTCTGAAAATAATTTATTTTCAGAAATATTTTTTTTTTATTTCTATTCTCTAGAATAAATTCTAAATAAAACTACGCATTTAGTAGCTGTGCAAAATTGGGAAAATATTACAAATAGTCTCTAAACTTTCATTTAATGTTCAATATCGTTTCTAGACTTTTGATTTACTCAATTTAGTCCATGAACTATCAACAAATGTCCAATCTAGTCTCTAAATTATTTGTAAATTGACCAATTTTGTCCTTCCATTAGTTAAAGTTAACGGAATTAGCTTACGTGGCTTTTAGTCTCTTAAGTATAAAATAGAAATGACATGTGGAAAATCCACATGGGAATTACCATTAAAACAAGATAAATCACTGTCCAAAATAAAGAAACACAGAAGCGCTCCTCTCTCTGCTTTTGCGATTGTTCTTTTCCTCTGCAGCTGGTCCCAAAACTTGTTTCAAGACATGAAGAAGAAGATCAAGACACGACGGAGGAGGAGGAGGAGGAGGAGGAGGTAAGGGTTATAGTCCATTAGAAGTACGTATCATGATTTTTTTTAGGGCATACACGTAGGTTTAGGGTTCATCTTGTGTTGAACAGCGACTCTATCTCGTCGCACAAGAGAAGTTCCTTTTGCCCGGAGTGTTGTCTCGGGCATAATGCTTCCAATGAAGACTCGAGTCTATACGTGAGGGGGTTCTACAAGGATGATGTGTCCTAATGGCTCCTCCATGTCTGCTATTTACGGTTAATTAGGGCTTTCTTCAAGGATGGGTTAATCGAGGCTTTCTCGAAGATGATAATGCACGGTTTATCTGGCTTGAACAATGCGTGGTTATGACATAAAGTGTGAATAGTTTATTTGAGCATGTTGTGTTATGCAATGCCCTATAAGAGTATTGAAACAATATTGAATGCACGACAAGTTTTGCTTTATTAAACAATATAAATATAACGGTTGGGACCACTGTATGGGACCACTGTTATGCAATTTACAATGGTCCCAACTTGCCATAGTTTTAGGTTGTAGCTTTTTCATGGATTTTTAGACATGACCCCCATTTGTCTTTGTTTTGTTGTCTTTAGATTATACTTTTGATGTTTGTTTGTTCTTATTGTATAAACAATAAAAATATTTTGATTGGTGTCATTTTCCTTTTTTAGTTTAGATGATTTTTATGCGTAATTTTTTGCAGATTTACATGGCTAATGAGACGTTCCGATTTACTCTATGGGTTGGGGGTAAGTTTATTCATGATAGAATGATAGAGTATGTGGATGGTTATAGCAGTGAGTGGCTTTATGATCCAGACAAATTGGGTTACTTTGAGATTTTGCACTTGGTACAAGATATGAACTACTCTAATATTGAGAAACTCCACTACTTAATGCTGGGAAATAATTTTGAGAATGGTTTAAGAGTAATTGAAGATGACACTTCGGTACAAGAAATGATAGGGTTTTGGGAAAAAAATTTCGGTACATGTGAGATATTTATTGAACATGGCAAAGACATGAGTGTTGGGATTGGTGATGGGTTAGCCAAGGGATTAATGAACGTAGAAGAAGATGGGGGAGCTGCAATGCTTATTGAAGATGATGATGAGCTTGTTGAGGTGCCATGGTTATCTGACAATGAAGAAGAAGAACTTCAAGTGGCTAGGGGAAAAATTAGAACTTTTAAGGGAGATAATGTATATGGTGTTGCTAGGTTGGTAGAGATACCTAGTGAAATAAATGTAGAAGTAGAACAAAAAAGGAGGAGGAAAGAGGCTATAGCAATCCATTGTGAAGATAACATTGAGCTTGAGATTGAATGCTTTGACTCAAGTGGCTCTAATTGGAGCTTTGTCATAAGTGATGAGGAAGAACTAGAGGTAGAAGAGACTGCTAGAAGGAAGAGCACACATGTGCAATATGATGAAACCACAGAAATACCTCACTTTGCACTGAATATGGTGTTTGATGGCCCTAAGCAATTTAAGGAAACTATCAATAAATATGCATCTACCAGAAGAGTTAATATTGATTTTATCAAGAATGACAAGGTGCGAGTAAGGGCAAAATGTAAGGCTAAAAATTGTGATTGGTTAATTTATGCGGCTAGAGATAACAAGACCGGCTTGTTTCTAGTGAAAACTTTCAAGGATGAACACACGTGCTCCTGGTCTTTCCAAGTGAGGAGGTTCACATCTACATACATGGCGAAGCATTATCTAAGTTTGTGGAGGGCAGCTCCTTCAATGAAATTGCAGGAGTTCAAGAGAATTGTGCGAGAGCAAATGAGCTTAGATGTTACTATCAACCAATGTAGAAGGACTAAGGAAAAGGTAATCGAAAGACTAAATGGGATGTATTCCTATGAGTTCAGCAGGTTGTGGAGTTATTGTGAAGAAATTATTCATAGAAATCCCCAAAATACCATGAAGGTATAGTTTCTAAGAGAATCCCCAAATTCAAGACCCATCTTCCAATGAATTTATGTTTGCTTTGATGTTGTAAGAAAGGGATTCCTTAAGACCTTTGATAGGGTTGGATGGATGTTTCTTAAAAGGAATGTTAAAGGGCGAGTTATTGATTGCTGTTGGGAGGGATGCAAATAATCAAATGTACCCTATCGCATGGGCTATTGTGGAGGTCGAGAATAAGGATTCATGGGGCTAGTTTGTAGAGGCCTTGAAGTATGACCTTGGCACAAAGGACGGTATGGGATACACAGTGATCTCAGATCAACAGAAGGTAATGTTATTACTCTTCCTTCATTTTGTTGTTTTCATGTGTGACATATTGTAAATTCATTATATAAATGATAATATCATGGATTCGTTGTAGGGGCTTGTGCAAGTACTCGGAAGGAGATGTCATTGGCTAAGCACCAACGATGTGCAAGACATATCTATGCGAATTGGCGTAAGAAGAATGGGGGTAACAATTGTCGCAAGCAATTCTGGATGTGTGCAAAGTCAACTACAATTCCTCAATTTGAAAAGCATCTTGAAGAATTGGGTAAGATGAGTAAGACAAGAAAAGCTGACTTGATGAGGATTGCTCCAAAATATTGGTGCAAGGCTTTCTTTAAAACTATATGCAAGTCAGATATTGTGGATAATAACTTGTCATAAGCATTTAATGGATCGATATTGGAAGCTAGACACATGTCTATCATATCCATGCTCGAGGATATTAGAGAAAAGATTGTCACAAGAATGCATGAGAAAAGAGGTGCATGTCAAAGATGGAAAAGAGACATTGCACCTAGGATATTAGAGAAAATAGAAGGCAATAAAAAGGAAAGTGCCTTTTGTCATGTGCTTTGGAATGGAGAAGACGGATTTGAAGTGCGCCATAGGAATGACAAATTTGTTGTGGACATAAGAAACAACTCATGTTCTTGCAGGGCGTGGGACTTGAGTGGCATTCCATGCCCTCATGCAATCTGTGTCATTCTATTCAAAGGGGAGGAGATAAAAACTTTTGTCGCCCACTGGTAAAAGAAGGATAGCTATTTAAAGACATATAGTCACTACTTGGAAGCAATGAATGGTGATAACCTTTGGCCTTCTAGTGATAAAGAACCTTTAGTGGCACCAATGCCTCGGGTTATGCCTGGTAGGCCTAAACAGAAAAGGATAAGAGAGGAAGGAGAATCTAGAAATGGGTTCAAAGTGTCAAGACAAGGCAAAAAACTCATATGCCATTTGTGCTTCAAACGAGGCCACAACTCAAGAACTTGTCCATTGAAACAAAAGGAAAAGGTAAGGTTTATTTACTCTGTGTCTTTAGTCTCTGTTTGTGTCAATATTTTTTGACTTCATTTTCTTAATGGACAGGATGAAGAAATACTGGGACAAAGAGAAGCCAACCCACTTGTTACAAAGATGCATCATAACAATGCCACCACTCGAGAGGTACTCTTGACCTTACTTTTAAGTAAGTGACTATGTGCTCGAATAATTACAAGTGTCATTTTAAATTGAGAGTTGATCTTCTTAATAGCCTGAACTAGAAGGTAGTCAATCCATTTCTATACTAAGAAATACTGACCACGATGTGGTCAATGTGAAGAAGGTGGAGAGCGCATCGTGCAAATTTATCACTATAACGGTACTAGAGGTATAACTTTATAATAGAAAACTATTGTTATGTAAAGATTTGACATTTGATTATTTGATTTATTGATGCATTTCTTTTGTCCAACAGCAAAAGGCAAACATCATGAAAAAGAAGCAAGAAGAAAGGAAACAAGCTAAGTAGCATTTGAACAATATTGGAAGTGTTGGATCAATAAGATCTCCAAGAAAGAGGCAAATTGACTAGAAGTAGATGTTTGAAGAGTTGGAAATGGGACATGCTCTAGTACTTTTTGTTGATATGATACTCTTGTATTTAAGACCAAGAGATATGTTTTTTTTTGTTTCTTTTTGGTAATTTAGGAAGCGTTTAAGATGTGGCAATGTTGTTAAGAGAACAAGCATTTTGGGTTGTTTTTGGTAGTACATCAATATATGAAAAGAAATGCAAATGGCCTTATTTTTGTCTAATCTGTTGGTGTTAAAGATTACACTCAATACTCTTGAATAGTTGGCTTGCCTGCGGCGGTTTGTTTGTGAGTCCCCCAATCTCTCTAAACAAGGTCGGTGTTTTACTTTCTGCTGCTCCTTCCCAAATAAGGACCATGAAAGTCAGCAATCTTTCTCTCGGTGCATTCGAGCTGGATATAGAGGAGTTCTTTTCGTTTTTAGGTGAAATCGAACATGTTAAAATGCAAAGGTTAGCTTTCATTGTCATGATGCTATTATCTGATGTTACCTTTTTTCTGTATTTGCTGTGCTCATTTTATAGGATATTAAAGAAAGGACTCTAAAACCGTTGTTTTTTTCTAATTTTTTGTTCCATTGCATATCGGTCTCCCCTTTGATGATAGTGAAGACTTTTTGCGATTTTAGCACATACTAGATTCCCATGGAGGTTCACGCTATGTTTTTCCTCTTTCAGTGGCAATGAGCATTCTCAAGTTGTGTATGTTACCTTCAAGGATCCCCAAGGAGCAAAGACTATTGTTCTTTTATCTATATGCATTATCTTTTCACACATTCCAGTTAATTTTTTTTTTGCTCTGCTCTTCGTATGTTAGTAGGAAAAAACCAAAGCACTATCCTACTTTAGGAAGTGTTTACAGCTTACACTCGACAACCAACTCTGCTATGAGGAGTTCTACTAGTTCTTTCAATCATGCATGCTTTTTGGTAGATATCGAGTCTAAATGGTAACAGGTGGCCACGTCAACGAGGAAAGTGCAACGGTGAAACTTAATTTTTTACAGCCAGCATGCAATTCTGAGTGTGAACACCTAATGTAGTGGCGATGGGTTTGAAAACTTGAAATCATTTAGTTTATTCTTCGTATTTTTGGCAACACCCGGTTGATGCATCTTGAAATTTATGCTTGCAAGCTCATTTAGGTGTTTTACTTGAGTAGAACATGTCTCAATGAAGGTTTATGAAAAAGAGATCTAAATAAAGGTAATTTCAGTCAGCATCCCCATTCTCAAATGGTTTGATAGCCATATGCATGTTTATCAATTCCATCTTTCAACTTTTGCAGGTGAATTCATGACCATTATGGTAAGGCTTTGTCAACAATAACAAGCCAATCTTATTCAAAGGCAGACATGAAAATTCTTTCGTAACAACTTCAATGAATTTCATTGTAAGAACATCACTTTTCATTGCAAACACCAGCAATGAATGAATTTAACATTGTCGTTCCTCAAAAAACAACTTTTTATTGCAACCAATCATGATCACTAGGCCTATTGCTATTTGCTAATTTATCCTCCTTTGCTATATGTCTGTTGTTAACAGCTCGAGACCACAGAGAAGTTGATGGAGGGAAGAATTATGGATTGAATTCAAAAATCATCTACTTTTGCTCCTTGACACTAGTATGGTCAAGCCCCCTATGTTCCTTCTCCTTCCGTGAGTGCTCAGTGTCAGTTCACTGAACTACACAGATGTCCAACCTATGCCACTTTTGCCATAGGGTCTCAGCTTCAGGTGTCAATTGAATATGTTCATCTCCACTTCTTGCTGTCTTTCTTTCTTCAATTGTTGCACGTCTTCTTGCTTTTTTGGTTCTGAAATTTTGCTTCGGGGAGGATCTGGTGTAATAAGTATACAAACGTGAAAATGTCAAAATCGACTCAAAAGATAACCAATTTATCTGTTTTTTTTTTTTGTCCTACTCTATTCATATTCTAACGCTCACCTCAAACTTTTGCCCTGCCTATTTGCAGAGCGTGGGAGTCGAAACCCACTCCTGAAACTACAGCGTCCCCACCCCCAACCTTCCCTGAGAATGTGGAGATTCGAACCCCCCACTTCCCCCTTCCAAGTTGAAAGGGTGGCCACTGGAGCAAACCCCAATGGTTAGAAGCAAGTCCTTCAATTCCCGAATTATGAGCAATATCCCATTGGTCAATTCCTGGGTCATCCACGTTCAAGGTAGACGAAACATGAGCTCTTCAAAGTTTTCGATTGCGTTAATCTCACGGTTCTTCACTTATTCCTCTCTTTTTGAATTCTGATTGAGCAAATTCGAAGTTTCACCTGCATGAGGGATGGCGCGCCCACCAAGACCCCAAGATCCGAGTCTTCTCCAACATCAACCTCAACCCAACCATCTTCGCTCCAGTCTCAATCCAAGCATTTTGAGAAGTCTGATGTTGGTAAGGAAGAAGAATCGTCGATGTGAAAAAGAGGATCGCAAACGGATAAGCTATTATGACCAAAAGAAATTAAATAAATAAAAATGTATAAGCCATGCTTTATACTTCCCCCCTCAAATCAGTTCATCTCTTCCGATACAATTGTGTCGCCATGAGAGAGAAGGCTCCTTTGAGGGCTAGGGCTTCGATGCACTCGGTCGAGGACACACAGATCGATTTTGCAAACTTGGCGGTCGAATTCCCCTATGGAATCACGATGTATGTCGGCGGTGTTTCCTTCCAATTCTCCCTCAAGGATGGATCCGTTGATGTTGAGCTTTGTGGAACCATTCTTCGGTGGTTTGCATTGTACAAGTTTGCTTTCTCTCTTCTTCCATCTGTTTGGCATCACTAGATTCCAACACTAAAAGCCTTTGTGATTATGCTCATATCTAGTCCCTTTGAAAAAGAGGGCTTTTGAAGCCCTAATTTGTTTTCTTTTTTTAAAAGTATAATCAACTTATAATTTAAATAATCCAACTCAGCTCCATGTCATCAATTAACGCTCCACGTCATCACTTAATGGTTTGAACAAATGAAAGGACTAAATCGGACATTTATTGATAGTTCATGGACTAAATTGAACAAATCGAAAGTCTAGAGATGAAATTGAACATCAAATAAAAGTTCATGGACCATTTATGACATTTTCCCTACAAAATTTATATTCTCGGAACAGAAACAGAACATGAATATGTTTGGTACGACCCATAAGTTTTTTTGTGATGTAGAATTTCTTTAAAATTTTTAATAACTTTTTTTAGATTTTTCTTTTTTTTTCTTTTTTCCTCTCTTCTTCTTCCTCCTCTAGCCAATCGTCGGGCAACAACGGGTGGTGTGCGACGAGCTTCGATGGCAGTGGCAACAGTGGGCGACAAGTCTCCACCGACCAATTAGAAGAGAATAAAGAAGAAAAGGAAAAATGAAAAAGAAAATAAAGAAAATGACTTATTTTTAGAAATTGTTTCCAAGCACAAGAGAGCAAGAAGTTACTTTTTCTACTTCTTGTTTCGGTTCCAAATCTATTCTCAGGCCACTTTTCTATTCCGAGAAATAAAAAAATTAACTGACGTTACCAAGTGGATTTTTGTTCTTTTTCTATTTCAGGAAACAAAATAATAATAGAACAGAAAAATTGGAATGTTGTCAGCAAACCCAGCTTGTTGACAGAAAGCCCGATTATGAGAAATCCGTTACTTTTATTATCGCCCTATTTTTCACTTTGAAAGCTAATTAGTTATCAATGTATTCAAGTCATATTTTATTGGAAATAAGTGATCAATTTTATTTGTGAACTTGAATCAAATGGCCCGCAAGAATATTTGGACATAGAAGATATTTGACATGCTTAATCCAAATAAAAAGTAGAAAAATGATACGTTGACAATATTTTTGGAAACATGGCTAATGACAAAATGCCTCTTCTGATTTATATATTATGCTCGGGCATGGCTTCTAATTTCTTTTTTATATTTAAAAAAAAATCAATTATTTGATGAAAAATTTAAGCAAAATCTCAATAGTGATCCTACTTCATGGTTATTTTTTCATAGGGAGTTCGAAATAGGAATGACTACAAAAAGAATATTAATACAAAACACTGTACATAAGATTTAGACTTAGACAAATACATCTCATTACAAAATCAAATCACACCACACAAATTCCATTGTTTGAAATACAAATATATAAGATTCAAACCTACATAAATACATCTCATACAAATTCCATTGTTTGAAAGAAAAATGCAAGTCTCAATGTTACAAGCCGCTCCCTCCTTCAACATGAGTCGGGCGAGATGGTGTCATCCTCCCCCCTTGCCTCAACTTGAGAATGTTCCTTTGGCATCAGAATTTCCATTAGATAGGATCTGCCAAGGACAGTCATCTCTAGTTTCTTGTCGGATAACTTTGCCTGTTGTCCCCAATAATTCTACCAGCCCTATTGAAGGTCACCTCAGATATAATAGTTAAAGCCAGCAGAGAAGAGTATCGTGAGCCATTGAGAAACAGGGTAATGGGAAGTGCCAGAATACCATTTCCCTTATGTATCAGAAACATACATATACATACATGATGCCTAATTAAGCCCGCTAGTTGAGCCTGAAGTTTTTTGTGCGTGCCGATGGAAGTGCCAGAATGTTACTTATTATTCCATCCGGCAAGCTTTAGTGCTTAGTTTAATGACAAAACTGGACAATGTCTATCAACCGCTTAGTGTAAAGAAACCACAGGGTTTAATTTTTTTATTTATTATTGAATAACTTTTTGGTAGTGCATACCTATGGAATAGCAAGAATATTGCATATTGATTCTTCCATCCAGCTAAATATGGTACTTAATCATTTTTTTTTAAGGGGAAATAAAACCAAATCCTCCCGAATTTTGAGGGTAGTACAAGTTTATCCTAAACTTTCAGTTGTTACACAATACCTCCCCGAACTTTCATTTTATTATATCTATTAGCCTAACGTTATTTTCTTCTGTTAGCATGTGTAACGCATATGACTTATAAGGTGTACAAGTATATATTTCATCTTTTCTTTTAAGGAAATATCTCTTGTACCCACAATTGTTATGAAATAAATGAAATATTATATAAATGGGAGAAATTAAATTAAATACTAGAAAAGTATAAGTAGTAGTCATATTATTGAACAAAGTTTGATAAATATAACCACTTTAGTGCAACTAAATAAGATATTTAAGAAAAAAATACAAACCATATAAAAAAGAAAAGGACTTGATAACAAAAAGATGAAATGATAAAAATTGGTTACTCATTACTTATATTCATAGGCATAATGTCTTCAACTTTTAAAAGGGAATGAGCAACTGAAATCTAATTTTTTTAAAATAAATTTATTGATCTTCATCTTTTTCATTAATTAACAATTTAGAAATACATAATGAGTACCGATTTGTTATTTTCCCTTTTGTCATTTAGGTCTTTTTACAACATTGTGTTTCTTGTTCTTCAATTTCTTATTAATTATATAAATATTTTCACAAATGAATAATTTCGTTGAAGTATTATTAGTGATATTTAATTTTTAATATTAATATTCTAAATAATTAATTTTTCTCCATTCTTTATTTTAAATTTTTATAACCAAAATCAAGGATAAAAGAAAGATTTTAATATAAAAAAATGAGATGAAAGTACACAAATGGAAAAAGAAAAAAAAAATCTCAATAAGAAGATGGTGAAATAACAATAATCGGTTACTCATTATGTACATTTAAAGGCTTGATTAATTTGTTGCTAAAAGTCAATTAACAAGATATTTAAAAAGAGTTATAAAAGGAAATTATTGCTTCAACTCATAAAAGGAAATGATTAACTGAAAAGTAAAGTGATTTTTCTATATTATCTCTTGATCAGTCTTTTTTGTATTAATTATTTATTAAAAGTACGTAATCAGTATCCTCCACTTTTTGTTATTTTCCTTCTTGTTATTCTGGCCTTTTTCCTTTTACTAAATTGTGTTAATTTTTCTTTAAAATATCTTATTATTCCATTAATATTTTCATCTATGTTAATAATTAACATTTCTTTTGATAATAAAGTTTCTATCAATTTATTTTCCTAGATTTTTCATTTTTTTTATCGGAATCAAAGACAAAAGAGAGACTTCTATCAAAAAATGAGATAAACATACACATTTACCCCTTAAATGTTTTTACTATAGCACATTGCCAACAAAAAAATGTAACAGTAGTTAATGGCTATAATAAAATAAAAGCTCAAGGAATAACATACAACGATTGAAAGTTTAGGGACAAACAGTATTAGTCCCAACATATAACAATTGAAAGTTTGGGGATAAACTTGTATTAATCCCAAAGTTCGGATAAGTTTTATGTAATTTTCCCTTTTCTAATGGTAATCCATGTTTGAACTGTAACAACCAACACTAATAAAGAAAATGATTAATACCCCAAAAAATCTCAAACTGATATACCTATGATAAATTTATCCCAAACTAATTTTTTGACCACGAAAAACCTCAAATTGATATACCTCTAACAAATTTACCCCAAATGCTCATAAAAAACCTCAGACTTGTACACTTGTGACAAATTTAACCCAAATTAATTTGTCCGATTGCTAAAAATCCCAAACCGGTACGTTGGTGACAAATATACCCTCCATTAAAGTGAATTAATACTATAAAAAATTACAAAATAATATAATTGTGACAAACAGAAAGTAAATCCCATGGTGCACCAATCAACTGTTACGTGTCATCCGATTCAACAATTTGATAGTAAAATTTAACGAAAATTAATAAAATGTATATGTGTCATAACTGTATCAGTTTGGGATAAATTTGTCAAAAATGAATCAGTTTAGGGTTTTTTATGGTTAAAAAATTAGTTTTAGGTAAATTTGTCACAGGTGTATCAGTTTGGGGTTTTTTTTTGGATAGTAGTTATAAAGAAAATCTACAAAAAGATCTTTGGAGACATAGATTTTAAAATTCCTTTTTGACTACACCTATGCGCCTCTTAGCAGGCTCCATCTTTAAGATATTTGCAAAACTTATTTTGGTGCTTTGCAATCAATTCATAAAAATAAAATAATAAAAAATTATTTTAAAATGGGCAAAAGCCATCAAAAAATCAAAATATGCCAACTATGATACATTTATCCTAAACAATCTCCTAAGACAAATTTACCTTCCGCCAATATTGTGTCAATGAGGACCATTAAAAATCTACTTGCATTGATCTCAAAAAAGCAAATGTTGTTGACATTAGTTTTGATGAAAAATTATCTAACGAAACCTTGATGGAGGTAAATATGTCACATAGTTACAAGTTTGGATTTTTTTATATCAAAAGAAAAAAGTTTATAGTAAATATGTTATAGTATGCATAATTTCAGATTTTTTATTAAAAAAAAGTTCAGGATAAATGTGTTACAGTGAGTATAATTTTAGACTTTTTGTGACTTTTTCTCTTTTAAATATCACCTTGAGACTTTTGATCGCCACAATTAATGGACATCATCTGATTTTTAATAGTCGAATAGTTGTTTTGAGGACCATTCAAAATCCCCATATATCATCTACCTATTTTTTTTCGTCAGAATTTGAATCTAATGTTTGTTTCGATACACCTCCATATCCCATATTCAAAGCATCAACGTTTACAAGCATAAAGGTGTACATAAGGTTTTAAGACTTGAAATAAAATCTGAAACATAGTTTAGGCATCCTAATAATATATGCAATTGCATTTTTGCTAAAATTTCACCAGGAAAGTTATTTGCGAATTCTATAGTTATTAATAGGTTCAATAGTTACCCATCGGTGGGCAGCTGTGTTGGTTGGGTGTTCTCTCCTTCATCGCTGAGGTCGAGAGTTCGAACTCCTGTGTTGTCAATACACATCTTAAGTGGAGGGCCATGGTAGTGGGGTCCTGCGCTAGCCTCCCCCGAGGTTTTACCATCTAAATGGTGGCATCAGAGGGCAGTGTTGTGACGACGTCCGACTGTGCCACCAGGCATCGGACAGCAGTGTACCCCTGTAAGGGAGTTTCCGGCGGTTCTTCGGTTACCAAAAAAAAAAATAGGCTCAATAGTTGTTTGACATATATCAAGTCCTAAAAGCCTTACTTTAGTTTGCATATTTCATATTTGGTGCTAAAAATACTAATCTATTATTCCAAATAATAATAATAATATAAAATAGTGAAATACTTAAAATGCTTCTATAGATTTTGCAAATATTAATATATCATCTATATATACTATTGAAAAAAGTGACATAGTTTTCAAGTATATCATTATCATATTTGGAAATTCTCAAGGGGCATTTTTTTTAAACCATAAGGCATTACATTTCATTCACATAACCAAACGGAGTAGCGAAGGCTGTTTCATATATGAATTCCGAATCCTGTTTCATATTGTGCAGCTCTTGAACTATCAAATAATTGAGATTTGCGAAAGCTTCTTCTCGGGTTTTTTCAGCCACAGCTTTTGTTCCACCGGAAGAAGATGAACATATCATTCGTGCGGATTGTCTTTTGTGGAAAATAAAAACATGGACGACCGAATAAAAGCTGTAGTTGAACTGCGACATCAGTAGGCCAGCCTCCTTCAATAACTTGGAGGACCGCGTGCGAATTCTTGCTGTTTTCTTGAGTTCGATTTGAAAATGAACCAGTAGGATTCTCTTTAAGAGGTATTTAGGGTTTCATCTCGAATGATCGTGCAACTTAGCCCGTCTCCGAAACTCGATAATATTTAAATCTTCGTTTGGAATTAATATGTTTTTGCTTCGATTATTAGGTTCTCCCTGCAAATTCAAGGGCAATGTCGAAGGAATAAAAAAAGGAAGAGTGAAAATTACAACCATTGATGTTTAATGGGACCATGTCACGTCGAATGTGTCATGGGGAAACTCATCTGTTCCACCGATTGATATCGAGGTACATCATTAACCATCGTCAAAATTATTATAACGATGACAACTTATGATCCATATGAAGATCGTGATTCAATCAATTTTTCTCTCTCTTTTTTTTTAATACATGACAACAAGTGATTGGTTTGATTTTAGGAGAGTAAGGTCACAACACATTACTCCTAAATACAACCCATCTCATATCTCCTCAAGATGACTCTTAAATCCCTTAAATTGGGATGAGCACTTGAAAAGAATCTCAATAAACGATCAGAACATGTCGTCAAAATTCAACTTAGGAAACGACCCGTTCATGCACCAATTCCTCGAGCATTTCTATGCAGGCCTAGTTAAAAGACCGCACACATGCAATAATCGACAAGTGGCAGCCCGGATCGAGACAGTTCTGGTTTAATGCAACTCTCGAACCCGAACGGACACATCATCAATCGGGCTCAGAAAACGAAACGATCTGTACCAGTAACGAAGGACGTTGATGTCGACACGATCAGGCAAATTGGCATTAGATAGCCGCTGGTGCTGGTCCGCATTACATTATCTGTCGTCGGGAAAACCAAATTTGACTGCATCATTTAATGGGCCTTACGAAATTGGCACCCTGGCTGGCGCTAAGGTGGGGGGCTTTTTTTCAGTTTGATTTGGTTTGTTTAAACGATCCATGAGTTTATTCTTTTTTCTTCTTTTTTTTTGTATCCAGGGAACCTCCGTGCGCCACTTCGCGGCAGGGTAGTAAAGTCACCACCACCCTTACTGCCCCGGGTAAGTTGCTTGACGACACCGCGAGTCGAACACAAGACCTCTCCCGCCACCACAGGTGGTATCCATGAGTGTATTCTTGATCCTTATTTGTGTGAAAAAAAGGATGTATAACAAGTAGTTTATTGATTTTAATCTTAGAAGTAGAGTAGAGTGTGTAGTTCAAATTACTACAGACTGTAACGAATATCTTGATACACTGAACGAGACTTTGCGTCAACTCATTAGGGATAGCTCTACAGTTCGAGCTAGCATTGTCAGTGAACAGCGATCAAGATAGTTAGGTAAAAACTAGTCTTCGAGATGAGAAGATGAGGTATGGGCTAGTCCACCAAATGCTCAACCTTAGAGATGTGCATGCTACCATGGCCGCTCATTTCCGTCGTCATTCATGTCATCTCTATCACTCTCCCTCAAATCTCAATTGTCTCTCGTTTGAACAAACGTTTTTTGCATTTTCCCGGAGATTTTCCCCAAAACCCTTGCCAAACACAACAAGCCCCTTCTAAAGTCTAGCACGCGGGAGCTCCCAAAACATTCGTTTGACTTTCAACATTGTAGAACCAACCCGGCAAGAAGTTGACCAAGTGGACCCCGATAGCACAAACTCTACTATGGTATTATGACTAGTAATGGCCACTCCACCGTATTGGCCCAAGCAAAGCATAGCCCATCCCCTGCCGAGGGCACCCGTGCACGGCCTCTCTGTGTGAGGAGCCGTGCTAGGGCGGGCTATGACCCAGTTGGGCCTAGGCCATTCCCTTGGGCCCAAACAGGCTAGCCTAGAAATGACCCCAATTTTTTTTAAAGATCTCGGTCACATTTAAAGAATGATTAATATCGCGAAAAACCCAAAACCGGTACACATATGATAAATCTATACCAAACTAACTTTTTGATTATCAACAACTCCATACCGGTGCTTTTATAACAAATTTATGAAAAATTTACTTTTTGTCAGTTTCCATTAAATTAGATTAATATTACAAAAAATATCAAACTGGTACACCTGTGACAAATAGAAAGTAAAACCTTAGATCCATATACTCATCAATTTCCATATGTCATCTAACTCAGGACTTTCACAATAAAATTTAATGGGAACTAACGAGGGTAAATTTGTCACGAGTGTAGTAATTTAAGGTTTTTTATGGTGAAAAAAATTAGTTTTTATAATTTATCATAAGTGCACTAATTTTGATTTTTTCGTAACATTAACACTTTAAGAAAAACAAAATGAATGTGACAGAATGTGATCGTTCGACCACACCGAGAAAAAGAACTCCTACAACTTTAATTCCTCCTTCATCATCGCCTCCATCCATTTCTCCTTACTTATCACTCTCTTACAATTCCTTTAAAAAGCTCGAATTCTACATACGACATTTCAAATTTCCGAGTACGCAACAGACCCAACTCAGCTACATTATTAACCAACTCAATTCCCAGACCCAGACCTCCGACTACGAAGAGTAGCCTACTCCAACCAATACTGGGTAGTCTTCGCGTTGGAAGGTCCAAGATTTGGCGAATGTTCAACATCGAGGTCCTCCCCAGTGGCGAGAAGAAGGCCATTTACATGGCGTGGGGTGTGAAATTACCTGCAAAATCTAGTGGCTACACAGGCCACATGAAGAGGTGCTAAAAGAATTATCTCCCTGAAATGGCCAAGCCCAAGGGGAGGTCCACCGCCGTTGCAACAGGCCACGATAGTAGTCCGTTCAAGTACAACAATGCTCAGGCTCAATGCCCAAATGAACAGCATAGACTCCAGGCCGAGGTACCATTTGGGCGCTCCCAAGATCCAGGGTTCGTTGAGTTCGTCAAGTGGCGTTCGGTCAAATTACAAATGCATTACAAGGACCACGAATACTAGGAAATACAAGGGTCTATACAATGAGAAATGAGCAGAATCGGTGCAGCTGCTATCCATAGATAACTTCTGAGTGTCATTGACTTCAAATTTGGGGACTAACCTGGAGGCCTGTGGCTATTGTTGTGTGCTAGAAAGGGCCGTATTGAGTATTACATCACCAAACTCTGTTGTTTAAGCATCCATATCGCCACAAATCACAAAATATTTGCGTGGAAAACATGAGATCGGTGAAAGACTTTGGCATTAGGGAGAAAGCATTTTCCATTACTTTGGATAAAGCCTCTGCAACAATGTGATTGCTAGGATCATGGTCGCCCAGATGTGGCTAGTTTGCAATGGCTAGTTCTTCCATGTATGCTGCATAGTGCGGTGTTACCAATCTTTGCGCACAACATAGTCTTAGTCTTAGACTCTTAAAGATTTTTATGATTCTTTTGTAAGTCGTGTAAGCTGGTGGGTTCGCTACCTAGGTTCCGCCCCCTTTAAGGGTTCAAGATATGGAGACGATGTGCACGGAATGCGGAAGGGAGCCCCAAAAAAGCTCCCTCGGATGTCAAAATTAGGTGGAATTCCACCTATCTGATGTTGCAGAAGGCCTGCGATCAGATGGATGTGTTGACCTCGTTTTCTTTCCATTATTACAGGTTGATTGGAGGGTTGCCAAACGATTCAAGCACTTCCTGGAGGTGTTCAACGACGCCACAGAGGTGAGCGACGATCCATCGACCAATTGAGTTTTCTCTTTCCTCTTCTTGATTTTGTGGCGATGAGTAGCCAAATAATGTGACGCCTTTTTGGGTCCCGTCATTATTGTCATTAAGAGAAACTGCTCAAGTACTTCGAGGAAATTCATCCTCTTTTGTATGGCATCTACATGTTCGGATCCGAGATTCAAGATAGAAGGGCTGGTAATTCGGGACTCGTAATTCTGTCAATGTTCAAGAAATACTGGCCATGGTGTGAAGCTAGTGGGACAATCACTAAGGATACGTTGCAAGCAATTCAGCCCCATGGACTAAGACACCATCCTCATCGAGCAAAAAAGAACCCCAAATAATAATAATAATAATAATAAAATGGTTTGGGATCTTATATAGAAAAGAGAGCGGTTCAAATGAGTTCCTCCGGCTCTTCTACGTCCATGATGGATAATGATGACTCGGGTGACATTGAGAAAGTTAGCCGTGAGAATGTTGATGCGCTAATCAAATCAATGGGGACAACAATCAAGCTTGTCCGACGAGAATCTGGAGATGACCGCTGTAGGCAAATCTTAATTGATGGAAATAGTGAAGCTAGAGAAGAGTACTTGAGTTGGAGGCAGCACAAGAGGACGACAATATCTCATCTAATTCATGGTGACAAAGAGAGCAGTCCGCGACATTTAAATTTGTATTTCTCTTTTCATAATGTAATATTATATAAAATGTATTTCTCTAAGTAAGAGCCTTATGTAATTTTATTATAATCGATGCAATTTGTGTGGTGTGATTTGATTTCTAATGAGATATTTTTTACTAAGTCAAGGTCTTACCTATTGCATTTTGCCTACTACTACTACTACTATTACTATTATTGCTATTTTTTCCTACAATTTCCCTACTCCCCATAAAACATTTTTTCTTGAAAAGGGTGCTCAACCTACAGGAACTGTTTATGATATTTTAAAGAAAGCGGGTGTTTGTTTTTAGAGAATTTCGTCTTAATTAAAGGAAAGTCAATTAATGAAATACAAAAGAAGAGGGTGTGGGTGATTCGTATATAGCTTTCCTGAATTTAAGTTGAGGATTCGACGTTCATGCTTTGTAAAAAGGAAGAGTGAAAGTCTTAAAAATAAGAATTAGAATTTTTTATTTTTTTTTGTCTATCACTCTAATTATTATTTTTCTAACTCTTATAAAAATAAGAATTAGAGTATGACGGACACAAAAAAAAATGCATTGATGAACTAAATGTATTTTTAATTATTTGGTAAATTTTAAAAAATAATTTAAAAACCAGGCCTGGGCATAATATGCCTTGACTTGGCATGCGGGTCGGCATGGCCTGTCATTGCCATGGGTAGTGCCAGCTCAGACATAGGAATTCCTTTGACGTACATGGACACATAAAAATGTCGGGCCTCGCGGCAAGTCCCATAGCCATTGCTAATCATGACTCTTACAAAGCAAGACATTTTCATTAAATTTTTCTGTGGGTGCAATGAAAAGTGGGGGCACTCAATTAGATTCGACCAAACACGCCATAAAGGATGCTGTGAGATCCTGCGTGTCTTCAACTCGTGAAGGCTGGTTCGTAGGAAGGGGAGATTCAAGGCATAGAATACGCGTTTGATTGGACGGGCGGATGCTGAGAATTCGTGGCGCTGCGGTTCTTTCTTCAACAACAACAGCATCGATTGCATCACTGGATCTAATTCTCGTTGAACCCAAAAAGGAAGTGACAGAGAAACACCGTACCTGGTCGCCTCGTGACGTGGCTTCACAAGGACCACGAAGAGACATTTCTTAATGTTTCCTTTTCTTTCTTTTCATTTTAACTCAATTGGTTTTTTAAAAAAAAAAGGCCCGAGAGAAGCTTCTTACAATGAACCCACTTTTGTTCTCCGTACAAATGTTTGGTTCTCGAAATTTTCGCTCCGTTCACTTTATATTTCGGCTAATCTTTTGTACTTTTATGAGTCAAGGACACCATTTCCTCTCTTTTTTATGAGTCAACCCACTTTTTTTTTATTTCGGCTCTTCACGGGTTGATATTGTTGCGCAATTAAGCATTTAGATGTTATACCAATTTTTGTCATTTCACCTTTTTTGTTATTGAGGTGTTTTCACTTTCTATTTTTGTGACTTTTCCATATCATTGATTTTTTAATAAAAATAAAAATATAAAGAATTCAAAGAAAATGTAATTAACTAAAATATAATTATTAGAAAAATGAATATCATTGATAATTTTTTAAATAAAAATTATAACTAGGTTAACAGATTAATAGAATTGATAAAATATTTAAGAAAAAGAACTATGATCTAGTAAAAAGGAAAAATGCCTCAACAACAAAAAAGTTCAAATAACAAAGAGTTGGATACTCATTGCGTACCTTTAAATCGTTAATTAATGCAAAAAATGACCTAATCACTACAAGCAAAATTTTAAAAAATCACTTATTGGTTAATCATTTGCTTTCATGAGTTGAGGTTATCATTTTCTTTTATTACTTTTTTTTCTAAAAATGTTTTTTTTTTGTCGGTCTTACGCTAATCCTACTCTAACACTCACTCTCAGACTTTTGCCCTGCCTCCTTGCAGGGCGTGGGAGTCGAAACCCACTCCTGAAATGAAATCGTCCCCACCCCAATTCCCCCTAAGACGGTGGGGATTTGAACCCACAATCTCCCCCTTCCAAGATATCAATTTAGTCCTTCAATATCACAATGAGTAATCAAATCTTGTCGTTTCACCTTTTTTTTATTAACACCTTTAAATTTTTTCTTAAAATATCTTCTTTTTTTTAATTTCGTTAATGTTGCTATAATCAGATTTTGTTTCATACGATTATTGATATTTATTTTTCTATAATTAATATTTAGTTAATCTATTTTCTGCCATTTTCTATATTTTTCAATTATGTATAGCATTATGGGTAAATGAGAGATTTCCTTCTAAATATGAGATGAACTATATACTTGTATCCCTCACAGATCGTGTACATTGACACATTGATACATATAAAATAACGTAGGTTAATGACTGTAATAAAATAAAAGTTCTGGGGTATTGTTTAACAATTGAAAGTTTATGGGTAAATGTATCCTACCCTCAAAATTCAACAAGAGTTTGTGTAATTTCTCCTAATAAAAAAGACATAATTGAAAACTAAATTTGGTCGGATGGAATAATTATTATGTAATATTCGTGTCCTTCAAAAAGGTATGCACAACAAAAACATCAGGCTCTACCCCATAGAAATATTCAATGAGAACAATTAGACATTGTGGCTCGTATCTATACACACAAGGAGTTGATAGACATTATCCAGCTATTGTCATTGAACTAAACAAGAAAGTTTGCTAGATGGAATAACAAGATATATCCCGGCACTTTCCATCGATGTGCACTAAAAAGACATCAGGCTCTACCAAAATTTTATTAAATAAAAGAACATTAAAGCTAGTGACTCATCTAGGGGGCATAATGAGGAATATCTATATATATGCATGTTTAAACGTATGTACATATGTCATGTATATATCTGGTATGCCAGGGAATTGATGGACATTATCCAGCTATTTTACCCATTTATATTAGAGATTGATGGATGGATGATTCCCAAAGGTTTTTTTTTTTGTTCCTGGATGATTCCGAAAGGTTCAATGATTGGCCAGAGAATGTTTTGTGGAGCTCTTTCGGCATTTGGATTTTACACATAAGCAGTACGCCGCCAAATAGGACAAGTATAAATAGCGTGGCAGTGCTCATTGCCATGTCCCTAAATCCTTTTATCTCTAAAAGTGAAAAGAAAAGGAAAAAATAGAATAAAAAAAAGCACAACGGGTGATGCACCTTCCCGTTGTCTTATTGGAACCCACTAATCAATGAGTGACCAGCATAATTGATGAAGCCACATCCACATTGTTAATTATCGTATGAAATGTGAAAGGAGCCATCAAATTCATCCAATTCACAAGAATTAAGAATAAGATAGTTTCAAGTTCCGTATAAATTTCATCTGAATTTTAGAATTCATCCGCTAGAACAGGTTCCTTATTTTTTGAAACCCCAAACTTGGAACTTACTCTATCATAGATTCCAAGGTCAATTATAAGTTCCATATAGGTTCCGTCTGTATTATTAATTGACAATAAATCATCACTTTTAATAACCATCGCTCACTGTGATAATTCATTGACCACAACTTATATTTAGACACATCTAGCGTCTGAAACATTAACAACATAAAAGCCCCGGTCATAAAATATAAGTCTAGACTAGTAGTTTTAAATTATACAATCATTATCGAACGTCATGAAATATTGTAGAAATATATGAAAACATAGACAAAAAAAAAACATAAAAACCTGTGTCAGATTTCAAGTTTCGAGTTTTATTCTCCTAAAATTTAGAATGTATTTATCAAAACAGGTTTCCTAATTTTGAAATTTAGAATCTACCATATCACCAGTTAGAAACCATGCTCACTCTTAACAAGAACCGTATCGCCTTGAATATACTTTTTTTCCCTTCTCGACACACACGACAACATCGATGTGACGAAATCAATTCCAATGGATTCTTATTACTCTACATAGCATTCTCTAAATTGGAAACCACTCAGCCCTAATTCAGTATGCAGTTTTGGGGACAAATAATAAATGTTGGGGGGTGTCGATGGTTAAATATGGAAAAGCAGCCGCGAGTTATTTTTGCCAGCAATGGTGAGTTAAAAAGGTGTGTCTGTTCGTTGGCTGCAAAAGGCAGGTAATTTCGTTGGGGGGGAAGGCTTGGACAGGCAGGGGCTAAACGTTGTCCTGGCCACCCCAACATTCTCTCGATTTCTTCCTTTCTTGGATTCTCTCGCCATCATTATATTCCCCGAAAGCCAATGAAATCATTAAATAAATAAAAGTGAGAACCACCTTGCTCTAGGAGCGCAATCTCTCTCTCTCTCTACTGTGTCTTTTCTGTTCTCCTCTTTGGTTCGTCTGCTTAAATTTGGGCATTGCCCTGCCACAAATTTCTCTCTCTCTCTCTCTCTCTCTCTCTCATCTGTCTGCCTTAAAGTTTCCTTCTTTTGGCCTCCATTTCATTGTTCTTGTTCTGGTTTCATCTGGGTCTGGGGCTGTGGGTCAGGAGCTGATGAGAAATGAAGCCATGACGTGAACGGGTCTGGTCCTCTCGTCGTGGCTTCGAACTCTCGACGGCTTTTCTTGACCCCCGCCCGCTGACTCTTTTGCCTTTTGCCTTCCCGATTCCTCCTCCGCGGACAGGTTCAAAGTCAACTTTTCGAGCTCTCGTTCGTTGGATTGTTTCATTCGTGGTCGTGCTTGTGATGGGTCGCGCACGCGTGTCCGTTCAGGCTTCGATCTCAGCGGTGTTCGGTCGCGTTTAAGGGTCGATTTTTTCTTTTCCGTTTTGCTGTCGTGGGGGGAAGAATTGTGGGTCTCTGGTCTCGATCGCGTGCGGGTTGGATCGTGGGTCTCTTTCGACGTGTTTACTTTTCATTTCGTGTCGGTTTTTCTTGATAATTACTGTTCATATACGATGAAATTCTAGTCCATGAAAAACTGGTGAGGATCAGAGGCTGCGGGCTGCGAAAAGTCAAATTATATTTGTTTTTTCGGTGCTGCGGGGGGGATTCCGAAGAATGTTGTTTTGGATCGTTGCGTCGTCAATTTTGGAGGGAGTTGATTAGAAAATTAAGAATCGAGAATCGAGAATCAGAATCAGCATACGAATAGGAATACAATTAGGACGCGGAGTTTCTGTCTTTCTGCTATAAGTTGCTGTCTCATTTCGTCCCGGTTCTTTGCTCTCTTTTTAACTCGAGTAATTTTATCTGAAATTCAGCTGGTGTTTGATTTCTGAAAATCTCCGTGTTGGTGAAGATCCTTGGATTTTTGGAGGATCTTGATTTCAAAATTCGATCTTTATAAACGGGTCAGTGGAAACACGTTTCCGGGTTTGAGCTTCTGGGTATTGAGAGGCTCAGTCGGCGATGGATTCCGCAAAAACAGCTGATTCTGGTGGAGCGAGAACACCAGAGATGCCGGGTTCAAAGATTAAGGGCTCCGGGAATTTGAGCAGCAAGGACATGTTTTTGAGGGCTGACAAGTTCGATCTGAGGAGTCTGGACATTCAATTGGAGAAGCATCTGAGCAGGGTCTGGTCAAGAAGCGTCATGGAGAACCAGAGGCCTAAAGAAGAGTGGGAGATTGATTTGTCCAAATTGAATATCAGATATGTTGTGGCTCAGGGTACTTATGGCACTGTGTACAGGGGCACGTATGATGATAAAGATGTTGCAGGTACATCATCATCATAATCAGTTCGTCATCATTCCTTCACCTTCTTTCACTCATTAATCAATGCTTTGATGCACCTATTTCATGGCCACAAAATTTTTCCAGCCGTATAGGATGTGAGATCGAATCATGGACTGTAGAGTCTTATCTCGGCATGGCAGTTGCGTGATTTACAAGTTGCAAAAGACAGTATTATAAGTGTGTAATTGCAGTGTCCGTTGTCTATTATGATTTGTGACATCAAATAGTTTCTTGCATTTGGTTAACTGTTCTTCCACATGCCATCTTGATATGGTATCATCTTGTGATCAATTAATGATCTCGTTTTGGGTTTATGGTAATAGATTGACAAGCCAATAAAACTTGATCGATAGGTACTATGTCAGCACCATATGTGTTTATAGTGATTAAAAGGCAGACCTTCCTAGGCTTGAGCTGCCTTCTATACTTTGATGCCTCTTGTGTGTTGTGCTGGAGTGCTGCGTTATTTTGAGCTATGGTGATTGATTTAAGTATTATATGATCATATGAGTCCTTTTCCCTTACCACTATGCCATTTTGGGTGTCGTAGTGAAGTTGTTGGACTGGGGCGAGGATGGTCTTAACACAGCAGCTGAAACAGCTGCCTTGCGGGCATCGTTTCAGCAAGAGGTTGCTGTTTGGCACAAGCTTGACCATGCTAATGTGACAAAAGTACATAACTCTTAGCCTTTTACCTTGTATCTTTCATTTTACAAAATAATTCTGGTGACATCAGACTGAATGAAGAGATGATGTTGCAAAGGCCTATGTTTCACATACCTGATTACCATGATACATTTGAAAATCTAATCTGTTCTGTTGCTTTAAATGATTGTAATAATTGCTACATTGGATGCAGTTTGTTGGAGCTTCTATGGGAACTGCGAATCTTAAAGTCCCCGCAAAGACCGGTTCTGGCCAAGCTTCTGAATCTCATCCAACTAGAGCATGTTGTGTTGTTGTGGAGTATCTACAAGGAGGGACTCTAAAACAATACCTGATACGGAACAGCCGCAAGAAACTTCCCTTCAAGATTGTCATCCAGCTGGCTTTAGATCTCTCAAGAGGGTGAGTGTTGTCATTCTTTTTCATCCTTCATGCTTCAAAAATATCAAAATAGAGGTCTCTCCAAGGGCTGACTATTAACATTCTTTCCCATCAAACCTTGCTTGGACCATCTTTAAAAATGGGACTCTTGAGAAATGAGTTTATAAAAATGCTGGTTTGCAGTTTGAGCTATCTTCATTCAAAGAAGATTGTGCATCGAGATGTCAAGACGGAAAACATGTTGCTAGATTCCAGCAGGAACCTGAAAATTGCTGATTTTGGAGTTGCACGTGTCGAAGCTCAAAATCCAGGAGATATGACCGGTGAAACTGGCACCCTTGGTTATATGGCTCCTGAGGTATTTACTTCATCAAATTTTGTTGAAACTTTACGAGACAACTAACATAGCACTTGGCATTGCTGACATAAAACTTATTGATGAGTGATATGTTATACCTGATGTAGGTTCTTGATGGCAAGCCTTATAATCGAAGTTGCGATGTCTACAGCTTCGGCATATGTTTATGGGAAATTTACTGTTGTGATATGCCATATCCGAATCTAAGTTTTGCCGATGTCTCATCTGCAGTGGTCTTGCAGGTTGGTTCTTTAGAATTTCAACATTTGCACTCTTTCTTCCTGTTCAATACATATATGTTGACAAGTAAATTCTTTTGGATAAGCTGTTTAGCTGTCATTTTATTTTGTGGTTTGAGCTCAGCATCGTACATAAAATGGCGAGTCTTTTAGTTTCTGTGCATTTTAATTCAATCCACAACATATGACTTATTTTGCTTCCGGTTTTGTGTCTAATAGAACTTGCGACCTGAAATTCCTCGATGCTGCCCTGGCGCTCTGGCAAACATCATGCGCAGATGTTGGGATGCAAACCCAGACAAACGTCTGGAAATGGATGAGGTGGTCCATCTGTTGGAGGCAATCGACACCAGCAAAGGCGGAGGGATGATTCCCGATGATCAGGCTCGCAGCGGTTGCTTCTGTCTCCGTCCAGTTCGTGGTCCTTGATTTTTTTCCCTTCCCCCCCCCTTCAATTTCAGAGAATCGAAAAAGGCGGAGTTGTGAAAGATGCCATTCTCTTTTGTGTTGAGTAGGTCATTACTACATAACCATTTGTAGTTCAGTTGAATTAGGTCGAAAGGAGCTTGATCAGTAGTGCTTTCTAGAGAGCTAAAACTGGGTTAAGTCTTATTGCTCTTTCCTATTTAGGTTATTTAATCGAGTGAATCATTCTTCTAGTCCCGTGGAAAATGCTTTCTTCTTGCTTAGATTCTAAGCTAAACAACAGGGTTATCCTTGTTCATTCTGTGTCAATCTTATATTGTTGTATAAAGATAGCTTGCTGTGTTATGTAGAGGCCGACAGGCATATGGAGCCTTGCTGGTAAGGGGATTGGGGTGGGGCCGGAGAGCATCAGATCCAGGGTTTGATACTCACGAGCACTACGCATATATGTACATAAAAGAGAGGGGTGGGACCAAAAAAAAATTACTTAGAGGAACTTTTCTCGATGTTAACTCGATAATTTCTATGAAGGGAGCTGCTATAGTGCAGCAGGATACCAATAAGTAAAAGGGAAAAAACCACCAAAAATCTCAAATTTTGTCTCAAGTGACAAATTTATTCTAAACTTTTTTTTTTAACACGAAAAACCCCGAAGTTTGCTAACCGTGACACATTTACTTCAAATTTTTTTTATGACACAAAAAATCCTGAACTTTCATTCGTGTGACACATTTACCCTAAATTATAGGGCATTTTGGTCTTTTTTACTTTTTAATTTTTTTTTCTTCTTCTTATTCTTTCTTCCCTTGCCGGCCATGGCGGAGCCGGCGAAGGGAAGCCGGCGTTTGGCGAGGGCTGGCGAGTCGGGGCGAGGGTCGCCCTCACCTGGGCTGGCTAGGGCGGCCCTCGTCGGACGCCGGCCTCCCTTTGCCGGCTCCACCATGACTGGCGAAGGGAAGAGAAAAGAAAAAAGAAAAAAGAAAAAAGAAAAAGGAAAAATAGAAAGAATAAGACGAAAATGCCCTTAATGGGATAAATGTGTCACAGTTTGCAAAATTGAGGGTTTTTCATGTCACAAAAAAAATTTGGAGTAAATTTGTCACTTTGGGCAAAGTTTGAGATTTTTTATGGTCTTTTCCCTAAGTAAAATGGAGTTCAAGCGGCCATGAGCGGAAGAGCAGGCGAAACTGGCATACTTATTTAGCGGATGAAGGGCTTGTTTAGGTCTAGTATGCAAAGTGATTCAATGGAGTATACAGTGTGGAGTATCGTGTCTGATCTCCACCCCAACGAGCACCAAAGAGTAGCTCTTTATGACATCTTGTGAGACCGGAACGACATGAACCCGACGCAGAATATGACTTACTCGTTCGATCTAGCGATCTTCCGACACCGAATCCCTGAGCACGGACATCTGACAGTGAGCTGGAATGGCTTGACTTCGTATGTACGAATTTCAGTCTCATTGAAATCAATTCGTGCTGTTTGTCCTGTCTGGGGGAATTCTGGAGTGTGCAAATTTGTTCTGCCTCGTCGGATTCCACAGTTTGCGAACACGTGAGGGGAGGATTTGTAAGGAAGTACCCCAACTGGGTCACTAGGCAAATAGCAGTCTTCCCTTGAGATCCTCCTGCACAAAGAAACGATTCCTTGATCGCAGAATTTCTCTTGAAGTGATAAAAGTGAAAACTAGAGATTAGCAGATTTAGATTCCGAACATGTTTTATATGAAATTTAAAACCTAAAACCATCCCGTCATAGATTCTAGTATCGATTCTAAAGTCTATTCAGATTTCACCTATATTATTAATAGAACGATTGTAATGAATTATCATTTTAATGACTATCACTTGTTGCTACAATCCGCTAACTACAACTTATATTTAGATACACGAAAAATATAAAACATTAACAAAGTAAAAGTTTTAGTCATAAAATTAAAGTTTAGATTATTAGTTCTAGATTATACACTCATCATTGGAGGCCATGAAATATCATAAAATTACATGAAAACATAGACTAAAATATATATATACAAAAACTTGTTCCAAGATGTAGAATCTCAAACTTATTTATTAAAATAAATTTTCAATTTGTGAAATCTCGAATCTATTTTGCATACCCTAAGACTTGGAACCAAATAGATTCCCACTAATCCGGTTCTTCAGTGTTAGATTTTACTCTAAAATCATACTCACCCTCAGTGAAAAAAATGTAATCTCCATCGAAAAATTCATGATTTATTATAAAGCAGCTTTCACTCGCCTTCTCTCTCGCTTGCTTGCCAAAACATTAGGCTAAGGGTCGAACGGAGTGAAGGACATGTGCCAAGAACAAGCACTGTTCTGAAGGAGGTAGGAGTTCGGATCCCTTGTATATTACGGTGAGTCCCCATCATTTTTTCTCCTCTGAATATCATTAATTAATAATTTTACGAATATTATGTCCATGTACGAATTCGTAAACTCGTAATTTTATTCTAACTCTCGCACTTTTTAATACTTAAATGTGGATATTTTCCATCATATTATGACATTATTTCAAAAAAAAAAAAACTACAAATACCTCGAAATTTTTTTCTTTCCATAAGTTTTTATATAATTTCTTCATATTGTGTACTTCTATCAATAATAATTTCTTTGCATTATAACTATAAAAAAATGCTTTACTTAATTTTTTAAATGTGAACTAATAAAACTAGAGACATAATTTATGTCGAACGGGTGATGTGGAACTCGAAACAAACGATATCTTTCTTGAGCTTGGTGCTCTGATGTGGCCGTCCAGACTAAATCAATTTTATTTATGGTATCTAACAATTTTTTTATTCTCAAACAAACAATTTTTTTTTTTAAATAGCGTGCTTGCTTAGGCAAAGATTGTCAGAAATTATCATTAGAGCTATTCTTAGGACCCTTCTTAGGGCCCTTCGTTTGTGATTTTTAAAAAGCAACAAACAATTTTATGCTTTCCTTTAAAATTCAAATTATGACTATATTTCAAAAATTTATGAGAATAATTTAAGGTGAACAACAGTACTTATTTTAAGACACTTCGAGCTTTCTTTTTTCACAAGAAAAATTCCATTTATTTTTAAGAATATTACTTCAAACGTAAGCAAGTTTATATAACTTCGAAACAAAGGTAATCAAAAGTAGTTATTCCCTTGCAAGATTTAGATTAAAGAAAAGTAAAAGGTGAAAATTTCTCAATCCATGCCTTTGATTAGAAATTCTTATTTCTCGAGGAGGTATAACGATATGTAATCAGGATTAGTTTCAATTTTCATGTTTCATATAAAATGATCTTACATGTTAGTGACCAGTTCTATTTAAAATTGGTCATTACTTTTTTTGGTCGAAAAACATATGACATTTATATATCAAAATAATACTCAAGAGATACATCAAAGCAAATACTAAATATCTGCAAAACAAATCAAAAGCCAAAAACAAATAACAAAGCACAGTTTGCAATTAGGAACATACTCTCATCCCTCAAGAAGAAATTTGACATTTTAAATGATTGGCGGATGATCACCAAATTCAATAATAAACATATGTTAGGATCTCCAACTCCATTTACAATGGTTTGTGGTGTGCGCGCCCGTCTAAGTTTAAGGTCCTTATCACCATTACCATGCAGAAACACTAACATCAAAATGTTGAAAGAACATAGATCAAATACATGTAATGAGCTCCCGAATCTATATTAGATTTAGTTTGAGGGAGTAAAGCCCCCAAAACTTGGACTTAAATCTAAAGTTAGGGGAAAAGAGCGGCTTAATTTCAAAAAAATTTGTGAAGCCACATTATGAACATCCTCTTCGATAACTGTTGATTAAATGTTTTCCGCGGAGCTCAAAATGATAGTCTATTTTAGGCCAGAACTCGCATAGTTTTTTTTCTTTTCTTTTCTTTTAGGCGAAGTTTTGTTTTTTTTTAGCTTTGCCTAAAAAATACCTCATTATAAGTTAGGACGAGTGTCATCACATATATGGCACTTCACCTCACCACACTCTGGCGATATGGAATTCCATTCATTTCTGCCTCATCATCATTCTAGAGTCAAAGCCACTCCTTGTCCAAGCCCTTCACTCCCGTCCTTTAGGACTAAGTCGTTTCGGGCCCATAGGATTCGCTTGATTCGTCCCTAAACCAAACATTTCTGACTAGACTATTGGCTGTGATATTACAACGTTAAGCCCAAGTTTCGCTCATAATGCTATTGTTTGCTTTGGATTGGAGCCCACACAGCTTTGTTCTTTGCGCTTTGCCTAAAAAAATACCTCATTACAAGTTAAGACAAGTGTCATAACATATATAGGGTGCGTTTGGATGGGCATTTAGAAAGCCCATCCAGCCCCCAAAGCCCCTTCAGCCAAAATGTGGGTGTTTGGCAACCCATCTGAAGGAGCTTTCATTTGAAAGCTGAGCCTTGGAAATGCTGAAAGCTCAAGGCTGGTAGGGACCAGCCTTGAGCTTTCAGCTTTCAACCAAATGCTGAAAACAATTTTCTTTTCCTAAATTACCCTCAATAATTTTTTATATTTCCTTTCTTACCCTTGTATTTATTTATTTTTTAATTGAAAATTCAGCAGTCGACCGGGACCGGCGGCGCCATCACCGCGACAGGCGTCCGTCATAATCGACCTCGGGCCCGAGCGAAAGGTCGACGGGGTGGGGCGAACGCCGACCCGGGGTCGAACTTCGATGACCAGGCGGCCGCCGCTGGGTCTGATGAGGGCTTACGGTCGGTCAAATCGCTTTTCCCACCTAAAGCGAGACCAGGGCGAAAAGAAGGCGACCTCGAAAGCCGAAAATAAAATAAAATATATCAAAAAAAAAGAAAAGAAAAAAATAAAATAAAATAAAATATATATATACCCATCAAAGCCCCTTGCCAAAGTATTTTTTACCAAACACACATTCATCTCAAAGCCCATTTGGAAAATTTTTTTACCAAACACAATTGCATTTTCCCCAAGTAGCTTTAGGCTTTCGGCCTTTGCATTGGACTGGATGGGCTTTCTAAATGCCCATCCAAACTCACCCATAGTACTTCACCCCACCATACTCAGGTAATGTGAGATTCAGTTCATTCTTACCCTCATTGTCATCCTTGAGTTGGAGCCACTCCTTGTCCAAGCCCCCCCCACCCCCCCTGTCACGCCCCGATCCTCGAGCACGCGCCCATCCCTTACCTTGGTCGATTTTAAAGTGCGATATCCCAGGACTATTTATCGCCGACCCTTACAATTTTATTTTGCGCATGCGGAAGCAGTTAAGAATCCCCAGACAATAAAACAATGGGATAGAAAAGCAGGCCATATTTTTCATATTGAAATTCACAACCACACTTTTATTTACAGCATAAAAGTCTCACACCTGTCTACACTAAGACAGGGTTCACAAAAGGAATGGGATCTCAATCCACATCCGGGTTGAAATCAAGATCCCTCTCTGGATCATCTTCTTCTTCAAAAATCTTTCTCCTCCTCAGGTTCCTCTTCCTCAGTTCCTCCTTAGGGTCCTGAAATGGTTATTCAATAACCAATGAGACCACGTCTCAGCGAGTTCTACCCCCTACGACTCGATTAGTAAGCTAATACACCTAGGGCTGCCTAAACACACGCAGGTCAGAGGACTTACCTTGGCCTTAGATTCCACCTGCATGTTAGCACATATCACAAAGGCAACCAAACAATTACATCACTGATCGAAGTATCGATCAAATCGACCTAGTCGATTTCACACCAACATGACCACTCACGGTCAATCCCATTCAATCAATCAATTTACAATATCAGACTCAAGCAATGGTCAATCACATTAAATCATACCCAAATCGAATCATCGATCAATCGAACCATCTCTCGGTCATTTCTTCCATCCCATATAACTTCCAATAGTACACTTAGTCACAGAGCTCCATTATTTCTCTCGGGCGTTATTTTCGCCAAGGTGACATAAGTAACAGACGGTCTACGTGCGTTCTTTAAGGCGCCGTTTTCGCACAGTGATCTTCCCCATCACCGAACCACGCCCGTCACGATTCATAGGCAGTCTACGTGCGTTCTTTAAGGCGCCGTTTTCGCACAGTGATATTCCTCAATCACCGAACCACGCCTGCCACAAATCATAGATCACAGACAGTCTACGTGCGTTCTTTAAGGCGCCGTTTTCGCACAGTGATATTCCTTTCATCACCGAACCACGCCTGTCTCTATTCATAGGCAGTCTACGTGCGTTCTTTAAGGCGCCGTTTTCGCACAGTGATATTCCTTTCATCACCGAACCACGCCTGCCACAAGCCATAGACAGTCTACGTGCGTTCTTTAAGGCGCCGTTTTCGCACAGTGATCTTCCCCATCACCGAACCACGCCTGTCTATGCTTCGTACTCAATCTGTCTCAGCCAATGTACTTCCGACTCACTCTCACCATTCCACATACTTTACAACTCAACAAAGCATAAGAATGCTAAATAACAAGCTTGGCCAATTTCCAAACAACCATTCAATCTCAATCAATTCCAATCAATTTAGGGTAAATCCCTAAAATATCACAATTCAATTAATTCCAAACAATGTAGAGCTCAAATAAATAAACGGACTGCACCACGATCAGCAGCACGAAATTCCGGTCACCGGCCATCCCAGTTGAATTTCCGGAAAAATAATTAATTTCGAAAATTAAATAAATAAATATTAAAAAAATCCAATTTAGGCCCGTATTGCCTGATTGGAGCCCGAAACGGGTCAAGAAAAATCCTGAGAGACATTCAATAAATAACAGAACATGTCTACTTGCTAATGTCTATTTCTAACCACCTAATTGCATTTAATTAAATATAACTAACCCTAAGTATAATTAACAAACTAATAAAGCATTAGTGAGTAAAACTCACTTGGTAAAAGCGGAGACCGAATCACCGTAACGGCGACGCGACAACGGCCGAAATCGGATTTTCGGCGACACCGGCGGGCTTGGGCCGGGCCTTAGACTCGGGCCCAACAAATCTCAGCCCAATTGAGATTTGTTCTTTCTTCGGACTGGGCCCACTCTTGGGCTTGGGCTTGCTGAAAATTTGGGCTGACTTGTCAAAATCTTGGGCCGAAGATAATCAGAATGGGCTCGCTGCAGTCGGTCCACGAGCAAAAGAAAATCGAAGCCGCTGGACCCATGGTTTCGGTCTTCACGCGGACTGAACGAAAGAAACGGCAAGGGGCGCAGGAATTCTCGAAGATGTTGAGCCCGGTTCACGTAGATCAACGGGCGAGGAGGCAGCTGACAGGTGGTCTTCGAACGGTGCTGCTCGGTGGAAATACGAGATGGCGAAGACGAATTTGCTGGCTGAGTTACTGACCGTGAGGGACGCCTGGCAGACGGTGGGATTTCGGGGTCAACAAATCAAAGATGCTGCTGGAAGGTTGACTCACGAGTTGCTGAACGCGGCAGCTTGAACGCGTGGAGATCTCTTCTTCTTCGGTGGATTGTTGTTCACGCGGATGAATGGATGAAGAATCATGGAGACGTCCGCTTGAAGTTCTTGCCGCGTGGAGGAGAGGACACCGTTTGCTGGCTTTCGGTCAAACGGCAGCAACAAAGAAGAAATGGATTCTGTGGAGGCTTCGCTCGGTGGAGAGCTTCGGTGGAATGGAGTGATGCGAGGAGATTGAAAGCAAAATCAAGTAACAAGCGAATGGGGGAGGCTTCACGTGAAGAAGAAGCCAAGGAGGGACCCAACACTTGCAATCCTTAGCCATTGCATTGAATGCTTTGTCTCCTAGATCTTTATGCATATCATCTTTGGTCCCCCTAATACTTTCCAATAATAATTTCTCACCAATTAACTTAAATTGAAGCAACTTTTTACTACCCAAAATATAATTCCGAATTTCCTATTTTCTTTTGATCTTCAATTTCTTCAATAAATTCCCAACTTCGACGTCCGATTTTGATGTAGTAAAATCCCATATAAAATTCTACGAGTCTCCCTTGCCAAATAAATCGATTTGCAAATTGAAAATCTCTTCAGTTCGGCCAATCTGAATTTCCGTTGATTTTCCGCGGCATCCGAAACGGTTTTCCGTAAAAGTCTCGGAATCTCCGAAAAATCTTCTGAGACTGAGTCGACACTCCTAAAATTAATTGTGACATGGCCGAAACTTTAATTTCTGAAACCGGACTCGAATTGGCGGTTAATTTCAATTCGACGCGTTTGTAGCGTAACCTAGCCTATCGGTTAACTTTCGGATATTTTTAAGTGCAATTGACTCGTGGTCGATTTTCTTCGAACCACTATGAACCCACTCGACCCATTGACGACTCTCGATTGTCGCGAAAATCCCGAGGATCCAAATACGGACACAGGGTACCAAAACAATAAGAAAATCAGTCTAGTGCCGGTCGACATGAATTTTCTAATTTAGTGGTGTCACCTACGATTAGCCACACATCACTGTCGATCCAGTCTATCTCTGATTTCAAATCGATTTTTAACTGTGCCGAGATAGCCTCTAAAGATAGACACGGTCGAGAAGCCGATTCCTGGTCGAATTCTCAAGTCTATTGCCTTAAAATTCCTAATAATTTTCCCCAGATAGTCTAGTTATCTCAAGAATGATCAATTCTGAGAATAGCCCTATGAACACATCAATGAAACGCCCGATTCAATCAGAAGGAAACAGAACCGAAAATTCGGGATGTCCCCGATGATCACTCTTGCCCTCAAGGATTAGGTCGTCATAGAACGAATGCTAGAACTAGTCTCCACTTCACCCAAAATCAATTACGGAAATTTATTCACACACACAAACTTCCACAACAAATCGAGAGAGAGAGAGAACTCAAAGATGGCACTGCAGAAAGGTGGCGGCTTCAAAAGAAAAGAGAGGAAACCCTCATCCTAGGATTTAGAGAGAGAGAGAGAGAGAACTCAAAGATGGCACTGCAGAAAGGTGGCGGCTTCAAAAGAAAAGAGAGGAAACCCTCATCTAGGATTTAGAAAGAGAGAGGTTTAGCGCTAGCACTACATAAAGGTGGGAGAGAGAGAGCTCAAAGATGGCACTATAGAAAGGTGGCGGCTTCAAAATAAAAGAGAGGAAACCCTCATCTAGGATTTAGAAAGAGAAAGGTTGAGCGCTAGCACTACATAAAGGTGGCGGCTTCAAAAGAAAAGAGAGGAAACCCTCATCTAGGATTTAGAAAGAGAAAGGTTCATTGATCATTATTGAAGAACTACTTATTACTTTGTTGCATGACCAATATCCAAAGACATTTTTTGGTGAAATCCATTTATAAAATGGTTCATCATTCAACTAATGGACTTTGCTATTTGTGGACATAGTCACATCATTCTAACCGATAACTACAAAATTTTAACTAGGAAGGAGATCCAAAATGGTCGTTATATTTTCTTTTCTTTAAATGTTGGAAAAAGTCCATCTACGTTTTTTCACAAAGCCGCTACCCCATGCCATCACAACCACTTCGGCTCCCCTCTTTTGGTTGTGCATCTGCCATTGACAAGAGGCAGTGCCACGACTATCAATGACAATCAAGAGGTTGGGGCGACCATCACCGGCTGTAGATTGTGGTGGTGTGGCATGAAAATTCCAACGATCCCCTTACTAGGATTTGAAAACTCTAATCACAATAATGGCGAGTTCACTTCTTGGATCGATTATGGAAGCTACATTTGAAGTTATCTTCCATTCCATAGTCAATACCTCTAAACCCCATAAAGAGTTCCACTCAAAATCACCATAAGAAAAAGTCTAACACTAAAGGCGTATTTAGTAACGATTCTGTTCTTGAGAACAATTTTTTATCAAAAATGTTTTTTTCTGATTCTGTTCTCGAAAACAATTTCTAAGTAAAAGAACGCGCTTGGAAAATGTACAAAATTTTTATTCTCGGGATAGAAATGCGTTTAGTAGGATTTTTAAATTTTTTTGTTTCTTTTAATTTTTTAATACTTCTATTATATTTTTCTCTTTTCTTTTATTCTTCCTCTTTCTTTATGGCCAGTCACTGGCCAAGGCGATAGCTAGTGACCGGCCAAGCGAGGTGCGGTGAGCTCACCGAAGCCTCACCAGGTTAGGGCGAGGACCAACGAGCTCGCTGGCCACTATGAGGCTCCACCTCACCTAGGAGGTGCAAGGTCAACCTCGCCTTGGCTTGGTGAGGGCCAACCTCACTCTGGCCGGCGAGCTCGGAGCTTGCCCAGCCAAGGTGAAGCCGAGCCTCACCGTGGCTCTGCATCACTGGGGGCTAGTGATGCTCCGGCGAGGTCGTTGGCCAAAAGAAAGAAGAAGAAAGGAAAAGAGAAGAAGAGAATAGAAAAGAAGAGAATATAGAAGAAGAGAAAATAAAAAAATTAGACTTGATTATAGGAATTGTTCTTGGAAATAAGAAACAACTTTTTCTACTTCCTAATTCTATTCCAAATCTATTGTGGGGAACAAAAAAATTTATCAATCGGATTTCCATTTTCTTTTTTTTTTTGTCCTTGGGAACAAAAGAACATAATTAGTAATTCTCGGGAGTGTTACCAAATAGGCTCTAAATTTACAGGCACACGACTTTGTTCCTTGAATCGAGTCTACGAGAGAAATAATAGCAAGGGAAAATTATCGAAAAGTTCAATTAACTTTCAAGGCGATATGGATTTATCCTCCGGGATTTCAACCGATACGGTGATATACAAAAACTCCACCTGAGTCGTGCCGAAAATACCAAAATTGCATAACCAAACTATGGTCATGGTCTTCTTAAACTGCAAACCGCCACTAGAGGATATAAAGGAAAAAAGTAAATTCGAAAATTTCGAGATATTCCTATGATAATTTTAAATCCTTGGGATAATATTAAAATGTTTTCGGCAAGTCAACCATATCATCGTTGTGGTTCTGTTGCTGATTATTATATTAATTATAATGATTATCCCAAGGCCAGTCCATTATTTCTCACTTTCCTTTATTAATTACGGCTTCAGTTTGTCTTATCCCATTCGGGAAATAAAATAGTTTAATCGACTAAAATAATGAAGGAAAAAAAAACCATAACTTAAACTTTATCCTTTGGGTCGGATAATTATAATTAAATTATAATTTAAACCTTGAAAAAAAAATCAATATGCTAGGTCAAAATGGAAAATAAAAGGAAAAGGTCTCGTGTAACTGTTGAAAGTTCAGTTGCCTGTAAAGAGAGTTCTCGGACTCCTCATTCGTCGTCCTCGCCGGCCACCGCCTCGTTCGAGCCGCACCGGAGGAGATAAGGGCTGTCTCGGGGAGAGCGTCGCGGCGACGTTCCGGCGGCGGGACGGAGCACGGAGCCGACCCCGGCAGTTTCCGGCCGCGGCCGCGGCTCCGGGACCTTAAAGTTCGCGTTTTTAGACAGTCGTTAGCCGCCGCTTTCGACATCGACCGGCAATGGCTCTCTCAAGCCTCGCCACCCTCTGCTCGTCTCCCCCCGTCTCGGCCGTCCGGGACTCGCCGGCCGTCTCCAACCTCAATGGGCTCTCCCCCGTCGCGGACGACGTGGCCGCCCCGAGCGCCTTCCTCAGGAGCGGCGGCGGGGACCTGAAGGAGATCAAGCAATTGCACTGCCGCGTCGCCAAGAAAGGCCCGACCCACAATAACGAGCTCATCGCCAAGTGCGCCGAAGTGGGCACGCCCGAGAGCCTGGACTATGCGCTCAAGGTGTTTGAAGGGTGGGAGGAGGACGAGTGCGTCGCCGGGTCGTTGTTCGTGTGCAATTCTTTGATCAGAGCTTGCTCTTTCGCCGGGCTGGGGGATAGGGCCATCTTGGTGTTCGTTCGGATGTTGGAGATGGGCGTGATGCCGGACAAATACACTTTCCCGTTCCTGTTGAGCGCTTGCACGAAGGTTTCGTGGTTTAGCGAGGGGGTCCAAGTTCATGGGGCGATAGTTAAGATGGGATTTGCGAAGGATATGTTTGTGGCGAACACTTTGATTCATTTTCACTTTGAATGCGGGGATGTTGTCGATGGCCGCAGGTTGTTTGATAAAATGCCTGAGAGGAATGTCGTTTCCTGGACCAGTTTGATTTGTGGTTACTCCCGGAGGGACTGTCCAAAGGAGGCGGTTTCGTTGTTCTTTGATATGGTGGAGGCAGGTGCGGTGCCCAACTCGGTTACGATGGTGTGTGCGATTGCTGCGTGTGCCAAGTTGCAGGATCTTAAATTAGGCGAGCGGGTTCATTCTTATATCGGCAATTTAGATATTGAGCCTAATGGTCATATGGTGAGTGCTCTTGTTGACATGTACATGAAATGTGGAGCTTTTGTTACTGCAAAGCGGATTTTTGACTGTTGTGTTGAGAGGAATTTGGTCTTGTATAACACAATCATGTCGCACTATGTCAAAAGAGGAATGGCAAGGGAAGCATTAGCTGTCCTGGATGAAATGCTGGAACAGGGACCACAACCAGATAGGGTAACAATGTTGTCTGCAATCTCAGCGAGTGCCGCTTTAAATGAACTCTTCTTTGGGAAGTCTTGCCATGGTTACATTTTGAGAAATGGATTACAAGAAAAAGATGATAACATTAGCAATGCAATGATCGACATGTACATGAAATGTGGCGAATCAGGACTAGCCTGCACGATTTTCAATTCTATGTCAAATAAAACTGTTGTGTCGTGGAATTCACTACTTGCAGGTTATGTTAAAATCGGTGATGCGAGATCAACTAGGGAGATCTTTGATGAGATGCCTGAAAGAGATCTGGTATCTTGGAACATCATGATTGGTGGTTTAGTTCAGGAGAGTTTATTTGAGGAAGCAATTGAGTTTTTCCGGATGATGCAGAGGGAGGGAATAAAAGCAGATAAAGTGACAATAGTCAGTGTTGCATCTGCCTGTGGAAATTTAGGTTCTCTAGGTCTTGCAAAGTGGATTTATCATTACACCGAAGAAAATGCTATTGAACGTGATATCCTCCTTGACACAGCCTTTGTAGACATGTTTGGTCGGTGCGGTGATCCGAAGATGGCAGTGCAAATATTTGAGAAGATGGAGAAAAGGGATGTGTCATCTTGGACTGCGATAATCTGTGCGATGGCCACGGAAGGAAACGGCAAACAAGCACTAGAGCTGTTCAAGGAGATGCTTACTCAAGGAGTTGAACCCGACGACGTGACATTTGTCGGACTCCTTACAGCATGCAGCCACAGCGGATTAGTTGAACAAGGCCGCCGACTCTTCCAGTCCATGGAGGAGGTATATGGTATTTCACCTAAGGTGGTTCATTATGGATGCGTGGTTGATTTGCTTGGCCGAGCTGGACTGTTGGAGGAAGCACTAGCCTTCATAAAGAGCATGCCAATTGAACCCAATGACATTATCTGGGGTTCACTTCTATCATCATGCCGGACTCACAAGAATGTGGAGATTGCGGCTTTTGCTGCCAACAGAATTCCTGAATTAACATCAGATAGGACTGGGATCCCAGTGGTTTTGTCAAACATATATGCGTCCGAGGGAAAATGGTCAGAAGTAGCAAAAGTGAGGCTAAAAATGAAAGAGAGAGGGATGCACAAGGTTCCAGGGTCGAGCTCCACGGAGGTAAATGGAGTAGTTCATCAGTTTTCCTCAGGAGATGAATCTCACTCAGAAATGAGCCGCATTGCCCAGATGCTGGATGAAATAAACTGCAAACTACGGGATGCAGGTCATGTTCCTGATCTGAGAAATGTTCTGCTTGATGTGGATGACCATGAGAAGAAGTTTTTGCTAGGTCGACACAGCGAGAAGCTGGCCATAGCTTACACACTTATTAGCACAGGTCAGAAGATGCCAGTCCGGGTTGTGAAGAATCTGAGAATATGCTCTGATTGCCACACATATGCTAAACTAGTGTCAAAAGTATATGATCGGGAAATCACCATAAGAGATAATAACCGGTTTCACTTTTTCAAGGAAGGTTTTTGTTCCTGCGGTGATTTTTGGTAGGCCAAAAAATGAAAGATACGATTTTTCAACCACCATGGCATTCTTAGAGAATTTGGTCTGGATAATCGTGTCAGCAGGAATCCACCAAATGAATTACCATAGGAAGTGAAACGGATTGCACTTTCCATGATGATTTTCGGGAAATATCAATGCAAGACATGGCGCACTGAGAATTCCAGCTCCATCAACGTGATTTGGGATGAGTGGGGTGCCGTTGGACTACCCGAGTAAGCCGAAGGGCTACAGTTTTGCGAAGATTTATTCTAATGGTGAAGGGTTTTGATCCCTCAACACCCTTTTCTACAGCTTGTTAAATTTAATGTGACATAAATAAGGCAGCTTTTAGATGTGATGATTTAAATGAAATGCGAATAGCCATTGCGAAAAAATTGGTATCACTAATATGCGTTTTCTGTTATTTGTTGGCCGGAGTCTAGATGTATGCAGAGTGACGGAATCAGTAACAAGAGCCACTATAAACCAATTTGCTTCTTGTCGGACCCAACCAACTTCTGTTACTATTTGTACCATGCTGTTATAGTCCATGGATCGCTATTATTCTCCACCATGTCTTAATCTCAACCTTTTTTGAGGGTTGTGCAGATCGAAATGCAGATTTGAGGGCTAGTTCAGTTGACACCAGTGCTTAGCAAGATCTTAATATGTTGCTTTCTTTGATGGTTTCTGTTCTTTCTTACTGTAGTGCTGTTCCGTCGTCTGAAACCCATTACTCATATCCGTGTATTCAAATGCCTTGTATCCGACTAACTCCACGGTTAAGTATAGAGGTGTGTTTGCACTTATCAGGTATAATTTGATTGACGCGTCTCTTTGTACATGCCAAAGCAAGATCATACGGCTTCGAACTTCATTTTACCTACAATATAGGAGTTAAAGAGATACTAATTATCTTCCTGTCCTTATGTGTCTTCCGTGCCTCCATCAACAAGGGGTCGTCACTTCGGTCTAGTGAGGGCGGTCTCCTGACTACAAGGCAACAGCTATTTCGTTGGTCCTGCCTAGTATTTTCTTAAAACAATCATATGCACGCGTGAGTGCCCACAAAGTCACCTGCGACTTACACTTGTGGATGGCCACATGCAGGCGCAAGCAAGCCTACACCATCTTGACACTGATACACAGGACGCCTCGGTGCAGACATGCACAAGCACACGGATAGGAGTTTCTGCGCATGCAATCAAGAACATTTTTCCGACATGAGGAATATCATTGTTAATTGAAAGAACCGTTATCAGCAGTAATGTACATTGTAACTCAACTTACAATTAAGGAATGACGCGCACTGGATTGCAAGAAGAGTTCCCAAGGAAACAACTATAGGAACACATTGTTGGACTGGATGTAATGTCTGAGTGTACAGTGTAATGTTTGATTGCAGTGTGGTCCTAATCTAATCTTTTGTTGTGGTGTGTCTGTGAGGGTGGGGAGGCGGTCAGAGATCTCCAAGGTTCTCTTCATTTTCCTTCGGTCCTCGGCAGGTTTACTCTACCAGGCTGGTGAAATGGGATTAGGGCGTCTTACAGGACACACCGATCTCTTGCCAGTCCACCTTCCATCAGGCATCTATGCCCAAGGCTTGAGCGAACTGCGGTAATCCAATATAAAGTACGTCGTCTTACTGGAGTATAGAACTAGAGCTCTTGCGCAACGGCACCTTTTTTCCCCTCGGCATCTGCAACCCATATTTCTCCAGGAACTCCTCGATCAACCTACATTTTTGGAGGGGCGATGAAGATTAAAAAAAGTCAAGCCAAACCCAAACCAAACCCATAAGCCACTTGAAGCCCAGGAAAACTTACAGGCCACAGATAGCCTTCTGGGAAGCTGCCAGCTCAGAGTCAGGGAATGAATCCTCCATTCGGAAACTCAACCAAACATACAGCTCCAAGACCTATCATTCATTTCCAAGAAAGGAAGATGAAAGCTTTTAGCTAAAACTAAATAAGTTATAATGCATGGTTTGAAGAGACATGCAGCTTCAAATATCATGGTTCTTCACATAGTTCAATTACGTCCACCTTTTGTTTGGTGCTTCCACAGAAGCAGTGGGAGTAGTGAAACATAAATAGCTAATTAGACAACCTAAAAGCAAATATCCTTGGTTCCATCTTGAATAAATTAGAGATCCTTTAGTAATTTGTCTTATATTCTGCTTAGCTCACTTGGCAACATCATGTCGTCCTTTCTTCGTCATCTAGGGTCAAAATTCACCTACAACTTCCTTTTATCATCTGATCAACCAGCCTCTGGAACAAAAGCACAAGCACTAAGCAGCTTGTTTTCTGGATACTCACTGAAGCAAATAATACACAGGTACAATTTTGACTCATCCACCTTTTTTGTAGTGAAATTCAGTTTGCACATTGTCCTGAAGCTGCTGAGTATGGACACCTTCACATTACAGCCGCCAATTCTAGAAGGGAATGCTTTTTTACACTACTTCCAAAACTTCATTTAAAATGATAACTTTGCCATCTAGACCTCCCCTTTTGGCGTTCCTTGACCCTCTATATCCACTCACTCTGTTGCTCAAGCCTATGAGTTGATCTTACTGACTTTCTAGGATTAATTCCTAATTTATCACTTGTAAAAATACCAACAAAAAAAAAGGATAATTAAATTGATAACCTTAGATTGAATAGATGTAGTTACTAGTTCACACTAACAGAATTCTCCTATCTGCTCTATATTCTCATTTCAGACCCTACAAAAACTTTGATTTATCTAAACAAACTAGAATAGACCTGTTTTCAATCTAAAAGAGATGAAACATCTTAACCAGCAGAAACTCACATCGTATAACATTCAGATGAGCAAGCGAATATTCTAACCTTGTGAATTGATTCAAGTTCCTTCATTGCTGTATGCGTTTTTGGCACCTGAAGTGTCCCCGGAGTAAATATTTCTCGGAGGTGAACTATGCCTCTCTTCGCATAGTTCTGTGCAAACTAGTTTACCAAAATAGCTTGAGCATCTTAGTTCTCTGATTTGGAATAGCCATAAATATTCACGAAAGATCAACAGGATTTTAACCATTCATCTAACCTGTATAAGACCTTGGGTGGAGATGTCATCGTTCACATCAACTGGACTGCAAAATACATGTGCTAATGAATTCAAACCTCATGAATTAGCAACATTGAACTGCTGTGATACAATTCACATGGCCATGGCCAAAATTTCATGCAGACCAGTTTTTACTGGTAGGTAAATGAAACTTTGATGGAGTAGGTTTTCCCTCTTAATCATGTGCTTGTGTACTTGCATACATGTATCGGCAAAAAGGGAGAGGAAGCATCTCTTTATAGGTAACTCCATTATGACAAAATAGGTCAAAACATGACTAAAGGCAACTCTACTGGTGAACAGTATTACCTGAGACAAAAAAGGTACTTGTCATGCAAAGCGAGGGGCAACTCATCAACAATAGCGGCCACTTTCTGATATGTATTGAAACAAGGTTTAAATCAATCACGAGGTCAATCTTAACAGGCTAAGAGAACCAGTTTATCCTGCCAGACCACCTACTTTCCTATAGATGAGGACAAAGGGAAAACATACCAACATATCTTCGCAGTCAGCAATGAAGTAGTTTTCAGATAGCTTGGCATTCTCTAGAAAATGCTCCTGTTGAGGATGTTTGAAGAAAAATTTAAAAGTTGAAAAGGAATAGAAAAGAAAGGGAATGAAAAAGATTTACACCCCATGGATTGCCATGTTAAAGAAAAAACAGAAATGTAACAGTGCTGACAGTTTTTCTAAGGATTGACCATCTACCTTTTTTCATAGCATTAACTGTTACTAGCCCTGCACTGCAGGCTATAACAGGACTAGACTGGTACTAATCATGTGTGCCCATATTTCGCCACATCTAAGTTAATTTGAAGGAAATTACAATTTGTATCTACCCACTACACAACCAAAATCATGAAGGGGTAAAGTAATCTGTTACTTGGGTAATATCCGCCATGATGCTCATTAGTACCACTTGTCTTTCTCTCCGCTCTCTTGATAATTTGATGTCACGCGGCCAGAGCATAAGAGATGATTTATTTCAACTTGTGAGCATAATCATCTTCTAATTTCCAGGCAATTTTTTTTTTTAATTACAATGTATAAGCAGTCCCTGAAGCATTCTATCATTTCAGCTTGTAATACATTTCATATTACTAGATTGTGTACCAAAACAATCATTAGCATTTGTTATCCAATCAACTATCAATGATTTCAGTTTATAAGGAAAGGACATCATGATATGTAAATAGATAAGGATAGCCCCATGTAAATCACTCGATTCTCTTGCCCTTTGTGGGGGTCCGTGCAGTGGACATGGGGGACTGGGAAAAAAGAAAAAAGTGCCCTCAAGGACCCAAGTAGCCTTAAATTAGCTATTATGACTAGACAGGAGTAGGTTATTCATTGTCTTGCCTTGCCTTTAACCATCCCAGGAGCCAGAAACATGAATGCAAAAGGTTAAAATGAGAAACTTGACATCAGTACCAAAGGAAGGCAATAGAGGGATTTAATTAACTAGCAGGCAGAACATCTAGAACCAAATTTAGCGAAAAATCAACCTACCAATATCTGCCGAAAACCAAATTGTGGGTTTAAATGCGAGTACAACAGTAAAAGATCAAAGGTTGGGAATAATCCTGCATGCTGCAAAATATAACGTGAGGGAAAATAAGTAGGTTAGAATATCCATGAATTCTGGTTGGACTATAATTGGCCCTAGAAACCACATGAAGCATGTAGGAATTATAGTTACGATCTCTACAAGCATTGAAAGGTCACCTCTAGAGTAGGAGATGGGGCATTCAGAGCTGTGTGAAGCAAAGGTAAATCCTCTTCGTCAACACAAGTCACTTCACCGACAGGATATTTTGATCCATACCTGCCGGCCCTCCCTACATTAAAGCCAATTTACAGACGGTTTATATAGAGCATCACTCCCAAAATGTTTCGGCGATTAGCAATCAATAACAAAATCACATTAGAGTTTGCACATTGATGTAGAGACATGACATATTGAAGCATGCATTTGACAAGCAGCTGTCACCAGGAGAATATACTACAGTTTACAGTGTTATTACCCCCATTCACATGAATAAGTTGACTACTTGAAACTTATAAAGCACACACTCCTTGTGACCAATAGCCCAAGTAAACCATTTCTAGTGACCTTTAAGCAAGAACTGGAGCAAGGTATGGCTTTTGGCACACCACCCATAAGGCTACAAATTTTCAATGACATATTTCTGAAGCCTATTCCTTAGTGGACAATGATATGGCTAAAAAGAAGTAGGAGAAGCAACCCATAAATTAACAGTTTCTGACAATATTAGGCTCATCTGGACGTGGTGAGCCTCAGATTCTAAACCGATCAACCAAAAAACTCCATCTATATGATTCATATAACCCTGTCCACCACATGACTTCGTACAATAAATCCAATATCTACCTTGGCTATTGAAGCATCAAATTCCATTAGATCCGATGACCTGTTTATCTTTTGATATTTTTTAGGACAGATTTGATGAAACCCTCATGCAAATAATGTTATGTTGATGGGTACTGGCAGCTTTGTGCTTTGTAGATGAACTTTTGCTAATTGGTTAAAAATTAAACATCTGCAGTGCACAGGCTTTTTCAGTGAACTTATCAAACATCTAGGTTTGGCTTGTGCGTTGGGGTGTGTTTTCCCAGTGAAACAACGTTCAGCCATCACAACCCATCTAACATCTAGGTTTGGCTTGTGCGTTGGGGTGTGTTTTCCCAGTGAAACAACGTTCAGCCATCACAACCCATCTAAATGGCAACATATCAACACCTGATCATTGAAAACCATTTCATAAATAGACTTCATACAAGGGAAAAAAGTAGAAACTAAAGCAAGCAGAATTTTGGCATACGATAAGGGTGAAAAAAATTGCACATAAATGAAACCTCAAGTAGATGCAAAGCATACAATGCTAACAGATGATGTCGTTATTTTGCCGACATGAAAACATACGTACCTGCAATTTGCTTAATCTCTGGTACAGTTAGCTCACGAAACTCAACACCATCGAATTTTGTCATCGATGAAAATATCAGCCTGGAAATTTGCAGATTGAGACCCATTCCAATGGCATCACTAGCAACAAGAACATCAAATTCGCTATTTGCGTCATTGAACATGGTCGCCTGCAGTCCTAATAAAAATGCTTCAGAACATCTCAATTATCCAATGCTTTCAAAGCACATGAATATGCATTCTCTAATAGAGATCAGAATTATAAAGCCACAAAATGCAACTTAGAGCTCTGGCAAAAAGAAAAAGAGAAAAGATTTTCATGTAACAAAAAGATGCTTACATAATCATTAAGACCATTCCTGTGCAGGTTCTATATCTCCAACAAAACATTAGTACATTTACTGTAAATAAAATTTTCAGGAACAGGCCTCAGGGAATATTAATACAAGGCCTCATCATAGCCATTTCTGACAACACTGCAATTGACAAAGTGCATCAATTGCCGCAGATGCATTTATTTCATCATCTTCTTGTTTGTGGCTTTTGGAATGACATGTTCCTGAACCTTGATATGTGAACCTCTAAGGAAGCATGAGCTTGAACTTCAAATTGAAACCCCAATAGTTTTACTAGTAAAAAGAGCTAATTGATATATTTATTCGACTGATCATGAAATTTGATGAGAGATTTTGTGGTGAGGAAAACTTCACAAAGATTTTGTGGAGAGGAAAACTTCAGATTGACATTAGTTACTCTATATCAATAGGAAAATGTTAAAGAGTGCCTCGAGGGACTTGTTAAGAGTCATTAATTGTGCTTTGAAAACAAAAATATTTCTGTTTGAAGTAGATGAGTTTGTTGAAATGTGTTATTGCTCAATTACCAAAGTGAGTAGGTACGTGTTATAACCATTTTTAGAAGTATTCTTAACTAGTACCCTTGAAGCACTCGTTAAGAAAACTCTATCAATAAATATATAAATATTAGAATAGCAAAATCGGCATTTCAATAAAATAACAAATACAGCTCATTTACGCTTTTAAGGAAAAGGAAAAAACAAATAGGACTACCAATCATTCAATTTGCTCAAGTGATAAATAAGTGATAAATGAGCTTTTCTTTTCATTTTAATGTTTAATGGAATCCAGTTGCCTAGTTGGGCCTCTCAAAGCAGGCAAAAGTTCACCGGAGTGAAATACTACCTGTCTTGTTCGAGTCTGAGGTGGCAATGAACCATAAACAACAGCACAACGACGCTCTCCCCCTCTTTCAATTTGCTTCTACATTGCAAAAGATATGCTTACACTTTAAAGGTAGGTTATGGGAATGAATTGATATTTCAGTTTAATGAAAATTACAGCCAGATGAACAGGAGCTGAAAACATACAAAGGGAAGAGATTCACAACCTTTAATCGGTAAATTCCACGACGGGAAAAGGTGACCATGCAATCGCCTTTTCGTATTTCAGAAAAAGATTGCAAAGGGACTTTCAGGGGGACCAGAGGTGAAAGTCTCTCATAATGGTGAATCTAACAGACAGCAGAAAGCAGAAAAAGTAATTAAGCAATATGCTCAAGCAGGGCAAAGCAAGATGACATCAACATATTGGTAGGTCATATATTGCTACAAATGGAGATTTATGTTACCAGGACATTTCTTTGCATAAGAAATTATTTTTAAGCAAAAGTCATTGAGATGTATGATTTCTAGATTCTACACCAACTACCAGCTATATGGAATGTCCAAGACATTATTTCCTGAGCAACAAAGGTCATTGTGTTTCTTGGAATCATATGATGATGAAATTCCAAGAGATGTCATGCACAAAATCTCATTAAGTCGTACATCCAGTTTACTGGCATATGTTAGTTAGGGAGTTAAAACACAGTAAAAGGCAAGTCAGCTTTTCTTGAAGCCATTGACACCATGAATGCTTTTTCTTAAAGCCATTGACACTGACAATCAAATATTACGAAGTCTCCCATTCTTCATACTGACTAGACAATTTCGCATCACTAATATGAAATATCTTTCTTCAGTTGCCATTAAAAGCTAGAGCAGAAAAAGTCCCATTTAACCATAAAAGAAAAGATGTCAGTACCTCAAGATCATCGCCTGTCACTTTCACTATATCTTCAACAAGAGCAACTGCCGCTGGATCTCCACAAAGATGGAGCTCATCAGCAGCAAGTCCCAGTAGCGCTCGTGTAAACGCATATCCCCTTGTCTTACATCCCACCATCTGAAAATGAGTTCCTAGAGTTAGAATTCTAGACAAAAGCTCATAAGGTGATAATGAAGCAAAGCCTACATATCTGTGGATTTGGTATGAATTTATACCGAGGCAAAAGGTGAAAAGATCGATAGACGTTTGGCAACCGCAAAACGCATGATGTTTCCAATGTGTAGTCATATTTGAGTTAAATTAGCTCTCTTTTGTTATTGATAGCCACAGGTATGAGATATTAAATTGATTTTATGTATTATCCATTAAATCAACATTCCACCGTGTGCACGATCGATTGCACTTTTAGTGAATTTACTTAAGGAGTTACATGTTTCACGGCAAAATTGTCTCATGAACCAGTCAACAACATGCCTGAATTTCGTCAATAATGGCACAATGATAGTTTGCCGTAACATCAGCCATCTCAACTGTCATAGACTTGTGCTTTGCGCCTTCGACTTCCTCCCTCTCTTGTCCCGTAATCAAATCACAAGGAACTTTTGCTTTATTCATTCGTGTAGCCACTTCCCAGGCCAACAACCTCAAGGGACCACAGTATACACCTAAAGATTGTAAAGTTCTTCAGAAAAACAATAAATCTGGAGCAAATTTGCAAGTAATGCATACATATCAATCTTGTAAATTGACAAATTCCCTACCTACAGAGAGGGCTATAAACACATTGCCTATGCAAATCTAAGAATTTAATTGAAAAGCCTCCCTCAACTCCCTGCATACAAGTCAACAATCACATTTCCAATTCCAACAAAGCAAATTCTCACATGCTTTAGATGTAGACTGGTTATCCACATATGTGTACTTGCAGCAAATGGCTTTTGCATGAGAACCACATGATAACCTCTGTTAAAATTGGCTGAAAGAGTGAAACTTCTTACTATATACAAAGTGGTGCCAACTTGTTTTAAAAAATTGGAAAGTTAGGTAGGTACTTTGAAAACCTGCCTTTCTATAGCGGGCAATATGTGATTTTTCCACTAATCAAAGTACTCTGAAACATGTAGAAAAGCTTGCCTGACAAACTCAGCTCCAGTTGCTTCAGTGCAGAATGAGTTTTGCCACTGTTAGTAGGACCTACATGGAGAATGACCTTGCGCCTTTTCTTCCGTGCCACAGGGTACCATGTATGAGGACGACTGGAAAATTGCACTTCTTTGTAATGATGGAAATTAAAATATTGCGAATGCATATTGAGGGAATTAGTTGAATAGCAAAGTTGAAGATCAACTTTTCAGTCAATGTTGCTTGACATACCATACACATATAAATGGACTAAATATTAGAAATATCAATAAACATAACTTTCTGTAGCCCCAAAAAGCCATCGACCAAAAAAAGATTTATCCCATTACAAAAGTAGCTTCCACACATATTAAAATATATTATAGAACAACATGAAGACAGTAATGCATGGCACCGACAAAAGGAAAGGCAGCATGAAACAAAGCACTGAATACCACTAAAACCACTAAGGAGAGTGAAGCATGAAGAAACAGGCACATGAAATCGTACGTTAGGTCCGTGAGATCCAACTTGTTGGAATTGTTGCTACTTCCACCTTTCAGGTCTGTGAAATCAAACTTTCTGGAGCTGCTGCAGCTTCCATAGTGCCTTTTCGTCTTAAATTCCCCAGTTCCACACCCACCCTTCAACTCCAGCCACAGCCAAAATGACTCCACATTATCTATCAACAGAAACACCATACCAAAGTTGCAAGGACACAATCAAATTCAAGTGTCTTCATAAAGGTTGATGCAAGGACAACGTTTTTTTTTTTCCTGTTGTACAGTGCTCAGATAACCTCATTTAGCAGGAAATTGCACTAGAATACCTTGTGATTCTTGCGTTTCTATGATATTTGTGTACAATAGTTATCCACAATGATCCACAAGTAATGTTTACAATGCTAATTGTCATCTAAAACCACACTGATCCATAAATATCTACTTGCGAATGTGACAATCAGCAATATCCTTTGAATGCCCGAAACAAGTACTGACACAGACATTTACTTCACTCATATTGAATAACAAAAATCTCAGTTGATGGAGTTTCGGAAAGAACATAGTTAGCCTATACCAGCAAACTAAAATAGTGAAACAGGATATCAGCAATGCCAAGACATTGACCAAAGTACCGGACTTTGAAGACCGGTCTACCCAATTATCCACCCAATTATAAGAACTACATATATTTTGGTGGAAATCCATATGCATTTGAAATTTGTCACCTCTCTCGTCACAATACCCAAAAAAAAAATGTACGTTTGGTAGACAAGATCCTACTTCTCCCAATTCACCTGAAGTTACTGAGACGATAGAAATCCAGCATAGAATTAATACATTACCCATTTATTGACAGATGACCAAACAATTCAATACCATATGGATAAAACAGAAACTCACTGGTCCCTCAAAAAAAAAAAAAAACAAAGAGAGAGCAAAACCATTTTAATCTGAGCCTCAATCCATTAACCAATGAAGCAACAACAGAGACACAGACCAATGAAGAACTGGGTTAGGACACGGGCTCAAGGTCAGACCTTTGAGAAATGGAGAGCTACCCAGAGCCGAGACTCGCCGCCGGAGCAACGCAGCAGCCATGGAAGATCGCGGGAATCGCCGTTGGTGGCAATACAATTCGTGGGCTCGCGAGCTACTCTGTTTCACCGACGAGACGTCACGGAAACGAAACGGGTGTCGCCGATTCTTGAGGTTCGCACGGAATTTCAGAGTCGGAGAATGCGTGCGGACAACTACTAAGAAGCGGTGGAAGAAGAAGAAGAAGAAGAAGAAGACGTCCGCTTTACGCTCGCCGAACTCGGCGGCTGCCCAAGCATGTGGGAGATCGCCGGACGATCAGCCGATTCCGGTGTAAACAATGACAAAAGCCATCGAATATTCCCCCCAACTTCTCTTTTTATTTACGCAATATTGAGTCCTTTGAATTCTCAATTTTTCTATTCATTTTCGCCCCGCCATTAGACAATATGTGAGAATTAGGTGAGGGGGTTGATGAATGATCGTTAAATAATTCCACATTAGCACCTAAGTGGTAGCCACGTGAAGACCACGTGTAAAGAATTTGAATTACTGTCACGAAAAGCCCTAAATTGATATAAATTTATCGAAAATTAAATTTTCTACCATCGAAAATGTTAATTTTTATTAAATTTTGTATTTTAATTATTAAATTTGATGACAGATGACAATTGACGTACGTATCAATTTGAAATTTTTCCCTCTATTCTATTATAAGTATATCAGTTTACCAATTTTCGTGATATTTATTTAATTTACTGAAAACTAATGGAAGGTAAATTTTTCACAATAAATTTGTCATAGGTGTTGAGTCAAAAAATTAATGTTGAATAAAATTGTTATAATTTTTTCATAACATTAATTCCTTTATATAAATAAGGTTATTTTTTTGCAATGAAGTTAGGAAAAATAAATTAAAAATTCATCGTTTCGGGCCTCTGGTGAAGGATAGAACAACCCACGAGAATTCGTCGGGCGGAAGAAAAGGCGCAATGTTTCCTTTTAACGATCCAACACAACGGTGCGATCGCATGACTTTCAAAATTCTCCTTCGCCGGTCCGTCGACATACTATAGAACTTAGAATTAGGTCGTTAGGGTGTCGGCATTAGAATGTGTAATATTAACTAGTAAATGATGAAATTCAGACCAATCGCACCAGACATCAACTTCAAAAATTGCAATAACACGAAAAAAAAAAGAGAAAAAGGAAAAAAAGAAGTTACCTGTCTAATTCCAATTCAAAACTTTTTTATCTCATAAAAAGTTAAATTTAGCTTAGATTTTAGTTTTGGTTAAAAAAAAATTGGTCTTATTAAAAGCACAAAATTGACGTCAAATCTAAATTCTAGCCTGAACTCTTTTTTGTGTCATAAGTTTGGGGCCCGATTTAGGTACGGGCAGAAAGTAGTGCTTTTTAAGGAGACAAAATAAAGTTTTGATTAGTTTTGACACCCGGAGCTAAAGTTGGTGCTTTTTCATAAAATAAAAGAAAATTATCACTAAGTTCACGAAATGAGCTAAAGCTAAAAGGTTTAGGTCAAAAATTGAGATTCGAACTAAAGTTAGGATACATTTGTTCGGGGAAAGGTGGGAATTAATTTTTCGGACTTTCATCTATTTGGTTCACGGAAAATGAATAGTCAACCAAAAATGCTTTCCAATCAATGAAAATATTCGTGCAAAAATTTAGGAAAATGAGTTTCTAAATGTAAAGATATGAAAACACTTGTCGGAATTGTTCATCTCGAATATTTTAATATTTTAATTTATGTCCTCATAAATGGACATAGTTGATGTCATAGCATGGACAGAGCAGAAACATATACTAGGATGATGTCAATAGCATAACACCTTGAATAGTAAGAGAAGAAACAGAACATTGTGCAGCAGCTCTGCGGGCTTATCTTCTCCATCTGATGTCTCATCACTTGGCTCTTCGAATGCGTCGAATTTCTCCCCACTGTTTTGATCTGCAGTCGAATTATGGCGCAGTGTGACATTTGCAGAGTTGGCTTCTCCAGAAGCAGGAGGTAGTTCGCCGACGTTTGGTGTGACCGGTGGAAACACCGCTGGCGGAGCGCGATCTGCGAGTGCAAGGAAAGAGGAGAGAAATTTCCATGAGAAATTTCCATAGCCTTTGGTAGAAAGAAGGGAAGAAATTAGACATTTCCTTTTGTCTCTGTAAAACTGTAGTTTTGAGGGAATGAGAAAGATTTCGAAGCAGAACATTGCTTTTGCATCACTAGCAATTCTCATGCTCGACTGGTTTGATTCAATCCATGGTGTCGGGTTGCCAGCTTTCGTACAAGAATCATATCATACATGAACGTTACATCAGTTTTAGCTTAGGCAGCAGCGTGCAAAAGTTTACCTTGACAGAGGGCCAGAGGAGGTATCGATACATAGCAGTGCGACGATAGCAACAGGAATGGATTCCCGCGGAGCGCTTCGGAGGATGTGAACAGGGAGCAGAAGCAGTCAAATCCTTCCCGAATCACTGCATTAAGGGCGATGCAGCATGGTTCTATGGAGCCCTCATCTTGCTTCAAGCATTGGTTGAGGCCTATTTCCTCCACATGACAGCCTTGAGATGGCGCTCTCGCTAAACATTGCGTCGAACACAACATAAGAGCTAGACAAAGAGGCAACTTGAAGAAACTTAGGCAGCTCGAGACCATGACGTTCGTCGTTTTCTTCAATTCAAGTTGCTGTAAATTTTCATTACCTTTATGAACATAGGCAATGCAAGTTCTCTGATCAGGAGGGACAATTTGCATGCTCGGGCAGGCGCTTGCGCTATTCCCAGAATGCCCCGGTCATATTCACAATGACATGATCTAAACGGAACAATTAACAGTGACTTCTTAGTCTAAAATCGTCGAATATTGTCTTGAAGGGTGGGGCGGGAAAACCGTCATATACCACAATGATCTCGCGATGGTCAGAGCGTGAAGTCCTGAAGGCATGATCAACTTTTCTCCCTCAACTGCTAGGGAGGTTTGAGTTTTGTGACAGGAGCATGCTGCATTCGTGAAAGCGTGAATCTCAAATGGCTGCAGAGCTCTCAGCTGTTTCACACTTAGGGATATCATCCTTCTAACAGAAAACAGTTCTAGACCGCATATCGAACTCTTTTTTCTGCTAACATGGAGTGACAAGATGCATTCTCGAGATACATTCGCAAGTTTTGGAACCAATTCGTGAATGTACTCTTTGTAAAAAACCATTTGTAAATTTCTAGGAATCGGATTCAGGCCATTGCTTTTGGGCAAGGATCAGCATCTTCTTTGCTTCTATGATTAATGTTCTCCAGCTTAAGCCTGAGCTCTTCAAGCAGTATAAAAGAAACTATAATTTTATTCCCACTCTCATCACAGCATTACAAAACAAATATAATCTTATCCCATAAAAAATAGCCAAATGAGACATTCACCCGGTATCCTGAAAAGCCCTACTACAATAGTCACACCCCCAAAGAATCACCACAGATAATTCTAAAGAAAGAAATTTTAATACAGAATCAAGTAGACAATCCCATCATAAATCAGTAGTACTTCAAGAAAGCGGATGCTAATGTGACTAGCAGCAGAGCCGGCGAGAAAACACTGGATAGGCTAGCAGCCGACGTATTTACACCGGAGCGGCTCCCGGTGGTTGTTGTCGGAGTCACTGAAGTGACACCTGGAGATGGCGGAGTCAAGAGTGACGGCGTGTCGGATTCTGGGGACAGAGCTGGCGAGTCGGGTTGAGGATCTGCGGAACCTGCTGCACAAAATCAAGAAAACTAAGACATGCACCCGAAAGCTACAAAATCTGATACCATTTGTTCATTGATTTCAGACAGGTGTGGCTGGTTTGAGTATTGGTTACCTAGAGGACTGCCTGCTGGAGAGGATGAGGGAGACAGAATCGGTCCAAGCGTAGCGGGACCTGAAAATCGATGAGAAGAGTTAATTAGGCAACGATTCAATCGATTGCTTCTGCAAGTTTGTGATAATTGATGAAAGATTCTTAAAAAAGATTTTGCTTCTGGCTTCCTTAAAATTCAATCTACTATTCCATATCGCTTATACTGGGTTCACATGCTCTTTAACATTCTTTCATTCCTGAAATGTCTCGTGTTAACATCCTTGTGAACGGTTTCATTTGGTGGTTGAGATGGTGCAGCAATTCATAGTCGAAAAGAAATAGCAAAATATCATGTCGAGTTCATGCTTTAAGGTTAACGAATCAATCTTCTGACGACTATGAAAACTGCAGAAGCACACGGACTAAAGGCGAAAGGCCGGTACCTGGAGCAGGAAGAGGCGCACCCGTAGCTGCAAGTTACAATGAAATGGAGAACATTAAATGGATTAAGTCTAGCACAACACTAAGGAAGATCCGATCATATGAGTAGAGAATAAGTGTTAAGTGACACCAAAATTAGTAGGACTAGCATACCTTTGCACTGGAGAGGCACACTGGGCATGTTGCAGGCGCGGGGGAGCGAGATGGCGAGGGTCCGGTTGATGGGCAACTGGAACGGAATGCCGCCGGCCACGATGAGGCACAGGCAGCCCATCCCGCCGCTCGTGAGCGACTTGAGCGAGCTGCAACACAGCGAGGTCGGCGCCGTGCCGTTGAGGCTGCTGTTGGTGACGAAGTTCAGGCATGGCGTGAAGCTCGAGATCATGGAGGGAGTGCATGGGGTGGTGATCTGGCCACGCACCGGGACGGTGGTGATCGAGAGCACGATGGCCACGGCGAGGAGGGGAAGAGAGAGCGAGAGAGGCCTGAAATGCTTCATTTTTGTCAAATCTTGGAGACAAGAGGAGTAAACCGTGCTGGTTGGAGAAGAAAACTGAGAAGATTTTGTAGGAATTGAGAATGGGATGTTCCTTGGTGATGAGGGAAGGGAAAGATGGTGAATGGTATTTATAGGTATTGAGAAGTGGAGAAAAGTATGACAGGAACATAAGAGAATCATTAAAAAAAAAAAAAAAAAGATTGGGTTGAGTATGTTGGGAAAATGAAGTTGGTGTTGGAGTTAAACTACCTTAACTAACTTTCAGCTTGCAGAGGACAGGTGTTAAGAACTCGTGACGAGATTGGTGGATTGGCATGTCTCCCTGTGGACCCCATTTTGACCTATATTTTGCTGGTAAGAGGGGCCCTTGCTTGCGTGTCGCTTGCTTATTGGGTGCCTTTCAAGGATTAGAGGGTTGTAGTTGTGCTAACAAGGGACCATGGGAGAGCGCTGACCTAGTGTTACCGTCCTTTAACGAACTCGATTTAAAAAAGGAAGAATTTAAGGATTGAAGGTGTGAATGATCTAGAGCACGTAGAGGGTTTTGTGCGTGATACTCTTGAAGATTATTGGACCAGCGAGACTCATGCCACGTCACGGTCCTTATGTTAGATGGATTCACGTATAGAGGCTCAAGGCTAATTTGATTCAATGATTTCTGGATTTAAATATATGGCTCTAAGAAGAAACATATTCAAAATCTTGAATCGGGAATGAGGACAACCTTATGTTAGGACTATAGAGCACGATGAATTAATTTTGCATTATAACTCACAAGGATAAATAATTTTCCAAAATTTTTACATAAAGATTGTGCAAAACAGTTCTCTTCTTGAACCGAATCCATCCAAGCAAGATCCCTTTTAGCAAGAAATCCAACATTTTTTAATCATGGATGGGCTAGGGTAAGGATTTTTAAGCCAAATACCTAATCAATCCGACCCGTCTATTGATCACATCTAATGAGCGACCGGCACTTTGCTTGTGACTCGTAATTTCTCCTAGCCAAAAAGACTACTTGAATTGGCAATCAAATTCGTTATGACAAACCAAATTTTCATATCGGAACGATTAATTCTTTTAAAACAACTTCATCACTTGACAACGCAGGTCCAGCTCATCCTGCTCATTGCTTCTTGGTGCAAGTTTCCTCAGCTTTGACCTCGTTTCCATTACAAATAAAACGTACACCAAATCAGTTGAAACCAATTAGTTAGTAGTTGGCCACCTGAAGAACCAAATAGATTCCCATTCACAAAAGGAACCAAACACATGGACTTGCCGGTCCTTGTCCCTAACATACTATGTTTATGACCAAAATCATGAAATCAAACAGGTTCCTGACAACCAGAAAAGATCCCATGAAAGTAGTAGGAGCAGTTGGTGACCCAAATTAACAGTACCTGTAACTCTCCCCTCTCTCTCTCAAATTTCTTCTACAAAAGCCAAACCAGTTGCTCTCTTTCTCCTCACACCAACTGAACTGAACTCACAATCCAGGACTTGCAAGTTACATCCAGAATTTCCATACACACACATCTTCTGGCATCAGCCCAACATTGGAAACAGGGAAGATCATCCGATGGCGCAGGCTAGGATGCAAATTGTGGCTCTGGTCTTGGCCATGGTGGCTGCAGGAGCGGCGGCTCAGTCGTCGAGCTGCACGAACGCGCTGATCAGCATGTCGCCGTGCCTCAACTACATCACGGGCAACTCCTCGGCCCCGTCCTCGAGCTGCTGCTCGCAGCTCACCAACGTGGTCCGCTCAGAGCCGCAGTGCCTGTGCCAGGTCCTCAACGGGGGCGGCTCTTCCCTTGGCATCAGCATCAACCAGACCCGCGCCCTGTCCGTGCCCGGCGCTTGCAACATTCAGACTCAATCGACCAGCCGTTGCAACGGTGAGCGTGCGTGCGCATGGAAAAACATCGAAACTGAATTTTCTCATTTCCGGCTCCAATTTTTTTGATCTAGCTCTTACTTTTTGTACTAATTGAATTTATTTGCAGTTGCTTCGCCCGCCGGATCTCCTGCCGGAGTTCCTGATACCCCCAATGCAGTTCCTGCAGGTACACTCATCATTCTTTGTCGTTGAACAATTTATCAATTCAAGTGTTTCGGTTAGTTAGGCACGACTTCGGTACACAAGCTAGAGGTGAGCATATAGAACCACCCAGACCTGACCGAATGGGCCGATTTTGGGCGGTTTTAGGGGGCGTCGGTCGTATTCCAAGTGATTTAGGATGGAGACCGGACTATCCGGACCAAGCCGATTAATTTTTTCTATATTTTTAATTTCTTAAAGAAGTAATATGTAAACCTAAACTTTTATCTCCTCTCACATCTCGCTTATTCTAGATGACGAAGCACATCTTTGTTTCTTTCATATTGTTGCATCGATTCATCCAACTTGCTCCTTTTGTCTCTTACTTCTTTCTTTATTTTACTTTCTTTCTTTTTTGGCAAAGATTCACTGAATTTACCTCCCTCGCTTACTTGCATCTTCCTTAAATCTGTGAGTCCATCATTTATGGAAAAGAATTGATCGAATCCTCCTCCTCTTTTCAAGCGTGCCCTTACAATCACCACCCCATCATCTCTTAGTCTTCCTCTCAGTCTTCTTCGCAAATTTTGGACGAAATCCCAATTTCAAATTGTGATATGAATTGGCAATTCAATTAATTCAAAACTTTTGGCTTAGCTATGTGAATACATTGGTTTTATTGGATCACCTAGGAGCTAGACTCGTCAGTCCAGTCCGGTCCCAGGACCAAGTGATTCGGTTCCAAAAACAAGGAACCGGTCCTCCTAGTCCAAATTATGTTTCCTAGGTGGGACTAGACCAGACCGGAAACTGATCACCCCTAACACAAGTAATAGAACTCAGCGTTTGTAGTGTTACGAAGAAATGAATAATAAAATGTTACTTTACTTGCTAATCACCCCGACCCTCATGATTTTCTCTTCTATCAATTTCGATCACAATTTGGCTGTGAATGTTCGTCTTGTTGATTAGAGACATTCCCCATTTATTTTCGCAGATTCTGGAACGAAAGTCACACCATCGACTCAACAAGACGGCACATCAGCAGGAAGCATTGCCGAGTTGTCGATTCCGCTTCTCGTCGTCCTTCTCTTCGCAGCATCATATGCCTGAACAAATACAAGAACCATTTCCTGCTTCCTTTCATCATCAGAATGTATACATTCATCTTTGTTTTTCTCATTTAGCTCGAGTGGCACATGTATTATTACATAATAATTCGTGATCTTAGAGGTATATAATATGTATTTATGTGGTGGATTTCTATGTAATAACAGGAGTTTTTAAGATTACAAATGGGGCTCTTGGCATGATTTTCAGCTTGAGGATGACTTATTTCATCTGAGTGAAAACTCTACTTCTAAACAGATCGATCAGAAGAACATTCAATAGCAAGTGGAGGTGGAAGTTGAGATTAACTTGTTTTTCGACGAAATTATATCGTATAAACTCGAGTATTGAATTAAAGGTTAAAAAATAAATAAATAGAAGATGAATTTTGGCATGCTGATTAATTGTGACGGAAAAATTTCACCGATTTTGGACAATTTAGTATCACCTAACTCCGACAAAAGAACTTGGAACACCTTCTTGTCCTTGTGAATGGGGACATATTTCCCCTAGACCAAGTCCATGGGAATCGAATCGAGCCAAGATGTTGCCCCAACAATGGTGATGCTTGACTCTACCTCCCAGCATGCAGCAACTTTCGACAGACGAATTATTAAAAAAAAAAAAAGGCGGTTCTTCTATCGTATTAACAATTATATGCTCCCTATCATGATCTAATCCTGATAAATTCATGGACAGAGTGGTTGGTTCAAGGCTACATGCAATTGCAGATTACCTAATCAGCATCTGCCCTCATAATATTCGAATTGAATTGGTAACTTAAATCTCTTGAAGACAGCCAAAATCAATCCATACAGATTAGGCAAAACTTAGAATTTTTTAATAGAAGAGTGAATCCAATGAAAAGACTCTGAATAATATGATCACCTTCAGTTTCATCCGGGAGAGACACTAACTTTAATGATAACCTATCCACGCATGGCTGTGCTGGTTGAGGCCTGGCCTCCTGACCGTCAGGTTAGGGGTTCGACTTCCAGAGTCCGCCACAATTCCCAGAATAGTTCCGTGACTTAAGCGGGGGCCCGGCTGGTGGGTTGCTGGGCTAGTCTCCCCGAGATATAGTTGGTGTTGTGCTCCTGTAAGGTGAGCTAGGCCGAATCCTCGGCATAAAAAAAAAAAAATTAATGATCATCACTAGAGAGAAGGCTAAACGTGACCAGGTCTCTGGCTCATCCCTTCAGGACAATATACTTCCTCGGAACACCCTCCGTCCTAAATCCAGCCTTCTCCTGCACTCTGATTGACCCCACATCCTCAACATCAACGAGTGCCTGAAGCCTCAACAGCTCCGGCCACTCTCGGAAAATCGCTGCCACCGCCATCTTCACCGCCCACGTCATGATTCCCCGTCCCTAGTACGCCAAGGCAAGGACATAGCCGATCTCAGCTGTCGACTGGTGGTCCCCTACCGATGCCACCGGCCTCATGGAAACGGAGCCGACCGGATGGTCATCAAGGCAGATGGCTCTATACCACGGGTGAGGGAGGACGGTGTTCGTGATGTATCTGATTCCTTCTTCTTTGCTGGTGAAAGTGTCCCAAGTGCAAAATCGGCTAACTCTGTTGTCGGTTGATGTCCGAAAGGTCCATTGGACGAAGAGCAGCGACCGCCATGGGTAAGGTAAGGAGGAGGGAGGGATGTCCCTTTTACATTGATGTTACTGTAGCATTACTTGGGAAACGCCTTCTTCTTTCTTCAGAAGATCTGATGTTTATGGTCAAATTCTCATCGCTAGGAAATTTGCATATTTGCATAGAAGGCAGGTGACAATGCTGATTGTGGCCGCCATGGTTGACTCTTCTCTAACGAATCCAGATTCAAAGCATCTTCCTATAGATTTTTAAGACAAACTGCAATCTTTGTCCTAATTGACCTTTTTTTTTTTTTTTTTTTTTTTTTTTTTTTTTTTTTTTTTTTTTTTTTTTTCTGTTTTCGCACCTGTAGCATTGTTCTATGAAGTGACTTGATCAATACGCTGGACGTTTCAAAGTAGTACAACGCCCAAGCTCGGAAAATAGTGCAATTGATTTCAAAACTTGTCAAATTAATGTAATAAAAAAAATTTGTTACTAACTTTTTTTTTTATTATTATTTTGTTGGTATACATGGCGCGGATGTGGCACAGAAAAAAAAAGAAAGATAAGAATTAGAAAATAATAAAGAGATCAATTTTTTTAGAAAAAGACAAGACCATGTCATTGATCTGCTTCGCCATGAGCCTCATCATGGTCAGGTATGATCCAAGGCATTTGTTTACGAACCATAATCCTCAAAATTGTCACTTCAATTACCAACTAGAACAGAGAGGTTGGTGATCCTTACTCTAGGCACATTTTCTTTCTCAAGTTAGTGCCCATGATGATCTTGACTTCGTACTGTTCTATGTATCCCATTCTTTGGCAGGCCGAAGAGGCCGAAACTCGCGTGGAGAAGTGGGGAGGATCTGCCGGTGAGCACAATCCGTCGGAACACTGCGAATCATGGAGGAGACAATGGGTGGTACTGATACAAACAACAGCGTAGCAGCAACATGTTTCTGGTCAAGTTGATGTTGTCCTTGTGCCGAAAAGCTGGCGAAAAAGATGTCTAAGGCCACAGTTTTCTCCGAAGCGACTTTCGCCAACTCGACTGTGACTCAGCAAGTAGTCGTCTTAACTTCAGAATCCATTTTTGGGACAGAAACATGAAAGGAATGATGCAGCTGAATTAGCATTTTGATACATTGTTTGTATTTGATCACGGTTGCACACCCAGTTTTGTCATTAGGCTGGCTTTCGCAATTGGGTTTCAAGTTCTATATGGAATCTCCTTAGAAACTATCAGTTTCTAGGCAATGAGTCGACGTTATACTGTTTGGACGATTCACGACATGGTCGGTTCTCACTTCTTGGTGCAATTCTTAGCATATTGCATTGCAGAACATTCTCCTCCTTGTCGCCTAAACTGTATATAGCGCGAAATTTGTAAGAAGAGGAAGTGTTTTCTAAGAAAATGGTTGGTTTAGAAAAAAAAGAGTTATTTATATCTTGTTTCTTTTTTTTATTAAACTTTTTAGTGTTTTGAATTTTGAATCTCACTTAATTGTGGTACGAGGGAAAATAACATTTGGGGAAAGATGTCATTTTGGGTATTGGTTCACACTTGAGTTAACATAACAACCACATAAGAGGACTTCATTACACAAATTTGACAAGTTTCAGAATTGGATTGTATAATCAGAAAGTTTTTGTACTCAATTGCATTTCATAATAATTTTTAAAATTTTCGGTGCTCCTTATTTACAAGATTACGAGTAATTGCATCGCAACAAATCCTATTATTTACGGAAGTGAATTTTTGTCAAACAATTCGACTTATCTAATCATGTATTCTCACGATTTGCAGTTGATTAGGGATAATTACATCATGCCCCCTAAATTTCTGGAATTATGGTACTTTGCCCTGATATCTCAATTTTCGCAATATTCACCCTGGCATTTTCTTCTACCAATAACCTCACTCTACGCACACGTCCCCTAACACGGGCAGGTTGCTACCCAAACAGCTCCAAGTTTACACCACTGTCCATCGAATTTTACGGTGTCCAACACTCGATCATTTGGAAGATATGGATGGAGATTTAAGGAGCAGCTGGTGGGGTGCCACTAAAGAGTAAAGAGGCCCTTGCCATACTAGTTAACCCATTTATCATGAAATTGAGATATAAAAGACAAATTGGTTGTCTTAGGTTAGGATACTCAACATTACAAAGCCAATTTTTTGTAGGCTAGTCCGAAGATTTATTTTAAAGAAACATAAAAAAAATTACTCATTGATTTGAGCAAAGGGTTTTAGTGTTGAATGTCTTTTTTTTTATTATTATCTTTATTGACATTAGTTTGGCTAAAAAGAAACTTTCTTTTTTTTTTCTCTGAATTATTCAACAATATCACTCAAAGGATGTGTTTTGGATGAACTCGCGATTTAGCTGGAAGTGACAAATTGGGGGCTAGGGAAGGCCGACGACTACATGAGGGGGAAGCTATCGACGAAGCTTTGCCCCTTGACCTGAAAGCTCATAGCAAACCGAAATGCACCGGTGTCAGAAACCACACATTTTTTTTTTGGCTCAAATTGAAATTCCTAATTTCTAAAGTCACTAAAAATAAACTAAAACAACTTGTACATTGACGATGACAATATTATCACCAAGCATATCCATTGCGGCACAACCACTAAAGTGGCTTTTGAACGAAACCTACTATTGGCTCAGGCGTATTTGTAACTCAAGTGGGTGTATTCATAATGGGTTTTTGAACTCGAAGAATCTAGTATAGCTACTCTATCTCAATCAAATGACTTTCGATCTTTCTCTGCATCTTGAATAACTGTAACAGGGTGTGGAACTCAATAACGATCCATCTTAAACTTGAAGGGATGCTCCATAGCTTCAACTGATGCTACTTCTAACCAGCATCAGCTATGGATCAGGCCCATCATCATAAGGGACTCTTGGTATGGGCCTGGAGCATTAGGCCGGGTTGAACCTCCATGGGCCGTTCAATCCATAGCAGTTGACTGCAAAAAACTTCTAAGGGGTTTTGGTCATCCTTTGTTCGAGAGAAGCAAACTGAGCCACAGATTGGGTCATAAAGGCTCATCGGCGTGACTGTCTAGCTACAAATTGGCTGTCTCATATTTCCCCATTTATCATGTTAAGGTTTGCTATGCATGTCCCTTTTTTTTCTCAGGTTTTGCATTGGCATGGCAGTTTGGTCGAGCATTGTAATGCACATTGCCATCAAACTCAAGACCATCTGCATTCCTACACATACTCCAATCACCTAGATTTTCCATTTATAACTCAGAATTTACAAGCTACTCTTCTTACTCGGAGAAGGGACAACAATTGCTAATTTTTCTACAATCTATTTTTTACGACCAGTACGTGTTGTAAGAAGTTCATAACAATCTTATAACCCAGGAGATGGATGAACTTCGCAGGATCCATGGCTTTTCCCTGTTTGATTAAAGGAACAAATAGAAAAAAGGGAGGTGAAAAAAAGAAGAAGAGGAAAACCCAGAAACCCGACCCGACTCGACCCGACCTGAATTTCTGATGCAAGTCTAATATGTTTCGAGTTGGGTCGGGTTGGGTCATAGTATGTGACCCTTATGTTTCGGGTCGGGTCGGGTAACATCAAAACCCGACCCAACCCGACCCATTTACACCCCTAACTGGAAGGGATGTTATTGGTGCTGGACTTGATCCTTTCGAGTCTGGTAGGATAAGCCAATCTTTTACTAGACACGAAATCTGGCCTTAGGGGCCAGACAAGGCCAGACATAGATGTTTTTGTGCCCAAGAAACCGGAGGTTGATTTGGTTTTGTTTGGACCCATTGAATCTAAACACAGATGCTACACAAATTTACAGGTACTCTTTTCTTCATAATTTACATATGTAAAATACAAAATTGTTTATTATACACTTCCGATACACTGATTAACTTTAGTGGACACGAAAATTGCATTGCCACACTTAAAAAAATTTCAGTGATTGGGTGGCCATGAATGACGTCCAATTTGTTCTAGAGATTTGAGAAAAGTCAAACCTTGGTGGCTACTAAATTTGCTGCTAAAGCATTTGATAATCCATGCTAATAGTCAAACCCTCGTCAAATGATCTAGTTTATTTCCTGCGAACGAAATAAATCAAGTCGATGTAAGGAATGAATGAAATCCTTACAAAAATTAGGATAAAGGCATTGACCTGACGTTTGTTGCAAGGACGATACAAGGATAATGAGTTAATGACTAGAGTGACCATCACTTCGTTCCCTTCTATTCATTAAGTATTTGTAATCAAAGAAGTGTATCAATTCAATTAATTGCAAGCTTGATCCCTTGTCATTTGATAGAAACCGTCGGATGTAAACTTCATTTGAGTCACTAACTCCGTTGTTTCCATTGCTAGTTGGGCTTGGGTGATTGTGGTGCATGTAAGCCCAAGTCACATGCATCATCAGGTCATATCGGTTTCATGAGAGTAATCTCAAACAACTGTGAAGGAGGGAATGTCAGTCATAAACTAATTAAAATTTCAAAACAAATCACTACGAAGTTTTGGTTCTTTTCATATAATCTATTGCAAGCACTTAATTCATTCATTTAAATCCCATCAACAATGCACAAATTACTTTTAAAGGTTACTTATATGGATCAACAGTTTGGAGTTAGCCCATTCATAAGACTAATAGGGTTTTTCATAGACCTCTAGGTATCACAATTTCCACGCCCACTCTCTGGATTATAAAATAAATCAAGTAGAGAATATTCATCTAATAGTAAAACTCACAATTAAGTACTTGCAAAGGGGAAAAGAGAAACATTCTAAGTGGACGATGTTTTTGTTCTTCAAGAGCTAATCCTTCGGCGTAATGGAAACCATGAGTATCGTCTTTGCCGCCGTCGGTCTCACTTTTTGACCTAGGTTACACCCCCACCATCTTTTGCTGTCAATCCAATAATAAACCCTTTGAAACTCTATTTCCCCCCACTTTACGCCGGCATAAACGGGAAGCCTTTAAATTCGATCACTTCGAGTCCTTTTCATGGTCCCTTTCAAGTTATTATGATAAAAGGAACGTGCCCATGTTTTTCCATTAAGATCTTGATTCGCTCCTCTATCTTTTTGACAAATTATGGCATCTTCACCACAAAAAATATTAAGAAAGAGAAATCGTACTTCAATTTTCCCCCTTGGTGACGTTCAAAAAGCACAATAAAACAGGCTTGAAATTTTTCCTTAGCGTGTCTATCCTATATTACCTTTATAAACGCGTCATGGAACAGCACTATCCATTACGAGCTGAAGGCATTATCAAAAGGTTTTCCCGTCGATTTTCTTGACCATCTGTCTTGTTCCAAGTGCGGTGTTTGCAATTGATTGGACAATGTATGGGAGTATACTTAAAAAAAGCAATAACATAACCAATGCTCATTTTTATGTTGACTCTTCAATGTTAAGAAATGAAAGTTATGGGGAGCAAGGATCTTGTCTATTTCACCTGGGTCAAGCTAATCCTAAATAATCATATAAGGTGGTAAATAATTGAGGGTGCACCAATTTAAACATAGCATCACAAGTCATCAACCATTTGATGGGTGACTTGAGATGTAACAAACTGTCCAACTTAAATCAATAACACCCTTGTCAGTGTTGGTCATATTGGCTAATGGCACTCCCCATATTCGATGTGCCATCCTAATAGCCTACAAGTAGCCACACCCTATCTAAGCTCTCTTGGTGCAATAGCTCTTTTGTGACGATCACTCTCCTCTCTCGTCATATCAGGCATCTTGATCTAATAAGTTCACAAATCACACATCTATTGGAGGGGATTTTGCCATGATACATTATGAACACCCAAATTCATTCTACATGGGTCAAGCCCCCCAAAAAAATTGCTCCGAGAGAAATTATAAGTGAAATGAAAGAGAAGTGCACTTATATTGAGTCAAAAGGAGGGGTTAGAGCCCCTATCTACAGCCAAATTTGTGTATCAAACGGGAATGTTCGAAAGAATATCCATAATGATGTAAAGCAAAGGAAAATGATCCAAAGGATAAGAATAATGATGGAAATTGAAAATAAAACGTCGGGAATCGCAAAATGGACCTAGAACTACACAAACTAGTCATGTGCTTTGCCTAGTGCTGCCTAGGGATTCAAGTCTAATTTGGTTCCAAGTCAGATCAAGAGGATCGATTCTCAATTTTTGGGATCAGTTACATAGTAATTTTATTAATAAAAAATTACTAAATTTGTTACTATTTTAGAGTTTATTGCTATTTTAAAGAAATTAAACAAATATTTAAAAAAATAGTCGGTTCGGTTTAACTCTTTCTCATAACTGGGAATCGGATTGAAAATCACAATGGAACTGGAAACATGACCAATGCCCCCAGGAATTGAACTACCAAATGGTTCGGTCCGATTCCTAGTTCGGTCCATCTGATATGCTCACCCCTAGTGCTAAGTATGCTCGTGCTAGCTAGGGTGACCCAAGGTCTATGGCTTGATCGTGTAATGGGCACAGCCTAACCCGCAGCCATGCCTTAGCTGGATAGCTGTCATGACTACCATGTGGCAATCCCTATTGGCGATGTCACCACTATCGACAATCAATAATTTATCTTAAATAGAACAGAACAATAAAATTAAAAAAAAAAAAAAATTGAACCCAAATTTACTCTCTCAGAAATTTTTTGTTTGATTTCTAATTGACCCATTTTTGGCATCCACGGAAAAGCTTATGACATGAAATTTGTGAAAATAAAGTTTGATCTTTGAAAAATTATCAAGATTGTGAAGTTTCAGGTCATGCTTAATTATGAAGACTTAGATAATCATACCTGTGGGGCACTAACATTATGCTAATCATTACACTTTAAATGATTTTTAAAGTAATAAACAATTATTTTTAACATATGTATTATTGCATCAATCGTTTACTTACAATTCAATATTTATTGGTTGTTTCAAAATAATGATGATTGGGGTATCATTATATAACAAATATAAGCAGATTAAGTTACAATTAATAAAAAATTGAAGTCTATTCAATGTAATGTATTATTTGTAGAGTGAGTCGGAGGAAAGAGACAGGAGACTTGTAGAATCTATTACAGCTTTAATGAGGATTGTGTTTTAATTATTGTTACTGCAAGCAAATATTAGAACACACAGTCAATTTTTAACGCACTTGAAATATAATAGTCATTACTATGGTTAAACTAGCCGTTTTTTCTGGGTCAAAAAACTGCCGTTCGATTGATAGGAAAGGGGAGGATAATTCTTGAGCTTAGACAATTAATAAATAGGAGTTCTCTTAATTTTTCAAATGGATAAATATTTATTCCTTTTATAGTCTCAGCAATGTCGACCCCGAAAAAAACTCAAATCTCATAAAACTTTTTCCAGTGCACACCTTTTTTTTTTCTTCTGTCAAACGTCTCCCATCACCAAATTACCCTCACCAAAGATGACGTGGACACAAGCAGGTGCCAAGTCAATGTGGGCCCCAGCTATGGGCCCCACAGGTTAGGAATGATTAGGATGTCATGGGATCATTTGTTGGGTGTAGATCTTGATTCCCCGCGCCCACCCATGATCTATTACATCCTACCCATTGGGCAACAGAGATGATGACGTGGACACAAGAAAGTGGTGCCAAGTCAATATGGGGCCCAAGATCCATTGGGTGGATCTCGATTCGTCGCCAAACTCTCTATTCTTCTGCGTGTTTTCTCTGGTCCTTGCTGACTTGCGAGGGGACACCTAAGACAAGCTAAGTTCGCACAATCAAAGGCATCAATAATGAGCCAAAATAACATTATCAGATCATCAGTGAAGTGCCGACATGGGTGCCGTTTTGTCAATGTGAGTTTTGTCCTAAGCATCAGATATAGGGTCTATTAGTCTTTGTCCTAATAATGTGTGCTTACGTCAAGACAAAACTCTAAGCTATAGATCACACCCTATCCGGGTTAGGAATTTAAGCGCAAATTATTCTTAATATCGAAATTTTGACTTTACATTTGAATCACATCTCTTTATAGACATTTCAATGAATAGCTTATTGAAACTGCGATCTGACCGAAAGTCTACTATTATAATGAATAATTTCAGGTAAAAAGTCAAGCTGTAGTTGAGTGGTGTGCGGCTGAAATTAAATGATAGACAAACCTAGTAAAAAAATTTCAACTCATTGCCTTGTAGAACGGGAAAAAAAATTTGATCAAATTGATAGCACAATCAAAATTGATGACTATAGTCATGGTTATTTACATGAAATTATAAAGAACCAAGTGGATGACTATGGATGTTTCTACTCTAGGGGATAGAGATTAGTGAATAGGAACTTCATAAAACATCAAGATAGGTGAATGTATGGACACTTGGGTCACCATAATATAAGGCATGGTTTCAAGACCTGCATCATCACCCTTTTTTCAGCTAGATTCCAATGACATGGAGGTAACCTCAAAGTTGGCCTAATTGATTGTGGCATTGAAAGTTTTTAGTTTTGTAATCGAATGTCACATGTCAAATCCAACCAATTGCATGCGAATTGCTCTGTGTCATAGCCACTTACAAAAGATAGAGGTCTAGACTCAACTGGCTTATAGGACTTGCAGGGTGCCTACTGGGGTTTTAGGTAGCCAAGTTTGTCTAATCGTGTCTTTAGATTACAAAAGAAAAATATTATTACAACAACAATTTCTAGATATTTACTTTATGTGTTAGCCTTCTCTGAACCTATAAAATTGCTTGTCCCGAAAGCCACGGATCTTATATTGCATCACTATCGAATGAGTCAAAAAGGCTAATCAGGATTATTGCTTGAATTATCATAGGAGCCTTCATCTAGAGAACTATTTTTCAGATGAATTGAATTTTCTGTGAATAACAGAGCATGACAAAAGTCATAAATAGAAACCCCTTCAAGTGTAAATATATTTTATATATGTTTGCTGCTAACTTTGTTTCATTATTAGTATTATTGTTAAACATTGTAATCAATTAATATCCTCGCTCTTTAATAATACGTTACAAGACATTTTTAATATTTTCTTTAATTGATAATATTTGTTAGGAAAATAGTTTGTCTAACAGGTTGCGGGTAAGAATCAAGTATGAAGAAGGTAAGAAGTGCACCAAAGTATCCCCATGGAGCACCTAGTTGAGATGACTACTCCAAAAAGTATGAATACGCTGGAAGATAGAGCTGCAATGGAGGGTACAGTTTCGCAACCTAATCTAAATAAATAACTTTAAACTGAGTTTAGTCTAATTTTTTGGGCTTTCCATAATTATCGTCTAGCTGATTGATTAGGCTCAAGCTCTTCCAAACTCATATATCGCATGACATATCCCTTAATAAAAATAATAAAAGATTTTTTTTTTTTAAAAAAAAGAAGCAAATTAGCACATCTCATAGAACTTCGGTTTCATCCACTTTCCTTGTGTTACGCTGTAATAATCCAATTTCTTCTTTCAATACCCACCTCGCTTCTCGTTGGCGTGTAGCACGTCCTCAACACCGGTCGGTTGATAAACTCAGCTAAAGAAATTTACTTAGTTGACCTTTAAATGTTTTCAGTGTCTTTAACACTTTTTTTTTTATACCTAGGGAACCCTATACAGCTGGTAGCCGGCAGGTAAATCCTGAAGTGACACTAGCGGATGACCCACCACCTTGGCGCCACACTTAAGACACCAAATGCCTCAACTGGATTTTGAAGCCCTCACCTTTGGGTAAGGTTGCTACCCAAACAGCTCCAAGTTTACACCATTGTCCATCGAATTTTACGGTGTCCAACACTTGATCATTTAGAAGGTATGGATGGAGATTTAAGGAGCAACTGGTGGGGTGCCACTAAAGAGTAAAGAGGCCCTTGCAATACTAGTTACCCCATTTATCATGAAATTGAGATATAAAAGACAAATTGGTTGTCATAGCCTCATAGGTTAGGATACTCAACATTAGAAAGCCAATTTTTTGTAGGCTAGTCCGACGATTTATTTTAAAGAAACATAAAAATTACTCACTAATTTGAGCATTGGGTTTTAGTGTTGAGTGTCCTTTTTTTTTTTTCTTTTTTTTAATCTTTATTGTCATTAATTTGGCTAAAAAGAAACTTTTTTTTCTCTGGATTATTCAACAATATCACTCGAAGGACGTGTTGTGGATGAACTCACGACTTAGCCGGAGGTGACAAATTGGGGGTTGCGGAAGGCCGATGACTACGGCCTCATTTGGTTCAGCTTTAGGACTCTAAAGTCCCTTGGCAAAATACAAATGCGTTTGGTTTGATTTTTTGGGTGACTTTAGTAAGATGCAATTGCATCTCCAAATGACTCTAAGGACCCTTAGTCCAAAGTAGGTCTAGAAGTCCTTTGGGAACTTGCATTTTTGGAATGCAAGTTCCGGTTATTGTTCATCACTGTTCATCTTCTGTAAATGATCGTCGCCAAACCTCAGGTGACGCCTGGGTCGTGCGACCTAGGCGGCCGCCTGAGGTTGCCTGACCTCGGCGACCGTCCAGCCGCCAAATCTGGGCATCTGGCCGCCAGATCTGGCGGTCCGGTGGCCAAACTTCAAAAAAAAAAATACAAATATATTTTGTTAATTTAATAAAATCTATTTACAAATGTAAATTTTACCAAACGGTATCTTGGCCAAAGTGGTTTCTTAATGCAAATTTTACCAAACGCTATTTGCATTTTGGAAAATCCCCTTCACCCAAAGGTATTTGTATTTTTGCAAATGCATTCCTTAAAAGCCGAACCAAATGGCCCAGTAGAGGGAAGCTATTGACGAAGCTTTGCCCCTTGACGCAAAAGCTCATAGCAAACCGAAATGCACAGGTGTCAGGAACCACATTTTTTTTTTTTGCTCAGATAGAAATTCCTAATTTCTAAAGTCACTAAAAATAAACTAAGCCAACTTGTACATTTGACGATGACAACATTGTCACCAAGCACATCTATTGGGACACAACCACTAAAGTGGCTTTTGAACGAAACATACTATTGGCTCAGGCATATTTGTAACTCAACTAGGTGTATTCATAATGGGCTTTCGACCTCAAAGGATCCAGTATAGCTACTCTATCTCAATCAAATGACTTTGGATCTTTCTCTACATCTTGAATATCTGTAACAGGGTATAGAATTCAATAACGATCCATCTTAAACTTGAAGGGATGCTCCATAGCGTCAAATGATACTACTTCTAACCAGCATTAGCTATGGATCAGGCCCATCATCATAAGGGACTCTTGGTATGGGCCTGGAGCATCGGGCCGGGTTGAACCTCCATGGGCCGTTCAATCCATAGCAGTTGACTGCAAAAAAACTTCTAGGGGGTTTTGGTCACCCTTTGTCCGAGAGAAGCAAACCAAGCCGCAGATTGGGTCATAAAGGCTCATCGCTATGACTTGGCTATGAATTGGGTGTCTCATATTTCCCATTGTCGTTTAGATATATTTTGTAATGAGTTGGGACCTAATGGGGACTGGAGGGGATGCTATTGGTGCCGGACTTGATCCTTTCTAGTCTGCTTGGATAAGCCAATCTTTCACTAGACACGAAATCTAGCCTTAGGGCCAGACAAGGCTAGACATAGATGTTTTTGGGCCCAAGAAACCGGAGGTTGATTTGGTTTTGTTTGGACCCATTGAATCTAAACACATATAGCTAGACAAATTTACAGGTACTCTTTTCTTCATAATTTACATATATAAAATACAAATTTGTTTATTATACACTTCTGATACACTGATTAACTTTAGTGGACACGAAAATTGCATTGCCACACTTAAAATTTTTTCAGTGATTGGGTGGCCATGAATGACGTCCAATCTGTTCTAGAGATTTGGGAAAAGTCAAGCCTTGGTGACTACTAAATTTGCTGCTAAAGCATTTAATAATCCATGCTAATAATCAAATCATCCTCAAATGATCTTGTTTATTTCCTGCGAACGAAATAAATCAAGTCGATGTAAGGAATGAATGAAATCCTTACAAAAATTAGGACAAAAGCATTGACCTGACGTTAGTTGCAAGGACGATACAAGGATAATGAGTTAATTACTAGAGAGTGACCATCACTTCGTTCCCTTCTGTTCATTGTGTAAGTATTTGTAACCAAAGAAGTGTATCAATTCAATTAATTGCGGGCTTGATGCCTTGTCATTTGATGAAAACCGTCGAACGTAAACTTCTTTTGAGTCACTAACCCCGTTGTTTCCATTGCCAATTGGTCTTGGGTGATTGTGGTGCATGTGAGCCTAAGTCACATGCATCATTAAATTATATCAATCTTATGAGAGTAATCTTAGACAATGGTGAAGGAGGGAATGTTAGTCATAAACTAATTAAAATTTCAAGACAATGTACAAGTTTTTGGTTCTTTTCTTATAATCTATTGCAAGTACTTAATTCGTTCATTTAAATCCCGTCAACAATGTACAAATTAATTTTAAAGGTTACTTGTATAGATCAACAGTTGGGAGTTAGCCCATTCATAAGACTAATAGGGTTTTTCATAGATCCCTAGGTATCATAATTTCCACGCTCACTCTTTGGATTATAAAATAAATCAAGTAGAGAATGGTCATCTAATAGTAAAACTCACAATTAAATACCTGTTAAAGGGAAAAGAGAGTGACCATCACTTTGTCCCCTTCTGTTCATTGAGTAAGTATTTGTAACCAAAGAAGTGTATCAATTCAATTAATTGTGGGCTTGATGCCTTGTCATTTGATGGAAACCGTCGGACGTAAACTTCATTTGAGTCACTAACTTGTTTTCATTGACAGTTGGTCTTGGGTGATTGCGGTGCATATGAGCCCAAGTCACATGCATCATTGAATCATATCGGTCTCATGAGAGTAATCTCATGCCACGGTTTAGGAGGGAATGTCAGTCATAAACTAATTAAAATTTCAAAACAAATCACTATGAAGTTTTTGGTTCTTTTCGTATAATCTATTGCAAGCACTTAATTCGTTCATTCCAATCCCATCAACAATGTACAAATTACTCTTAAAGGTTACTTGTATAGATCAACGGTTTGGAGTTAACCCATTCATAAGACTAATAGGGTTTTTCATAGATCTCTAGGTATCAGAATTTCCACGCCCATTCTCCGGATTATAAAATAAATCAAGTAGAGAATTGTCATCTAATAGTAAAACTCACAATTAAGTACTTGCTAAGGGAGAAAGAGAAACATTCTAAGTGGACGATGTTTTTGTTCTTCAAGAGCTAATCTTTCCGCGTAATGGAAAGCATGAGTATCGTCTTTGCCGCCGTCGGTCTCACTTTTTGACCTAGGTTACACCCCCACCATCTTTTGCTGTCAATCCAATAATAAACCCTTTGAAACTCTATTTCCCCCCACTTTACGCCGGCATAAACGGGAAGCCTTTAAATTCGACCACTTCTAGTCCCTTTTCATAGTCCCTTTCAAGTTATTATGATAAAAGGAACGTGCCCATGTTTTTCCATTAAGATCTTGATTCGCTCCTCTATCTTTTTGACAAATTATGGCATCTTCACCACAAAAAATATTAAGAAAGAGAAATCGTACTTCCATTTTCCCCCTTGGTGACGTTCAAAAAGCACAATAAAACAGGCTTGAAATTTTTCCTTAGCGTGTCTATCCTATATTACCTTTATAAACGTGTCATGGAACAGCACTATCCATTACGAGCTGAAGGCATTATGAAAAGGTTTTCCCGTCGATTTTCTTGACCATCCGTCTTGTTCCAAGTGCGGTGTTTGCAATTGATTGGACAATGTATGGGAGTATACTTAAAAAAGCAATAACATAACCAATGCTCATTTTTACGTTGACTCTTCAATGTTAAGAAACGAAAGTTATGGGGAGCAAGGATCTTGTCTATTTCACCTGGGTCAAGCTAATTCTGAATAATCATATAAGGTGGTAAATAATTGAGGGTGCACCAATTTAAACATAGCATCACAAACCGTCAACCATTTGATGGATGACTTGAGATGTAACAAACTGTCCAACTTAAATCAATAACACCCTTGTCAGTGTTGGTCATATCGGCTAATGACACTCCCCATATTCGATGTGCCATCCTAATAGCCTACAAGTAGCCACACCCTGTCTAAGCTCTCTTGGTGCAATAGCTCTTTTGCAATGATCACTCTCCTCTCTCGTCATATCGGGCATCTTGATCTATTAAGTTCACAAATCACACATCTATTGGAGGGGATTTTGCCATGATACATTATGAACACCCAAATTCATTCTACATGGGTCAAGCCCCCCAAAAGAATTGCTCTTAGAGAGATTATAAGTGAAATGAAAGAGAAGTGCACTTATATTGAGTCAAAAGGAGGGGTTAGAGCCCCTATCAGCCAAATTTGTGTATCAAACGGGAATGTTCGAAAGAATATCCATAATGATGTAAAGCTAAGGAAAATGATCCAAAGGATAAGAATAATGATGGAAATTGAAAATAAAACGTCGGAATCGCAAAATGGGCCTAGAACTACATAAACTAGTCATGTGCTTTGCCTAGTGCTAAGTAGGGATTCAGGTCTAATTTGGTTCCAAGTCGGATCAAGAGGATCGATTCTCAATTTTTGGGACCAGTTACATAGCAATTGTTTTTTAAAATTACTAGATTTGTTACTATTTTAGAGTTTATTGCTATTTTTTAAGAAATTAAACAAATATTTAAAAAATAATCGGTTCGGTCTAGCTCTCTCTTGGAATTGGGAACCGGATTGAAAATCACAATGGAACTGAGAACATAGCCGATACCCCCAGGAATCGGACTACCAATTGGTTTGGTCCGATTCCTAGTTCGGTACATCTGATATGCTCACCCCTAGTGCTAAGTATGCTCGTGCTAGCTAGGGTGACCCAAGGTCTATGGCTTGATCATGTAATGGGCACATGCTGCCTAACCCGCGGCCATGCCTTAGCTGGATAGCTGTCATGACTAGCATGTGGCAATCACTATTAGCGGTGTCACCACTATCGACAATCAATAATTTATCTTTGATAGAACAAAACAATAAAAAAAAAAAAAATTGAACCCAAATTTAATCTCTCATAAATTTTTTGTTTGATTTTTGATTGACCCATTTTTGGAATCCATAGAAACGCTTATGACATGAAATTTGTGAAAATAAAGTTTGATCTTAGAAAAATTATCAAGATTGTGAAGTTTCAGGTCATGCTTAATTATGAAGACTTAGATAATCATACCTGTGGGGGCACTAAGATTATGCTAATCATTACACTTTAAATGATTTTTAAAGTAATAAACAATTATTTTTAACATATGTATTATTGCATCAATCATTTACTTACAATTCAATATTTATTGATTGTTTCAAAATAATGATGATTGGGGTATCATTATATAACAAATATAAGCAGATTAAGTTACAATTAATAAAAATTTGAAGTCTATTCAATGTAATGTATTAGTTGTAGAGTGAGTTGGAGGAAAGAGATAGGAGACTAGTAGAATCTATTATGGCTGTAACGAGGATTGTGTTTTAATTATTGTTACTGCAAGCAAATATTAGAACACACAGTCAATTTTTAACGCACTTGAAATATAATAGTCATTACTATGGTTAAACTAGCCGTTTTTTCTTGGTCAAAAAACTACCGTTCGATTGATAGGAAAGGGGAGGATAATTCTTGAGCTTAGACAATTAACAAATAGGAGTTTTCTTAATTTTTCAAAGGGATAAATATTTATTCCTTTTATAGTCTCAGCAATGTCGATCTCGAAAAAAAACTCAAATCTCATAAAAATTTTTCCAGTGCACACCTTTTTTTTTTATCAAACGTCTCCCATCACCAAATTAGCCTCACCAAAGATGACGTGGACACAAGCAAGTGCCAAGTCAATGTGGGCCCCAGCTGTGGGCCCCACAGGTTGGAATGATTAGGATGCCATGGGATCATTTGTTGGGTGTAGATCTTGATTCCCCGCGCCCCCATGATCTATTACAGGTCCTATCCATTGCTCAACAGAGATGATGACGTGGAAACAAGCAAGTGGTGCCAAGTCAATATGGGGCCCAAGATCCATTGGGTGGATCTCGATTCGCCTCCAAACTCTCTATTCTTCTGCATGTTTTCTCTGGTCCTTGCTGACTTGCGAGGGGACACGTAAGAGAAGCTAAGCTCGCATAATCAATGGCATCAATAATGAGCCAAAATAACATTATCAGATCATCAGTGAAGTGCCGACATGGGTGCCGTTTTGTCAATGTCGTAGGAGTTTTGTCCTAAGCATCAGTTATAGGGTCCATTAGTCTTTGTCCTAATAATGTGTGCTTACGTCAGGACAAAACTCTAAGCTATAGATCACATCCTATCTAGGTTAGGAATTTAGGTGCAAATTATTCTTAATATCGAAATTTTAACTTTACATTTGAATCACATCTCTTTATATACATCTCAATGAATAGCTTATCGAAACTGCGATTTGACTGAAAGTCTACTATTATATTGTATAATTTCAGGTAAAAAGTCAAGCTATAGCTATAATTGGTGGTGTGCGGCCGAAGTTAAATGATAGACGGACCTGGTAAAAAAATTTCGACTCATTGCCTTGTAGAACGGAAAGAAATTGATCAAATTGATAGCACAATCAAAATTGGTGACTATAGTCATGGTTATTTACATGAAATTATAAAGAACCAAGTGGATGACTATGGATGTTTCTACTCTAGGCGATAGAGATTAGCGAATAGGAACTTCATAAAACATCAAGATAGGTGAATGTATGGAAACTCGGGTCACCACAATATAAGGCATGGTTTCAAGACCTACATCATCACCCTTTTTTTCTAGCTAGATTCCAATAACATGGTAGGTAACCTCAAAGTTGGCGCAATTGATTGTGGCATTGAAAATTTTTAGTTTTGTAATCGAATGTCACATGCCAAATCCAACCAATTGCATGCGAATTGCTTTGTGTCATAGCCACCTACAAAAGATAGAGGTATAGACTTAACTGGCTTATAGGACTTACTGGGTGCCTCCTAGGATTTTAGGTAGCCAAGTATGTCTGACCGTGTCTTTAGATTGCAAAAGAAAAATATTATTACAATGGCAATTTCTAGATATTTACTTTATGAGTTAGCCTTCTCCGAACCTATAAACTTGCTTGTCCCGGAAGCCACGGATCTTATATTGCTTCACTATCGAATGAGTCAAAAAGGCTAATCGGGATAATTGCTTGAATCATCATAGGAGCCTTCATCTAGAGAACTATTTTTCAGATGAATTGAATTTTCTGTGAATAATAGAGCATGACAAAAGTCACAAATAGAAACCCCTTCGAGTTGTTAAACATTGTAATCAATTAATATCCTTACTCTTTAATAATATGTTACAAGACATTTTTAATCGTTTCTTTAATTGATTATATTTTCTAGGAAGATAGTTTGTCACACGGTTGCAGGTAAGAAGCAAGTATGAAGTAGGTAAGAAGTACACCAGAGTATCCCCATGGAGCACCCAGCCTTCTGAGATGACTACTCCAAAAAGTATGAAAACGCTGGAAGATGGAGCTGCAACGGAGGGAACAGTTTCGCGAACTAATCTAAACATATAACTTTAAACTGAGTTCAGTCTCATTTTTTGGGCTTTCCATAATTATCCTCTAGCTGATTGATTAGGTTCGAGCTCTTCTAAACTCATATATCGCATTGATTCGGTTCGAGCTCTTCCAAACTCATATAACTTCGCATGATATATCCCCTAATAAAAACAATAAAAGATTAAAAAAAGAAGAAGCAAATTAACAAATCTCATATAACTTCGGTTTCATCCACTTTTCTTGTGTTACGCTGTAATCATCCAATTTCTTCTTTCAATACCCACCTCGCTTCACGTTGGCGTGTAGCATGTCCTCAACACCGGTCGGTTGATAAACTTACAGCTAAAGAAATTTACTCAGTTGACCTTTAAATTTTTACAGTGTCTTAACACTTGATCATTTAGAAGTGGGGGAAATAATGGAAGCAAAAAAAAAGGCGAGAGACCAACTTCCATACTTCTCTCTCAAACATTTGAAGTTATAGAGAAGAGACACGAGGAGGAACAAGCGAAGCCACGAAAGAGTGAAGATGCTCTTGCCATATTAATTACCTATTTTTCATAAAATTGAGGGGAAAAACAGAAGAAGACAAATTGAATGTCTTAGGTTAGGATACTCAACATTAGTAAGCCAATTTTTGTAAACCAGTCTCGCGATTTATTTTAAATAAAACATGAAGATACATACTGATTTGAGCATTGAGTTTTAGTGTCGATGTTTTTTTTTTTATAAATCTTTATTGACGTTTGATTGAGTTTGGCCTAAAAGAAAATTTTATTTGAATTATCCAACGGCTCCTGTATCGATCAATATCACTCAAAGGACGTGTTTTGGATGAACTAGGAGCTTAGCCTGAAGCAACGAAGGGGGGAATGGGGAAGGCTGACGACTGCCTAAAGAGGAAGCTGTCTACAAGCTTTTCCTCTCGACGGAAAAGCGCTTAACAAACTCAAATGCACCAAACCACTGGAGTTTGCCATTCCAACGTGGAAGGGGGAGGTGGGGGTTCAAATCCCCGTATTCTCAAGGGGGTTGGGGTGTGGATGATTTAGTTTCAAATGTGAGTTTCGACTTCCACATCCTGCAAGAAAATATGGCAAAAATCTAAGAGTGAGAGTTAGAACAGACGTGGAGTATGACCGACAAAAAAAAAAAAACTCAAATGCACCAATTCCAGAAATCAGACGTTTATATATATATACACAACGCATATTAGATAAGAGATCTTGGTTCCTATCTCTAATGTGTGAAGGGTGTCCTATGAAGTGTTGTGAAATGGAGTAAATAAGGGTGTTCACCGCATCTTGGATGAGACGTCCTTGATCATCATCCATGCGTTGTCCAAAATCGTCTATTTTATAAGCAGTTAAATACATATATACTACTGCTAGTTTCTAAAGACATTGAATATAAACTTAAACAGCTTGCGGGTTAGCGATGATAACATCATCATCGAGCACACTGATTAGAGCACATCAATAAAGCGGCTTTTGAACGAGACCCACTACTGGCTAAGAGGCCATTGCTACTCAAATGGGTGTACCTGGAATGGGCTTCCGATCTCTACAAGGATACGCTACAACTACTCGATCTCGATCAAGTGACTTTTGATATCTCTCTACGTCTTGTGTATCCGTAACAGGATATAGAGTTCAATAGCGATCCTTCTTAAACTCGAACGGCTGCTCATCATCATAAGGGCCCCTCGGTATGGGCTCGGAGCATCGGCCCTGCTGATCGCTCTCAACCCAACCTAGTAGGGATGCTACTGGTGTCAAATTTGGTCCCTTCCGGTCTGGTCGGATAAGCCAGACTTTTACTAGACACGAAATCTGGCTTGAGGGCCAGACAGGGCCGGACATTGATGTTTTGGGCCCAAGAAACAGAAGTTAGTTTGATCTTGTTTGGCCCCATTGAATTTTAACACACATAGCTAGAAATTTATAGGTACTCCTTTGTTCATGATTTATATACACACCTAAAAATTTCTTCAGTAATTGGGTGGCCATGAAAGACGTCCAATCTCTTGTCGGGATCTGCGAAAAGTCTTGGTGGCTATTAAATTTGCTGCCAAAGCTTTTAATAATCCTTGCTGATAGTCAAGTCCTCGTCAAATGATTTTAATTTATTTTCTTGTCAACGAAAAGAATCTAGTTGATGAAAGAAATGCATAGAATCGTTGTAAGAATTAGGACAAAGGTGTTGATCTATCTAACGGTAGTTGCAATCTGTGACCTTGGCGATGCAAGGATGACAAAGCTCATAACTGGAGAGTGACCATCACTTCGGCCCTGCTTGGTTCAGCATTTGAAATGCTCTTTGGGGGCTTTAAAGGGGTTTGGCCAAATGCTATGGTGTTTGGTTCAATTTTTTGGGGACTTTGGGGAGATGCAATTGCATCTCCAAGGGGCTTCAAAGGGCTTTGGGGGAATGGAGGGGTAGAGGTCCATTGGGAAGTTGCATTTTCGGAATGCAACTTCTGGTACTATTCATCACTACTGTTCATCTCTCCAATGGAGAAACTGATCGGAGGCCGATGACCGCCGGTCAAGGGGTCACGCACGCCGGTGACGCGCCGCTTGAGGGTCACCCGACCTCGGTGGCCGTCGCCTGGGGTCGCCGGACCCCGGCAACCGTCCGGGGGCCAGACCCAGCCATCTGGCCGCCGGATCCGGCGGTCCGGTGGCCAGACTTCAAAAAAATATATACAAACATATTTTTGCTTTTTTAATTTAATAAAATTCAATTACAAATGCAAATTTTACCAAACGGTATTTGCATTTCGGAAAACCCCATTCACCCAAAGGTATTTGTATTTCTACAAATGCATTCCTCAAAAGCCGAACCAAACGGGCCCTTCGTCCCCATTTGTTCAATGAGTGAGTATTTGTAATCAACAGATTGTACCAATTCAACAAATTGCAGGCCTAACACCTCTTCATTTGATGGAAACCATTTGACATAATTTTCATTGAAGTCGCAAACATTGTCATTCCCATTGAGAGCAAGTATTGGGTGATCGTTGTGCAAGTGACGCCACGTCACAAGCATCATTAGATCATATCGGTCTTGTAAAAAACTAATCTCACCTGACGGTATAAATATTATTGTGAAAAGTTTGCGCATTTCAAAACAATGGAAGAGAGGGCTAGAGTCATAAACCATCTTATTAAAACTTCAAACTCAAGACAAATCACAAGGAGTTTTGGTATCTATTGCAAGCACTCAATTAGTCTTGGTATATGTCTTGGGTTGGCGAGTTGATTGAAGTAGTGGGAGAATTTCATTCAAGAACTAAAGTCCATTCATTCCAATTCCACCAATTGCATAAACACCACTCAAAGTGCTTTGAGTCAAGACCACCTATACAAGTCAAAAGTATAGACTTAATCAATTTATGAAACTTGTTGGATATTTCATAATCTTTTACGTAACCGAATCGCCATACCCCTGCCCTTAGTTCATAAAAAAGAAAAACCATAAAACAATAAAGTAGCCATCACTTAGTAAAACTCACATCAAGTACTTGCTAGGAAAAAAAGGAATTTCCTAAGGGGACGATGATTTATGATCTTCGTGATATAATCTTTGCACATAGTGGAAGACCATAAGATCCATCTTTGCCTCCACCTATCTCTCACTTTTTTGCCTAGATTGCACACCCACTATCGTTTGTTCCGAATCCAAGTAGAAACCCACATTACGTCGGTATAAACAAGAGGCCTTCAGATTCGACCACTTCGAGTCCCTTTCAAGTTATTATCATGAAAGGAATGTACCCATGTTTTACCATAAAGATCTTGATTCACTCCTCCACTATCTTTTTGACAAATTTGGGCATCTTCACCACAAAAAATATTAAGAAAAAAGAAATTGTACTTTCTCACTTTTCCTCTTTAGTGACGTTCAAAAAGCCCAATAAAGGAGGGCTTGAAATTTCTCCAAAGTATGCCTATTTTATAATGCCTATGTAACATGTGTCGAGAACAGCAACTTCCACTACGAGCTGAAGGCATTATCAAAAGGTTTTCCCGTCAATGTTCTTAACCATCCATCTCGTTCCAAAGTGCAATGTCTGCAATTCAATGGACTGTATTTGGGTGTATACTTGAAAAAGCAACACGTTAACCAATGCTAACTTTGATATGACTCTTTTTTATGTCAAGAAATAACAATTAAGGAGTGTCGAGATCGCATCTGTTTCACCTAGGCCAAGACGATTTTGAATCAATAAGATGGTAAATAAGGTGGATCTTACTTAAGCATAACATCACAAGTTCTCAACAATCTAATGTGAGACTTGAGATGCTCTAAACTCTCCCACTTAAGCCAATAACATCCTAGTTAGTGTTGGCCATACCGCCTAGCAATCCTCTTCATAATCAATGTGTGATCCGAGATCCATTCTAATCCCCCCACCATTCTAAAAGTCTCGAGGAGCTGCATCATGTCTAAGCTCTCTTACTGCGACGATCACTCTCCTCTTCATAAAATTAGGCATGGACCTAATAAGTCCACAAACCGCACTACTACTGGGGGTATTGCTTATATTCCCCTTTCACAAAGGTCAAGCCCCCAAAAGAAATGCTCTAGAAGAAATTATAAATGAAATGAGAGGGAAATTTCCTTACATTAAGTCAAAATGAGGGGTTAGAGGCCCTATCTATAGCCAAATTTTTGTATCAACTGGCACTGTTTGAAAGCACGTCCCTAATGATGTAAAGCAAAGGGAAAATGATGCAACCAATAAGAAGAATGATAGAAATTTAAAATAAAACACCAGGAATCGCAATATGGACCTAGAATTGCATGGACAAATCCTGTGCTCGGCCTGGTGGTGCATAGGGCCCACATCGGTCGGTGCGGCCTAGTACCTATGGTTTGATCATGCAGTGGACACGTGCAACCCAGCCCGCAGACATGCCTCCGCTGGATGGGCGTTGTGACCACCATGTGGTAGTCGCCTGTTGGCTGGCGTTGCTACTATATCGATGGTCAAGAATTTACTTTTGAAATATATGAAATCTTATATATTTTCTAGAAAAATTGACCCTAAATTTTACCTCTCATAACCTTTTTTGGGGATTTCTGATTGACCCATTTTTTTTGCATCTATGGAAAGCTCATGGCCGGAGCTTTGTGAAAATGAAGTTCGAGCTATGAAAAATTATTGAGATCATGAATTTTCTGGAATCGAATTAAAAAGATGGTCGTGATAATGTCATGCTTAATTATGAAAATTTAGATAATCATACATATAAGGCACTAATATTATGCTAATCATTAACTTTGAATCACTTTTAAAGTAATAAACAATTATGTACAATATATCTGTTATTAAGTTAAGTTGGGGTGTCATAATATCTTTGACAAAAGTAAATTAAGTTACGGTTGATATGAATTTGAAGTACATTCAATGTATTCTAATATTGGCAAAGTAAGTGGGAGGAAAGAGAAATGGACATAAAAACCACTAAAAAAAATTTCAAAGGGATAAAAATCACTCCTATTATAGTCTCATAAAACCTTTTCCAATGGACACCATTTTTTGTCACACGTCTCCCATCACCAAATTATCCTCACTAGAGATGACGTGGACAGAAGCAGGTGCCAAGTCAATATGGCCCCCACAGGTTTGAACGATTAGGAGGCCATGGGATCATTCATTGGGTGTGGATCTTGACACACCACCACCATGATCTATTACATCCTGTACATTGCTCAACAGAGATGATGACTTGGACACAAGCAAGTGCCAAGTCAATGTGGGGCCCAAGATCCATTGGGTGGATCTTGATTCACCACCATATTCTATTCTTCTCTATCAATCATTAATGTTTTCTCAGGTCCTTGTGAGATGGCACCTAAAATAAGCTAGGCTCGCACAATCAAAACATTAGTAATGAGCCAAAACAACATCATCAGATCATTAATGAAATGCCAAACATGCAGACCCCACCACCACCTATAAGCAAAAATGAAAAAAATCGAGGTTGTTTTGTCCATTTTCGCTGTAGGTTTGCCAATTGGGTCTCCATAGGGGCTTTGTTGTCCAAATAATGCTTGCTTACGTCAAGACAAGACTCTAAACCAGACATCACGCCTTGTTCTAAGTTAGGAATTTAGCCGCAAATTATTCCTGTGATCGAAATGAATCACATCTCTCTACATATACTTTAATGAACAGTTAACCGAAGCTACCAACTCACTGAAAATGTACTATTAAAAATTTCAGGAAAAAGTCAAGTTTTAGTTGGGCGGTGTGCAGCCGAAATTAAATGATACATGGACTATGGAAAGAAGTTGTCGACACGTTGGCTTATAGAATGGAAACAAATTGGTCAAATTGATAACGCAATGGATTTTGGTGACTATAGTCATATTATTTACTTGAAATTATAAAGAACTTAGTGGATGACCAGGGAAATCGCTTTCCTAGGCTATAAAAATCAGCTGATAGGAACTTCATAAAACATTAAGAACAGTAAATTCATGGAAACTTGGGTCATTGTAATATAAGGCATGGTTTTAAGACCTGAGTCATCACCCTTTTTTTTTTAGCTAGAGTCCAATAACATGACAGGTAACCTCAAAGTTGGTGTGGCGTTGGGAATTTTCGGCTTTGTAATCGAAGGTTAAATATAAAATTAGCCAACTATGTCCAAATTACTCTGTCACAGCCACCTGCAAAAGATAAATGCCTGAACTTAACCTGGGACTTGCAAGCGTCTCATGGGTCCAAAATACCATTGACTGATTTCCTCTCAAACTCTTGATTTAAAAATGTTCTATTTGGTTTAAATTATTTTCCAGGAGTCAGAAGCTTAGGATCCACCATATGCGACTAAGCAGGAGAACGATTTGGGGAGTTTGAAGCTTCTAGAGTTTGATTTTGCTGATAAATAGGTTTGAAGCTTCTAGAGTTTGATCCTGCTGATAAATAGGTTTAGATATTTTAGATATGGGATAAGGACACTACAAGTATTAAAACTTTTGTACGGTGCTCATTTAAATAACATAACTTATTTTTTTCGATAATAGAAACACTGCACGGAAATTATGGCATTTGTTGTGTCATTTTTCCTTTAGATTTCTTATCAGGACTATTAAGGGTGCATTCGGTTTCAGTTTTCCAAATGAGCTTTTGGCTTTAAAAGCCTCTTGAGGAAATTTTTGGATGGTTGGCAAATTTCTTTTGGGGACCTTTGGCCAAATGCTGGCTTTGGCAAAATTGAAAACCCAAGGTAGGTAGAGACCTACCTTGAACTTTTCAGCATTTTCGGAATATTATTAAGTAGATTTAATGACTTTTAGTTTCCAATATCGCCATCATTGATAATTGTGTGTTCGACTTTTGCCCTAAAAAGATATTGTTCAACCATCATCTTTCATCTTCTTTAACCCATCATCTCTATGCTCCCTAGTTGCTAAGGGTCCATTCAGTAACATTTCTATTTCGGGAAATAATTTCTTTTCATAAATAGTTTTTTTCTATTTCTATTCCCCAAAACAATTTCTCAATAAAAAAAAAACGAGTTTGGTAACTATACAACATTTCTATTATGGGAATGAAATAATGATAGGAATGTGTTTGGCACGATTCACACATTTTTAATGTATAATTTCTTTTAATTTTTTTCCTTATTTTTCCTTATCGCCGTCAACTAGCGCCGCCGTTGACCACTAACCTTCGGCCATTGTCGCCAAAGGTCGACGGTGGTTAGTTGGCCAGCCAACGGGCGGAGGCATTGGTGGTCATCGGTGGTGGGCGGCAGTGGGCGACTGTGATAGCAGTGGGCGGTAGTGGCGATTGGCCAGCGGTGACGGCTGGGCAGTAGTGGGCGACGGTATTGGGTGATGGTGACGATTAGTCGGCCAGCGGTGGTAGGCAATGGTGACGAGCGGCATTAGCGGTCATCGGTAGTGGGTGGCAGCAAGCGGCGGTAATCGCAATCGATGGTGGCAAGCGGCAAATAAGAAGAAAAGAAGAAAAGAAAAAATAACTTATTTCTAAAAATTGTTTCTGGAAACAAGAAGCTATTTTTCCTACTTTTTGTTTCTATTCCAAATCTATTCCCCATCCACTTTTCTACTTCGGGGAATATAAAAATTTATTTACGTTACCAAATGAATTTCTATTCTTTTTTTGTTCCTCAGAACAAAATAACATAATTTGGGATAAATAGAAATGTTACCAAACAGGCCCTAAGTGGTTAAGGTCAAGTCACCGGTCACCAAGGTCAATATCCACAAGTTAAAGGTCGACGTTGAAGTCACGTAGGTTATGGTTGATCTATCATAATCTTCAATCCCAACATCATCTATCTTTTGCAATCCTTCAAAGGCGATTGTGTGACCTCAGCATTGCCTCGCCTGGCATCGTGCATCCTTTGTGGCCTCACCTAGGTCATACTGACCATCGGAGTGAAAGATTTAGGTCGCCCAAGGTCACGAGACCTCAACAGTCCATCATCTAGAGTGATGCAATCAATCTTAGATACCGCAAAGTAGCCAATGCAAGAGAGTTAGGATTTTGACAGATTGGGGTTTTTGGATTGAGGATTTACAAGAAATGGTTGAGGGAGAGATGTTGCAAACCCCAGCACTCTCTTCAACAAAGGAGGGGAACAATGCCCTTTATTTTTCCTTTGTTTTTTTTTTTATTATTTCATATTACTTTGGACCTACACCAAAAGTCACTAATCAAATGCCATTGCTTTGAGCAAAATACGCTTGAGCCAAAGAGCTTAGGGGAAATTACTTAAAATTTTCCCAAAGCTGAACCAAACGTAGAACTAGTAGGAACTTCAGGATTGGTAATGGGGTTTGGTTGAATATTAGAAGTACATCTTTGATTGGAGGGACTACTAGTTGGAAGGTGAATTATGGGAGAATATGAGGATGGAGATCAATTGATCTTCTTGAAGAGGTTGAATTAAAAGATGAAGAAGTTGATGTTAAATCAAATGATTTTTTGAGAAATTGGATGGTAAGGGAATGGATCTATCAGCAATTTTGTAATGATGTGCTTTTATTGGAAAGATAATCATAGACTAAAAAATTGGGATAACAATCAAAGTGCATCGATCCATTATAGAGGCTTGTTTAAACAATTTCAAGGATTCACTCTTCATAATTTAGTAAGCCTGAATCTCTTAGAACTAAGATCATTGAAGTATTTTGAGCCTTCTTTAGCAAGTGATGTAATGCGTACTTGGACAAGTCCTATGTAAATATAATTAAATAGTTGTTTATATTTGTTCATCGATTCCTAACTTAGAAGTTGAATTGTTTCATAAGAATTTGAAAGATGAAGTTCTATTTTTGAGTTGAACTATGGGTATTTCCCAGGTTATTATTGATTTGTTGGAATCTTCAATGTTTATTTCTTCTCTATGGAGAGCTCATTGATTTAAAGACATTTGTGATATATAATTAGAGGAAGATGTTGATCGACTTAATAAAATCATTTTAACAAAATGTCTAGACTACCAAATAAAGCTTACCAACGGTCCCACTACCCTTCCGCGGGCTTTATTGCCGGGATCACTATCAAGTAAATTATTCTTACCTAAAGGAATGTTCAAGCAAAGATATTAAAATTCGTCCTAAAACTTGTCACAAAAGTGTAATTAAATCCTAAAATTTTTAAAAAGTATAATCAAATCCTATCTGTCAAATTGGTGAAATTAAGTCCATCCATTAACTCCATCCAACTTGACTAACGGAAAATGCTGACAGGATTTTTTAAATGATTTTCTCTCTCCTATGTGGCGCTAATGTGGATAAAACATGAAAGACAAAGCTAAAACAACATTATTTTGATCCTAATATAATTTTTTCACTAATTAGGATCAAAACAATGTCATTTTGGCCTTGTCATTCATTATCCATGTTAGTGCCACATAGGAGAGAGAATGTAACCAAAAAGCCACATGAGCGTTTTCTATTAACTAAATTGGACGGAGTTTATGGAATGACTTGATTGCACCAACTTGACAAATTTTGGGATTTCTAGTACACTTATCATGTTCAGTTATTAAAGTGATTAACAATATTCCCTTGGCTTTTATATACACACACCCGCACACACTCTAATACACTGATTAAATTGGTAATTAAGAACATTGTAATTCCACACTTAAAATGTTCTTTCTGTGATTGGGTGGCCATGAATGACGTCCAATCTCTTGTGGGGAGTCAAGAAAAGTCAAGTCTTGGTGGCTATGCTAAAGCTATTAATAATCCATCCTAATGGTCAAATCTTCGTCAAAGATTTAGCTTATGTCCTGTGGACGAGATGAATGACGTTGAGGAAAGAAATGAATGAAATCCTTGTAAGAGTGAGTACAAAGGTGATGATCTATCCGACGGTAGTTGCAATCTGTGACCTTGACGATGCGAGGATGACAAAATTAATGATTGGAGAGTGACCGTCACTTCGTCCTCCTCCGTTGATTGAGTGAGCATCCGTAACCAAAGGATTGTACCAATTCAACAAATTGTGGGCTCGATGCCTTGTCATTTGATGGAAACTGTTTGACATAAATTCGCAAAGACCGTTGCTTCTATTGAGAGCAAGTCTCGGGCAATCGTGATGCATGTGAGCCCAAGTCACATGCATTATTAGATCATATTGATCTCATGTGGGACCAACTTCACCTAACAATATATAGATTTTTGTGAAAAGTTTGTGCGTGTCAAAATGATGAAGGAGAGGGCTGGAGTCGTAAAGCATCTTATTAGAAATTCAAACTCAAAGACAAATCCCAAATAATTTTTTGGTTCTGTGCATAATCTATTGGGAGCACTCACTTCTAGTCTTGGTAAAAGTTTCGAGGTTGGCGAGTTGATTGAGTTAATAGAGGATATCTAGTTCAAGAACTGAACCTCATCCATTCAAATAGTATTAACTGTGTAAAAACTGCTCAAAATGCTTTTAGTCAAGGCCACCTGTACAAATCAAAGGCATGGATTTAACCTATAGAGCATTTAAAGAGCTTTCAGGAAACTAAATCTCCATACCCGTTCCTAATTTTATATAAACACAACAAGACAATAAAGTAGGCATTGTCTAGTAAAACTCACAATCAAGTACTTGCAAGGGGTAAGAAAGAAACTTTCTAAGGGGACGATGATTTATGTTCTTCAAGATCTAATCTTTGCACATATTGGAAGACCGTAAAATCCATCTTTGCCTCCACCAATCTCTCACTTTTTTCCTAGATTGCACACCCACTATCGTTTGTGCCCAATCCAATTAGAAACCCTATTAACTCTATTTCCACCCACATTACGTCGTTATAAACAAGCCTTTAGATTCGACCACTTCGAGTCCCTTTCAAGTTATTATCATGGAAGGAACGTACCCATGTCTTTCCATTAAGATCTTGACTCACTCCTCCACTATCTTTTTGACAAATTTAGGCAACTTCACCACATAAAATATTAAGAAAAAAGAAACCGTACTTTCCCACTTTACCTCCTTAGTGACGTTCAAAAAGCACCATAAAGAGGGACTTGAAATTTTTCCAAAGCGTGTCTATGCTATAATGCCTTTATAACATGTGTCATAGAATAGCGGCATCCACTACTAGCTGAAGGCATTATCAAAAGGTTTTCTTAACCATTCGTCTTGTTCCAAGTGCGATGTTTGCAATTCATTGGACAATAGTTGGGAGTATACTTGGAAAAGCAATACATTAACCAATGCCAACTTTGAATCGATTCTTCAATGTTAAGAAACGAAAAGTAAGGAGTCTTAAGGATCTTGTTTGTTTCACTTGGGCCAAGTTGACTTTAAATACCAGCATAAGAAGGTAAACAATTGAGGGTGGATCTTACTTTAACATAACATCGCAACTCCTTAACAATCTCTGATGTAAGACTTAAGATGATATAGTCAATGTATCCCCTCCACCATCCTAAAAACCCAAGAAGCTGCACCATGTGTAAGCTCTCTTACTAAGACGATCCCTCTTTTCCCTCATCAGATCAGACATGGAGCCGGTAAGTCCACAAACCACACAGCTAGGGGGTCTTGCTTAGATACATTATGAACAATCCAACCACTTTCACATGGTTCAAGCCCTCGAAAGGAGTGCTCTAAAAAAATATTACAAAAGAAATGAGAAAGAAATGCCCTTACATTGGGTTAAAATGAGGTGCTAGAGCCTCTATCGATAGCTAAATTTGTGCATCAAAGGGGACTATTTGAAAGCACATCCCTAATAATGTAAAGCAAAGGGGAAATGATGAAATGGCAAGAAGAATAATGGAAATTGAAAATAAAACACTGGGAATTACAATATTGACTTAGAATTGCATGAAGCAGCTGGCTTGGTGGTGCATAAGCCCACACCGGTCGGTACGGCCAGTGCCTGCGGCTTGATCATGCGATGGGCACGTGCAGCCCAATTCGTGGCCATGCCTTGGCTAGATGGGTGTTGTGACTAGACTACCATGCGGTAATTGTCTATTGGGTAACGTCGCCACTCTCAACGGTTAAAAATTTATTTTTGAAAAATATAAAATCGTATGTAATTTTTATTTTTTTTTAAATGACCCCAGCTTTGATCTCTTATAACCTTTTTGTTCAATTTCTACTTGACCCTTGATCTATGAAAAATTATTGAGATTGTGAATTTTTAGGAATCAGCCCAAAAGGATGGTCATGACAATGTCATGCTTAATTATTAAAACTTAGATATCTTACCTTTGAGGCAGTAATATTATACTAATCATTACACTTTTAATGATTTTTAAAGTAATATACAGTTATGTACAACATACCTGTTATTACATTAAACACATGTATTATTGCATAAGTCATTAACATAAAATTAATACTTTATTTATTAAACATATAATCCGTGGTTATGTCAAATTAATTATAATTGGGGTCTCGTGATATAACTTATATAAGTAAATAAGTTACAATTGATATGAATTTGGGCGAGCGAGAGGAAAGAGACAGGAGACTTGTTGGATCATTGCTATAGTTCTGCTGTAATAGGGATTCCACTGTAATAATTATTGCTGCAAGCAAACATTGAAGCATATAGATGATCCGTGATAAACTTAAAATATAATACCATTACTATAATCAAACATGCGGTTATCATACATTAAAACATGCAGTTCGATTGGTAGGAAAGGGAAGGATCATTTTCCTGAGCTTAGATGATTAACCAATGAACATCCCTAAAATTTCTTCAAGGGAAATTAAATCACTTATATTATTGTTTCATCAAGCCTTTTCCAATGGACTCCAATTTTGTCAAACGTCTCCCATCACCAAGCTATCCTCAACAGAGATGACGATGTGGGCACAAACAATTCCGAGGTCAATTTGGGCCCCACAGACATGGGATGATTATGATGCCAACGGGATCAGTCATGGGGGTGTGGATCTCGATTTACCACCACCAAAATCTATGATAGCCCTATATATTTCTCAGCAGGGATGATGACGTGTGGGATGTACAAATACATCGGTACGAGAGCATTCTGCCTTAGAGGGAAGTACTCGTGAGAGCAGAGGTGAACAAACATTGGCTTGAGTAATGCAAATATTAATGAGAATCCAATGCCTCAAAAACTTAAGGGTTCCTCCATAAAGTTCGTCCACGAAAGGTGAATTAGAGTCTAAGATTAGGCTAGGCATGACTGGCTCCCATAGTGTGATGGGCAATGTATATAAGGCTCGAGAACAAATTCACCGCCGTATAGCTAATCAGCGATCCTTTCATTTAACAGCACCTTATGATAGCATAATCTAAAGCAATCGTGTTCTGAAAGTCGAGTCTGGGCAAGTGTTCGGACCTTTTATGACTTAGCCATGGACACAAGCAAGTGCCAAGTTAATGTGGGTCCAATCTGCTAGGCCCACGGCATTGAATGATTAACGGGTCAGTGGGTCTTCCTTGAGTGGATCTCGATTTACCACCATACTCTATTCTTCTTCATCAATCATCCATGTTTTCTCAAGTCCTCGCGAGAGGACACCTTAGAGAAGCTAAGCTCGCACGATCAAGACACTAATAATGAGCCAAAACAACATTATCAGATCATTAATGAAGTGTCAAACATGGAGACCCCACCACCACCTAGAAGCAAAAACAAAAAAATCGGGGTTGTTTAGTCAATTTTCGTAGTAGGTTTGCCCTGAACGTGAGTTAATAGGGTCTACACGAGGCTATCTTTGTCCTAATAATGCGTATAACTTCAAGACAAAACTCGAGACCAAAGATCACGCCCGGTTCTAAGCTAGGAATTATAGCACAAATTAGTCATGTTATCGAAATTTTGATTTTACTTTGAATCACATCTCTCCATATACATTTTAATGAATAGCTTAGTGAAGTTACGACCTGATTGAAAATGTATTATAAGATTGAATAATTTCAGGTCTAAAGTCAAGTTATAGTTGAGTGGTGTGCGGCCAGAGTTAAATGATACAGGGACCATGAAAAAAAAGTTGTCCATGCGTTGGCTTGTAGAATGGAAAGAAATTAATCAAATTGATAGCCCAATCAAAATTGGTGATTCTAATTACAATAGTATCCATGAAATTATAAATAACCAGGTGGATGACTATGGATATAGCTTTCGTAGGCTATAGAAATCAGCTAATAGGAATTTCATAAATCATTAAGATAGGAAAATTTATGGGAACTTGGGTCATTGTAATATTAGGCATGGTTTTAAGACTGCTTCAGCACCCCTTTTTTTTAGCTAGATTCCAATAACACGGCAGCTAAAAATTCTCTCGCAGGAGAGTTTCCTCTCTCTCGTAGGAGAGCTCCCTCTACCTTTGGGTAGTCACTGAAATCCAAAACCCTAACCTCTTTCTTACAAAGTTTCGTTGTTCCTTTGAGAGATCATGGCTGACCCACTCAACAGCTACTACAAAATCACATTTCCCCCTTAAAATCGCCACCTCTTCTCCCCCCACAAAACCCTAACCCTTTCCCATCTTCATCTTTTTTGACCTGCTTTGTGTTTCAACCAGCTTTGCCTTCAGAGATGTTATAAGCTCTCTCCATGGAAGACTCGGAAGAATCTGAAGTTCGTCTTGCTGCCCTCTGCAAGCGACTGGGAAAGTTGTGGCAAGAAAACAAGATTACAACAGTAGATGATGAAATATCCCCAGAGAAGATTGAAGAATGCAGATTATCTTTAATCGGTCAGTTGCATCAAAATCCGAAGGTAAATATTCAAGCATTTCAGAATACAATGCGGCGAGTATGGAAAATGGACAACGTGGAGATATCCCCTATAGCCCAAGGCATCTTTGAATTCCGATTTTGGTCGGAAACAGACAGGGATAGGATTCTTCAACAGGGCCCCTGGTCTTTTGCAAATCACTTACTCCTGTTGCATCGATGGGAGCCCAATATACCTCCTGCATGTTACAATTTTAAAACCTGTGAATTTTGGGTGCATATACATGGTCTGCCGATTGAATGGATATCGGAGAGGGTGATAATAAAAGTGGCCGGGGAAATAGGCAGTGTCTCGGAGGTTAAGATTGAATCTAGGGGATATGCATCCTACAAGATAGGAAAGGCCAGAGTCAAGCTAGACATCTCGACCCCTCTGACTTCAGGGTCGATTTTCAGCAACAAAGGAAAGAAATTATGGCTGGATTTTAGATATGAAAGACTGCCTCACTACTGTTACTCATGTGGGCGTTTGGGACATTATTCTCAATACTGTGAGGAGTTTCCTTTTACTGAGGAAACATTTAAAAACATGAGAGACTTGCCTTTTGGCTCATGGGTGAAGGCGGAAGCAAATGAAGTTAGCCCTTATTGGGACCTATTTTACGGGAAGTCGATTGAAGAATTGATAGCAGCAGAAGCCATACCTGAAACACCACTAGAGGCAGCACCTATTGTGGTGTATAAGGGCAATCAAACTGATTTGAAGAATATAAGCACCAGTAGGGTAACTGAACGCGGGAAGGCCAAGATGAAGGAACCTGTGGCTGGAAATGAGGATATGGATGTGCTGAATACTCCACAAGAACTGAGAGAGAGTGGAGGAGTATCACTAGCAAGTAAAGGATCTTTGGAAGCTCGAAACCTGAAAATAGGTACAACCATGAAAACCCATGTTAGTAAAAAACAGAAGAGATATTCTCCTTATGAAGTGCAGCAACCCAGCAATGAAATATTAGATACGACCCAATTGATGGAGACGCCTATCCAGACATGGGAAGAAGCACAAAAATGGGCTCTGGTGGCTAGCCCTAATAAGCCACCGGGTTACACATGAAAGTTATATGCTGGAATTGTCAGGGTTTAGGCTCCCCCCTGACAATTCAGTCTTTACGAGCTTTAGTAGCTCAAGAAAAGCCTATGGTCCTATGTTTATTGGAGACAAAGAATCGAGAAGATGTCGTGAAAAGAATGCAAAAAAGACTAAAGTTTCAGAATGGCTTCATAGTAAATCCAAGAGGCTTGGCGGGAGGATTGGCAATTTTCTGGAATGAACAGGTTACCATTTCCATTATATCCAGCACTATGTCCTTCATCGACTTAATATGTAATTTGGAAGAGACAAAGCACAGAATGCGCATTACTTTCGTTTATGCACCAACTGATTTTCAGCAAAGATTACAACTGTGGGAGGTAATCTTTCAGATGGCTAGGCTGAATCGAGACCCTTGGCTATGTGTTGGGGATTTTAATGAAATTTTATATCAGTGGGAAAAAGTAGGTGGAAGAGCGGCTGAATACTATAGGTGTAAAGCTTTTCAAGATTTTATAAATGCTTGTGCTCTTATGGACCTAGAAAGCAAGGGTTGTGCCTATACTTGGGCAAACAATAGAGAAGGGGATGAGCTGATTAGAAAGAGGTTGGATCGAGCGTTGTGTAGTATGGATTGGAGGGTTTCTTTCCCTTCTGCGGAAGTTATTGCGTTGCCAGCTATAGGGTCGGATCACAGTCCTATTTTATTAAACTTTTTTCCCCAACAAGTCAAACGTAAAAGAGAATTTAAATTTGAAGCTTTCTGGGTAGCTGAGGAGGACTATGAACAGATTGTATTGAATAGCTGGAATTCCTTTGGAGGGGAGAAAGTTAATATATCGGTGAGATTAAAAAAGGTGGCTGACGAGCTAGCGCTTTGGAGTAAAAGGAGATTCAGAAATGCAGAAAAACAAATTACAATGCTGAAAAGAGAGATGCAGGCCATTTCAAACAACACAAATGCATATTATGACATACACAGAATGAATTGGCTGAAAATGGAGATAGAGAGACTATGGAGACAGGAAGAAGTTTATTGGGGTATGAGATCCAGGATCAATTGGCTCAGATGGGGGGATAAAAACTCCAAATATTTTCATGCTACCACAGTGCAAAGGCGTCAAAGAAACAGAATAGTAATGCTGAAAAATGAGCACAATGAATGGTGTCGAGACCCCATACAACTAAAGGAGATGACAGCCAAGTTTTTCAAAGAGCTCTATACTACTACAGGGCAAAGAAATATCCAACCAGTCATTGACCAAATCCCATACCTTGTAACAGAGGAGATGAACCAAATGTTGATTGAAGAAGTGACCCTACAAGAAGTTACGGCAGCAACCTTTCAGTTGGGTGCCCTCAAAGCTCCTGGTCCAGATGGTTTGTGTGGCAAATTCTATCAACATCACTGGAAGGACATACAAGAAGAAGTAGTGAGAGAGGTCAAGTCTTTCTTTAACTCAGGAAAACTTAATCCTGAATTGAATCACACATATATCACCCTTATACCGAAAATGCACAATCCAGAAAAGTTGGATCAGTTTCGCCCTATTAGTCTTTGCAACTTTGCTTACAAAATCATTTCAAAAATCATGGCGAATAGACTAAAACAGTGGCTGCCTGACTTGATAGAAACAGAGCAAAGCGCATTTGTAAATGGGCGACAAATTCAAGATAATATCCTAATAGTACAAGAAGTGCTTCATCAACTACGCATCAGAAAACGGAAAAAGAAATTTCATGCAGTATTGAAAGTAGACATGAAGAAGGCATATGATCGCGTGGAATGGGATTTCCTCAAAGCTAGCATGGTGAAAATGGGTTTCTGCGATACTTGGGTTTCTTGGATCATGGAATGTGTCTCAACAGTATCATTCAGCGTCAAAGTAAACGGGGAACCTACAGCTTCTTTTAAGCCTACGCGCGGGATAAGACAAGGTGACCCCCTATCTCCGTACCTTTTCATTATTGTGGCAAACGTCCTATCTATGATGCTGAAAAGAGAAATGGAAAATGGCAGCATTAAGGGTATAAAGCTGAATAGATTCTGCCCATCACTATCCCATCTACTATTTGCGGATGACCTCATCTTGTTTCTGGAAGGCAAAGTGGTCGAGTGTCAAAATGTATCAATGATCCTAAACCAATATTGCTTTGTATCTGGACAAGCTATAAATCTGAACAAGTCTGGTATGCTCTTTAGTAAAGATTGTCCAAGAGAACTGAGGAGCAACTTGACTAGAGAAATGAGAGTACCAGAGTTGGAAAAAACCGGGAAATACCTCGGGATACCTTCTGATTGGGGTGGATCTAAAAAGCAAATGTTTCATTGGATTCTTGCACGAGTCAATATGAAACTGGAGGGTTGGAAAGAGAATTTTTTATCGAAGGCAGGGAAAGAAATTTTACTAAAAACTGTGGTGCAGGCTCTACCACAATACACTATGTCCATTTTTAAAATTCCCTTATCTATTTGCCGTGCCATTGAAAAGAAAATAGCAGCTTTTTGGTGGAAAAACAATGAAAACAGGGCAGGTTTACATTGGAAAAACTGGGATATTCTTAGAACCAGAAAGGATGAAGGTGGGCTAGGCTTTCGAGATCTAATCAAATTTAACGAGGCACTATTGGGGCGGCAAGCATGGAGGCTAATTCAGAATCCGACTTCTCTTTGGAGTCAAATTTTCAAAGGACTATACTTTCCACACACAGATGTTTTACATGCAGAGAAAGGCTCAAGACCATCATGGGGGTGGCAAAGTCTACTCTTGGGAAGAAATGCTATAAGTCCCTCGTTACAATGGGTGGTTGGAAATGGGGAAAAAATCAGCATCAGGAATGATCAATGGTTACCGAGAGGCTTAATTGGCGGACCTGCAAACAAAGGTGACCCACTACGGGTTTCAGAACTTATAACCAGAGATTCAGCCACATGGAAGGAGGATAGAGTACTAGAACTTTTCGACCATGATGTGTGTAAGGAAATTCTAGCAACCCACCTAAACCCCCAACTTCCAGAGGACAAACTAATTTGGAAGCCAACCAAAACAGGTCAATTCACAGTCAAGAGTGCATACAACAAACTCAAGGCACAAGGAGGAAATCATAAGCAAAACAATGCGTCTTCATCCTATCAAGCGCCACGATCATTGTGGAACAGAATATGGAAAGCACAAATTCAGCCTAAACTCAGATTTTTCCTTTGGCAAATTTGTCAGAATGCATTAGCAACAAAGGATAATCTATATCGGAGACATATTATACCTGAGGCCATGTGCACAATTTGCAACAAACATCCAGAGTCAGTAGAGCATCTCTTCCTCCTTTGTCCTTGGACAAACCAAGTCTGGGAAGCCGCTGCAGTAACAATACAAAGAGATGGTCAAGGGATAACTCGGATAGAGGAATGGCTAGATAAATTTCAACATACCTCAGTGTCTTTTGAGCGATTAGCCTTCTTGTTATGGCAGATTTGGAAATCACGCAACGATTGGTGTTTCAGAGCAAAACCGTTGAACTCCCAATACGTAATCACCTCAGCAATGGCCATGGAAGAAAATTTCAACAGGTGGAACAAAAAACAGACCAAAACAGAGCAAGTACCGGGTCTCTCACCTCAGTTTGGGGTAGCTTCAATGGAGACCTCGCCCCGGAACACCACTTCTCAGATGTACAACACAACGCAACTTAGGAATCCAACTCCTCTGGAGCACAGCATGACACAAACTCAGAATCCTTCGCTGCACCACTTGCATCAGGAACAGATGCCAACTCCCCCAACTCAGATCGGGACAAACCCGCAAGACATACCTCAAATCTCGCCTTCTCCGACGCAGGGCTCGGCGCAAATCAGGACTTCGTTGCTGCAGTGCCTGCATCAGAAGCATATGTCGCCCTCCACCCCCCCATCACAGATCTGGACGTCTTCGGCACAAGCTTCATCTCAAAGACCCATCCCTCCGACGATCGGCTCGGCTCAAACCCAGAATCTTTCGCTGCAGCGCTTACATCAGAATGGGAACCCTCCGATTTCTGTCTCGACTCAAACAGGAATCTCTCCAAAGAATAGCTCACCCCAGATCTGGACTCCCCCGACGCTCGGAGTGATAAAAATAAACGTCGATGGCTCCTTTCTTCAAGAAACAGGGGAAGCGGCTGTTGCTTGCATCTGCCGAGATAGCCGAGGAGTCCTTGTTGATGGATTTACCCGCACGGTCAGAGCATCTTCAGCGATCCAAGCGGAAGCACAGGCGGTGTTACAAACCCTAAAATTTTTCGAAGGAAGAGAAGAAAAGCAGATGGAGTTGGTGTCAGATAATCTCGAACTGGTGAAAGTGTTAGATGAAAGTACACCGCAAAGCAACTGGGAAGTAGAAGCGATAATTTGTGAAGTGAAGGCACGTGTTAATACTTTCCCAAATCTGAAAATAGCCCATTGTCGAAGAGAATGCAACAAAGTCGCGGATTGGGTCGCCAAGGCCCACCGAAGAAAGGCCCTTCCAGGTAATTGGGTTTTGTATCCCCCCTCCTGTCTTTTGGATTTGTTATGTTCTGAAGCTAGTGCTTCTATTGTTCAAACCTTGCTTGAATGAAATGCAAAAATCTCCTTTCGACCAAAAAAAAAAAAAAAAAAACCTCAAAGTTGGAGCAATTGATTGTGGCAATGGGAATTTTCAATTTCCTAATTGAAGTTCACATGTCAAATCCAATCAATTGTGTGTGAATTACTCTATATCATAGCCCCTATAAAAGATAAAGGCTTAGATTTAATCGGCTTATGGGACTTGCAGGTGTATCGTGGGTTTAAAAAACCATTTATTGATTCCTTAATTTCATATGAATTGAACTTCTGATTTAAAATTGTTCTATTTGGTTTGAATTGTTTTTCAAGAGTAAGAAGCTTAGGGTCGATCATTTGTCAATAAGTAGGTGAATGATTCGAGGAGTCTGATGTTGCTGATTAATAGGTCTACATATTTTAGATATTGAGCTAAGAACACTACAAGTACGATAACTTTCATATGATGCTCACTTGAGGTCATAACCTCTCTTTTTTTTTTTTTTATAACTTAAGCACTGTACAAAAGTTATGACATTTGTAATGTCATTTTCCTTTTAAATCCGTTATCAAGACCACCAATACTAATTAGAACTTCAAGACTGGCAATGGGGTTTGGTTTAATATTATAAGTACGTCTTTGATTGGAGGAACTATTAGCTGGAAGGATCATTATGGGAGGAATATTATGATGGAGATCAGCTGATCTTCTTGAAGAGGTTGAATTAAAAGAGGAAGAAGTTAATCTTAAATAAAATGAACTTTTGGAAAATTGGATGGTGATTTTACCTCCTACATATTTGGTGATATTTGTGGGATATTTATATTGAATAGCTTGTTAGGGAACAGTAGTTTCTAATTCCCTTGTTCGGGGAGAACAATTAATTCCAGCTTATGGTTCTGTGAATAGTTGCATTGGCTCTACATATATCAATTGGAGAAGAAGGGTTTCTCCTTTTGGACCATGTTTAACAGCCTTGCTTACAAAGCAAAGAGCATAGCTTTGTAATGGATTTTGTAACGAGTGTTAAAGGAAGTGGATCCATTAGCAATTTTGTAATTATGTGTTTTCATTTGGAGAGCTAATGATCTGAGAATATTTTTATCTTTGAGAGAGAGTGAAAAATTGTGATAAAAACCAAAGGGTATTGGTCCATTATAAAGATTCACTGCTCATAATTTAATAAGCATGAATCTCTTAGAACTAAGATAATTGAAGTATTTAAGCCTTTTTTTAATGAAAGATTTAACTTTGCCTAGACAAGTCCTATGTCAATATAATTAAAAAAAAAATTAACATTGAATCTTGACTTAAAAGTTAGTGATAAGTACACTATAAGTGCCATAACATTTATACAGCACTTATTTGAGTGTCATAACTTATTTTTTTTCGCTTACTTGAATTCCACAAATTTGAAAAATTGATCACTTGAGTGTTATCAATAATTTCCCTCATCAGAAATTCCGACGTGGCATTAATTATCAAATATCATTAGGCGTGGTGTATTGAAAAACTAAAGTCAACACTTGAGAAGGCAAATGATGTCACTTTTGTGTATGATGTTGAAGAATAGCAAAAAGTCCAATAATTTCACGAATGATCATTTCGGTGCCTTAAATTTTAAAAAGTGAACACTTATGTTCATCATTTTTTTTTAAAAGTGATCACTTAAGTTTCCAAACTTTTTTAAAAGAAGGTGTTGATTTCTTAAACACATATTGTACTCTCTTAATCAAGAATTCCATAGGTCTCTCTCCTTCTTGCCATTTTGCAACAGCTTATAAGAAGCATTATTCCACAACCTAGGCATCAACAAAGGATAATCCTTACACCAGCAAAATAATGACGTTCTCACATCAATAGCAGGACAACCTTCTTACCATTCAGACCAAACAACATTACTGCTAAATATATCACTGGCCAAAATGTAGCAAAAACATCAAAAACCTAACAACAAAAACCTAAAACAAACATGGCCACCTAACAACAAAAGCATAAATAGATATAGTTCCTCAAATCAGGTTTTCCAATTAATCAAGTTGAACAACCTTCTCCTTCTCACTTCCTCTTTTTTTGATAGGCTCTTGACTTGATTTATGATCCTCACGCTTTTTCTCTCCTTTTCTTTTCTTTTTTCTTTTTCTTTCTTTTACTTCTTTCCCAATTGTCGCGACCTACCCCTCGGGGGGAGGAAATAGGTTTAGGGGTATTGCCTAAAGGACGGGCCTAGGGCCCAGGATTAGGCACGGGCTCTCCCAAGCCCATATCCCGCATGACATTGGGATATATTTTTAATAATTTTGCACAAAAGGAGTCGCCACTAGTCTATTGGGGTCGGCTAGAAACTAAGTGAGGCACGAGAGTATTCCACACTTCCTACACAACCAAAAAATCTAGGGTCGAGGACTTGATTACACTAACTGACCAATTAGTGCCCTTTCGGTACCTAATATTTGTTCATTTTAAAAGAAATGATTTTTGTCAGGCAGTTTGGATTGATTTTACACATATCCACTAACATGTGAGGTGATCATACAGGTGCGCAATCATTAAAGTAACAATCATAGCTACCAAGATCACAATTGCAGTAAAATAAAATATGTTCAATTAAACATAATTAGATATGCGAATTAAACATGCAATATAATCAACATATAAGCAAATAAATGCATAATTATACTAAAATGACAAAACATAGCTATTCCTAACCCAAACTCTACAATTTTGGATTTTCGAAATATTTTTAATTTTTATTTTATTTTTTTAAAGGAAATTAATTTTAATTTTTTAAAAAAAAAAATAATTTTTTTTTTAATTTTTTTTTAAATGGGCGAACCGGGTCGGGTCCGGTTTGACCTGACCCGGGTTCGGCCCGGTCGGGTCCGGTCTCGGGTTCGGTAGGCGCGGGTGGGCCCGAAGCGCAGGCTCAGCCCAAGAGGTCCCCTCCTCTCGTTTTTAAAAGAAACAAGACCCACAAACCCACATTAAACTAGCCCAAGCCCACAAGCCCAAGATCAGATGGCCCAACGTGACAGGTCCAACCTGACGGAACCCTACCCAGCCGACAACCTAAGTCCGGCCTGGGTCGGTGGCTGCAACCCAAATCCTAGCGAATCCTACCCGAACGCCCACCTTCTCCTTTTAGGCTTGTTGGCAGCACTGACACGGCAGGTGGCGGCGGCACGGGCAACAGTACGGCGATGGGTAGCTGTGGAGATGGGCAGAGGGGCGGCGTCGAGTCATCGTGGGCAGAGGTAGGCGGCGATACATGGCGGCATCGACTCCCCCGTCGCTCTCCTCCTCCAAATCTATGAAATCAATCGTCTCCTCTCCCTTTTTCGATCCGTTGCTCGAGCAACACGACACCGAGGCGGAGGAAGGCGTCAAGGTCGTCCTGACTGAAGTAGGCACAGGAGCGGCGGCTTTATGGTGTCGAGGCGAGGCGCGGCGGTGGCTCGGACTGCTGCTGGATTGAGGGGGGCGGCTACAGGTCGTGGGCAAAGTCGAAGCAGCAACGGCAGGCGTAGGCGCCGGTGGTGGGTGCTGTAGCGGCGAGCACTAGGCGAAGGTGGCGCAAGGTCGGTGGGCGGCAGACGACGCAAAGGCGGTGAGGAGGACAGCGACTCGGACGGCGTCAGGCAGAGCCGCCACTGTCCTCCTCTCCTCCGTTTTTTTTTTTAGATCTGGGTTTCGGGGAAGACAGCGGTGAACGGCGTCGATTTTGGTGGCTCGACGATGACGGTGGCGGTGGCACGACTCTCTTTTCTCGCTTCTCTCTCTCTCTCTCTCTCTCTCTCTCTCTCTCTCTCACGTTGCTCCTCGCTTTCTGGTTGCTGTTGTTCTTCTCTCCTGTGTCTTCTTCGAGCTATCTGTGTTTTTTTTTTCTCTAGGGTTTCCTGCGCCAAGATGGAGGAGGGAGAAGAGAGGCCCCCGATGGGCCCGGCCTCTAGGAGCTTTATTTTCTTTCTATTTTTTTGTTGTTGTTTGTTTTTTCTTTTTTTCTTTTTTTTTCTTTTTTTTTTGTTGTTTTTCTTTTCTTTTCCTCTTTTTTCTTTTAGCGACTAATTCCTAATTTGGTACACGATCAAATCCTAAATAAAAATTGTAAAATTTAGGTATTAACAGCTACCCATCTTTGAATGGGAGCTCGAAGAGGTTCCATTCAAAGATAAAAGACACCTAAATTATTTTGGCGATAGAGAGACCCCAGGTGCATATGCACGTATCAGGTCGACGGAAAGAACTCATAACTATGGAAGTGTGTCTTGTCAATAAGAGAAAGAAAGACTCCAGGCTACAAAAGCATGCCATGTCACAGGAAGAAGGACTTCGGGCTACAAAAGCACGCTGGGCTACAAAGCTCTCCGTGTCATAGGAAGAAGGACTCCAGGCTACAAAGCTCTCCGGGCTACAAAAGCACGCCAGGTGATGTGGACATCGAGCCATATCGAGGAGGAGGTGCTAAGGACCCATTGTCTATTCCTACTGGTTCGATCACTCAAGCGCGGGCCAAGCAATTTAGGCAAGCTGTTGGTGTCATGGTTCGTGATCTTCAGCGTGGAGATGACCTTGGATCAAATCTTGAAGAATCTTGGAAATCTTGACGCAATTTGATTATATGGACACCAAATATTTGACCAAGTCAAATATATATATATATATATATATATATATATATATATATATATATATATATCTTCTTGTTTAGGAATATTCTAGAATATGACGCATTATATTTCTAGGGTTGGTTTTAGGGTTTGTGTGGCGGCTAGAAGGCCTATATATAAGACTGACTGAATTTCTTTGGGGACAGATATATTTTACTTTGAGAAATAATTGAGAGATTCTCTTCTACTGTTCTTTTGAGGACTTGACCTAATCAAGATTCCCTTGTGACGGTCGATTTGACTTATCGAGCGAGATAGCGAATTCTTTCGCTCGTGGCGTCTATAACGTTGGTTGGTTGACACGTGTTCGTCAACAGGTCACGTTCATACCAAGGTTGCCAATCACAGGTTTGATTGGAGGTCGAGGTTTGCAATTCGCACCATCTAGGCCTTCGTAGAACGATCCTTCCGCAGCGATTCACATCAGTTTGGTATCAGAGCTTGCTTCTACAAGGTCTATTTATCTTTAATTTTTGTTTATATTCAGCAATTTGAGATTTATTGAGCTAGGGTTTCGGTTCTAGCCAATTTAGGGATCTGATTGGTTTTGTGCTTCCATACGTAGTTGTTTGCTGTTAGTTTTAATTTTTTTTTTCCTAGCATCTTAAATTGTATCTGAGTTCGTCAAAAAAAAAAAAAGAAAGAAAACGCACAAAAAAAAAGTGCGCAAGAGAAAAAAAAAACAGATTCGGCAAAAAAAAAATATAGCCGAACAAAAAAAAAATCAAGAAGGCGACTCGTTTGTTAGTGGACCGAATTGAAACAAAATCAGTAGTGATTTGCGTTTCAATTGGAATTTTGAAAGTTGTACTTGTTGGTTTGAAATTGTTACTTGCTGAAACAAAATCAGCAGTGATCTAATCTTGTTTGATTAGTTTGATTGATTTTCGTGAGGGGGTTGAAAGATAGGTTTTGAGTCCAATAAAGAGCTTGTGAAAAGAGAATACAAGAGGAAAAAGGCAAGAGTGTGTGAGTTTAATTGAGGGTAAAAAAAAAAGCCTAGACTTGAGTTAAACACGAGGGGAGTGACAAACACCTTAAGAGAAACACGTGAGGGAGTGATTGGTGAGGATTTTTGTGACTAATGTTTATTTGCAGGTCTAAAATATGTCGCGCGAAGAAAGTGTGAATCAAAGGGAGGTTAATTCCATACGAAGGGATGAAGCGCTCGTGGAAAGTATCCAGCAATTGAGGGTCATAGTGGAGGAGCTTAGTGGCCGAATGATGGGGAATGGCATGAGGGTTGATGGTGACTGAGAGATACCCCGAGGAAAGCCACAGCATCAGCGAGATGCCTCGAGAACACAACCTAGAAGGCAGCGGCATTATGATGATGATGAGGCTGACATGGAGGATGATCGAGATGCTCGATTTGGAAGGTGGAATGGAGCCCGAGGGTTTAGACACCGAGAAGATAATGAACTTGGCAATATCAAGATGAAGATTCCTTCTTTCCAAGGAAAGAATGATCCCGATGTGTATCTAGAGTGGGAGAAACGCATGGAGATGGTATTTGATTGCCAACGATACTCCGAGCTCAAAAAGGTAAAAATTTAAGTTGTTGAATTTACTGATTATGCTATAATTTGGTGGGATCAACTTGTGACTAGTAGAAGGCGCAATGGTGAAAGACCGATAGAGACGTGGGATGAGATGAAAGCGGTGATGAGGAGGCGTTTTGTACCAAGTCATTACCATCGAGATTTGTTTCAAAAGTTACAAAATCTCACACAAGGCAATAAGAGCGTGGAAGAGTATCACAAGGAGATGGAGATTGCCATGATCAGTGCTAATGTGGTGGAGGATCGTGAGGCCACAATGTCAAGATTTTTTAGTGGTTTGAGCCGAGACATAGCAAGGGTGGTGGAGCTACAACACTATGTTGAATTGGAGGAATTAGTGGACAAAGCCATCAAAGTTGAGCGGCAATTGAAGTTGGATCGAAATCACAAGAGTGGAGGAGGTTCAAATCAGAATTGGAGATCCAATTGGAAGAGAGATGAGAAGCCGAATTGGAGAGGAAACAACACCAAAACCGAAACCTCAAAGGAGAAGGAGAGGGATGGTAAAGTTGGAACGAATCCGACTTCAGGTAAAATCGAAAACGCTAACACTAAAACTCGTGAGATTAAATGTTTTAAGTGTTTGGGCAGGGGTCATATGGCGAATCAATGCCCTAATAGGAGGGTGATGATCATGACTGGACATGGTGATGTTGAGTCCGAAAGTGAGAGGGAAGAAGAGGATGATGAGATGCCACCGTTGGAGGATTTTAGTGATGGAGAAGTGGCTATAAAAGGAGACTTATTGGTGGTTAGGCGTTCTTTGAGTGTGCAAGTAAAGGAGGAGGAGCATCACCAACAAAGAGATAACTTGTTTCATACAAGATGTGTGGTGAATGGTAAGATCTGTAGTATGATAATTGATGGAGGTAGTTATGCGAATGTGGCAAGTTGTACTATGGTGGATAAGTTGGGTTTGAAAACAACAAAGCACCCTAGGCCTTATAGACTTCAATGGTTAAATGATAGTGGTGAGGTGAAAGTATCGGAGCAAGTTCGAATTCCATTTGAGATAGGGAGATACAGGGACGAGGTAGAGTGTGATGTTGTACCTATGCAAGCGGGTCATATCTTGCTTGGAAGACCATGGCAATATGATCGAAAGGTACATCATGATGGATATACTAATCATTATTCATTGGTGATGAATCAAAAGACTTATACCTTGGTACCAATGACACCTAGTGAGGTGTATCAAGATCAGTTAAAGTTACAACGAGAAGCCGAGAGAGAGAGAAAATGTGAGAAATCCGAGGGCTTGCGTGGTGTGTCTGAGACGCAAGGAAAAGGAGAGGCCGAGAGAAAGATTGTGGTAAAAACCGAGGGAAAAGAAGAGAGGAAAGAAAAGAGGCAAAATAATTTTTATGCAAAATCAAGTGAAGTGAGGAGAGCCTTAGTTCTAGATCGACCAATGCTTGTACTTGTGTACAAGGAGGTTTTGTTTTCTACTAACGATCTTGACCCAAGTTTGCCTAGTCCTATTGTGTCTTTATTGCAGGAATTTGAAGACGTCTTTCCTGATGAACTTCCTGGAGGGATACCACCGATTCGAGGCATAGAACATCAAATTGACTTGATTCCTAGTGCGCCATTACCTAATCAACCCACATATCGAAGCAATCCCGAGGAGACAAAGGAACTTCAGCGCAAGTTAGCGAACTATTGGAGCTATGGCATGTGAGAGAGAGTCTTAGCCCGTGCGTTGTCCCTGTTTTGTTGGTGCCAAAGAAGGATGGGACTTGGCGAATGTGTGTCGATTGCCGAGCAATCAATAACATTACGGTAAAGTATCGACATCCTATTCCTAGGTTAGATGACATGTTGGATGAGTTGCATGGTTCTTGCATTTTCACTAAGATCGATTTAAAAAGTGGCTATCATCAAATTAGGATGAAAGAAGGTGATGAATGGAAAACTGCATTTAAGACCAAGTATGGATTATATGAGTGGTTAGTCATGCCATTTGGATTAACTAATGCACCGAGCACATTTATGCGACTTATGAATAATGTTTTGCGTGCTTTTATTGGTCGATTTGTGGTTGTCTATTTTGATGATATCTTGATATATAGTCAAAGCCCTGATGACCATATTGAGCATGTGCGAGCTGTCTTGCAGGTTTTAAGGGCCGAACAATTATACGCTAATCTAAAGAAGTGTTCTTTTGTTACCAACAAATTAGTATTTCTAGGATTTGTTGTTAGTGCTGATGGTATACAGGTTGATGAAGAAAAGGTCAAAGCAATTCGTGAATGGCCAACGCCTAAGACCGTAGGAGAGGTGCGTAGCTTTCATGGATTGGCGAGTTTTTATAGGCGATTTGTGAGAAATTTTAGCACCATTGCCGCACCTTTAACTGAGGTTATCAAGAAGCACATGGGTTTCACGTGGGGAGAAGAGCAAGAGAAAGCATTTAATATGCTAAAAGATAAGTTAACTAATGCTCCTTTGTTATCTTTGACATATTTCAGTGCTACTTTTGAGATAGAGTGCGATGCTTCTGGTACAGGAATTGGAGCCGTGTTGATGAAAGGAGGGTATCCCATAGCTTATTTCAGCGAAAAATTGAGTGGAGCAACATTGAATTATCCTACCTATGATAAGGAGATGTATGCTTTAGTGCGAGCTTTGGAGACTTGGCAACATTATTTATGGCCAAAGGAGTTTGTGATCCACACCGATCATGAGACCTTGAAGTACTTGAAAGGGCAGCAAAAGTTGAATAAAAGACATGCCAAATGGATGGAGTTCATCAAGACTTTTCCATATGTGATCAAGTACAAGAAAGGTAAGGAGAATGTGGTAGCCGATGCACTTTCTCGAAGGTACGCGATTCTAACTATTTTAGAAGCAAAGTGTCTAGGTTTTGAGCATATCAAGGGCTTATATACTGATGATGATGACTTTGGGAGAGTGTATGAAGCATGTGAACACGCTGCATTTGATAAATTCTATAGGCGTGAAGGTTATCTTTTCCGTGAAAACAAGTTATGTTTGCCTAGGTGTTCTTTGCATGAATTGTTGGTGCAAGAAGCGCATAGTGGTGGTTTAATGGGGCATTTTGGCATTAATAAGACTTATGAAGTGCTGCATGAACATTTTTTTTGGCCACATATGAAAAGAGATGTCACACGTGTCTGTGAGAGATGCATTGCTTGTAAGCAATCGAAGTCTACAACTAAACCGCATGGCTTGTATACACCATTACCTATTCTAACGCATCCTTGGACTGATATTTCTATGGATTTTGTGTTAGGATTGCCTAGGTCTAAGTATGGTAGAGATTCTATTTATGTGATTGTTGATCGATTTTCAAAGATGGCTCATTTTATACATTGTCATAAAACTGATGATGCATCTCATGTTGCTGATTTGTTCTTTAGGGAAGTTGTACGTTTGCATGGCATGCCTAGATCGATTGTTTCAAATCGAGATTCTAAATTTCTTAGCTACTTTTGGAAAACATTGTGGAAAAAATTAGGAACGCAGTTGTTATTTTCTACTACTTGTCATCCACAGACCGATGGTCAAACCGAGGTAGTTAATAGAACTTTAGGGGTATTGTTGCGAGCTATTATTAAAAAGAACATAAAATCTTGGGAAGATTGTCTACCACATGTTGAATTTGCATATAATAGGAGCATGCATTTTGCTACTAAATTTACACCATTTGAGGTTGTCTATGGTTTTAATCCGTTAACTCCATTAGATTTAACCCCTTTACCTATTGATGAGCGTGTGGATTTAGATGGAGCAAAGAAAGCTGATTTGTCAAGGCGTTGCATGAGAAGACGCGCGCAAATATTGAGCGCAAGACTGAGCAATATGCAAGGCAAGTCAACAAAGGGCGCAAGGAAGTGGTGTTTGAACCCGGCGATTGGGTTTGGGTTCATATGCGCAAAAAGAGATTTCCTGAGCAGCGACATTTTAAGTTATTACCGCGAGGGGATGGACCATTCGGTTTTGGAAAGAGTTAACAATAATGCCTACAAGCTTGATCTTCCAGGTAAGTATGATGTTAGTGCCACATTTAATGTTTCTGACTTGACTCTTTTCGATGCCAGTGATGATTTGAGGGCAAATCCTTTGCACGGGGGAGGGAATGATGTGGACATCGAGCCATATCTAGGAGGAGGTGCTAAGGACCCATTGTCTATTCCTACTGGTTCGATCACTCAAGCGCGGGCCAAGCAATTTAGGCAAGCTGTTGGTGTCATGGTTCGTGATCTTTAGCGTGGAGATGACCTTGGATCAAATCTTAAAGAATCTTGGAAATCTTGGCGCAATTTGATTATATGGACACCAAATATTTGACCAAGTCAAATATATATATCTTCTTGTTTAGGAATATTCTAGAATATGACGCATTATATTTCTAGGGTTGGTTTTAGGGTTTGTGTGGCGGCTAGAAGGCCTATATATAAGACTGACTGAATTTCTTTGGGGACAGATATATTTTACTTTGAGAAATAATTGAGAGATTCTCTTCTACTGTTCTTTTGAGGACTTAACCTAATCAAGATTCCCTTGTGATGGTCGATTTGACTTATCGAGCGAGATAGCGAATTCTTTCGCTCGTGGCGTCTATAACGTTGGTTGGTTGACACATGTTCGTCAACAAGTCACGTTCATACCGAGGTTGCCAATCACAGGTTTGATTGGAGGTCAAGGTTTGCAATTCGCACCATCTAGGCCTTCGTAGAACGATCTTTCCGCAGCGATTCACATCACCGGGCTACAAAGCACTTCGTGTCATAGGAAGGACTCCGGGGTACAAAGCTCTCCGGGCTACAAAAGCACGCCGAGCTACAAAGCTCTCTGTGTCATAGGAAAAAGGACTCCGGGTTACAAAGCTCTTCGCGCTACAAAAGCACACCGGGTTACAAAGCTCAAAGACCCCGATCTACTAAAGCACGCCAGGCTACAAAGCTCTCCGTGTCATAGGAAGAAAGGAATGAGGTCTCACCGTATAAGAACAGGTTTCGACCGGGTATGATAGTCTCACCGTGTACGAACATGTCTCGACTGGGAGGAAGGTCTCACCATATACAAACGGGTTTTGACGGGATGATAGTCTCACCGTGTACAAATGAATTTCAATAGGAGGAAGGTCTCACCGTATACAAACGGGTTTCGACCGGATGATAGTCTCACCATGTACAAACGGGTTTCGACTAGATGATAGTCTCACCGTGTACAAACGGGTTTCGATTGGGAAGAAGGTCTTACCGTATACAAACGGGTTTCGACTGGGAGGAAGGTCTCACCGTATACAAATGGGTTTTGATCGGATGATAGTCTCACCGTGTACAAACGGGTTTCGACTATGAGAAAGGTCTCATCATATACAAACGAGTTTCAATCGGATTATAGTCTCACCGTGTACAAACGGGTTTCAACTGTGAGGAATGTCTCACCGTATACAAACGGGTTTCGACCGGATGATAGTCTCACCGTATACAAACAGGTTTCGACTGTGAGGTAGGTCTCACCGTGTATAAATGGGTTTCAACCGGATTGGAAATACATGATTTAAGGAAAACCAATGAACCTTTGTAGATGATATGGTTTAAGGTTGACCATGAACCTTTGGTTTTTAGGGAAGCACCGGCTAACCCCTTGAAAACTGCATGGCTTCACTGAGGAATTCTGTCAAACTCAACTTGAGTAAATGTCATTAGAGACGTCATCAAGAGACGCATTGGCAATATTACAGCATTAATTGAACAAGCTAATCAAGCTAAGTTCGACTACTTTAGAAAAAATCGGTATCAATCAGCATCATGTGGCACAAAACTGTCATCTTGCTCGGGGATATATCATTAATCATCAAATTCTCCAAGAGTCAAGTTCTTATCAGAACGGCTACGACTCATGAAAAAAGCTTATTAAGCATGCCAAACTAGAGCTTCTTAGTCAGAAAGAGTTTCTCACATACTCTCGATAAAATGGCTACTTGATCCCATCCATTCATGTGAGAGATAACTGGTTGTTGAGGGTATCTCACATAACCTATGTCGAAGGTTTCCATAAACATTCGCAATGAGCACAATCTGATCGATCAAAAAGGTCTTTTGAAAGGATCGCAATATAGGCTTGGTTAAGGACTTACACAAAGGGATTATTACTTTGAGGCCACTAAAGAAACATTTGTCGCTATCTTCATCGGGTTTACAAGTCGAGAACTTGGAAGATAAGACAAGATAGAATTACCTCCACTCCTTCAAGCAATAGCTTCTTTGTGGCATTCTCATTTTCGCTCAAACCATCCCAATCAGAAAAGACTTCGGAAAAGGGTTGTAATGTTGGCTCGGGAGAGGCTCGAAAGGCTCAAAATTTTCAAGAGGGTTTTTAAGAGTCAGTGATCATCATGGCATCGTGACCAAGTCACTCGACCTTTCGAAAGCCTTTGGCTTTGGAAACACAGCACATCTCGAAAGTCCCTTGACTAGTCATTTCTGCATGGGAGCTTTGCTCATCTCTCTAATTTCCTTTGCTCTTGCGATTATTTTTTTTACGCAAGCACTTGGACTTTGATAATTTTTCTTTCACATAAGATGTAGCTTTTTGGCTCTTTTTCTTGATGGGCATTGGCCTTGCTTTTACTAGGCACACTATTTTTTCATGCCCCATAGTTTGTTGAACTTTTTGCTCTTTGAACTTTTGTAGCTCTTATAACTTTCGCTGTCAATTGTAATTGGTCAATTCTCATGCCTTGCCTTAGTGAAGGGAGATGATCACCACTCAAGGTTCAAAGATAAATAATCAGGCCCAAATTGGTTAAAGCAATGGATATCAGTGTTTGGGTAGAGAATGAAATGCTCTTCTTCACCTTGGGATGAGTCAAGCTCTAATGAGAATTCCTCTTAAGCTATCACCAGAAGATTGATGCAAGTGAAAGTAATAGAATCTTTCTCAATCTTTCGCTCTATAACTCGATCGTAACCTCTTATGTTGCCCCAATGTAGGGTCGTTCTCGACAGGGGTACTTTGAATGATCATATTTATTTGGCCCAAAAGGCTAGCAAGATGTCAGCTCGGTGCTTAAGGTTAATGAAGGAAACGCCTTTATCATTTCTATCTTTACGTTCAATGCGAATGAATCATTCGTCCTAAGAGAATGTTGCATTTTACTCAACTCTCAAAAGTGTTTGAAGGACGTGTTTGGAAATGGCTTACCTTTCTTCATCCTAAGAATTTCTTATTTGGCATGGTTAACGTCTCAATTTCACTTTGCCGAGATTATCTGAGTAGATCAATCTCCATAGGGAAATTTGATTCAAAATGAATAATCCACACAATGAGAAAACAATTTTGAGATAAAAATGATGCTCAAAAAGTTTGTAGAATTTTTTTTCTTTTCTCAATTATTCAATTTTTTTTTTGCTTGTCTCTAGGAAAGCACCAAAGGTTCTCTTTTGTAATGGAATTTTTTTTTTACTTTAAAAAAAAAAAGATTGAGAAGAAGGGTACTTACCTGCGGCATGGCGACCCGATAACCCTGTAAAGAATGGAAAAGTATATGTTAGTGCAAAAATCTTTAAGGATTGAAATGTTGGAAGCGATACATTTTACCCTTCATTCGCTTTCATCCTTTGGACGCTAACATCTCTTGGATTCACCTTCGTGGATATTTGGTAACTCGACATTACCATTCACTTGCATTTGCCTTTAAGCGTTTGAAATCTTCTTTGAAAGGAGAGTGGTTGCTCCATGTTTCCACACTTGGGGACATTGTTCTTTAGATGCTTTGCCCCATTTATTGCCTGCAAAGAAAAGATTGGACATGTTATTTCCACACTCGATCAGAAATCATTTAGGAACTATATACATCCTTTTACGCCAAATGGATGGTCAAATCTTAGCATGCTTTCTTGTTAGAAGGTGATGCTTCTACAGTCAAGGTGCACATTTTCCCCCATTTATCACCCTGTAAGAAGAGGAGATGAAACGAGTTATCTCCATACTTAATTAGGTTCAATTTAGGAACGACACATCCTTTTTTTGATAAATTTGACAATGTCGTTCCAGTACACTTCATTGGTGGGGAGATGAGAATTTTTTTTTTTTTTTTTTATAAATCAAACGTTGCTCTCCCACTCTTTATTTGACAAACTTTGTCTTGTTTGAATCTGTCCTATACCAAAGAAAAGGACGTCATTTTTTATGCTAAAGAGAATCAAGTTTAGGAACGAGATACATCATTTTCAAAGTCGAGCGATCAACACCCCCAAGGTATCTCTCATGGAGGAAGGGATAATATTGCCCCTCTATTTCATCATTTGAATCTTTCTTTGTTTAAGATGAACATGACTCAATAATGTTCCATCGCGTTTGTTGGAACGTTACAAAACTTGGCACTCTTGATGTCTCATTGACAATGAAAAGAAAGTCATGTCAGAATCGGTATCAGAAATGAATAACTAGAATCGATACAGTTTACTCTTCCTTCGAATTTGTATTTTTGGATGCCTGGCAACTCCCTTCATTTGTTTCATCATGCAAAGTGAACGAGATCAATAGATTATTTTGGCACCTAAGGCATTTGCATCATTTCCTCAACTTCATATAACGAAGTTCAACTTCGTTCCGCCTCTATGGAAGATTGGCGCTGACGAAGCCTCGAGTTTCATGAGCCTACATTTTTATCTTTTAGAACAGGCAGATGCCGATCTCAAATAAACTTGTCCTGAGAAAGCGACCACGTGAAGAGAGGGCCTTAAGCAAAGCTTTCTTTAAATTCATTTTCAAAACATTTTGAAGGTAAAGGTAAGGATTCGCTTGAAACATTTCTAAGTTTTTTATTTTTTATTTTTTAAGGATGATTTTCACAAAATCGAATTCTATCATTGATAAATGTGGGTCGCATGATTTACAAAAGCAACAATTGGATTCACAATCAAAACCCAAAATAGAAAACATGATTCTTAACGAGAATAAGAACAATGATAGAATACAATAAATTCTTGTATAGATAATGATAAAAATCAACTGTTGTTCTAGCTCTAGAATTCAATTCTCCATATGGTCGAACACGAAAATGTCAGTGAGCATCATGCATAACCTGCAAGAAAGACGACAATGTTAGTATGTGAATGAAAGAAAATGATATCTCAATGAGGTCGTTTCTTGCAATAAAATCAAGGCGACGGTACATGCCCTCACAGTCCTTATTATGGGGTTTTAGTATTTCGCCAAGATTTTATCATAAGAGACGACATCATTAAAATAAGCAATCTACCAATCCACGGCTAGCAATCGAATGTCCACTTTTATTCCAAAAGTTTCGTATGCAAAAGTGGCATTGATTTTTGAAAGATTGATTTGTGATTTTACTTCTAGAAAAATGAAGTGACTTCTATTTTGAGAAATTTGTACACAAAATGATTTGTATTTTATCCCAAAATATGAGAACGAGAGAATTTGATAAAAATGCAATTTCAATTTTTGTGCCCCAATATAAAATCACAACTTGAAAGTTCTTTTTTTTTTTTTAAAGATTTTGAGCCCATAACTAGAAATTTAAACAAAACCATGTGTTCAACAGGGCCAAATCAAAGTGTTTAGAATTTGCATTCAATGTTCACTTATCAAAAGTGATTGCCGATTTTTTTTTTAATTATAAGCTCACAGCACCAAGGGCAATTGATTGATGATCGCGGATTTTAAGATAGAAGTTCAATACAAAATGAGCAAATAAAAAGGAAAATGATACTCACAATAGGTGACGACCTTTGTCGGGGTGGGTACCTTCGACATGAAAGAAATTTCGGGGTAGAGGTAGGTGATTCGTACTACACGGTCGTAGTCGGAGTGGTATCCACCTCAACACCATCCTAAGTGATCTTATGCGGCCCGGGTCCGGCGGCAGGTTGTGTGTGCTAGGGTGTAGTGCAATGCAAATGATACATGCACAACAATTTATAGGCAAACAACACTCCGTACATAAAAATAAACCATACATTCCTACACCTCCCTATAAGACAAAGGTGAGCAAACACTTCCCCTTATACCTCCCATTTTGCAAAAACATTTAACACCCTTAATGTTAGGGGCGTACTTGGAATCCTCACTGCCAAACAAAAAAATATTTTTGAACAAGATTAATTTTGGCCTAAGTCCTCTAAGGTCTAAAACCAATTCTCCAGCGGAGTCGCCAAGCTGTCGCGGCCTATCCCTCGGGGGGAGGGAATAGGTTTAGGGGTATTGCCTAAAGGATGGGCCTAGGGCCTAGGGCCCATGATTAGGCGCGGGCTCTCCCAAGCCCATACCCCGCGTGACATTGGGATATATTTTTAAGAATTTTGCACAAAAGGAGTCGCCATTAGCCTATTGGGGTCGGCTAGAAACCAAGTGAGGCACGAGAGTATGCCACACTTCCTACACAACCAGAGAATCTAGGGTCAAGGACTTGATTACACTAATTGACCAATTAGTGCCCTTTCGGTACCTAATCTTGTTCATTTAAAAAACAAAAAAAGAATTTTTGTCAAGCAGTTTGGATTGATTTTACACATATCCACTAACATGTGAAGTGATCATGCGGGTGCGCAATCATTAAAGTAACAATCATAGCTACCAAGATTACAATTGCAGTAAAATTAAATACGTGCAATTAAACATAGCAATTCCTAACCCAAACTCTATAATTTGGATTTTTGAAATTTTTTTAATTTTTTTTAATTTTTTAAAGGAAATTAATTTTTAATTTTTTTAAAAAGGAATTTATTTTTAATTTTTAATTTTTTTTAAATGGGCGAACCTGGTCGGGTCGGGTTTGACCGGACCCGGGTTCGGCCCGGTCGGGTTCGGTCTCGGGTCCGATAGGCGCGGGTGGGCCCGAAGCTCGGGCCCAGCCCAAGAGGTCCCCTCCTCTCTTTTTAAAAAGAAACAAGGCCCACAAACCCACATTAAACTAGCCCAAGCCCACAAGCCCAAGATCAGATGGCCCAACGTGACAGGCCCAATCGGGTGGAACCCTACCAGACCGACAACTCGAGTCCGGCCCGGGTCGGTGGCCGCAACCCAAATCTTAGCAAACCCTACCCGAACGCCCACCTTCTCCTCCTGGGCTTGTTGGCAGCGCTGACATGGAGGGTGGCGGTGGCACGGGCGACGGTACGGCAATGAGCAGCTGTGGAGACGGGCGGAGGGGTGGCGTCGGGTCATCGTGGGCGGAGGCAGGCAGCGATACATGGCAGTGTCGACTCCCCTGTCGCTCTCCTCCTCCAGATCTACGAAATTGATCGTCTCCTCTCCCTCTTTCGATCCGTTGCTCGAGCAACACGACACCGAGGCAAAGGAAGGCGTCGAGGTCGTCCCAGCTGCAGCAGGCATAGGAGCGGCGGCTTTCTGGCATCAAGGTGGGGCGCGGTGGTGGCTCGGACTGCTGCTGGATTGAAGGGGGCAGCTACGGGTCGCGAGCAAAGTCGAAGCAGCGACGACGGGCGTAGGCGCCGGTGGTGGGTGCTGTAGCGGTGAGCAACAGAGTGGCGAGCACTAGGCGGAGTTGGTGCGAGGTCGGTGGGTGGCAGACAATGCAGACGTGGCAAGGAGGACAGCGGCTCGGACGGCGTCGGGGCAGCTTCTCTCGCTCCTCTCTCTCTCTCTCTCTCTCTCTCTCACGCTGCTCCTCGCTTTCTGGTTGCTGTTATTCTTCTCTCCCGTGTCTTCTTCGAGCTATCTATGTTTTTTTTTTCTCTACGGTTTCCTGCGCCAAGATGGAGGGAGAAGAGAGGCCCCCAGTGGGCCCGACCTCTAGGAGCTTTATTTTCTTTTTTCTTTTTTTCTTTTTCTCTCTTTTTTTGTTGTTTGTTTTGTTGTTTTTTTGTTTTTTTTTTTGTTTTTTTTGTTTTTTTTTTTTTTTTTCCTCTTTTTTTTTTGAGCAACTAATTCCTAATTTGGTACACGATCAAATCCTAAATAATAATTGTAAAATTTAGGTATCAACACCAATGAAGTTCGGCAGTCGACCCTCATCGACTACGAGCGAAGGTCGTGAAGCCCTCACCGATAGGGCGAGGGTCGCAACTACTCCCAATCACACCAACGAGCTTGATTGAGCAAGGTCGATGCCTCATGCTCACCAACGACCTGAGATGAGCTCATGCTCACCAGATTTGGGAAGCCAAGCTAGCCAGCCTCGCCAATCTGGGAATTGAGCAAGGCCAAGGCTCAAGTCTTGCCAGTGTCGAGGCGAGACTCAACCTCGTCAGAGTCTCACCATTGTTGAGGCGAGCTCAACCTTGTTGGATCTGGCAAGGTTGAGCCCCGCCCATGGCCAATGAGGCCTGACTCGTTGGAATTGTGTGAGGCTGAGGGTCAAGCCTCGTCAATCGGCGAGACTCAAACTCACTAACATCAAGGTGAGCTAGACCTCACTAGATCTGACAAGATCAAGCCTCACCCAAGGCTAACAAGGCTCAACTCGTCAAAATTGGGTAAGCTTGAGTCTCGCTGGCTTATGGCAAGACCGGAGCTTGTTGTTGCCGACCATAGCCACCATGGTCGACAACCGAATGAAGAAGAGGAAAAAGAAAAAGAAAAAAGAAAAAATAATTCTATTTTTTAAAAATAAATATAAATACTTCAAAGGAGTGCACAAAAAATTAAATTAGATTTTCTATACCAAGTGGAAAATATTATTAATTTATTTTCAAATTTCAACCAAACACTATAGAAAAAAAATCATTTCAGAAATCCCACATTTTCATAAATTAAATGAAGCTTTGATTTAAAAAAAAATTATAAATCCATAATTTTGTAATTGTATGAAAGACTTTATTTAGTTAAATATAGAAGTGTTTTAACATTATGGATTGGGTCGGGTATATGTTAGGTATGGGTTGGATCCGGTTTGGGTCAATAAATTTACATTAGTGATAAATGGGTCATAAACGAGTTAATCGGTCAACTTGGATCGGACCATTTATGATCCGACCCAAATCCAACCAAACCCATCCATTTGATAGGTTTAGTACCCATCCATTTGATAGGTTTAGTATCCACAACCAAAGGATTGTGCCAATTCAACAAATTGTAGGCTTAATGCCTTGTCATTTGATGGAAACCGTTTGACGTAATTTTCATTCAAGTCACAAACACCATTGTTTCCATTTAGAGCAAATCTTGAGTGATCATGGTGCATGTGAATGCAAGTCACATGCATCACTAGATCATATTGGTACCTCACCCAACGGTGCAGATATTTTTATAAAAAAAAATTGTGCATGTCAAAACGATGAAAGAGAGGATTGGAGTCACAAATCATCTTATTAAAACTTCAAACTCAAGACAAATCACAAAGGAGTTTTCGGTTTTTTGCATATAATCTATTGTAAGCACTCAAGTGGTCTTGGTAAGTGTCTCAGGGTTGGCAAGTTGAATTAAGTAGTAAGGGATTTCCAGTTAAAGAAGTAAAGGTCTTCTCTTTGAATCCTATCAACTGCGTAAAAACTGCTGAAATTACTCTGAGATAAGGCCCTCATACATATTAAAAGTATGTACTTAATCAGTTCACGAAACTTACAGTACATTTAATGAGTTTCCAGGGTCGAAGATGTAGGTTTTTCGAGAGCTATCTTTGCACATATTGGAAGAACGTAAATCCCGTCTTTGCCTCCACCCACCTCTCTTTTTTCCCTAGATTGCACCCCCACTATCTTTTGCTCCCAATGCAATTATAAACCCTTTTAACTCTGTTTCCACTCACTTTGTTTTTTTAATCATATATTTCCACCCACTTTACGTTGATATAAATAGGAGGCTTTTAGATTCGACCACATCGTGTCCCTTTCAAGTTATTATCATGAAAGGAGCGCATCCATGTTTTCCCATTAAGATTTTGATTCACTCATCCACTAACCTTTTGACAATTTAGACATCTTCAACACAAAAAATTATAAAAAAAGAAAAAAGAAATTGTACTTTCCTACTTTTACTCCTTAGTGACGTTCAAAAGGCACAAAAAAGGAGGGCTTGAAATTTTTCCGAAGTGTCCAGTAATGCCTTTATAACATGTGTCATAGAAGAGCAACGTCCAACACAAGCTAAAGGCATTATCAAAAGGTTTTTCGTTCAATTTTCTCAACCATCCGTCTTGTTCCAAGTGCGATGCTAGAAATTCGTTGGACAACAGTTGGGAGAATACTTGAAAAAACAACACATTAACCTATGCTAACTGTGAATCGACTCTTCAATGTTAAGAAATGAAAATTAAGGAGTCTAAAGATCCTGTCTATTTCACTTGGGCCTAGCCAACTTTGAATACCAATACAAGATGGTAAACGATTGAGGGTGGTTCTTACTTGAGCTTAAGATCACAAGTCCACAGCAATTTGATGTGAGACTTGAAATGCTATAAAACTTCCCACTTAAAACCAATAACGTATCCATTAGTGTTGGCCATACCACTTAGGGATACTCTCCATAATCAATGTGAGTCCGAGATCCATTCCTATCACCTCTATCATCCTAAAGCCCCAAGGAACCATACCTTATCTAAGCTCTCTATCCAGGACGATCACTCTCCTTCCTAGTTAGATCATGTATGGACTTAGTGAATCCACAAACCACAACTATTGGAGAGAGTGTTGGTAAATAAATTATGAACAATCTAACCTTTCACATGGGTCAAGACCCCAATAAGAGTGCTCTGAAAGAAATTATAAATAAAATGAGAGAGAGAGAGATTCCCCTAGCGTTGGGTCAAAATGAGGTGTTAGAGCCCCTCATGATAACCAAATTTTTGTTTCATATGATACTGTTTGAAAGCACAACCCTAATAATGTAAAGCAAACGAAAAATGATGAAAATAATAAGTAGCATGATAGGAATTGAAAATAAAACATCAAGAATCACAATATGGGCCTATAACTGCTTGAACAAGTCTTGTGCTTGGCTTGGTGATGCATAGGCCCACATTGGTCGGTGCTGCCTAATGCCTGTGGCTTGATCACACAATGGGCATGCATAGTCCGCGGCCATGCCTTGGCTAGACGAGCGTTATGACTACTATGTGGTAGTTTCTTGTTGGCTAGCGTCGTTACTATTGACACTTAAGAATTTACTTTTGAAAAATATAAAATATTATATTCATTTAAAAAAACTCGACCCCAATTTTGATCTCTTGTGACCTTTTTGTTCAATTTCTAAATGACCCCATTTTTTACATCTACGGAAAGCTTGGGGCTTGAACTTGTGAAGTGAAGTTCGATTTATGAAAAATTACTAAGATTGGGAATTATCGGGAATCAAACCAAAATGATGGTCCTGATAATGTCATGCTTAATCATTAAAACTTAGATAATCCTACGTGTGAGGCACTAATATCATGCTAATCATTATACTTTGAATGATTTTTAAAAGTAATACAAATTATGTACATCATATCTGTTATCACATCAAACATATATATTATTGCATCAATCATCAACATAAAACTAATATTTTATTTATTAATTGTATAATACTCGGTTATGTCAAAATAAGTATAATTGGGTATCATAATATAACTTATATAAGTCAATTAAGTTACAATTGATATGAATTTGAAGTACATATGATGGGATACAATATTGATAGAGATAGCAAAAGGAAAGAGATGAGAGACTTGTAGGATCATTACTACTGTTAGGCTGTAATAAGGATTACGTAAGGATGACGTTGTAATAATTATTACTACAAACGAACATTAGAACATACAATCAAACTATATTAGATCTAATTGTGGTTCGACTTGAGCTTCCATGATTAACCAATAGGACTCCCTAAAATTCCTTCCAAGGGATAGAAAACACTCCTATTATAGTCCCATCAAACCTTTTCCAATGGACTCCAATTTTGTCAAATCTCCCCCGTCACCAAGCTATCCTAAACAGAGATAATGACGTGGACACAAGCAATTGCCAAGTCAGTGTGGCCCCCACAGACATGAATGATTAGGATTTAGGATGCCGATGGAATCATTCATTGGGGCGTGGATCTTTGATTTACCACCACCATAGTCTATCATAGCGCCTATATATATATATATATATATTACTCAACAACGATGATAACGTGGACACAAGGCAGTGCCAAGTCAATGTGGGCCCCAGCTGCGGGGCCCCCAACGGGGATTGAGTGATTAGCATGCCATTGGGTCATTCCTTTGGTGGATCTCCATTCACCACCATACTCTCCGTTCTTCTCCATCAATCATTCATGTTTTCCTCCTGTCTTCGCCCAGTTGCGAGAGGACACCTATGATAAGCTAAGTCTCGCACGATCAGGACATCAATAATGAACCAAAACAGCATCATCAGATCATTAATGAAGTGCCAAACATGGAGACCCCACCACCACCTATGAGCAAAAAACGAGAAAAATCGAGCTTGTTTTGTCAATTTTCGGGGTAGGTTTGCCCTAAACTCGAGCTGATAGGGCCGATCACTAAGCTGTCTTTGTCCTAAAAATGTGTGCTTACGTATCAAGACAAGACCCTCAGCTATATAGATCACACCCTACTCTAAGGTTGAAAAGTATATTCGAATGAATGGCTTAGCGAAGCTTCGACCTGATTGATGATGTGCGGCCGAATTTAAATGATACATAGATCATGAGAAAAAGAAGTTATCAACTTGATCAACTTGACAAGGCAATCAAAATCAGTTACTATAATCACAATCATTCACGTGAGATTATATAGATCCAAGTGGATGACTATGGATATAGCTTTTTTAGACTATACAGATCTGGTGATGGAAACTTCATACAACATTAACATACATAAATTTATAAAAACTCGAGTCATTGTAATATACGGCATGGTTTTAAGATCGGTCACCACTCTATTTTTCAGCTAGATCCCTATGTTACGGCAGCTAAACCCAAGATTGTTAGGGATTTTTAGGTTGGAAATCGAAGGTTGCATGTCAAATCCAACCTACCATGTGCAAATTATTCTGCGTCATGGCCACCTAAAAAAGATAAAGGTCAGGACTTAATCGGTTTATGGGGGCTAATAGGATATTTCATGGGTTTTCTTAGGTAGTTAGGTCTCTTGGATCGTGTCTTTACATTATAAAAGAAAAACATTAGTGCAGCAACAATTTATAGACATTTTCATAAGGAGTTTAGCCGTCTGCTAACCTAAAAACCCACTTTGTCTCGAAAGCCACGGATCTTATATTGCATCGCTGTCGACGGAGTCAAAAAGGCTAATTAGGATAATCGCTTGAATTATCATAGGAGCCGTCACTTAGAGAACTATTTTCCAGAGAAATTGAATTTTCTGCAAATGATAGAGCATGAGAAAAGTTATGAACAGAAACCCTTCTAAATGTACATAATATATAATATATTTTTTTGTTATTTGTATTATTGTTGTATGTTGTAATGGATTAACGTCCTTACTGTCTAATAATATGTTAGATAAATATTGTTGATTGCTTCTTTAAGAGCTTAAATCTTGAGAACAATGACTTTTTAACATGGTATCTAAGAATGTCTCAAGAGTTTGAACCATGGCAATCACTCTCATTAGGGATGCAGTTGAGTCGAGTCAAACCAATACAGTGCCAGACTTGAGCTCGACTCGATTCGTAAACTTGAAGCTTGAACTTGATCAAGCATTTTTTTTTTCCAGTTCAAACTCAAGTAGATACAAAACCCTACATACACGAACTCAACTCGATCTCAAGTAAATAATACACAACACACTCTAGTTTTTCTTGCAGATCGAACTTGACTCCACTCGAAGTGCTTCTGATTGCCCTTTGTGTTTGTATTAAATAATATATTGAAGAATGAAAGCATGATTACGTAATAAAATGTGATATTACAAAGTATATTTTATATTGTGCGTCACCAAAATTGGAAAATACAATAAAATACCCAATTAGTCTCGCGAGCCGATCGAGGCAAGTATCCTAGGCTCGAACTTGACTTGACAAGCTACTGGAAGCTCGAAAAAATCCTAGCTAATCTCCAGCAGGTGATTAGTCGAACACGAGTAGCTTGACTCGCTTGCACCCCTACCTCTCATGGTGCTCCTTCCCATACTCATATTACTCTGCTTATTTTCCTATGTATGGTTGTTTGTTTGACGTGTTTATGTCCACATCTTGTATTTTTATGCGTAGGAAAAATCAGTTTGTCCAACATTCACATCCAAGGTTACATTTGTTAATCAACTAATTAAACATGTGGAGATTAGTGGAAAGCACGACATTTAGGTCAAGGGGACGATATAAGTTGAATTTGGCGAAATAAGAAATATTTCTTTAAACAATGCCCATAATCAACATCGCAAGATGAACTTTATGCCATCTAGCAACTACCAAGCTGCTTGATCCTCCATTTCTTCAGACTAGGGAATTAGTAATGGACATTTTTTTGTTGAAATCTCAAGAGGTTGCGTTTAATAAGAATCCAACATGATATGAGAGAAAACTTAGCCACATCACTAATTTAAAATAGTAATGCCATCCATCTATAAATGACCGTTTAAGTTATTTCATACAGCGCAAAAAGTTGATAGTCATGGAAAACGTCTTACAAAGATTAATCTTCATTTGGTCCCATGATAAGAAAATTTTCAAATGGATTTCCATTCCAAATATGAAATGAGAATCCTTTTTAGCTATTTGGATTGCAAAACAAATTATTTTTCAAGGCGAAAATACTAGTCATTGGTGACAACAATTAGCTATCACCAGCCGATGGCAACGATGATTGGCTACTGGCAACAAAGTTCGGTCTAGCAACCAGAGACCAGTGGCGGTGAAGGCCGGCAACTGATTGTGGCAATCACGGGCGACGAAGGCTATCAGTGGTGAAATCGCGCTTTTGAAAGTTAGGTGGATATAAAAATGTGGAATGGACATCTAATCCTAGCTATAGTTAGCCATCGAATTCAAGTTTTTTGAGGAATTTCATTCGTTGCGGAATCCAAATCCGTATTTTGAATCTTCCCCAAACATGAAAATAGTGGGAATTGAAATCCCGTTTATTGAGAAACTCGATCCCAATATCGAATGAAACGACACTTAAAAGCATTAATCTTTGCTTCGAAGAATTCGATCAGTCCAATAAATCAGTCCCTAAGTGGGGAACATGATCCACAACTTAGAATGAACAACAATCATCATTTCTTTGAAGCTCCACGAAGCCAAATTCTATTTCGCTTTCGATCTTCTGCAAATCGGGCCATACAAAGAGAGAAGCAAAAAAGAGCAACTCCTGTAAAATCAAACTTCCACAAAACGTACACTTTAGGAATTATTAAATTTTCCATCCCTCTTGAAATGCCAAGAAATGAATACCTCCCCCTTGGACTATGTTTGGAAAAAATAATGGAAATTCAAAGCAAGTGAAAATTATTGGTTTTTGACCAAAAATAGTTATTGGTCTTATCAGGTTTCTGGGAGCTATTCAATACAAGACGATGGCTCTGACTTTATGTCTACATTATAGAGGCTAGCAATTATTGAGAGCATCGAGATTCATAAAAGTTTCAAGCAACTTATACGAGTAAAAATTGAAATAGATTTATGACCAATATCAAAATAGATTGTAATTGGCTTTCCCTTGTTACTCTTTATTTAACTTTTTTTTTTATCAAAATAATAGCCTTTCCAATCTAGCAAAATCTTCATTCGATGTGAATAGTTTTCTAGATTTTCAAATATGAACGCCTTACACACCTTAAGGAGTCTTGCCATGGTAGAAGAAATTTGTAGTGCGCACACATAAATGTGCCAGAAAACTTGGGAAAAAAAAAAGAAAGGCAAATTTTCTTGACCGTTGTCACCTAAAAATGAGAACGGAAAGAGGACCGAACTAAATTGTCCTGTTTGATTTAAGTGAATCAGTTAAATAACTACAATCATACTTTAAATAAGTAAGGTTGGTTCGAGTTATGTTGGCTCACTCATTTTTAGATATAAGTAATGCATAATTAGAGAAATACCACAAGAAAGAATCCATACTAAATTTTCAATTATTCCCACGTGCTGTTCAAATCATTGATTGCTAATTATTGACGACAAATTGGGACGAGCTCACTCGAATCAAACTCAAGTCATGGAATTTATAAACATAATCCTTTTTATTCAAGAAGTACACCATATGAACATAGAGACTTATCGTTCATGTCACTTCAGACGCGTGCTCGACACATACAGATTTTTTTCTTTGGACTGGGTCCAATTTTTTTTTTTTTTCTAGTTCCGTGTCCTTCTTTTCTTGAACTACCACCCCCCTCAAAGTAGACTTTGTCTCATCGAAAGCTCAATCACCACACATAATCAGCATTGCTTCACACTACTAAATTACACCCTCATTTTTTAAAATACTTTTAAAATTTTAAAAAAAAAATTAATTTTTTTTTGTGGTGTCACATAACGCATGAGGACAAAAAAATGGGAGGTCTCCATCAATCGGTCAGGCTTTTTCATTACTCTTGGATCCAGAGGCTATGATCCTCCATCATGCCACTCCGCCTTTATTACTTATTATTAACACCCCCGCCGGGGGCCCACCGAAAAATGATAAATCCCCGCCCTGGGCCCCACCGAAGCTCTCCGGTACCGATCGTGCCCTCGCTCGGACGATGATCTCGCCGGTCGTGCAAGGGCATTCAGGTAACGTCGCCCTCCCGGACTTCTGTTTCGGGCAATAATTCAGGCCAATAAAGGATGGGGGCGAGCGCGAGATTACGACACGACACTGTTAGGGAAAGATGGGGTGGGCCCCGCAGCGGGACGTAGGTAGCGTGGGGCCCGGCGGGGTTTGGACCAGGAATCCCGCATTTTCGGGGAAAAAAAAATTGTTACTTTTATTTCGTAGGTAGGACTAGGAGCGTGAAAAAATAATTTCTCCAACGGAAGTCAAACAGTAAATTATTTCCGGTCTTATTTAATAGGGTAAGCTAGAAAAAATTTATATTTGTCAATCGCGTGAGTTTTTTAAACAATTTTTGCCACTTGAGATTTTTTTTTATTATCATTAACTTTTCACGGGGAAGTAACAAATGCATTTTTAAGTCAAATGAAGAACACTTTAACTAGAGCATCAGAATATCCCAAGCACAACATGACAAGGGAAATGAGAAATCATATGACTTCAAATCAAATTGAGTTATTATATGCATCGGATTTGGAGTCTTGTGCTCCTTGGTCATGGATGATCCAATGCCAATTATCCATGCTTATAAATAGTAAATAGTCAGAATGCCCAAGAGCTAACTATCGAGACCTTCGGACATGACGCCCGTGCATGCAAGTATACTCGAATGAAAGTTTACCATTATAGTTACCTATAATTATCGTACAAGCAAAGATATGAATTGTGGGTAGTTGTACTGATGACCACGAGAGAGATTTCAAAAGATTGTGCCGGACATAAAAATTAAGGACAATATATTTTCTTTTTTTTGCAAAACAAGACGCCACAGCTACTCAGATATGTGTACAAAAGTAAATGAGTTAGAAACAACGTACTTCAATAAATTCAGGTGGTGACATTCGGGTACATTTCGCTCCATATATCTAAATCTCTGAGTGTTTCCATATTGTAATTTCAGAGTTGAGATACCCGAAATGTAAATAGAATGGAGCTTAGTTGTCGAGTCACTGGTCGTGCAACCATTCCACCGTGTATTTTTCTTTTCATTTTCTTAATGAAAAAGAGTTATTTACACATCACTCACATTGACCTGACTTTATCGAGAAAGAAAATCATGAATCTGAGTATTTCCCATTTTTGGGATAACTAATGGAGATAGTTTCATACATTATAATAGTTAATATTATGAATTCCACCTTTTAGTCATTTCACTTTTTGTTTTTTTGCCAACTTATTGATATTTCACTCATCAAAAAAATAAAATAAAATGAATAACCTATATATATATATAAAATTGAAATTGCGTATAATAGCATAGAGTGGTTACAATTTGAGGGGTTGGGATGACGTGGGGGCAAGTGTTGGTGGAGTCGTGGGGGGGCGTAAAAGGATGGTCCGTCCGTGAACCTCTCTCTCCCCCACTCCGCCCGCTTTCCTTGTATATAAAGCGGTGGGCCCCAGCGACCCCACCCCGCAACCTCAATCATCACCGCCCCCTTCCCCCATTTCTCTTCTCGTGCACCATCACCTACCTGATCGCCGCCCCCTCCATTCGAGCCGAGCCGAGCCGAGCTAGCTTAGGGCAATAGCTAGGCTTACGTTTGCTAGGAGAGGTCTCTCGGCTCTCGAGGCTCGGAAAGCCTAGTAGCCGAGCTGCGCGTGGCTGCGGCGAGTCTTGTCAGAGAGGAGAGAGGGGCCTGTCCCTTTTTATTTATTTATTTGTTTATTGTTCCACGTCCATTTCGTGGATTTTGAATCCCTTTCAATATGTATTGACCCAATAAAATAAAATAAAATCTGTTTTAATATCTCGAACAAATTAAAAAACCATTTAAATATCCTCTCACAAAATCACGTCACTCGTATCCAAAATCACTGAGTTTAGGTCGCAGTTTAAGCGAATTTTTTTACTAATTTCTGTCATCAATTTGAGTTATTTCGTGATAAGATATTTTTTCGATTCCTCATATGCGGATGGAATCGCGGGACGGGACATGCATACACCCACCAGAGAATTAAATAGTCGAAACAGAAATGAATGTTTAGTAACGGGAGTTATAGCCTTGATAATCATAGTCAAAGGGGAAACTTTACTAGTTGTTTCTTCCGACTATTTTAACCCATTTGAAAAAGATCATAATTTGATATGCCAATTCATATAGTATCGTGTTTTCTCCACCTTTGCCGTAGTCGAACAGAATTTTCTCTCTCCCATCTTCTTGTCGTTGTGTACTTTCTTTTAATGGACAGATTATACACATGCCAAAATTTTCTAATTGATGTAATTGATCAAATGCTTCATTAATCATTACATTATGCTTTTTAACACTCATAATAAGTGCAAAAGGAAAGTATTCCTTCCATATTTTTTCCTCTCAAATCTTAATCAGTCCAAAATTATCGAGTTATACACCATATAACGGCAAGAAGACCATAACCGTTCAATTACTTCGCTAAGATAGATTTGATTTTATGTATAAATAGACAAGACTAATATAGAGGCAGACCATAAAATTTGAAAACCGGATCTATATATTTGTCCAACTCGATTTGAGGACATTATAAATTCGAAAGTGGATATGATCAAGCTCGTCATTCACCCACTTTGGAGCAAAGAAAAATACATATTTTTGTAACCCTCGTCACGAAATTATGCAAAAGGGCTTACTTTTGGAAAAAAGAAAGGAAAAGAAAAAGGAAAAATGGTCACGTCAAGATAGGATTTTTCTGTGGCGTTAGCGCCATGGCTCCCCCCCCCTGCTCTGCTCCCACAGCAGTCTCTCGTTTTCTTGTTTCGTTTTGGTAAGACAGCGACGTGAACAGAAGTGCCATTTTTAGAGAGAGAAGAGAAAGAGAAAAGAGAGAGAGAGTGGTTTCGATCAGATGCCCACTGATTCCCATGCACGCGCAGTTTATAATAGCACGGCACGAGGACATCAACCAACCACCACTCCCTCTCTCCCTCTCCTCCAGTCGCTACCATCCATCCATCCATCCACGAGCCCACTCTCTTCCTTCTTCTTCTTCTTCTTCTCGCTTTCTCTGGCACAATTCGTCCCCCGGGAGATTTTCCCGGAAAAAATATCCAGTCGCGGCCCTGCGTTTTGAGATGAAGTAGAAGATATAGAGGGAGGGAGGGAGGAAGGGAGGGAGGGTCTTCTGCAGGCATCCCGCTAGAGGGTCGAAACAGGAGAGAGAAACGAAGAAGATTCTTCGAGAGGGAGGGGGAGAGAGAGAGAGAGGGCACCTGGTCCAGAAGTGATTTAGTCTGCATTGATTCTTGATTGGAGAGTGGTTTGTCTGCACCTGAGGCTTCGGGGCTTTTTGACGACGGGAACCATTTTCTTTGTTTGTATTCCGGGGGGGAGTGAGGGACCGAAATAAGAAAATAATTTTCCCCGGTGAGAGAGGGGGGCGGAAAACGACGAAAACGTAAAAGGGGTGACACGGAAAAAGGCTGAACCGAAGGGGGGCGAGGGAGCTAAAATACAAAACCTTTCTTTGGTTCGGCTGTGCCTGATAATTGATGACGACTCCTGGGAGTCTCTGTCTGCATGTCTGTTCCGAGAGCAGGTGGATTCTTCTCCTTTGGTGAGAAATCCGAGCTAGAACGCTTGGGAGGAAGAGAATAGAGCGAGGGAGCTGGGGTGAAAGTTGAGCCTTTGAGCTTTCCTTGAGGTTCGATTTCTCTCGGGTTTGCTCTGTTTCTGGAATGGAGGTGGGAGAAATCTAGCAGAGAGAGATAGAGAACTTCAACTTCATGGGCTCTTCCTTGCGTAATTTTCTTCATTCTCTGGTGCTAAAAAAATGGCCTCTTTGACTGTACTGCTCGTCCTTCATTCTCTGACACTCAAACTTCAAAAATAAAAAAGCCACAAACTTTCTGCAATTTGGTGGAGCATAAAGGCGACCTTGCTTGTGCCCATCTGAATTCACGGCTGTTCTTGGCTGAAAACTCAAATTTTTTTCAGGTCTCTCTCTCTCTCTCTCCTCCAAAGTCTTTTTTCAATCCTTATTTTTATGTATAATTTTGTGAGGGTCTTAGTTTCTTGGCGTTTCTTCTTTGCAGATTTAGCTGTTGTTGGTGCGGTAATACATAGAGAGAACAGATTTTTCTCGGAAAGAAGCTTCTTCAATGGCAGAACTTAGTTCCTTCTCTTTACCATCTCCCAGGAATAATTGCAAGAAAGTCACCGGATCATCTTTTTTCAGCTTGCCAAGACTGTTCACTAGCTTCACTGTGAAGGGGTTCTCTGAAACCGATGCCGTGATTAGTCCCACTTCAATTCTGGACACCAAACCGTTCTCATTCTCGACCATCAGGAACTCCTTCTGGTCTGATAACAGCAGCAGTTCGTCTTCTTCACCCAGAAACACTGACACAGAGCACAAGCGCTCTCACTGGGAAAAGAAGAAGATAGAATCAGTAGGAATTGGCCTGGGCATTGTTGATGCTCTGAAAGACGAGGGCTTTGACCCGAAGCAACCCAAACCCGAGACCCGGCCCGTCGTCTTCTTCGGATCAAAGCTCAATATCCAAGTCCCTCCCCTGCCCTTCTCTGTTCCTCCCAACCCTGAGTCGGCGAGCCCGAGGTCTCCACCCAATTTCGGGACCAAATCCAAGAATTCCCAACTGGGTTTCGCATCACCTCGCCTTTCGCGGTCCCCGGATGTGAGATCCCGTTCCGGATCGTCCTCCAATTCGCGCGGCCTCGGAGCGCCAGGCTCGCCCCGGGTTATCAGCGCCACTGAGATGGAGAGCTCGGAGGACTACACTTGTGTGATCTCCCATGGCCCGAACCCGAAGACAACACATATATTTGACGATTGCATTGTGGGGAGCTGCTGTGGTGATTTTAAGTCTGCCTCTGATTTGAAGGAGAGTGGGTTTTTGAGTGATGAACAGAGTAGTCGTTCGTTGTCACAGAGTTTTCTTAGCTTCTGCTGCACCTGCAAGAAGAATCTTGGGCAGGGAAGTGACATTTACATGTACAGGTGGGTTAGTTCAAACTTTCAACTTACTGCAATTTTGTTGTGGCATCTTTTGAGTGACCTTTGCATGTGGTGTGTTGCAATTTGAGCCCTTTTTGGACACTTTTGTGATGAATGTGGCAAGAGAGCATGTGGAAGTGAGAGTCCCTTTCCAAATATGGTAACCATCTTTACTTCATGAAGCTGCTGGATTGAAAAATCTTGCGACTCTGAAACCTTTAAAAATAAAAATAAAAAAAAGAAAGTTTCCTGCTACATGAATTTGAATTTAGCTAGTCGTGTCATAAAAGAAGAAACTGAGACTTTCAATTGCAAGTTTAGTACATAATTAGATTCCCTTCTGGTAGGAAGATGGACCAATTGACACAAGTTCATGCTGTGATTTTAGCTCTCTTTTATGATAAGTTGGTTTTACTCAATACCCAGGATTTCATTTCACTTGCTCTGGTACACATTCTTGTCGCAATTATCCGGATAGAGTGATTCAATGAACCATACAGAGGCACATCAATTTGTTTGCACCATTTATCTCTCAATCTCTTAGCTTTGAATCATACAAAGTTGCATTTTTCACCATTTTCAGGGGGGAGAAAGCTTTCTGCAGTGGAGAGTGCCGGTACCAGGAGATTCTCTTGGAAGAGGGGATGGGGAGATCGGAACCAGATGAATATGGCTTTTCTAGATAACAACTTATCATCGCTTTGCTTCAAGAGAGAGTCCTGAAGAAAGCCAGCTTCACGAGGATATATTCATCATTCTTAACATAAATCTTTAGAGGCAGGGATAGAGACTGAACTTTCTATTGCATAAAATGGGTTGAAGCTGGGGTTTTCTTGATATCTTAGGCTCTGCTTCTCTCAGCAGTCTTTTTTGTTTTCATTTTCCCTCTCCCTCTCCCTCTCCCTCCCTCTCTCTCTCTCTCTCTCTCTCTCTCTTGCTCTCGCTCTCATAATTTTTCTTGTACAATTGATTTCAATGAAGTGATAATTTAGGAGATCGCTAATCTGGTGCTTCGGTCCAAAAAGCCTTTCTTGTTTACCTAGTGGTGCTCATAATGATGATAGGGTGACTGAGAATTTTCCCCATTATCTTCCCCAGATTAAATTTATTGCTGCAAATCATCCTGGGCACATAAGGACAGATTACATCATTTGATGCAGATTCTTGCATTTTTTTTTTCCCTTGCCTGAGAGGCTCCTATCCTCCTGATCAGACCCCACTTTGACAAGTTTTTGTCCGCTTCAATCAATTTGGTATTAGTCTAATGCAAGTTGCATGATCTTGATGATAGCTCATTGATGCAAGAATGATTGTTTTTTTCGCAGTAAATATTATTATATTGTCAGAATCTTGAGGGGCTCATTTCTTTTTAATTATCTCAGGTACTCCTGTATTGAAAACCGCACCATTTGGTAAAATATGTTTCAGTGCCACACCAGACTGTGATGCTGTACATTCTTTGAATTATTCATATTCTGCAAAAAAGTATTATTCAATTTCAAAATACTGCTTGAATCTGACACACTTGATTGTCATAGTAGAACTGCCCCGCAAGCTTGAATATTAGCTTGAATCTGGGGAAAAGATGATTGAGTTCTCTTTTGCGTTTTTAGACAAAAGTGACGCGAAAGTATATTCTTTTACAAAATTTGGTGATCATCACTTTAGGAAAAAATGGGGATTAAGGTACACTAACATTAGGCAAATTTAGATAATTACATTTTTAGTTCTTTTTTTTTTCCCTGAATAATCTAGGACACAAGTATGAAAATCCATCTGCTTAGTGACCCATGGACATCTTAGAAGGCCCATGAACTAGTTTAATATAGACCTTTGACCCATGTATGTGGCCCCTATATAGAGCTATTAAAACATAATTGACCTCTAATTCTTGAGTTGGAAATTCCCTGGTGCGCTGTCAAAATATACCAATCCTATGTAGATCATTACATTCACTGATGTGAAAATATCAACTCTAAAATAACAGAATCTCTATTCGAATTAGTTCATTATTATACGTTAGAGGCAAAGCACGCACTATGTGCGTGCATGAAGTGAGATTATTATGCGCTATAAAAATATTAGTAGTTATTAAAGGAAGTAGATGAAGGGGTGCGTAATGAGAAGAATATGCGTTCTTGTCCTCTAAGTGACTCGCTGCCTTTATGACAAGGTGATGCCTTCAAGACTAGCTCTGTCATTTCAGGCTTTTGCGCAGATTTACTTATCCAAGGAAAAAGTGATAATATTAACTTCCTATCCAATTGTTTTGAGAAAGTATATGAACTGAAAATACTTTGTTCAATTCTATCGTACTTGTGATTCACAAATTGTTCCGTACATTATTCTAACCTATAAAAACACTGTCCCAAAGGATTTTGTGTGATTTGATGTATATTATGAAGTTTATAGTGTGACAATATAAAATAAACTTCGAGGAGCAAGTCAATTGAAGGGACTAATTTTGAACGGACAATCTATATTTGTTCCTCATGTCTTTAAGCTTTTCATATCATTTTTTTTTTTGGGTCAAAAAATATAGCTTTCATTACTTAACCAACGTCAGAACACCACATAGTCTAAACATCTAAGCATAAAATTAACCAAACAGAATAGGGGGATAAGTAATTCAGTTCAAGGGAAGTTCTCCTGCTTGATGGGTCTTTACGGCCCAATCCGCTGCTCGATTGGCCTCTTTGGGCTTGTGGACTAATTTTACGCTTGGCATGTGGTCCAATAGGAGCCTGCAGTCTTCAATTACTGATCAAGCAGTCCATGGAGATTCTTTTTGGCCCAAGATACTTTGAATAGCTTCTAGATTGTCTGAAGTGAGTTGGAACCCTGTTCACTTCCCAAGTACACTTTAGTTTGCGCACTTCTGTCCTGTTCGGTCTTCTTCAACCAAAGTAAGGCTTCCCTCACTGCAAGGGTTTCGGCAATTAAGACTGAAGACGCATGGATGGGTTTCGCGAAGTTGTCGACGAGGAGTTCACAGCTATTTCAAACTACCCCAGCTACCGAGCCTAACATCGTGAAGCTACTCCATTCACTATCGACATTAATTTTATAGGTTTGGGGCTTCTTCAAGCTACTTTTCACTAGATTTGAGCTCATCTTTGCTTGCTGGGCCGTTGCTTAAACAATAGGGTCATGGAGGTTGCGTCTTCGAAAATCAAACTGAGATTTGGCCTACGAGCTTGGAAGATCAATGCGTTCCTTACTTTCCAGATCTGCCATAAAATCCTGATGCGTGATGGGGTGAGTGATTCCGGAAATGAAATTTTTCAGAGGAGATTTTTGTGGTTAAGTGTATGGAGTAGTGTATATGGTAAACAAAACAAAAAGGAATAAGCAAATATAGAACGATCTCCTTCCAAGGTATAAAGGCCACGCCACCGACCGAGGATGAGGATCGAGATCTACGAAGTTCACCACCAAGGCCTAAAGCTTCCACCAGCCAAGGATAAAGGACTTCGGGATAGGAGAAGCTCACCACCAAGGCCTAAAGATTCCACCAGCCAAGGATAAAGGGCTTCTTGGCTCACCACCAAGGAGTGATCTACGCTCCAAGGATAAAGAAACCAAAAGGAGTTATCCACCCTCCGAAGGAGTTCACTCAAGCAGAGGAAAGCTCACCATTTCATTCATAAAACTCGTATCTCCCATACATTGGATAGTTTCCCCTGTTTATAGGAGGATTTTAGCATTAGGAAATATTAAAAACAGACTTTAATGACCTAGAAACTTAAACCTTCGACTCTTGAACTGCATAACAATAAATACACCTAGGAACTTATGAAATGTAATTAGTAGTACGAGAACTTGCATTCTTGAACTTTTAGCTTTCCATATTCTTGAACCGTTGGCCTTCCGCATTCTTCGACTGCATTCGTAAACCTTTAGCCTTCCCAAAATTCGAGCTCATCCCTTGACCAAAAACAAATTCTCCTGAAACTTCATCAATTGGTCATGCTAGACGTCTAAAATGGCCTCCCATTGCTAGTTATCGACGTACCACAAAATATCAATAAGTAATTAACATTATTCATTCAAAATGATCCATCGAAGCACATAATGCCCAATTTCTTTATTGCCTTGGATAAGCATCGATGGTTCTGAGTTGGTCGATGGACTTACGTTGGATGCTCCCGCATCATCCTCCCCGGGTTGTTTGAGATTTGTCCTCAAATCTAGAAAGTTTTCATCCTCTAAGTAAGGAGAAAGGTCTCCCACGTTGAATGTTGCCGAGACTCCAAATTCTCCAGGAAGGTCTATCTTGTAAGCATTGTCACCAATTCGCTCAATAACTTTAAAGGGACCATCAGCTCTAGGCATGAGCTTGTTCTTTCGTCGAAATGGAAATCTCTCCTTCCTCAAGTGAAGCCATACAAGATCACCCGGTTGAAATTGAGTCTTCTTGCGATGTTTATTAGCTTTCTTCTTGTAAGATTCGTTGGCCTTTTCGATCTTGGATCGAATTTGCTCATGGAGCTTCTTCATCGATTCAGCTCTTTTCTTGCCATCAAAGCTTACTTGAGAGTTAGATGGAATTGGAATCAAATCAATGGGCGTGAGAGGATTAATTCCATACACAACTTCAAATGGCGATCGACCAGTAGTATAACTCGGTGATCAATTGTAAGCAAATTCAGCATGGGCAAGCTTTAAATCCCAATCTTTCAAAGATTTACTCACCATACCACGAAGAAGAGTGGTTAGAGTACGATTTGTTACCTCCGTTTGGCCATCGGTTTGTGGATGATAAGCCGTGCTGAATAAGAGTCTTGTACCAAGCATTCTCCATAGAGTCCTCCAGAAGTAGCTTAAGAACTTGGAATCACGATCCGACACAATGGTCTTTGGTACTCCATGAATGCGAATAATCTCTTTGAAATATAATTCAGCAATATGAGATGCATCGTTGGTCTTGCGACATGGCACAAAATGAGCCATTTTAGAGAACCGATCGACGACGACCATGATAGCATCTTTTCCTCTTTGAGTTCTTGGTAGAGCCACAATGAAATCCATGCTAACATCTTCCCAGGGCTGCAATGGTACTGGAAGTGGAGTATACAAACCTTGATGGAAATGGCTTTTTGATCTTTGACAAGTTGCACACCTTGAGATGATAGCATGCACATCTCCACTCATCTTTGGCCAATAGAAATGCTCTTGAAGAACCTCAAGAGTTTTGTTAATACCAAAATGACCAGCCAATCTTCCACCATGCGCCTCTCGAATCAGCAATTCGCGAAAAGAACTCTTCGGCACACATAATCAATTTCCTTTAAAAAGAAACCCATCTTGCAAAGAATATGTACCTTGAACTCCCCGCTTGCAATTGTTGATGATGGATGAGAACTCCGCATCTTCAGAATAGAGTTCTTTCATTGATTGAAATCCAAGAATCCTAGAGTCCAGAACAGCAAGCATAGAATATCTTCTTGATAAAGCATCTGCTACAACATTTGTGTGGCCATGTTTATATTTTGAGACAAAAGAAAAGGATTGAAGAAATTCTACCCATTTTGCATGTCTCGAATTAAGCTTGCATTGGCCGCTAATAAACTTAAGCGCCTCATGATCAGAATGAAGGACAAATTGCTTTGGCCTCAAATAATGACTCCAATGATCAAGAGCTCGAATAATGGCATAGAACTCTTTGTCATAAGTTGAATAATTCCTCTTGGAATCGGTTAACTTCTCGCTGAAATATGCCAATGGTTTTTGTGCTTGGACAAGAACAGCGCCAATACCAACTCCGCTTGCATCACACTCAACTTCAAATACTTTATCAAAATCAGGAAGTGCAAGAATAGGGGACTCACAAAGTTTCTGCTTGATTACCTCAAAGGCGTTATGAGCAGCCTTTGTCCATTCAAAAGCACCCTTCTTCATGCATTCAGTTATAGGAGCCATGACGGTACTAAAGTTTTTGACAAAACGTCGATAGAAAGAAACAAGGCCATGAAAACTTCTTACATCAGACATGGACTTCGGAACCGGCCAAGTCTTCATAGCCTCCACCTTGGCTTGATCAACAGATATTCCATCTTTGGAAACTACATAACCAAGAAACACAATGCTTGGAGAGAAGAACTCACATTTCTCCATTTTAGCATATAGTTTTCGTTCTCTCAAGACATGAAAGACCTGTTTTAAATGAGAGATATGCTCCTCCTCGTTCCTACTATAAACAAGAATATCTTCGAAATAAACAACGACAAATTGACCAATAAAGGAACGAAGAACCTCGTTCATAAGTCTCATGAAGGTACTCAGAGCGTTAGATAATCCGAATGGCATAACCAACCACTCATAAAGGCCTCCCTTGGTCTTGAAAGCCGTCTTCCATTCATCACCTTCTCGCATTCTGATTTGATGATAACCACTCCGCAAATCTATCTTTGAAAACACAAAAGAACCATATAATTCATCAAGCATATCATCAAGTCTAGGTATAGGGTACCTACACTTAATGGTGATGTTGTTGATGGCCCGGCTATCAACACACATTCGGTATGTACCATCCTTCTTAGGTACAAGTAGAGCCGGAACAGAACATGGACTCATACTTTCTCGAACGTATCCTTTGACGATAAGTTCATCGACTTGTCTTTGCAACTCCTTAGTTTCCTCTGGATTGCATCGATAAGCTGGCTTGTTTGGTAGTGGAGCACCGGGGATCAAATCGATTTGATGCTCAATACCTCTTATGGGAGGTAATCCAGGGGGCAAATCCTCTAGGAACACATCTGCAAATTCTTTCAACAAGCAATGCATATTTGGATGTATGGGTCGCTCAATCACACTCTTTTTCTCGACCACAAGCAAAGCAAATACATTCTTTTGTTTGCTAATGGCTCTCTCAACCCGTGTCTCACTCAAGAATAGATTTTCCTTACAAGTGTTTCCCTCCCCAGGTTGATTATTATGTATTGAAGAAGGATTCAAGGGTAAAAGAGTGATGTATTTATGTTCCTTATGAAAAGAGTATGTGTTTTTTCGACCATCATGCGTAGCATTTATATCAAATTGCCACGGTCTACCCAATAACAAATGGCATGCCTCCATAGGAATCACATTACAAACAACCTGATCTCGATAATTCTTCCCAATTGAAAATGATATAAGAACTCGTTTGGTTACCTTGAGTTCATTCCCTTGATTGAGCCATTGGAGCTTGTATGGTTGATGATGTTTCATTGTTGGAAGCTTTAGCTTGTCGACAAGAGTTGTCGAAGCAACATTGGTGCAGCTCCCACCATTGATGATCACCGAACACACCTTTCCGTTAATAGTGCAACAGGTGTGAAATATATTCTCCCTTTGCTCTTTATCAGGAGAAACTTCAACATGCAATGCTCTTCGGATGATCAACAGCTCGCCATCATCGGCTTTCTCCACAACTTCTTCTTCCCGATCAGATTCAGAAATATTTTCGTCTTGATTGCCCTCAGCCTCTTGAAGCGATGAATTGATCTCCTCAATTTCTTGAAGAGTCATAACTCTCCGATTTGGACAATTTGCTTGTAAATGCCCAAAACCATGGCACTTAAAGCATTTCCTTGCATCGCCTTCAAACTTCTTTTGCACTTCTTTGGAAGGCTCTGCAATTTTTCCCTTGTTTTTGTCTTTTGTCGACGTACTCTCGCCTTTGCTTGACGAAGCACCCTTAAAATAGGATGTCGCCTTTGTTGAGGTTCTGAAGGAAAACCTCTTGCTCTTCAATTGTTTTTCGACTTTTATGGCTAATTTGCATATGTCTTCAAAAGACCAATAAGGTTGAAGTTCAACCATGTCAGCAATTTCTCGATTCATGCCGCCAAGGAAACGAGCGATAGTTTGCTCAGGAACTTCTGGAACTTCACTCCTCATTTTGAGTTGTTCAAACTCACGAATGTATTCTTCAACACTCATCCCTTGTTGTCTTAGGGAATTCAATTTGAGGAATAGATTTTGCTTATAGTTGTCGGGCAAGAACCTCTTCTTCATCAACTTCTTGAGTTTTTTCCCAAAACTTGATTCGGCCTTTTCCTTCCCTTGCTCGTTGATGCTTTAGATTCTCCCACCATAGAGAAGCATATTTTGTCAGCTTTAGGATAGCAACCTTACATTTCTTCTCATCCGAATAGGACTTGAAGTCAAAAATTCGTTCGGTTTTGTGTAGCCAATCCACAAAGTCGTCCGGATTGAGATTTCCGTCAAACTCAGGGACCTCCACTTTAATGTCTCTTTCATCCTCCTTATGCCTCCCTCTTCGTCTGCATCTTCGAATTTGAGATTCAGACTCACTTGTGTGCAGAATCGTTCGGTTGTCTCCAGTGGACTCGGAATCGCCATCAGAATTTTGATGAGATTCAGAATCGTCACGTCGTTGTCGTTCATTGGGACGTCTTCCTAGCCGTCCTTGTCTCGCCGGATTCTCTAGAAGATTGAGGACTCGCTCCATTTGTAGTTGAAGATTTTCGATTGCGCGATCTCGCCTTTCATTGTGCGCTTGCTCCAAAGTCAAGCCTCTTGGAACTTTATCATCCATAAGGAATTTGTAATAGAAGAAACAAAGGAATCACTCAAATGAGTTGAACCTTGAGCTCTGATACCAATATTGATGCGTGATGGGGTGAGTGATTCCGGAAATGAAATTTTTCAGAGGAGATTTTTGTGGTTAAGTGTATGGAGTAGTGTATATGGTAAACAAAACAAAAAGGAATAAGCAAAGATAGAACGATCTCCTTCCAAGGTATAAAGGCCACGCCACCGACCGAGGATGAGGATCGAGATCTACGAAGTTCACCACCAAGGCCTAAAGCTTCCACCAGCCAAGGATAAAGGACTTCGGGATAGGAGAAGCTCACCACCAAGGCCTAAAGATTCCACCAGCCAAGGATAAAGGGCTTCTTGGCTCACCACCAAGGAGTGATCTACGCTCCAAGGATAAAGAAACCGAAAGGAGTTATCCACCCTCCGAAGGAGTTCACTCAAGCAGAGGAAAGCTCACCATTTCATTCATAAAACTCGTATCTCGCATACATTGGATAGTTTCCCCTGTTTATAGGAGGATTTTAGCATTAGGAAATATTAAAAACAGACTTTAATGACCTAGAAACTTAAACCTTCGACTCTTGAACTGCATAACAATAAATACACCTAGGAACTTATGAAATGTAATTAGTAGTACGAGAACTTGCATTCTTGAACTTTTAGCTTTCCATATTCTTGAACTGTTGGCCTTCCGCATTCTTCGACTGCATTCGTAACCTTTAGCCTTCCCAAAATTCGAGCTCATCCCTTGACCAAAAACAAATTCTCCTGAAACTTCATCAATTGGTCATGCTAGACGTCTAAAATGGCCTCCCATTGCTAGTTATCGACGTACCACAAAATATCGATAAGTAATTAACATTATTCATTCAAAATGATCCATCGAAGCACATAATGCCCAATTTCTTTATTGCCTTGGATAAGCATCGATGGTTCTGAGTTGGTCGATGGACTTACGTTGGATGATCCCGCATCATCCTAGCAAAAAAAGGCCTTTACCTGAGGATCAACCGCAGAGGTAAGGAAATCTAGAACCCACTTGTCGATAAGAGTTATGTTTGTTGGAGAGGTGTCGATCTTTAATCTTGGATATGACCAAATAGCCTTTGTCCAACCGCATAATGTGAACAGATGCTCTGCCGTTTCTGGATTTTGGTTGCAAATCGAGCATATCGGATCAAGTATCATATTCCTCTTGAATAGACTTTCTTTGGTAGTGAGAGCATTGTTACATATACTCTATACTAAGAATCTGACTTTACGATTAGTCTGAAGCTTCCAAATTTCATGCCATAATGATTTTAGGATCTAGTAGGAAGTGGTACGTTGCATTTCTGATGGATTTCTTTTGTGATCTCGGAGCCTATTATAGTCACTCTTTATTGTATAGGTTCCTGATCTATTTGCCATCCAAAGTAATTTATCAGGTTCCAAAGTTAAACTAAGAGGAGTCGCTAATATTTCTTTTACCACGCTCTCACCATGTTAATTTTCTAAGCATCCCACTCTTTGGTGGTTTGGTCTATCAATTCAACTACCATTTGTGGCTCATTTCTATTTGATGGATCGCCAATCTTGCCCAGGGTTAACCATCGATCCTCTCTAATCCTTATTTTTCCCCATCTCCTACTTCCCACTTAGTTGCACTTTCAATCACAACCCTACCCATCAAAATTTACTTTGCTATCCCAAAGACGGTCTCTAACCTTTGTTTGCACTCCATAAGTTATCTCTTGGAAAGTATAAGCTCTTCAATATTCTGCTCTATAAGGCATTTGGGGCTTGAATTAGCCTCCATGCTTGTCTTCCTAGCAAGGCTTTATTAAAGTCTATAAGATCTCTAATGCCAAGGCTTCCACAGTCCTTTTGGGTTTTCAGAGAGTCCTAATTCTTCCGATGAACACATTTCTTTGCTGAATTTTGTTTCCACCAGAAGTTGGATATTCACCGTTCTATTGCTCGACAAATAGATATTGGGATTTTGAAAATTGACATAGCATATTGTGGCAAAGCTTAGACTACCGTCTTAATAAGAATCTCTTTCCCTGCCTTGGATATGAGTTTTTCTTTCCAATCCTCTAATTTCCTTATCTACTCGAGCATGGACCCAAGCAAACATTTGTTTTTTTGGTCTGGCTCCAATCTGAAGGTATTCCAAGATATTTCCTTGGTTTTTCCATGATGGAAACCTTTAATTCAGTTGCTAGATTTGATTTCAAGAGTCGAGGGCACCCCTTACTAAAGAAGATCCCTGACTTGTTGAGATTGATGGCTTGACTCGAGGCAAAACAATAGTGGTTTAGGATATTGGCCAGGTTCTGGCCTCAATAATTGAACACTTTTAGGAAGAAAATAACTTCATCAACATATAGGAAATGTGACAAAGTGGGGCATGTTATGTTTAGTCGGATACCCTTAATGGTTTGGTCTTCAACTACTTTGTTCATTAGGGAAGAAAGAGCATTTGCCATAAGGATAAGAAGATAGGAGGATAGCGGGTCCCCTTGTCCGATACCTTGGGATGGCCTAAAAGGAGTGCAAAGGTCCCCATTCACTCTTACACTAAATGAGACTGAGGAGATGCATTGTTTAACTAAGGATACCCATTTTCCACTAAATCCCAATTTCAACATATAATCGCATAAGAAATTCCATTCCACCCTGTCATAAGTTTTTGGCATGTCAAGTTTAAGTATTGCCTGGAAATTCCTCTTCCTTTTCCTCACTATGGAGGACCTCTTGAACAATGAAGATATTACCTAGGATTTGACGGCCACTAATAAAGACACTTTGTTCTTGGGAGATTAGGTTTGGGAGGAGGGGTTTTAGTCTGTTTGCCATAACTTTAGTAGTGATTTTATAACTGAAATTGCAAAAACTAATAGGCCTGTATTGAATTATGCTTTCGGGATTTGCTACTTTAGGGATAAGAGTGATATGGGTCTTATTTAGCTCAGGATTGAGGGTACCTTGGCTGAAAAGGGAGTTGACCATTCTGAATATGTCTTCATGAACCACTAACCATTGGCTTTGATAAAATAATCCATTTAGTCCATCTGGTCCTAGTGCTTTAGTAGCTCCCAATTGGAAGACTGCATCTCTAACTTCTTTGTTGGAGATAGGCTTGATTAGGTTCTCATTCATTTCATCATTTACTACTTGCACGCACTGATCGAGAATAGGTTGATAATTCCTCTCACCCACCGTGGTATATAATGATTGATAAAAAAAACTTGACATGTTGCTTAATGGTTGAGGGCTCTTGGCTCCATGTAGTGTCATCAATCCGTAACATAGATACATTGTTCCTAATTCTTCTTTGAACCATCGTGGCGTGAAAAAAATTCGTATTTTGATCGCCCCATTTCAACCACTTGATTCGTGACTGCATGCACCAATACATCTCTTCTTGTCTCCAAAGGCCTTCAATTTTCTCTACCACATTTATGTACTCCTCTTTGTCGGAATGTCGATCTTCCTTGTCAGTCAACTCCACTAATCTCTTCCTTAGTGTTCTTTTTGTCGGGACATATTTTGGAATTTTCCTTTACTTAATTTAGCAAGATTAGCTGCAACTCTCTTCACTCTTCCAGCAAAATTTACTTGGTTGATGCTGTTTTTCCCTCAAGTCTCTTGGATTACGTTTGTACATTCATTTTCTTCAAGCCAGTATGCCTCGAATTTGAACTCCTTATTTCTTTTCACTGTATTTGGTTCCAATGCAAGTAGTAAGGGGATGTGATCCGAGCCTATCGCAGGTAGAGCAAAAACCCCCGTGTTTGGGAATTGTACCCTCCATGCCCAATTGCATAAAGCCTTATCTAGCCTTTTCTTTACTAACTCATCTCCTTCCCGATTATTAGTCCAGGTGAATTTTCAGCCCTTACTTTCCATGTCCATTAATGAACATGAGTCCATGAAAGCATGAAAAGCCACTATTCTATATCTATCCACCTCCTTTCTTCTAAGTTTTTCCCAATGATAAAGAACTTCATTAAAGTCTTTGATGCAAAGCTAATGGAGGTTGTTGGAAGAGTTGATTGAGTTGAGCATTTGCCATAGACATAATATCTCCTGGAAAGATGTGGACGCATGTAGGAATGATATTCTCATTTGATCACCACTGCTAAAAACTTTACTTTTTACATTGATAATCTCCTTGAAGCACGCCAGAACTTCCACTTGTACTTTATCATCCCACATAAGAATTAGTTCCCCCGCAATTTCAATTGGATTGATTATAGTAGAATAACTAAACTTTAGTTTCTTTCGTACTCGATTTACCTTGCTTTCTTTATTCTTGGTTTTCATGAGGAACATCAAGTTAGGCCTCTCTCGAGCCACTAAGGCTCTAAGGTGCTGAATTGTCAAGGGTGTGCCCAAACCCGGACAGTTCTAGCATAGGATCTTCATATATATCTTGGTGGCTTATTAGGGCTAGCCACCAAAGGCCTTTCCTTGACCCCTTCCCATGATTAGATCGGGTGTCCAATACGTTTTCCTTATCAAGAAGCTGAATTGAAGATCTTTTCTCATAAGGGTTAACCCTTCTTTGTTTTTTTGTCACTAGGGTTTTGAGTATGTTCTTGTTTTTCTTCAGGTATTCAGCCCTCTTACCCTCCTTAGTTAAAGAAAGAAGCTGGGTTTGCTTAGGCTAGAGGTGTTAAAATGGGTCATAAACCCATATATGACCCATTTAAATCATAAATTGGTCATAAATGGGTCACTTGTTTTTTTACAAAAAGTAGTTAAATGGGTTTCACAATTAAAGGTTTAAGATAGGTGGGTCTTAAGTGGGTTTTAAATGAGTTGGGTGGAGAACCCATTTTCAACAAAAACCTTATAATCTCTATCTTCCCTCTTTAACTTTACAATTTTTTTTTTTTTTTTTGTAAAAATCGAAATTATAATTTTTTTTTCTTTCCTTTTATTTCTTTCTCCTTCCTCATTCCGGTTGCTGACACGGCGATGGCTGGCGACCAGCCAGGCGAGCCTTGAGCTCGCCAGATCTGGCGAGGCAGAGGCCTCCCTGATGCTTGGCGAGGCTCGAGCCTGGCCGATCTGGCGAGATTCGAGCTCGTCAGCGTCGGGCGAGGCTCGAGCCTCGCCAATTCCGGCGAGGGGCGAGCTCGAGCTCGCCTGTGGCCGGTCACTGGCCGTTGTCGTGGCTAGCGGCTGGCCAAAGAAGAAGAAGAAGGAGAAGAAAAAAGAAAAAAAGAAAAAAGAAAAAAGAAAAAGAAAAGCATATTTAAAAAATAAAATAAAAATAATTAAAAAATTAATTTTTTAAAAAAATAATTAAAATTCGATTTTTCAAATAATTATTTTAAAAATTATAAAAATTATCCATTAAGTTTGTGTTGTATAAAACTATTTTAGTAATATAATTTAAAAAAATTTCCATTAAGAAATAAGCTTGGAAGTATTTTAGTAATATAATCTTAAAAAAAAAACATAGGAATAAGTTTTTATAAATTTGGTTAAATATGAAAATATTTTATTAATATGGGTTGGGTCGGGTATGGGTCAGAAGATTTACATTATGCATAAATGGGTCATAAATTGGTTAATGGGTCAATTTAGGTCGGACCATTAATGACCCGACCCAAACCCCACCCAATCCACTCGTTTAATGGCTCTAGCTGAGGCCTCTTCCCCTTATTTGGGGAGACGTGTTCAGCCATCCATACGTCTTCCCCTGGTTTATTTGTTGGAGCAATGGGTAAGATTATGGCTAAGCATTTGATTCATCAACAAATGGCCTTGAGTTCCCCCCTCTCGAGGCTTCATCATTAGGTGGCACGGGGGCGTCATGCACCACTTCCTCCTCCTTAGGTTATTGATCAATTTACCCATCGTTGGTCCTACATGAAGTGGTTGGCCCTCGTCAGCCCCAAGCAAGGCCTCATTGGCCTCAGGTGAGGGTTGATGACCCTTGCTGGGCACAGGACAAGGCACTTAGATCTAGGTGATGCCGGTTCTTGCCTAGGCCTAGCAAGGTCTCATTGGCCCTCACATGGGGCCGGCGAGACCTCGCCCAAGGCTAGTGAAGCTCGCCGGCCCCAAGTGGCAACGAGCATTGCACAAATCTAGGTGGGCACCCATGATCTAGTGGGCGTGGTTGCTAGCCCTAGGTGAGGGTCAGCGTTGCCCAGATCTAGGCGCCCGAGCCCGAGCCTAGCGAGGGTTGCTTTTCGTCGCCTAGGTTAGCGAGGCTTTGTCAAGGGCTAGCGACGGCCGACCACCCTTGCTTAGGGCTGGCGACCTCTGCTGGCCCCTCTAGCAATGGGTGGTAGCGGTAGCAGCCTATCGGTGAGGCCCTGCCCTTGTCTTCTTCTTTTTTCTTTTCAAGTTTGCTTTTTTAAATAAAATTTTAGCTTTTTTATTTATTAATCTAATATAAATAATATTTGGATAAAAAATAATTTAAAAAATGCCACGTAGGAAGAAGAAATTAATTTAAAAATGTCATATCAACATTTTCTATTAAACTTCTTACCTTTACCAAAAAAAAAAAAAAATTATGTTAAACAAGTTAATAGTTTTAACAAAAAGACTTGATTAGATCAATTTGACAAATTTTAAGATTTGATTGCACTTTTTGTAAGTTTTAAGACTCAATTGCACTTTCGCGACAAGTTTTAGGACTTGTAGTGTACGTAACTCTTTATTTCTTTTCTTTTTTCTTTTTTCCTTTTTTTGCCCCATTAGGTGCTATTTGAGGGTTTCTCGCTTTAAGTAATAACGAAACTCCAAAATGATTCAGTCACAAATATTAAAAAAAAAAAAAAATGGATTGAAAGACAAATTTAAAGCCCCTGATTTTACCTTTATTTCCATGGGTTTTGCTCATCGCCATCATCATTAGTCAATGCAATTTGAATCATGCTGTCATTTGTATGGGAGACTCTTCAACTTGAAGAAAAAACAAAAAAATGTGGCATGAGATGAACATAAGATAACTCAAAAATCTGGAAAGGAACTATCAATTACTCCTGATTAAGAATTATCTTTCGTACATAATAAATAACTATAAGAGTGATCCGACAAACAAAATAACATGCACACCTACCCAAGAACAACCAAAAAATGAACAAACAAGACAAGAATCGAGATACTTCACTTTCCTACTCTCAGAAATTAGTGACCCTTTCGATGATTAAGCCAGAAATAAGGGAGAAACCTAATCACCAGTGATTGTGACTTATTGGTAGAGGCTGATGTTCTTCAAAAGTGAGGTCACAAGATCGAAACCATTCGTGATGGTAGTACGTGTATTTCGTTACGTGTGATGGGTTCGGACCTTTGGCACCTTGATGGGGTTACTAGTGATGAGGCCTGCCTACTTCCATGGGTGGTGCTGAGTGACAACCTTCTCGGAGTAAAAGTATCTCATAGCAAACACAGAGTCAACGTAACATCCAAAAGAGTAGCTTCGGCCATTGATCCTCCCTCTCCGCCCCGCTCCTGGACAGGAAAAATAATATGTAGGATTGCTAAAAATGTAGTCAAGACATGGATTAGGTATTTGAATGGGAAAAAAGAAGAAGATGAACTTTAATCTTTTGACCCGGCAATCAGTTTGTAAATGGGTTTTGATGGGCAGGGTTCATTCAGAATATAGCTGCCATATTCGCATATTCAAAATCTTTGTTTTCAATCCATTCTTCCGTCTGTACAATAGCTGTTATCGGAAGAAAGAAAGCTTCGTATTCTAAATATTGACCTGAACATGCTGAAGGATATCATATAATGGATTCAGATATTAATACAGATTATCATCATAGCATTTTTGTTTTTGGTTAGATAAGGCCTACATCACAGTTACCGAAAGCAATTTTGTACTTAAGAGTTGAAAGTAGAAATTTTTTGTTGACCATGAATATATTTCACATATAATTCTCCTAAATAGTGCCAAACAACGAAAATGGGGAAAATATTTCCGTAAAGCTAACTTTTCGTAAAATAGACCCACTTCTAAAGCTATTGGCAAATGATACTGGATATCCACGATCGAAACTTAGACTCACCCTTGCACAGGCCTTAATCAAGTTTAAATGACAAACGAGTGCTGATGTAACTGTGAGTACGTCCTGTGTATCAGCAGCCATCCTCTCTTCGTCCTTTTTGCGCTTTCTCTTCGTAACTAAGCCTCATTTTCTGTTTTGTAAGGGTTGAACAACTATTTGCTGATAGAGACAAACATGAGCTCTTATCAAGGGCTAAGCCATTTTCTCCCTCTCGGTTTACTGTTCACAAATGCTCTCTGGAGGCCGACTCTTGCACTGTCCCGGCGTTCTGGTTTGCTGCTGTTTCCCGGAGCTTTGACCAGTGGTCGGGGCTGATTTTTGAAGGGAAGGACCTCCTATTAGCTTTCTTCAAAACCCCCACAAAGTTTTCCTGGGTTGGTCCGTTGTTGCTGTTCCAGCCGTTGTTTGCTGCCTTGCCTTTGCTGCTGTGGGATGCTGCCTTTGCTGACGGCCTTTTAGTTTGCCTTGGTGGCGTTGCTTTCCTTGTCTTTGCCGGTTTGTTTCGGCTTCCTTGTTTGTTTTCTGCTGTTTTCTGATTCTTTTTACTTCGGCTCCCTTTCACTCATTTTGCCTCTCCGCATTATGAGTGAAAGTTTTTGGCGCTGGATCTTTTGTATATTTGACTAAAGCTCAATATATTCTTACCTTACCAAAAACAAAAAAAAAACAACTATCTGCTGATGACAAGAACTAAACTCACCCCATTCTATCAGGACTGAAGCATCTTCTTATAATCCAGGAAATTCCCATGGAAAAGGCGCCCCCTTGCCTTGAGAAACCACCCAGACTCGTCCACACTTGCAGATGCTCGTCGTGACTTACCTGCAAATCAAGGTGACAAGAGGGCTATTAGCTGTGAAAATGATCCATCGTTGGTCAAATTGAAGTATTGTGGCAAGAAACTCAATCTCCCATCATTATTCCTCCTTGGAACAAGACCAGAATTTGAATTAGCACCTCAACCGCATCTAAATCCTATGATTGGGGATAGTAAAAAACACAATCTTACTCATTTATCTATCCTTAGACAAAAAACTAACAATTTCCAAAGATAAATCGCTGGTCATTAAAGTAGAACTTAAAGTCCACATTTATAGAGGAAAAAAGGTCCACATTAATTATGTGCAAAGCACAATAGGCACAGATACCCGAACTACTTTGATTAGGCTGGCATAATTGTTCCCAATATTTCGCAAGTTGGAATGATTAGATTGGTTTCTGTTCCATTGTAAGTTAGATATATGATGACAGAGGCTCCCTGTAACCGTGATCTATATTTTCAATGGAAAGAGTAGATTCTGACAAGTTCAATCAGTGCAATAACAATAACAAGCAAATTGAAAAAGTAATCTAAGTCATAGGGTGGAAAAAATGAGTTAAACTTACCAAATAATTGGAAACCTTGTGAGCTCAAAGGTAATTTTGGCAAATACTACTGTACTTTTCTGACCACCTAATTATATGGTCAAAGCATCATGTTATATGTGCGATAACATGCAAAAGGTCTTGGAGAAAGTACACAGTGCATCACGCCCCGAATCTCGAGTGTGCGCACATCTCTCGGTGGTCGATAAAATTTGCGACGTCCCAAGACGCGTAGCCGACCCATTCATTTTAATGCACATGCGGAAGCGAATAAACAAATCCCCAGACAACGCTCAATTGGGATAGAAAAGCAAGATACAATTTTTTCACAAAACACTTTTCATAAACAAGCTGAGTTTATATACAACACTAGTCTATAACAAACGTCTACTCCAAAAAGAAGAGCCACCGAGCTAACTAGGCACAAGACTCCTCAGCTAAGACCTCTGAGACATCTGAGAGTTCTAGGTCTTCCATGACACTATCAGGGATGTCGGTGTCGAGGGGGCCAACCATTTCCTCACCCTCAACAGCGGGTGTGTCGAAACCATCCAGGGGGCCCTCCTGTTCTCTGTTAGGCCCATGGCGATACCACGCCTTGAATTGATGAGGTACCCACTCTGGTAGACCCTCATCGACCATGATCGTGCTCACCACGAGCTCACGAAGCCAGGAAGTCCCGGGGACAGGGAAAAAGGTACTCTGCTCACTAAACCCCCTCGGCTACCCAAAATGTACTGGGGGAACCGCCATCTACGAACTTGAAAAGATTGAGCCCACGACGGTGTGAGACAATGTCTCAGTAAGTTCACCCCCTAAACCCCGACTAGGATGGAAATACGCCTAGAGGTAATCTAACCACATCACATAAGACTTACCTCGCTTCAGTTCCTTCTTGCATGTCAGTACAGTTCATATCACATATAATTGCATTAAAAGCACTCATCAATCAGGATGTCTCAACTTATAACCTAAACAATTACAGGGGTCCCGACTATAAGGCCAAATCATTATGACATGTCCCATTCCGTGCTACACAATTTTGTTCCATAATCAGGCGAGTCATTTTCAATCAATTATGCGTCCCAATTGATTACGACCCAACAGCCACGGCTGACTCAACAGTCAGCGGTTTTCCAGCGTAGCCGAGCGTTGTCTCGCACCATCTAGCACGGCAACGTCTATATCTAGACGTCATTCCATATAGGAGCATCAGCCTAGCCTCCACTGCGATTGGCATCCGTTGGCTTGGGGCATTCCCGAAGGAGCATCATCTGGCTCCAAAGGCTCGTGATGGGTTCTCATATCATTCATGCACCCATCTAATCCCGGCCAAGATATTGTGCTTTGCACTCAAATGTCCCAATTAAAATAATGTACTTGGCCCATTTTTACCGTATTAAAAACACATAGTAAAATAATCGTGTGTGGGTACACGGTCAATTTGAACCAGAAAAAATGATATCATTCATTTCAAAATCCCACTGTTTGATGTAGTCTTTAAAAACATTTTCGGTGTCAAAACCTGACACCCGATATTTTTTAATTAAATACCAAAATTTCATAATTTTAAAATAAATACTCAAAATCACAATCATCACTCAATTTGCACAAATTAACATTCAATTGCATAAAGGGGCCTGGCTTCATTGGACATGGACTCGGGACAACGAAGACGGGCGGACGGGCGCGCGGGCGTGCGTGAGCTCGGGCAGCACTTGGCTGCTCAGACAGCAGGGGGCGGTCAACGAGTTGCAGGGCTAGTCTCTCTGGTTTTCTTGAGCTCAAATGACACAACAATGGGGAAAGCAAGCCAAGGGAAGAAGAAGAAGAGCTCAGTTGAGGGGGGGGGGCTAAAATGCCTCAAAAGTCTTTGCAAAATATTCCAAATACTCATCACACATACCCAACCATGTCCAGCCCTATCCTCTGCCCAATTTCCTCACTCAAACTTCTCTTAGTAGCCTCCCAAGTGTGCTGAAAAGTTGCAGACCACCAAGGCTACGAATTTGTAACATTTCTCCTCCAAATTCAACTCAAATCTTCTCCAATTAGGCTCAAATCAAAGGCTAAAATGTCAAGGAGGATGTCCACACTTAATTCAACATTTTTCCTTGTCAATTAGTCTAACATGAATGCCAAAAATGCAACAAAAAACGGTCCTCTAATTTTCCTTGTCCAAAATAGCCCTACTTTGAATTTTTGCCGAAAACTCGGGTTTGCAGAAAAATCTTCGGAGGATGAGTTGACGTTCCTAAAATAGATTGTAACATGACAGAACTATCGAGTTCAATTTCACTGTTAATTTCAATCGGACGCGATTTTAGCGTGACCTAACCTATTGGGTAGCTTTTAGGAATTTTTAGCGCATTTGACCCGTGATCAATTATTTTCGATCCACATTGTACATCTTCGACTCATTGGCAACTCTCGGTTGTCGTGAAAATCTTGAGATTTCAAATATGGACACATGGTACAGAAATGACTGAAAAATCAGTTTAGTGTCGTTCGACTAGAATTTTGCAATTAGGTGGAATCACTCACACTTTAATCACATACCTAAGTTGAAATGACCTATCTCCGATCTCTGATCGATTTTGACAGTGCCGTATTGACCCTTGCAAATTAACATGGTTGAACAGTTGATTTCTGGTCGAATTCTCAAGTCTATTGCGTTTAGATTCCTTAACGGCTTTACTTGATGGATTAGTTATCTCATGAGTGATCATCTCAGAAAAAAAAAGACTATAGGCGTGTTGATGAAAATCCCAACTCATTTAATTGAAAACAGAATCAGAAAATCAGGATGTCACACAGTGAACCACAATTCAGAGTACAAATTAACTAACCTCCAAGAGAGCTTCATAATGTCACACGAAATCTCTTCAACAAAAAAGTTTTATATGTGCACTAGTAGCAGAGAGGGATGAAATGTTGCAAACAACATACACATTGGTTGAAGCGCAAGATTCCCAGTTAGACCATAGGAACCCAAGTGAGGTCAAAGCTTTTGTTCTGGAACTCCCCAGAGGAAGAATGCCACATAAGAAGGTATTCGGATAAAATGACATGATGTATGAAAAAATCATACTCTGCGGTGGATACTCTCTGGTGGAGTAAATGCAAACAACCAATACTTTGAAGAACTGTACAAATTTGCCCCAAAGGTCACTACTGACAATGCAAACACAGAGGCATGTAGCATATCATTACTGTCTCAACCAAATAAACATGAGTATATTGGCTAAAAATTTCTAAAAGCTGTAAAGAATAGTTTTGAATCCAACAGAGATCAAGTCCCAAACAGAAGTGGTTTATGAATATTGATCCTATCATGAATTGGAGTTACATTGAATGCTTAGAGCCATGATCTACCCCAGACTGATTGCTCAATACTATGAAGGATCATCATTAACGGAAAGAAGGTTCTCAATTCTAAAGAAAACCATTTAAAAAAAATTGCATCCCCTTTCTTCACAATCATACCATAGCTTCCACATAACTAATTATGTTTTTAGATTTTGAGAGGTTACTCTTATTTGAATTCGGGTTTGTCATGGAGGAGGTTGGACCCAGTTCATGTGTTAACATGATCTTGTTGTTGTTGTTGGTGGTTTTTTTTTTTTTTTAATATATCATTGCAGAGCTTGCACCACTATATGATGGATTGCTCCATTACAGATCTGATGGTTAGTCTTATATGTGTATAGATAGCTACAAAAATAGAGTTAAAAAATATCTAGATTTGCAAATGGAAACTAGAATACAAAATTGAAATTTGCGAAGGGCAGTTACCAAATTATTTCGTCGCAAATACACCCTCTTTTAGCCATGAATAAATGACGTGAAAAAAATCAAACTATTAGCGGCTTAATTTTCATGGTGAAAAGCTATAAATATATTCAAACGGACTTTTAGTAGAGTTTGGCTAGTGAATATGGCAGGTGAAGGAATTCTCTAAAACCGTGCCTATCCCTGTTGCCTAGTGAGTCAAGGCATTGAATTGACACTTGCGTGACCAATTTGTCTAAAAAATCTTCGTTACCCAAAGTTTCGTATTTAAATTTGGGAATTGTGAAGATATTCATCATCCAACAACTCGACTAAAAGGAGAGGGAAAGGCATTTTCAATAGAAGCACTTAGGACTTCAACCCTTTTTTCTGCAATTGGCTATGCAACTACTTCTTTTTGGTAGGCTTCTACTCCAATGGGGTATGCCACTATTCTTGAAGGATAGGCAAGAAAGACTCCTTCTCCATGATAGGCGGCACCAACTACTCCTTATCCAACTGCAACTCCAACGGGCTCATCAGGAGAAGAGATTTCAAAAGACAAAGGCAGAAAGCCTGGAAGGAAACAATAAAGATGCTACTAGAAATATATTCGGGGAAGCTAGAACTCAAACTACAAGAAAGGAAACTGGCTTGCTTGCTCACATGCTATTAGCCCACCGACTTTATTGCTTTCCTAAAATCTTTTTTCAAAACAAACCCCCAATTTCTTGACTGAAAACACTCAAACTCAAAAAGCCTTTCTGGCACTGGGCATTGTTCCTAATTCAATTCCCTTTCTGCCGGGTGTGAGATCGTATGAGCTCCTCTCTTATAGTAGAGTAGCCGCCCTCCGTGGGAAATACCAAAACTAGCTCCTACTCCCACTCTATCAATTGCAGCGGTTAGGCCTTTTCCTAATGTCCTTTTAAGGCACCAAGAGCGCGATCACTATTCCTTATTGCCGAAAGACAGATCTCAGTACTCGTCTTAGTGCCCGGTATTCGGAGATAGGGAACTTTCCTTCTCTATAAAAAAAGGGATTTCCCGGTCTTCACTCTTCTCTTTTAGTAGAAATTCTGAAACAGCTGAATATAGTAACGAATCCTGCTAACAGCAGAAAGAGAGCTACGCCTTTTCTTCCTATTTCTATATAACACATAATTCGTGAAAGAAAGGAAAGACAGGGAATCCTACTCAATCTCGCTGAGAAGGACACAGACTACCAGCCTATGCCGACAAGAGCTCCTTTTCTTTATCAGAAAATCTCTCTTTCTTCTTCAATTGAATTGCCCGCTACGCCCCTTCTGCTACTTTCTTTCACTTTCTTTCCTTGCTAGGTTTCTTTCCTTGCTAGTTACAGAAATATGGGAAATATTTGGGGATGCATTCTGATTGGGGTAGATCCTGAAAATACATGTTTAGTTGGATACAAGGCAAGGTGAACTCTAAACTTGAGGGCTGGAAAGAGCTGCTATTGTCGAAGGGAGGAAAGGAAATCCTTCTCAAGTCCGTTGTCCAGGCCATTCCGCAATACGCTATGTCTATCTTTAAAATTCCTAGATCACTATGTCAAAAGATTGAACAGCAAATTTCCAACTTCTGGTGGAAAAATGACAAAAGAAAGGCTGGTGTTCATTGGGCAAGCTGGGAGTTACTAAAAACAAGCAAAGTGAAAGGGGGATTAGGGTTTCGTGATCTGTTAGCTTTTAACAAGGCGCTGCTTGGTAAACAAGCATGACGCTTACTTCAACAACCCCAATTGTTATGTTGTAGGCTGTTCAAAGGTCTCTATTTTAAGAAAAAATGATTTTTAGTCAGCTGATTATGGAACGAGGCCATCTTGGGGATGGCGTAGTATCCTTTTTGGCTGTGAAGCCATCCTATCTAAAGTCAGATGGTCGGTGGGTAATGGAGAACATATTAAAATTAGAGAGCATAACTGGTTACCACATGGCCCTATTGGTGGTCCCGCTACAAGAGAGGATACCGAGATGGTGGCAGGTCTTATTGACCCAATCCAACATACATGGAATGCTCCTCTCCTATTAGAATTATTCGATAGCAGCATTGTGAAAGAAATAATCCAAATCCTACTTCGATCGTTACATACTAATGACAAGATAGTCTGGACAGCAACAAAGGATGGACACTACACGGTTAAAAGCAATTATTTGACCATTCTCAGCAGCACAGATACGCAGCAACACCAACGTGCATCATCATCATATCAACCTCCAAGCACACTATGGAAGAAAATATGGACAATCAACGCGGCATAGAAGATACGCATATTCCTATGGGCAGCATGTCAGAATGCTCTACCTACAAGGGCCAAACTCTTCTCTCGGCACATCATCACTGACCCCACATGCGAACTATGCAACCACAACACCCCTGAAACACTGGAACACTTATTTTTCTACTGTCCTTGGATAGTAGGAATCTGGAATCACTTGCAGATCAACATCCCTGTTTCCCCTTACACTGTCCAGAGACTGGACTCGTGGCTCGCAGCAAGAGCAACAGAACAAAATCGCGTACCTACATTCCAAACGATAGCCCATGTCCCGTGGCAGATTTAGTGCTCGCGCAACAACTACATATTCCATTGCCTCCGTCCAAATCCAAACCGAGCAGTTGAGGATGCTTTAGCACAATCACGGATCCAAGCTCTTTCCTCTCAACATCATCAGCGATCAGGGGACTTGACAACATCGCACCCCACCGACAGGCAATCTCCATCCATCTGGACACCTCCGCCAAGGGGCTTCCTAAAATGCAATATAGATGCATCTCACCATCCGGGAAGTCATAAAGGTACGATCGCCTGTATTAGCAGAAACCATCAGGGGATTCTTAATGACATTTTCACGAGCGAAGTCACCGCAACATCAGCTTTCCAAGCTGAAGTACAGGCACTTGCTTTAGCTCTTCAACGACTGCTGCATTAGGACCTCAACAGGGCGAAGATCATCCTCGAAAGCGATTGCTTGGTCTTGGTTGACACCATCCACGCGAAATGACCACTGCTGTGGGAGGAACGAGCGATATTCGCAGAGATCAATTCTTTGCTGACTCTGTGCCCTAATCTGTGAATTCAATACTGCCGAAGAGGGGCGAACGGCGCCGCGGATTGGGCTGCTAAGGCCCATGGCCGCACTGAACTGGCCCACAACTGGAACCTTTTTACTCCCTTTTTGTTGCAAAGTTTGGCTGCCGTAGAAGCTATATCTTCAGGATGCAATACAAACTTCCTCTGTAATGTTGCTGAAACGTAATGAAAGTCCTTTTACTGACCAAAAAAAAAAAAAAATTAAAATGAATAGCTGAGATCCCTGGATAGTTAATAGGGGTCACTCTTTGGTGAACAAATTGGATGATTTCCCCGGTCACACGAATATTACTAAATGAAAATTACAAGTTCCTTTCAACAATCCCACAATTGACGAGCAAGCTATTCTTATGTGAATTCGATACATGTAAGAACCTTTTCATGGTGAGTGACACTTATCAAGGGGTCATTAAGTATAGTCGACGGATGATACAAATAGTTAAATGTTCAGCTTAATTGTGATAAACTTTATCTTTGAATCACATTCCCTCTCTATAAAAGGAAATTATGGAAATTAATATTGTCATAGTTCGGATACCTCATCAGATTGTTCGCTATCGCACAGTTAGGGGGAGAGGGGGCCATGTTTTGTTGGACACAAATTACGCAATCCCAAGATCTCCATAACCAAAACAAGAACATGCATAATTGAGAAGAAAGATTAACGCACCTATTTTGGAATCCATCTATCTTGAAGCGGAAGCGGAAACACAATGTTCCACACGCAAGTCCTTCTCCTCTATTGCCCTCCGTATCACTGGCTCAATGAGGCGGCCCCCTCACGTTTAGCGTTAGGTAAACGCCCCTTAGGTGAGGATACATGTGAGAATTAGGGTTAGAGGAGAGACTTGAGCACTATTTATAGAGTTTCCAGCTAGGCCCCCTCATTACAGGCCAGGCTCAACTTGGCCCACACTAGCCAGCCCATATTAGACTAATTAAGAAACCTTCTATCTCACCTTAGATCAATCCCCGTAAAACGGTAAATTACAATATCAATTAATGTAATTCACATTAGGAAAACTCTTACATTCTCCCACTTGGACTATATTAATTGAAATCGTACTGTATGTGCGCACATTGGTCTAGAGATAATTCTTAATAGTCAATCCTATCCCATAAAGTCTCAAACACCGAATTATGGCGGTAACTGCATGTATACACACAGAGCCTTCCATGGTCACGATTGTTCTCAACTCTATTAATATGGATCCAATATGGTAGTGTGTCAAATGGATAACATCTCTCATAGAGAGATCTCATTTGTCAGTCACCATTCTCTTACCTTAAGCGTCACAAAAACTTGTGCCACTAGAGAATGTTCATTCTCTTACCTTAAGCGTCACAAAAAACTTGTGCCACTAGAGAATGCATTTATGGTTCCATGAACCCACATATGTCTTGTCCTTACGGTTAACCATTCTTTATGTATAACAAGACATATGGACAAGGCTAATAACCGGATGCCCCTAGCCTGCACTCAAGGTTTATATAATACCTTGAGACTTTATCAATATGTATTCAACATAATAACAATGCATTCAAAAATACTTTATTAAATGCGAAAGTTGATACATATCAAACCGTTACAAATGTAACGAACACAGATGAAACATTTATCAAAGTAAAGCCAAAATAGCTCCCACTAAACAACATCATCTCATGATGCTCTTAGACCCATGCTAATGACATGTCGCTTAAAATACATATGGGCGTAGATCTTTAGTTAGTGGATCTACAACCATATCATCTGTGGAAATATAATCTATTTTTAAATGCACTGACACAAGGTACACCATTTAATTAGATTTTCTCAATATCTAAATAAGGACAATGTGATAGATTCAACCCATCACCCTTAACAACAGGAGCAATTCCTGGCTTGCAATAATGTATATTGAATATTTCCAATATACAATCAGCAAATGTCCTCCGAGAAAATCTAATATAATATGGCAAAAATAATCCTTACAGATCTTAGTACAAAATATATAAGATGCCTCAAGGTCATTACTTGTAAACAAAATATCATGTACATAGAGTATGAGAAAAATAAATTTCCTCCACTGACCTTGCAATATATTGAATTACCTTGTTCTCAATTAAACAAAATAACAACACTATGAAACTTTAATAATATTGCCTGGAAACTTGCTTAAGACCATGAATTAAGACTTTTCAGTCTACACACAAATTTACTTGAATCTGTTGCAAAATTCTCCAGTTACACTTATATATATTTTGTATCTCTTTGACGTAACTTCATATAAAAAATAAACTATCAATGTCACGTTCACTCTGAAAGAATTAGTTTATTTCTTTACTAACTATCCACCCCTCTTTCAGAGTAAAAATATTATTATACCTTTTTTTTTATGGCGTTTAATCACATACTTAATTAAGAACAATAAACGACATTTATATAAGTTGCTAAAACAACAATGTAATGGATATTGTAATCATGCTCTCACAAATAGACTATATAGTCTGATTGTATAACTAATCGTCTTTCCCTAACAAATCTCCTTAATAAAGCTATAACCACTTCTTTCTGCACTTGAGAGGTTTAAGAAATTTCATTATAAACTATATCAAGAATAATACCTTAAACCTCAACAAGTTTAGTCTATGGTACAGGAGATTCCATAATTATCTGTATAGATAAAGACAAAAACACAGTAACCCCCATCACACTATTATCTTTAATAGTTTGAGAGCAGCTATCCTCTACAATTACGTCGATCTTAAGAAATTTTAGAGTATGTGATTCCATAATTCTTGTATCTTCTTTAGGGTCATAAGATTAATACCTCTTTAACAATCTGGATAAGATACAAAATAATTTCGAGTGAATCTAAATTCCAACGTACTTAATATTGGATTAGATAACCTCACTCATGCATGACACCCCTAAATTTAATATGATTCAGGTAATCTATGCCCAATCTATAACTCAAAAGAAGTTTATAAAACAACTTTGATAAGGACATTCTTTATCTCGGTCAATTTTACTTCCACAATAATCTATAGAAGTCTTTAGATAACCGTTAAGAGTAAATAGAAATTTTTTTGGAAACAATCCTTATATGAGATGTATATATCATTAGGACTTAAACACAATCTTTGCAGATATGTCATAATTTCAATATTATACAAAACATAATTTCAAGCAACTAAGGCTTCCATCATATTATAGCAGTGCAGTCCGCAGGCAAACCTCTTTTCAAGTGCTCCATAATGGAACGCTTTAGGAACAGTAAACAAATTTTATTGCATTCTCAAGCAATAAATCATATGTCCACAACTTAAAATTTGAAGCAATAAAAACCTCAATAATAGTGGAATTATTAATTACAGAAAAAGTGACTAAAATAACAAGCAATGTATATAATTAGCATCATGTGAGCACTGTGTAACTTGACAAACAAGTACACATCCAGAAAGTTACATGCATAATCATATAATCACCTTTGGGCAGAATACATGACATGCAATTGTACACTCCCCACATGATAGCGGTTATGAGAATATATTCCAATTTTTCGTGAATTCATCACCTTTGGGCATATGAATCACTAGAATTAGTCACTCCTCCACCATACTATCATGTATCCCTCCATGAACTAATACACAATCACCTCCTTTGAGAGTATGACTACACATTAGACTAGGAGACATCCCAATCAATATACGAGACCGAAATTTCTCAAACCCAATCAAGCGTACCACTTTGGCGGTCACTACTCAATTGAATCCTTGAAACTCTCTCATACCAGGGATATAAATTTTACACCTCACATACACCATATACATGTGATTTTAACTTTAGTGATAGGGGCAGTAAATCACCAAAATCACATATCATGCTAATTACACTGCTTTATTCATTAATAAAAATTAATCATACATATATATATAGCGAACTTGAAAAACAGATTCCAATGAGATCACCATTATAATGCTTATGTGATAACATACTTGTAACCCAACACTTATATTTCCAAAATCACAGAAAATATAAGAAACAATACGCAAAAATACACTAAAATACGCGTATTTAGGGCTTTGTATGTATTTTCACATCCATAAAATTATCAAACATGTAATATAAATACACCTCGATGTAGAGGATGAAGATACGAGTCCAACACTACTGACCACGCGCGAAAAATATATATAAATACAAATCTTCACAAACCCCATCATCCTAGTCGAACGAATTCGACATTGACTAGCAACTGCGGGCAAACTTACCACGGTAATAGAACAAAACCGTCAAGAGGAGAAAGTCAATTCCGAAATCAAAGACGGATGAGCAAAAGAGTGCGCGCGATGATTGACAGTTCATAATTCAAACGACAAGACGTGATGCAAAGAGTGGAGAAGAAAAACGAAGGTAACGCTAGAATGTAACTTAAAATTCTAGAACTTTTTCTATGTATAAACCCTAGAATTTCAAATTTAAAATTCTCACTCAATTCTCAACAAAATTATACAAATTATATATGGTTGGAAAGATCTCGACATGTAGAACAAAAACCCCATGGTTTCAGGATCATCCGAATTTGTGATTTTATTTTATTTTTATTGAACAAAAAATCTCGAAAATCACAAATTAGGGCAAAAAACTTATGCGTTCAAGTTCTAGGGTTATGGAGGCTCTGATACCACATGTTGGACGCAAATTGCGCAACCCCAAGATCTCCATAACCAGAACAAGAACATGCATAATTGAGTAGAAAGATTAACGCACCTGTTTTGGAATCCATCGATCTTGAAGCGGAAGCGGAAACACAATGTTCCACGCGCAAGTCCTTCTCCTCTATTGCCCTCCGTATCACTGGCTCAATGAGGCGGCCCCCTCACGTTTAGCGTTAGGTAAACGCCCCTTAGGTGAGGATACATGTGAGAATTAGGGTTAGAGGAGAGACTTGAGCACTATTTATAGAGTTTCCAGCTAGGCCCCCTCATTACGGGCCAGGCTCAACTCGGCCCACACTAGCCAGCCCATATTAGACTAATTAAGAAACCTTCTATCTCACCTTAGACCAATCCCCGTAAAACGGTAAACGTTAAACGGTAAATTACAATATCAATTAATGTAGTTCACATTAGGAAAACTCTTACATGTTTGGCTCGTATCAACTAAAAAAAATTAGAGTAATGCTGAATATGCTAAAACATGACTAATAAATTGATATGTTAAGAGATGCATGTGATGGATAGCAAACGAGTTTTAAAAAGAGTCACTTTCACAATTATAACTTGTTGAAAATTAGTACATCAATTCATAGTGGAAATTGTCCAATCAAGCCCAAATGTACTTTTCGATTTTGCTAATTTAATAGTCCATAATTTTTGCAAGAAATTTCAATATAATTCTTCCTGTTAATTTTTATAAAAAGTTACTAATGTGCCACGTAGGACGGCCGACAATGACTAAACCACCATATCATCAATTTCCTGTAAAAATTAGCCAGAAAGATTATATTGCAATTTCACGCTAAAATTTAAGACTAAATTGATAAAATATGAAAGTTTATGATAGAATTGGCAATACCATACAATAGTTTTGGGATTGATTAGGTAATTTTCCCTCAATTTATAAATCAATCGTCATATATACTTTGTGTCGCTCAAAAGCTTATTGAGCCCTTTGAAGAATAGCATGCACTTATGTTTCAGAGGTCTGTCCAGGGGGGCTGCTCAATTAAAGACTCTTGTCGGATTTAGATAGAACAAGTTTTAAAGAATTTCAAAGATATATCATGTGGCAATTTTTTTGGTCAATAGTCATTTGGCATTTCGACAGCATCAATTTCTTTCACGAAAATTAAAGTTTACATTAAGAGTTTTGGGCAATAATGCCTTGTGTTGAATTTCGGCACATTGAGTCTTTCGCTTGGTGTTGGCTTGCGGTGATATTTCCTTGTGTATCAGTAAGCGTAACCACATAGTACAGAATGAATCTGCATCATTTAATCCGACCTACGCAACGTTCATACCCCAGTTCAGAATAATCCATGGTCTGAACAGGGGTTGTTTTGAATTTTTTATGGGTCATGTTAGTAATCGATGTAGTCGGCATGTTTTGATCAATTCTACATCCTTTCGCCATCGCACTGACTCGAATCGCAAGCTTGTTTTTGTGATTATGTGCCGAATGCCTCTATCCAATCTATGGATACTTGGAATTCGGCCCTGTTATATCACTCAATATATCTTGGGCCGGCCTTCATCGGTCCTCATGGCCCATAGGTGTGTCGGGGAGATTCGTTGGTCCCTGGCATTGATTGATTTGGTTTTTGTTTCGATTTCTAGGGTTTGCATCGCATTTGTTTCCATTACTTTCAAGAGTGCAAGGACTCCGTGCTTGCAGGAAGTTTAAAACCGAAAGCCCCAGTGAATGTCAGTTGTCCATCGGTGCAAATTTTTGGAGCTGTTTCGCAAGATTGATTTAGCATGTAGATTTTAATTGGTTTTCGCTTAAAATAAATGGAAAGGTATAAAAGAGCATCAGAATCGCATGGGAATTGCATCATAAAGAAAGTTAGATTTAAATTTAGTTTTATTTCATTTTCACCACTCTAGCAGAATTTTACATTCATTAGGTTATTGCACATTTTTGCACAGCTCACGGGTCCTGCTCCGGGCCTTAATGATAAAGTCTTGTTTGCTTTTTCCCGTTAGGAGTTATTTTCCTTTTCCCTCACTTTATTTGTTTTTACGGTCTTTTGGCTTTATATATATATATATATATTTTTAACTTGAGTGAGTACCTAAGCTTGATTGCCTACCATATTTTAAAATAAAAATGGTAAAGAATGATAAGGTCGCATGAATAATTATTTTCAAATAAAGAGAAAAATGCACCAATAATGGTGCCGGACATCCCAAGAGTTAATCTTTGTTTCCTGGAAATAAGACAAGCTCGTCCCAAGAGTTGATCTTTATTTCATGGAAATAAGACAAGCTCCCGCTTCTCACTAATCCTCTAATCGGCCAATAAGAGCGCATTTGGTAATTATTCTGTTTTCAAGAACAATTTTTGACTAGAAATGATTTTTTTTTTATTCTATTCTCAGGAATAATTTCTGAACAAATTAACACGTTTGGTAACTGTATAATTTTTTTTTCTCAGTATAGAATTGTGTTTAGCAGGATTCTTATTTTTTTTAAATTTAAATAATTTTACTATTTTACTATTTTACTATTTTTTCTTTTTTCTTTTTATTATTTTTTATTTTTCCTTTTTTTTTTCTTCTTCTTCTTCCTCTTTTGTGGCTAGCTGTCGTGACTGGCAATCGATTAGGCGAGGTCCAATGAACTCGTCGGAGCCTTGCCAAGTCAGGACGAGCCTCAACCTTGCCAGATTTGAGCAAGGAACCTCACCAAGCTAGGGCAAGGGCTAACAATCTAGTGGGGATTCCCGGAGCAAAAACAAATGTCACATTCAAATGAGAAACTCATATGCTATTCTCAGAGCTTGGGAGGACTCGTGCCAAGCGCAAGCCCCATCCATGAGAGGGATTTTTCGTGCCCGCTTGACGATCTGACTAGCTCCCTTAAGATTTCAGCTCAGCAGGTCATGACACCTGCAAGAAATCCCTAAAGACCTCAGCAACCTTTAATCTTATTTGTGGCATCGATGGGAGACCAACCCTTGCACTATGATTGAGTTTCTTGTCACGTGAGACCTCGGAGAGGTGAAGAACGCCGAGGGAGAAATTATTTTGACCAAAAGGCTTGGCCTCATAAGAATGCCATAGAATATTTAAAATATTTTAATCTTCCTTCGTTTCGCAAAAAATAAGGTTTTTTTGAAAAATATTTTCTAAGAAGTCATTTTTTAAGATAATTTCTTGTGTTTGGGTAAAACCTGAAATTGAAATGGAAAACATTTTTCATTGTTCGGTAGGGAAAATCTTTTTTCTATTGTCACGACCAATTTTTTCGGATGTGAACCACCTAGAGTTTGGCTAATGGATTGCTAAGCCTAAACTTAACTCGGGCTCTCCCAAGCCCATACCAGTTCGCGACTTAGGTTTGAGTTTTTTAACATGCAAATGATTTTCAATTAGGAGTCGCGACTACTCTATTTTTGGTGGGTCGATTAGAAACCCAAGTAAAGCAACGGGAGGTTTACTTTACTCCTACGAACCAGAGACTATGGATACGGGGACTTGGTTACACTAGATTTCTCTAATGCCCTTTCGGTACCATTCTTTATTTAAAAAAATGTTTGGCAAGCAGCTTGGATTGATTTTAAATCTATTTCCCTAACATATGAGGCAATCATGCGGGTGCGCAATCCATCAATTTAACACCCAAGAAAGCAATGAATCAATTGTAAACTTACCTCGAAGCAACGAAAGTATCTGCGTTGTTAGATCAAAATTCACATCATCAACCCTAGATATGATTTCTAATTAACACGCAATTTCTTTTTTTGTTTTCACTTTATTTAATGGGAACTTAATCTATATGCAATGCATGCTAGTAATCTAATATGACATGGCAACATGACCTAAATTACATGACATGGCAATATGATCTAAATTATATGACATGAATAGAATAAATCCTAAGGAGATGCAATAATTAAATGCAATCTAAATGACCTAATTCTATTGACAGGCAATTTCTAATTAAATGGGCCTAAAAAAAAAACTAAATGACATGCATTTCATTTAATCTAATCCTAAATGACATGTTCATGACATTTTTTCTTTTTTCTTTTTCCTAAAAAAATGCAATTTATCCTAAAAAATGGAAGTATTTTATCCTAAGACATTTTTTGGATTTTTTTTATGAAATTCGAAATTAGGTAATGTGAAAGTTACCTAGCTAGATTAAGATCCTATTCAATTTATATTAGGAATTAGGTTAAACTAAATCCTAATTTAAACTAAAAATCTTATCTTAACCCAAATAATCCTAGAATGCAATCTATCTAAAAAATCTATCTAAACTTAAAATTAATTAGGAAGTAAAATTAAACATGCAATCTTACCCTAATATGCAATAACGTGCAAAAGATGCCCTAATTCTATATGATATAAACATGATAATTTTTTTTTGTTTTTCCTTTTTTTCTTTTTTTAATTTCGAAATTAATGATTGCCAAAATAATTAAATATGCAATTTAAACTAGTGAAACAGAAATCTAACATCCTAAATTTATGTTTTTTGGTATTTTTATTTAAGAAATTCGAAATAAATAAATTTCCTATTGTAGACATGCAAAACAACCTCAAACAAGTAATATCCTAACATGCATCTAATCTAACTCAAATATTTTTCTTTTACGGGAACAAGCAAATAAGGCATCAAGAATAGCACGGCACCAAATATCAAATAAGATATCATCCACGTCCATTTAATATCAGGAAATAAATTGACGAATCGTATCTCGCGCATGAGATCGGATTGACCAATTTTAATAAGATCACGAATCATATCTCGAGCTTGAGATCGGATTGGTGATTTTTCCGTACGATTGCGGGTCGTATTTCGAGCATGAAATCGGACCGTCAATCATATGTACGTTGCGAAATTAGGAAGATTTCCCAACTTAAAAGGCTAACCGGTATTTTGTGGATATGATGACATCATTCAAATATTCATATGAGCTAATCCCATAAATTAGGTAATAATGATATATGAAATTTGAATTAAAAGATATTCTTACCTAATATTTGGTGTCGCGTGGACCACGTTGCCGAGTTCGGTCAAACAATGGACGGCGGGATGACTCATGGATGGCAGATCAAGACGACGTGCTGCTCAAAGATGGTGTCTCGCTCAGTAAACAATAGCAAATTTCAAGAGGTGGCTGATGCTTCGCTGATTTGGCTTGACAAGGTCACAAAGTTGACCAACACAGCAAAGGGGGCGTCCACCAGAGGACTTGAACAGCAAAAAAAGAATTGCTGCAAAATAGAAATAACAATAAGATTGCCGACTCGATGAGGCAGCGATCGTCAGTGGAGGATCAGCGGCAGTGGGGTAGCGAGCAATGGCGCCAGCGCGCGGCAACGTTCGGGTAATAGTCAGAACAACAACTACGAGGAGCGGAGCTGCAGTGACGTCATCGATGAAGGGGCTACGGTGGCGTCGTCAAGCGGTCGAGTAATAGCTCCAACGGGATGGTGGCTCGTTGACAATTTATTGCGGATGATGAAAGCACCGCGGTAGGAGCGTCAGCATGAGTTTTGGCCGAGAATTGACCGAGAAGGCTCACACTCTTTTTCTTCTCACGTGTCTCTCTCTTGTATCGAGAATGTTCGAAGAATCCCCTTAATTTAATTCTGTGGCCTCCCCTTTTATAGTGCGTACCTTGTATTGCAAAAGAGGAAATTTGTATAAGAAAAAGAATCGTTGAAATTCACATTTCCTCCATTACCTCTTGCATGTGTATCCTGTGTTTTCCTCAATATTTTCCTTGCGTTACCGAATTGGAAATATCAATAAGAGTAGGGGATATTTTGTCGCCGCCTTGCTTCTCTTTCACATTCTATCGGCACAAATTTATCTTGAATTGTGGGAAGCATAATTTATCATTATCTTATTTCACGATTCCCACAATTCTTGCACTTTGCCGAATTATTCAATTGCCCTCTTTGCTTCAAATCTATTCAAGACAAACCAAATATACTGCATTAGATATGTGTGAAGAGAATATACATTTAATATCTCCAAATTTCATTTTTCTTCAAATTTCATTTTTCTTCGTTATCTTCCTCAACAGAAACGTTGGTTAGCCCTTTGGATTTTTTTTTTGTGCCCAAGCCAATTTTAAAAGTTCATACGTGAGTGGGCTCCTTGTCCGCAATATTGAACGTCCACTTCCGAATTTCGCACGAGATCCATGCAATGCAACTTTACGTGGACTCATTGTTATGATAATGTTCCTAACATCCATGCAATTAACTTATATTTTTGCTTAGGGGTCGCGGTTGATCCCTAATTTTTTTAATGTGATCAATGATTAAATGGGTTGCCAAAATTTAGGTGTCAACACCTATATGTACTCTTTTTCAATAATTTTATTATTCTTTTATTTTTTTAAATCGATTATTATTTTTTAAAATCAATTATTAAATTATTTTTTATTTATCTTTTCTTTGTTTTCCTCTTCTTCTTTCTTGGCTAGTTATTGTGGCTGGCGATCGGCCACAAGCAAGCTCGAGGCTCACCCAACTTCGGTTAGCTTAGGCTCGCCGCTCACCAAATCGACGAGCATGAACATCGAGCTCGAGGATTAACCGATTAGCGAGCAAGAGCCTCTGGCTTGTCAATCTAGCAAGGCCCAAGGTTAGCAAGCTAGAGGCTCTCCCTCGTTGGACTCGAGCCTCACCAGATTGGTCACTCTCGAACTTGACGGTCACTCTCACCAATCTGGCAAGTAGCTAGCCTGAGCTCGCCTGTAGCCGGTTGCTGGCCATTGCTGTCACTGGCGATTGGCAAAGTAAGAAGAATAAGAAAACAAAGAAAAAAAAAGAAAAGGAAAGAAAAAATTGTTTCGTTGGTTTTGGATCTCACAACGAAATATCTTTTGTCAAATGTTATATTTTGATTTTTTATTAAAAGAGACTCAAGTTTTGTATCAGTTTTGGATAGAGATGGTCAAATGCAAATGAGACTATATATATTATATAATCCTGAATCTAAAGGAGTCATGTAACACGTTTAACACAAGTTCAAAACCAATGATAATTAATGTCAAAATATAATCAACGGTTCGATCTAAACTCACTCTAACATAATAATAAAAGCCTATAAAAATAAAAGTTGTTTATAGAATATCGAATATGATTCAACAATACTAGGTATTGACAAAAGCGCTTGGAAAGCGCTACTTTTAAATAAGTTCGAGGACACAATTTTGGAACCCAATCAATGATGTTGGACAACTACAATGACACCTAGTAGAAACTACTCCTAGGTGGACATGAGAATACAACATTGGAATTCAATCAACGACGTTGGACAATGAGGATAACGTCTAGTAGACATTGCTCCTAGATGGATATAATAACACAACGTGGGAATCTAATTGACGATGCTGGACAGTGGTGATAATGCATAGTAAACACTACTCCTAGATAAGTATGATGATACAATATTGGAATCTAATTGACGATGCTAGATGATAGATTAACATTGGAATCTAATCAACGGCATTGCCTGGTATATAGACACTCGCCAGAATTAAATCTACGATGGGAATCTTAAACTATAGCTAAACTAAACTAAGCAAAGATAAAAGATAATATCAAGTAGTCTTGTGTGTTGTTCGGAAGGGTCTTCTCTATTGAATTCCCTTTGGTTTTTATAGGCCAATTTGATAAATGTTGATGGTCGGTTGCTTCCTTCTCAAGAGTCACTCCACCTTTATGCTAAACCGCCTTATCCACATCTAGTTACTTTCTTATTAGTTTGACAATGTTGTCATGGCTTCTAAGTATTAACAGCTCCTCTTGAGTTTGGCGCCATTTTAAGTATTAACTGTTCCCGCCCAAAATTGCCGTGAACGTTATGTATTCAACAACATCTCTTGGCTTGGACATGTGGGAATCAACTACTTCATTATCGAATTATGTATCTTTGCTTATAGGTTCATCAAAATCTAGCCCAAGGGTTCTCAAATTTCTAGGCCAACCTTCATTTTCATGGCCACCATAGGTTGGGTTGGGCTGGACTTATATAAATCACAGCCCATATGCGGAAACGATGGTGATTTTAAAGGTCTAGCATGTGATTGTAGAGATATTTTGAGGTGTCAACAAAAATAAAAAAATAATAATTAGAATAATTGTAAATAAATAAATAAATAAATAAGTGAGGGCTAGTAGGAGTATGAGATAAGAGAGAGTAAGTAAGGAAAATGTTTTCCCTTATTTGAAAAATGGAAAATATTTTCCCTAATCAATTCACTTTTCATAAAATTAATGCTGGAAAATTCGGAAAATGTTATTCTAGAAATTGCTTTTCGTAAAATGAATGGAATCTTAGGATGCGTTTGTTTTACAGAAAACTTAATGAACAAGGAAAATATTTCCTTGGAAAATACTTTCGAGGAGTACGACTAGTTTCGCTTTATTTGGTATATATGATTGCAAATGTTTTTTGATGTTTGGGCCTCATTGAAAAATGCTTTTTCTCAGATAAAAAAAATCAAAATTTTAATAAATATTTGTTTTTTTTTTCCTTCTCTCCATTTTGCCTCTCCACCTCACCCATAGTCCCTTCCTCCAGTCCATCGCCATCACCAACATCTTCGACGACCTCGCCTCCCTCTGCGGCAACTCCGTCCACCGAAGTTTGGCCGAGCTTGAAGCATAGGCACGAGCTGTCAACACAAGCTGTTGAGCCTCAATCGTGCCCGAGGCGTAGGCACACGCGTCGCAAACAAGGACGAACTTGCAATTGCACTGGAAGAAGGCGGAGGCGTACCAAATAGAGAACTAGCAGAGCTCCCAAATGAGGCAAACAATGGTGAAGGGGAACTCAACATGAATTGCGATAGACCCAAGCTTGCGGTAGGCTGAGCCATTCCAAAGGGCGACGATCCTCTAGATGCGGCCGACAACGGTGTACCGAAGAGCGTTGGTGTTGAAGTTGCCGGTGTGGAGCCAAATCCATTGGAGAATGAAGGAGAAGAGTCACGAAGAGGAAAAGGAGGGAGCGAAGCCAACAGGAGCACAAGAGGAGTTAGGGTTGGAGGCAACGGTGGTGACGAAAAGGGGGGCGAAGGAGAAGGAGAGGGGGAGGAAGAGTTAGGGTTTGTGATCACAGGCAAAAAAAGAAAAGAGAAAACAAGAAAAAGGAAAAGAAAAAAAAAATATAATATTAACAAATTCAAAATTTTAATTATAATTTTTTTTAAGAATAAATTTTTCATTAACCAAGGACCTTACAAAATTTTGGAAAACCAGTTTTTTCAAAGAGGAATTTTTTTTTCCTGAGTTTAAACTTTTGAAGGAAAACCTTTTCAATTAATTAGGAAAAAAATTTCCGTTGACTCATTTTATTAAGCAAACCAAATGCTAGAAAATGAGAAAATTACTTTTTTGAAAAATATTTTTCGCAAAACAAATGGACCTTTAATGGAAGAATCATTTGCAGAAGTCTCTCTTTATAATAATGAGAATATTATACGGATTGAGGAGCCGATTGGAATTACCTCAACTTCTAGCAAGCCTATGAAATATAACTGTTTGAGAGAGAAGATGGATGCGAAGACCACTTGATAGCCTTTTCACGTGCCTCTTATTTTACGTCCAAGCAGATTTTAGAGAGGATGCATACGGAAAATCCAAATGGTTAACGTAACAAAGACAAATGTCCTCTTGCTTGGCTGCATATTGTTTTGTGCCATTGTTTTGGGGCAAAGTACATTGTAAGTGCCAAACCTTGACACAAGTTGATATTTAAGTTTAAAAAATTCTAAAAGATACACTTAAGTATTTTTTTTTTTAAAATTGAGACATTTAAGATGCGTATGGTAATATTTCTATTCCCAAGGATAATTTCTATTCAGAAACATTTTTTCTTTTTATTTCTGTTCACTGAATAAGTTTATGAGCATTTGAAGGTATTTGGTAACTACACAAAGTTTTTATTCCTAAAATAGAAATGCGTTTGATACGACCCCTAATATTTTTGTGACTTAAAATTTCTTTTATTTTATTAATAATTTTATTACTTTTTTTCCTTTTCTTCTTTTTTTCTCCTTCCTCTAGCTGGTTGTCAGCCTTAGCTATGGCTGGCCGGCAATTGGTTAAGGGGAAGAAAAGAGGAAGAGAAAAAGAAAGAAAAGAAAACTGAAAAAGCTTGTTTCTTGACTTGTTTTTGTAAACAAAGAAGCAATTTTTTTTTTTATTTCTTGTTTTTATTCCAAATCTATTCCCGATAATAAATTTATTCCAAGGAATAACAACCTACATAAATGGATTTATGTTCTTGGGGAACAAAAAAGAAAAAAAAAATAGAGAAACAAGAACATTAACAAACACACCCTTAAGTACCAATTCCAACGAGAGCAACTGAAAATCCGATGTGGCATGATTTTAATAATACATTTGTTTATGTAGTTCTCGAAGTTGCCTACTCAACAATGAATGTGCAAAATGATGTTGCTTTGCCTAAAATTGATTTTTAATATAAATATTAATTAAATTAACTAAAAAATATGTTTTTTAAAAAAAAAAGGAGGAGGAGTGGCAGCAAATCAATAAGGGCTTGTACAGTCCTCGCTACTCACATCGCCACACCATTGTTGGAAAGGGTCGGTGGCGGTGGGGTGAGGATTAGTCGAGGTTGTTGGGCCCTGATCAGTGGTCGGTGACCTTGGTTGACCGATAGCCAGGGCTGTGGAGGCCCTCGCTGAAGCTGTGGCCACCTCTTTTTTTATTTGATTTGATTTGATTTTTTAAATTGTCACGCGGATAATTCTTTTGAGGGATAAGTGTATTAAAAATCCTAAAATCTGTCGCAAAAATGCAGTTAACTCTTAAAATTTTCAAAAAGTGCAAACAAGTCTTAAAACTTATCAAAATGGTTCAATTAAATCCTTAGGGTGTTTATACTTTTTGAAAATTTTTAGGATTCAATTGCATTTTCGCGATAAATTTTAGGACTCAGTTGCACTTTCATGATAATTTTTAGTACTCTATTGTACTTTTTGAAAGTTTTAAAACTGGACTGCACTTTCGTAAAGAGTTTTAAGATTTAAATGCACATTTTCAAAATTTTAGGACACAATTGCACTTTTTAGACAATTTTTAGGACTTCTAATACACTTGTTCCTTTTTCAAAAAAATAATAATTGCCATGTGGATAATTTTTTTTTCAAAAAAATTGCCACATCAATAAAAAAATGTTGTCAAAAAATGCCATGTTAGTATTTTGGCAAAATTTGTTGTTGTTGGCACTTAAGGACATGTTTGGTAATAATATCGATCACAATATGAGCAAACAAAAGCTTTTGATAACTATACGAAATTTATATTCTTGGAATAGAAATGCGATTGGTAAGATTCTTAAATTTTTTGGTTATTTTTTTTATTTTTCCTTTTTCCTTTCTCTTATTCTTCCTCCTTTGTGACCAGTCGCTCGCCACCGCCGTGGTGGGCAACCGGCTGGGTGAGGTTGGGCAAGCACTAGCAAGCTTGCAGAGGCTCGGCCTCGCCTAGGCGGCACGAGGTTGACCTCACCCTGGCTCGGTGAGGCCTAGCCTCTCGCCTGGCCACCGGTGAGGCTTGACCTTGCCCAGGCGATGTGAGGTTGGCCTCGCCCTAGCTTGGCGATGCCTAGCCTCGCAGTGGCTAGTGAGGTCGACCTCGCAGTGGCTAAGTGAGGCTCGGCCTTGCTAGATCTGGGTGAGCTTAAGCTCACCTAGCCAAGGTGAGGCCGAGCCTTGCTTGGTCACGACGGGGCTCAAGCCGACGAGTTTCATTATGGCTCAGGGTTGTCAAGGACCGACAACACTCCGACAAGATTGCCGGCCCTCATCGGCCAGTCGTCAAATAGAAAAAAAGAAGATTTGATTCTAAGAATTGTTCCTGAGAGCAAGAAGCAATTTTTTTTTTCACTTTTTGATTATGTTCCAAATCTATTCCCAAAAGCAAAAAAAAAAGACTTTTGCTCTCTAGAATAAAATATTTATCAAACGGATTTTTGTTCTTTTTTTATTTCCAAAAACAAAAGAATATAATTAGTTGTTTTTGGGAGTATTATCAAACATGCACTAAATTTTCCATTCTTTTTTTGATTTTGACATTTAAGTATACATTTTGGAACTTTTAATGCTCAAGTGTCTCTCTATGTCAAGTTTTTAGCACTTGTGATTCTATACCTCCGTCACTTTCTATGTGTTTGATACAAAATGTTTTGTTTAGATATAATTCTATCACCCTTGTGATAGATATATCGTACCTTACAACATTCTAATCGATAAAGACACTATTTTTGGCAAACTAGTGTGTATTGTGAAACTTTACGGTGCAACGACACGAAATAAACTTTCAGAAGTTAATCAATTGAAAAGACTTAACATCTAAAGGGCAATCTATATTTCGAAATAAGCTTTTCATATCATATAGGATGTGAGAAAGTTGGTATCTTTTTTGATCTGGGTGCCAGTTGAGAATTTCTTGCTTCAAGTAATAACCAACTTCAAAATGATTGGTTCACAAAAAAAAAAAAATTATGTATTGAAAAGCAAAGTAAAAGTCCCAGATTTTTTCTTTAATTTCCTGGCTTTCTCCAATTGCCATAGCCTTTCATCAATAAAATTTTAACCATGCTGTAGTTCAATCGGAAACTCTTCAACCTGACGATTAGCATAAGTATGAGTAGAAAATAAGAAAATTAAAAGATCTGGAATGGGACGATTAGTTAGTCCTGAATAAAAACTATATTTCATGCATAATAAACAACTATAATAGTGATCAGACAAACAAAATTATACGCATACCCACCCGACAACAACAACAAAAATGAACAAACAAGACAAGAAACCGAGATGCTTCACTTTCCTACTCTTAAAAATTAGCGACCCTTTTTGATAATTTTTTTCCCCGCTGAATAACTCTAATGATTATGTTAACCCACAATAATGGGAGACCCCTAATCCCCAATGACTGTGACTCATTGGCATGGGCCGTTATTCTACAAAAGTGAGGTCATGAGATCGAAACCATTTGTGATGAAAGCGCGTGCATCTCACTACGTGGTGATTAATTCTGAACCATTGGCAACTTGACGGGATTAATGGTGACGGGGCTCGCCTACTTCCAAAGAGTGGGCCATGGATGTCGCTGAGTGACGACCTTCTCAGAATAGAAGTATCTCATAGCAAATGCAGAATCCTCAAACTAACATCCAAGAGTAGCTATGGCAATTGATCCTTCCTCCCTCCCCCCTCCTGCGTAGGAAAAATATAGGATCGCTTCAAATGTTGTCAAGAGATGGAGTGGGTGTTTGAATATAAGAAAGATGATCTAGGCAATAGTTTGTATATAGGTTTTGATGTGCAGGGTTCATTCATAATTCTGCTGTTATATTCACGTAGTCAAAACCTCTGTTTTCAATTTATTCTTCCATCTCTACAGTAGTTGTTATTGCAAGAAAGTACAAATTTTTTGTTGACTACGAAAATATTTTCTATAAAATTCTCCTAAACAGTGCCAAAAAATGAAAATGGGGAAAATGTTTCTCTACAGTTGACTTCTCGTAAAACAGACACTTAGTTGCCTCTGAAACTATTGGCAATTGGCACTACATACTCAATGTAAAATACTTGAGTTCCACAAGCCCTAATCAAGTTTATATGATAAACAAGGGCTGATGTAATTGTAAGTATGTCCTGCATACCAGCAGCCATCCTCTATCCTTTTTTGCTTTCTCTTTGTAGGTAAGACTCAATTTCTGTTTTGTAAGGAAGTGTGACCCCGGTGAACCACTCTTTGCTGATGACAAGAACTAAACTCATCTGATTCCATGAGAGCAGAAGTATCTTCTTATAAATCCTAGAAATCTGCATGGAAAGGCGTCACCTTGCCTTGAGGAACCACCCAGAGCTCGTCCATGCTTACAGATATTAGATGCTCATCTTGACTAACCTGCAAATCAAGGTGAAAAGAAGGCAATTAACCGTAAAGATGATTCATCGTTTGCCAAATTGAAGTATTTTGGCGAGGAAATCAATCTCACCACCAGAATTCCTCCTTGGAACAAGACCTTGAATGAATGCCTCAACTACATCCAAATCCTATAGTTGGGGATGGTGAAAAATGCAAAGTCATACTCTATCTATCCTTAGACAAGAAACTTACAATTTACAACGATAACACTTTAGTAGTCCCTGCTCATTAAAGCATAACTTAAAGTCCACATTTATAAACAAAGAAACTTCCACATTAATCATGTGCAAGGCTCAATACTGCCGATAGGGCCAGATACCCGAACTACTCGGTATCATAGATCACTGTAATACAAAAACACTAGCCAGGCTAGCATAAATGTTCTATTCCCAATATTGCCGGTTGGAACAATTAGATTGATTTTGGTTCCTATATAAATTAGATATATGATGGCACAGGCTCCCTATAGCTGTGATCACTAATTGGTTGTACTATATTATCAATGTAAATACTAGATTCTGATAAGTTCAATTAGTGCAAGAACAATAACAAGCTGACTAAAAAGTTTATCGAAAATCATAAGGTGGAGAAAAATGAGTTAACTTACCAGATGATAGCCATCAAGCAAAACTATGTGAGGTTTCTTGAAAGTTATCTTGACAAATGCAACTCTGCTTTTCTGACCTCCTGATTGTATGATCAAAGTACCATGTTATATGTGCGATAACATCCAAATAGCCTCAGATAAAGTAGAGAGTAAACCACAATTCAGATTAGAAATTGGCTGCCCTCTAATATAGCTTCACAATGTCATAAGAAAATTGCTTCAACAAAAAATTTACATATGCAACAGTTTTAGAGGAGGAGATGTACCTGAAAAGTTACACATTGGTTGAAGCGCAAAATTTCAATTACACCAGATAAACCCAAGCGAGCTCGAAGCTTTTGTTTCGGAACTCCTTGCAGGAAGAATATCACATAGGAAGGTATTTTCAGATACAATTACATAATGTATGACATTACTATATTCCACGGTGGAGAAAATGCAAACGACTAATACTTTAACGAACCGAATAAATATGCCCCAGAGGTCATTGCTGACTGCAAACATAGAGGCAGGCAGACTATTGTTATAATCTCAATCAAACAAGCATGAGTATATTAGCTGAAATTTCGAGCAAGTTGTAAGTCTTCGTTCCTAGCCCACCAGAGATCAAGACCTAAACAGGAGGTGATTTATGGAATATCAATGCTGTCATGAATTAGAGTTTTATTGAAAGCTAAAGCCATGACATGCCGAAATTTTTTATCCTGGATCACCTGGTTAAAATTATGAAGGATTATCATCAATGAAAAGAAGGTTCTTGATTCTAAAGAAAACCACAGGAAAAAAAATAAAATTGCATCCCCTAGCCTCCACATTAGATTTTGAAAAAGATTATTCTTATTTAGATCTTATACACTAGAAGAAAATTTAGAACATATTAGTGCACCAGATAAAATTAAACACTTTTTTTTTCTTTTTGGGGGTGGGGTTGAATTGCAGAAAACGACACATAACGTTAACAGCATTATCCCTACCTCAATAGCATTCGCAAGTGATCCTTCCAAGAGATTTTGCCAATACAAATCACAAAATTATCTGCAGAACAACCAAAGTGAATGAGCTGGGACAGAAGAAAAATATGTTGGAAATAGAGCATACAACAAGCTCTGAAAATTCAAAGGAATATGATTGAGGAATGCTATAATTCTTCGTGATTCTCATGCAAAGTATAGTCCATTTTCATGCACAACTTGTTTGGAAATCAAGCAGAGTTAAAGGTATGTCAGAGATATAGCAAGAAGCAGCACTAAGAGCATTTCGTCCTACACTTTAATTGTCCAACAAAACTGAACTGATCCAACCAGATGAGAACACCCACCCAAATGTCAGTCTTTGAGCTTCAGTGGTTGGTTTTGGAAATTTATGTGAAACATCTTTATGGAAAAAATTAGGTTGTATCACGCATTGAATTGAGGAAGGAGAATCGAAATTGATGCCTTCAAAACCAAAAGCTTACCTGAACCTTAGGAAACTTGACTGTAGTCAACAAAGACAAATCTTTTATCATGGTTCGGATGTAGTCGATCGCAATTCATTGGATCTGAACCCGATCAATGTCGATGAGAGGGATCTCTTGGATTAGGGGCCAATACCGTCCGGTGAGTTTTGAGCATTGATGTTTTAGCATCTCGCATCCTTCTATCCCCAATACTTGGAGGGAGGGAGGAAGACCATCTGCTGGCAAGTACCTCAACTTCGGACAAATCATAAAGCATAACCATTTGAGAGACGAGAGATGGTTGCGAAAACCACTTGATAGTCTTTCAACATTCCTCATATTGTAAATGGAAAGATAGGTTAGAGAGGAAGGAAAGAGAAGACTCCACGCATCCTCCTCCTTCTTGTCCTCCGAAGGAAACCATGCTTTCTCTCCCTCCTTTCCCATGCTCAAGTCAATTGTCAAATACTTGAGGGATGTGAGCACGTATAAGCCCCATTCTCTTACTGGCTGCTTTAGATTCTCGCACCCTAAAATTATAAGCCGCCGCAAATTGGGAGGCAAACCTCCTTCGGGGAAGCATTTGATATTTTCACAAGCGCTAATGTATAGTTCTTGGAGGAATGTAAGATGATGCCATTGATTTGGTAGAGACTTTATCTTCGGACATTCAATAAGAGATAAAAGTGACAGGGTGATGGGAACGGGAGGGAAGTCCTCTATCTCCAATGTCGGACAATTAAATATTTCCAAATGAGTGAGATGAGAGAGCGTGTGAATGCACTGTGGTAGGCTTCCCAGATTCTTGCAGCTAGCAATACCCAAAGTATTTAGTGATTCTACGGTAATCTCTTCCAAATACTCCACTCCATTGCACCCACAAATATAAAGTGTCTTCAAAGCAGGAATTGTACCCTTGGCAAAGGGAAAGGATGTCAGAGAATCACATTCATCTATTTTCAAATATTCAAGTTGAGATATCAAGTTATTACTACTGTGATCATCTAGAGGAATGGTTAATCCTATGAGTTTAGGACAATTCCAAATACTCAAATGCCTGAGTGTGTGCATCTTGCTTGGAAGCTTTTCTAAACTCGTGCAACCCCTCAATTCCATCCTTTCAAGGTTGCAAGGTAATTGTTTATCTCCTTCTCCAGCCACAAAAGATGTGAATTGAAGACAACTATCGATGACTAAACTTTGAAGGCAAATAAGATTTTGCATTTCATTTCCATCTTGCCACAAGTGTGTTAACTTGTCACACTGTCCTATATGAAGCTCCTTTAACTTGACCAAGCAACTCATATACCCATGATCAAAGCAAACAAGCTTTGCAAGATTCCTAATTTTGAGAATGGTCAAAGAATTTAGGCTTGCAAAACTCTTCATGATCTCCTCATTACAATCCTCAAGGTATAACTCACGAAGAGATGGAACACAAACCACACTGGTTGAGTTATTCAAATGTGGGCATGAATGAATTTCAAGTTTTGTGAGATGATCAAGTTGATGAGGCAATGTCCCAACTAACGAAATACAGCTTCGGACAATAAGATGTTGAAGACAAGAGAATGGGACTTCTTCTCCTGGGCCCTTAGCATACCAATCCTTCCATTCCCACATTTCGTCAAATTTCAAAGTTGTTAAGGATGAAAAAGGCCTTTTACCTCCATAAAATTCAGAGCTTATCATGCTTATTGCATTTAAACCTTCAAGAGATAATTCTCTAAGTGAAGGTAGCTGTCCAAGTGACGGCAACAATGTAACTTTAGGACAATCCCGCAAGCATAATGACACCATTTTAGAATAGGATGGATCATCTAACCATCTTGGGAATATTGCACCACCATAATCGGAGATGGTGAGATTTTCAAGATTAGTGTGAGGCCGTAGAGAGCGAAGCACCAATGCTTCGTGCTCATCATTCCGAATGTTTCCAAAATTGTCACCCCAATGCAAGAACAATTTGTTAATGCCTCGCTTTGCAATCAAATTAGCATCAATTGCATCTCTTACTTCTTCCACCTTTTGCAATTCTGATATGAACAATTCTCCTTGAAGATGTGACAAGTTCTTTAACTCCTTTATCTGTGTTCCTTTCTTTGGTCCTACTATAAATTTGGACAAGATAATAAGATTCTTCAAATTACTAATACCCAACGGCATCTCTTTTAGACTCTTTGTGTCTCTAATGTCAAGAAACCGTAAGTTGATCATTTTAGTGATCCCTGGAGGCAACATAGAAAACTTGCGACAACCTCTTAAGATCAAAGCTTGTAATTTGCACAGGGCAACAATTGACTCCGGTAGCCTTTCAATATCCGTGTACGAGAAATTGAGATATCGAAGGTGTTTTAAATTACCAACACAATTCGGTACCTCTATGATGGAACAATGACATAACGAGAACACCCTCAAGTATTTCAATTTTATCAACAAGTCTTGTAACACTTTATTGGAAATGTGGAACTTGTCTTTCCAACTAAATCTATCATGCAGTAACATTAAACTTCTTATTACCTTCATGCGTTCGTATGCTCTCAAGCTTTTTGATGTAACAAACAGCGTTGAGTTGAATGATGCATACCGAACTTTTTCAAGAGATGCATCATCTTCATCAGCTGCTAGCAAAGACTCCCCTGAGCTAAAGCATGTCCTACCCACAATTGACTTTGCTAGATCATTAAGAAGATCATGCATTGAAAACTTAGACGCGTCGACTCTTGATTGTTGAAGAAATGATCTAGATACCAACTCATCAAAGTGATCCCATCCCAATCTCAAGATGTCATCATTTGCTTTTTGTCCATCCAAAAAGCCCTCCGCTATCCATAAGAGTACCAGCTCATCCTTCTCAATTTCATAATCCTTGGGAAACACCGCACAATAAGCAAAACATCTCTTCAAGTAAGAAGGAAGATGGACATAGCTCAATTTCAAAACTGGGAGAACCTCATCTTTTTTTCCCTTCGGAAGATCCCATATTCTATTATTTAAGATGGCTTTCCATTTATCATGATTCCTTTCATTACATAGGGCACCACCCAACATCTTCGCTGCCAAAGGTAAGCCTTTACATTTTTCAGCTAATTCCTTGCCTATTGCTTCAAGATATGGGTGGCTCTTAAAACTTGTCACTCCAAGAGCATGAAAGGCTAATAAGCTTGTACAATTATCAAGGGACAGCTCCTCCAAAGGATATGGCGAAGCTCCTCTTATGGAAGCAACAGGAAGGTTGCGAGTTGTGATGATAATCTTGCTTACCTTGGCCCCTGCTTCAAATGGCTTTAAGAGGTCAGTCCATCTTCCATAATTCTCATTCCATACATCATCTAAAACCACAAGAAACTTCTTTCCAGATAAACTATCTTTCAACTTAACTTGAAGCCCATCGAGATCTTCACCTTCGCAAGACAACCCGGTGAATGACCGCAATATAGTCTTTGTTATTTCAAGAACATCAAAAACATCCGACACACAAACCCAAGCTCTCCTCTCAAAGTAGCTTTTCACTTTGGAATCATTATACAACCGTTGAGCCAAGGCTGTCTTTCCAACACCGCCCATCCCAACTATGGGGACTATGCTAAGCGTGGCATCAGAATTTTCGACCTCACTGATCAATAGTTCGAGTACCTGTGCTTCTTCCTTCTCCCTACCAAAAAACCGAGGCTCCGGTAGAGAAGAGGTGGGATCCCTTTTGTTGGTGTAGTTAGATCTGTCTGCAACATTCTCTTTTAAGCTTAGACGAGCCTTTCCGGTGACAATTGTTTCCAACCTGCCCTTGATCTCCTGGACCTTGGTTTCAGACACAAGTGAGCGTGGATCCGACAAAGAGGATTTATGTTAGCCAGAGCAAGAGAACTTCCATTTCACCCAGCCTATGCTTGTGCCGGATTCTACCTCCGACTTAACTTGAACAACTTTGAGCGCAAACTCATCGAGCAAGTCTTCCATGTCATAAGCCAAGTCCCTAACATCGTCCAGCCACAGCTTCACTAGATGGTTACCATCGAGTTGCCTTTCTTCTGCATCAGCTAGCACTGCATCGATTGTGACCAGCATCTCCTTCCACTCCTCGAGCAGGGCAACGCTGATTCCTTCTTGCTGCACATAGCCCAATGCTAGAGAAGTCAACTTGTCAAATAGGACCTCAAAAAAGGAAGCCAAGAAGGAACCCAAAACTATCTCTCCGATAGCCATGGCGAATCAGCAGTGTTGAGAACAACAAAGGTGTTATGATGAAGCATAGTGAAAATGAGCTAATAGAGAGAGACGACTATGAAGTCTAGGAAGACCTAACATTCAACTACCAAAAATATTAGATAAAGACCAAGACGTTCATCTACCAAAAATACTAAAGAAAGTCCAAGACTTTTAAGGATGTACATAAAAGGTTAGACAAATCAAAATAAAAAAACATTTGTCCACAAGTGCTTCATTCGTCAATTGCTCTCCTTTATCTTCAAACCAAAATCTTTGGTTGTTGGACCTTGACTTTCGGCTGTCCAAAACAGAGTCTTCGCATGCTTAACTTAGATTGCACGCATATTTTCGTCAAAAGTATTGTCACTCACGACTGTTTCGTTGGCTTTTTTAGCATCAGTATATTCTCAGTATCTTTATGATTCCAATGTATTTGTTTTTCTTCTTTATTGGTGAATACACGATCCGTGTACGCTTTGGTATGATAGTTCTATTGCTAAAACTTCACAGCAATAACGGTGGCAATGACCTGCGGAAGGGCGTTAAGATGGTAGTTGATAACTCAGAATCACTTAATAGGTGAAGCTTGGTCCTTTGAACATGATTTTTTTGTTCATCCTTGCGATGTCTAAAGTATAATTTGTGTCATTTTCCTTAGATTGTGTATTTTTGAGTTGGTAATTTGTGACTCGTTTACCATTTCCATAAAGTAAATTAAAGCAACTTGGTTAATGAATTAGTTGGTCTGCTAACCCTTTTTCTTATCTACAGTGAATGAAGCTAACCGCAGTTATTAATATTGGCAAATAAGCATCTTCATGCAATTTGCACCGACTAAAATAAACAATTTGAAACCTGAGATATTGAGGATGCACCCAACGATGGCATCTTATTTTCTGTTGTAGATTTCCAAGTCATTAAAGACGGCTTGTCTTTTCAATAAGAAAAGCAGAAGCATGTGCTTTTGGCTAAGCACGAAAAAGGGTCAGCCACACCAACTAATCCATAAAGTAACTTGCTTTATTTTACCCTATAAATATTAAACGAGTCACAAATCACCAAGTAATTGAATGTCGTGGCGAGATTTTTGAAGGGTCCTACCAAATTTCATGATTCAATAGATTTGATAGTCTCTGTTATTCACATTTGGCATAACTGCATTTTATCCAAGGATGTGAGGAATCATAGAGGCCATATATATATATATATATATATATATATATATATGCTAAAACAATTATTGGATCATGTTGATCAATAGTGACCAATGTTCAGTCCCATACACGCTAAAACAAATGATGAAATTGATAGGACCTCACCTCAGCCTTTTTTTCTCGCGATATCCAATCAAACATAGCATTAAGAACCAAGACCACCCCCAAATGCAATAATTTGTGTTTCATCCACCAATTATTCAAGGCTAACATAGTGCATTTGATTAATACAATTTCGCTAAACACATAAGTGGTTATGCGTTTTTCAATTCACTAAAATTGTGTAATTAACAAATATATTATCATGTCTACCTACTTGATTCAAGGAAAATGTTCGATTGTTTTTCATTAAAAAAGAAGAACACTTAAGACTCATACGGTGCAACTGATTATTGTCATAAATTTAGCCCATACTATTTCAAATACCATATCATTCATGTTTTAGATATTGTGAGTTATAAGAATCAACAAGAGTCGAGAATCTAAACATGCTCAAGCGGAACACGTGATGCTTGTGTATATACCACTCGAGGGGTTTTATTAACTTGCGAACTTTTGAGAGAGAGAGATCATATTACGTCAAGTTAGAGTCTTACGTTTTTTGCACGCTCTTTGCTTTCTAAAAGCAAAATTGGATTCTCTCAATCTTATATTGGAGATGCGTTGCACGGTCTTGCTTCCTAAAAGCAAAAGTCGATTGTCTTCTTTGAGTGGATATGTCTTGCCCGATCTTGATGGTCTTGCTTTCTTAAAGCGAAATTCGATTCTCTTGCATGATCTTCCTTTTTTAAATCAAAATTCATTCTCTATTTTGAGTGGGGAGACCATGACATGAAATTTGTTTTGCAAGACGTAATCAAAATTAACTACGACTTAGAATTTTGAGAACAATCAAACCCACTTATTTTGAGTGAGTGCATGATTCATATGGATGCCAAATATTTCCTATATTATTACTCGAACTGTAATAGTGTTATTCCTTGTTAATATGCAATGTATATATGCTAATTATTGTTAGTCAGGTAAAATTCAATATCATGAACTATCGGGAGCACGTAGATGAATGATTCGCGACTTGAATTTAAACTATATAATGAATTTGAAGCTGGACATCTATATCTGAAGTATCAAAATTATGTCAGACTCCATCATGACATGGTACCAGTTGCAGAGGATTCTGTAGCTAGCGAACTCATGCTAACATATGCCTCCGCGGTAGCTCCTTATGCGTGGGGGGCCAAAATCTCGTGGAAGGATCAAATGCTAAGTGGATGACTAGAGCAACAAATACGACCATGAAGGTCAAAGTTGCAGATAGAAAAAGAAGAGCCAGAGAAGATGATCTGGTTCCCAAAGGGCAATACAATCCAGCCGGCTCAAGTTATTTCAAGATCAACACAATACTGAGATAGATTCAATCGATTTGAAAAGATGTAGAATTCTTATTGCCTCCGTAATACTTTGGTAAAATCTACATGTCGATAGCAAGTGCAAGGCCGAATTATGGAAGTATAATATTCTTAATCCATTCTTTTAGTGCGGTATTCAATTTTTACTTTTTTTTTTTTGTCGCTCTAATTGTATGACTGGGAAAAGACGTCGATGAAGCGTACGAAGACGATTTCGGGTTCAACACCAGATACGGAGGGCGAGGCGTCATAGCCTCATAGGATGTTCAGGAAGAATCGATTACAGGTTGATTCTTTTGGCTGATAATCGAGGAGGTTGGACCGCCATTTGTATGCTGATTTGATTTTGGGTAGATCATTAAGGAGGTTGGACCCCTTTATGCGTTACTATGATCTTGGCTTTCTTCCTATTTTTATCATTGAGGAAGTTGGATCACTATGTGATTTATTGCTACATTATGGATGTAATGTTTGAATTAAAAATATCTAGATTTGCAAATGGAACCTAGAATATAAAATCAAAATTTGCAAGGGACTTTTAGTAAGCAAATCCACAATCTTTTGGCCACAAAAAAAAAAAAAAATGACACGAAAAATCATACTATTAGCAACGTAATTATCGTGGTGAAAAGCTACAAATATATTCACACATGGACTTCTAGCTACGTAATGTTTAATCATCGCAATTTTTTAGCTAAGAAAATTTCATTGGTAAAGCTGACTTAATTATTGCTGAATTTGAGGCATTGGCCACGAACTTTTTCGTGCCCCAATATCATTAGCCATGACATTTCGCATCGCAAAGCGACAATAGCCAACGAAATTTTGATTGCTAGCGGTTGGCCCTTTAGGCACGGAACACAATTCGTCGCCATTGAGCGTCTATCTTTTACAGTTTTGTCACGAAATATTTTCTTCACGAAAGATACATCTCTTGCGACGAAAGTACTAGAATTCGTTGCCAATGTCTATTGCCCCCGGGCCTTGGCCCTTGAGACACGCCTGACGTTGCTCCTGTGGAGATCAAAGTTTGAGTTTCGCTTGTGAATTCGGCCGGTGGAGGGTTGTCCTAAACCGTGGCTATCTCTGCGTATTGTGAGCCTAGAGCTGTTTAAGGCGGCTAACCGTGTGAAAAGATTTCATTGCTCAAAGTTCCATATTTTAAATCTGCGTATTGTGAAGATATTGATCGTCCAAGTCAAAATGAATAGCTGAGGCTCTTGGAGAGTTTATAAGGGTCACTCTTTGGCAAACATAGCGGATGATTGACCCACACGAACATTATTAACTGAAAAATTAGAAGTATTTTCCGCGCTCCTGCGATTGACAAGAAAGCTATTCATATGTCTACCGGCTACATGTATGATTTCTTCATGGTGATTTACACTTATCATGGAGCCATCGAGCATAGTCGACGGATGATGAAAATAGTTAAGTATTTGGCTTAATTGCGATAGATTTTGTCTTTGAAACACATCACCCCTCTATCAAACTAAACTTTGGAATACCTCATTAGATTATCGATTATCGCACAATGAGGGGAGACAGGGCCATGTTTGGCTTGTATCAACTGAAAATAATTAAAGTCACGCGTCGGACATTCTAGAATGTGATCGATAGATTAATATATCAAGTGATGCATGTGACGGATGTTGAGTGAGTATTTAAAAAGAGAGTCATGTAAACTTGCTGAAAATTAATCATTTGCTCAATTAAAAGAATATTTTCCTAGTCTATGTATCAATCCAACTACCTTCGAAGCAAATTTCTTTCTCGTCTCCGCCACTCTCCCAACCCAATGGTGACTTTGTCTTCGTGCGGGCGATACATGCAACAAGCACTTAAATTGAAACATGGGATTCGTGCCTCATGATCCCTCTAAAGATGATGTTTGTTGTAAAAGATTTACAAAATCAAGCAGAAGTCGGATGGGTATGAAGAACATTACAAAGCTCGTTGGGAAGCACAAGGTTTTTAAGCTGGCATTGATTTCTGGGAGACATTTAGCCCAGCCATCAACCTAACAACTATTCAAACGGTTCTGTCGGTTACTGTCTCTTCCTCGTTCTGAGTTGTTTTTCAAGACGATCAAATCGTCAGCTCAAGCTTCTGACCCCAATTATCACGCTTTGCACTTGTTGGTCCTCATCCTCATGTTTGAGGTCCTTCCAGCCATCTTCTTCCTCTCAATCTAGGTCTACAGTACCGAAGGCCTTGCTACCTCTAGCACAGAGAGGAGGGAAAGCCCTCCACACGAAGTGCTAAGTGACCCTGGGATTCGATGTTAGTGAGTTTTTCCAGCTCTCTCACTCTGAATGATGTAGCTAACATTTGGTAGAAGTATCACATTCTTTGAATTTCACCACATATTTTGTTAGTTTCAGGTCCGATGTTTACAAAGAACATTTTGCATCTGGCCTTAAATTTTCCATTCCCCAACATATTGACGGGGTACCATGCACCCCGGATCTCCATCGGGTCAGCTTATTCGCAATGCTACTAGATAAATTATAGGTTCCAACATTCTTGCTCTCCTCCGGCCAAGACAGGCTTTTTCTCAAGCGGTTTTGTTGAATCCTTTTATAAAGCCAGATCCGCTAGAAAATGTTGCGTGGGTGAGACTCGCCAAATCTGCAACAGGATGGGTCCACTCAAGTCTCGCCACGTGTACAGTAGGACCTAAAGAAAATTTTGAAATTCCCTCTCTCTCCTCTCCCTCGCTCTCTTCCCTCTCAATCCCAGCCTTCTCTCTATTCCTCGGACGAACTGCGCCGCCGGCTCCACCTCCGCCTCCGCCGTTGCGTTCCGGAGCCCATCGGTGGCTCCGATCTGCCGTCTGGGCCCAGCGAGCTCGAGTTTCAACCTTCCGTGCGCGCGCTTCGCTCCCATTACAGCGAAGGTGTCTTTCTCTTCACTTCCGACCACCTCGCCGCCTCTGCCTCCGCCTCCACCGTCGCCTCCGGAAGTTCCACCGGGGGCTCCGGTTCGTCGCCTGCATCCGACGAGCTCAGGCTAGGGTTTTTCTTCTCTTTCGCGATTATGTCCTTGAGGGTGGAATTGGTGGCTCTGTGGAAGAAATTCGTTGCCTGGGAGATTCTCTCTTTCCTGGCCGGACGTTAAGGTTATAGAAGATGCATTGACTTGATAAATTCGTTATTCCTGGTTTGGTGGATTTTTGTTTTTCTGTCAGTTTTCTGGTACTCCGAAATTTCCATATTTTAACTTGTATTGCATGTACGAGTCTTGAGTTATTTCTGCTGTAAGAGTATGCTTTTTCATCCCACTTGCTTTAGCGTATTCCCCTTTGAGATATATAATGTAACGTCGATGCGTTTGAATCGATTATGGAAATTCAAAACGGAGAATTGACAGAGGAGGATGCTGGCTTTATTGGAGTCAAATTCAGAGTCTGTTGCACGTGCATCTGAAATGGGAACCTTTCGATGAGTTTAAAAGGGAACCGAAGTCAGTGTAGACAACTGAATGTCCAATGCTGAATAATGCTAAACAGATAATAGCAGCATGAGCTCAATTATATAACTATTGGGTTCTTAGGATTTTGAAGCTAGAAGTTACCCAAGTAACAATCTCATTCCGAGAAAAACAAGTATTGCTTGGTGAGCATTACATTTTTGTCTCTGCCGAGTACGAGTTATGTAATTGAACATGGGCATTTTTTCCCTCAATGAAGATCGTTACTAATGCATGCTATTCGACTGGCTTATTAACCCTCTGGATTGGAATTGGGTCTGCAAAATAGAAATTCTTGCTCGAATTAGCAGGGCCCTTAGCAACTTTTTAACCTTCTAGATTGGATTTGGGTCGGAGAAATAGAAGTGGTTGCTTGTTCTAGCTGGGGCTTATACTTTTACTCAGTCGGCCTACTCAATAGACCACATAATAGCTGGGGCCTTAGCAACTTTTTAACCCTCTAGACTGAAATTCTTACTCACCAAGCATGTCTCTGAGTTTGTATACTTGACGCATGTGGCACGAAGCTGTCTGCGTGAGATGCATTTTGATTAAGAGAAGTTCTAGATATATTGTGTGGGTTCTACTTTGTAGTAACTTTTTGTTGAAAACTCAATCGTGAGATGAAGTCCTTATCGAATCGGTAAGATGTATGCTAAAATGATCTCGTCAAGTGTTAAACATCAATCATGCGCTACTGCATCCTTCGAGTGTAAATGGGTTGTTTCCACCTTAGTGGGTGTGCAATCGTTATGTGTTCAACTTGATCATTGTGAATTTTGTGTAATTCATATGAAAGGATTTCGAGTCTGTTCTTTTGAAAAAAAATCTCAGAGTTTATCTTTGATTAAATCCTGAATGGAAAGAATTCAGCAAGTGGTGGAGCTTTCTTCAATTCATAGGTTATTATTTCTAATGGAAATTCTGTCTATATCACTTTCAGTGTATTGCTTAGTAGCTTTTAGAGTATTTAGTAAGAGGATTTCTAGAGAGATTGCAAAGGTGTTTGTATTTTCATCTTAACAATCTGATTCCGAGAAAAAAGATGAAATGCTTGGTGAGCATTATTTTTTTAGTTGAAAGATTTCTTATTCGTACTTGTATTTTCATTTGTATTTTCATCTTAACAATCTGATTATGATTTTAAAAAAAAAGTGTTATCTTGCAGCTATGAGGTCTTCATCCAAAGTGAACGAGCATACTTGCAATGTTCCTTATTCTATTATGAAGGTTCTGTCCTTGAAGATGACATGAAAAACATTAAGTATTTGTTTGACTATTTGAAAGATGAACTCAAGAACATTGATGAAAAGGTGCAGGGATTGAGTCATAAGGTGCGCCATTTAAATCTCTTGCTTGTTATTCTTTTTGTTTGTTGGTTTTTGTTATTTTAATAGGACTACTTGTTCAGAAAAAGTAAATGGTTGGAACTTATAATTTTGCTAGGCTTGAATCAAACATTATGTTGTGCTGGCTTTAGCTGACACAATCGCATTATCTAAGTTAGTATATACCTTTTCTCATCTCAATTCCATTCTAATTTAATGGGTATTACGAAGCGCACGTAATTTGTTAAACTAGCTGACCAAAGGAAGCTCGTCATTGCGGGAAGAGCAGGTGCTGCAAACTGAGAGTAAATGCCAGGAAAGGATAATGGCATAGGAAACATCTAACCTCCAAAAGTCCTACGACCAAGCATGGATTGCACATTATAAAGAGCGAGACTGTGTACATACACTCGCCAAAACATTCACTCTGAGATTCTCTAATTTGTATCCTTACCGCACCATCAGGAGAAAATCAGGATATTTAACTGAATATGGTTTCATGATGATTTCTCCATCAGCTGTATCGGGGTCGATATGTTTGATTTGCTGGTCTTCACAGTGCATCTATTCATGACCATTCCCTCCGGCATGAACTTCAGGTGAGAACATGATGTCCAGTCCACACTGCATTTAATCAGGAGGAGAGAGATACACAAATTTAACTGCTTCGAAGTCGTTTTTGAAGGAACTGAAGGGGTGAAGCTGTTGCTTTATGTCTCCCCACATTGCCGAAATGACGATCCATGGTTTCAACTAGTGAATGTATGAACTCCAAGACCAGAATTGCAACTACCTTTCATAAACAAGAACCAGAGTTAAAGTATCAAATTGATGAATAGAGTACGCTTGTGTTACTGTACGACAAACAATGAGTGTCAGAACTCAAATTTATGCATATCTCTTTGATCAAATCTTTCTGAAGCCAGCTTGAAACCTCTTCAAGGATAATGTGGATGACGCCCTCTTCTATCGGCCCATGCATCTAAATGCTCATGTTAAAACTTTGGGAAGTAATTGATGAGAATTCCTCCTATCCAAGAATTATTCGTTGCTTCGGCCAATTGGTATATGTTCCTCCCATCCAAGAAGTATGAGGGTGCCTCCCAACTATTTATGCTGCAACCATACATTGTCCATGCTTTTGAAATCGTTCAATCCATTCATTTTAGGATTGTTGAAAAGACTTTGGTGACACCTATATAATGAAATAGCAAATATATCTACAAAAGACACATTTCACTAAACAACGTACCTAAATAAATATTTTCTCAAATGATGCTGAATACTTCAAGGGGGGAGGGAACCCATTTTCTAGCAAGCTACCTTATACTACCCTGCATTTTGTTCAGTATTTTTTAATTGATTTTTTTTTTATTCTGATTATTAATGCATTTAACATCCAACATAAGTACAAGTAAATTCATAATAAGGTATGCTCTCAATCTAATTGTAATTGTGAGTCCGTCCTGTATATTAGCAGCAATCCTCTCTTCATCCTTTTTCTCTTTCTCTATGTAGCTAAGCCTCATTTTCAGTTATGTGAGGTAATGTGAACCAGTGAACCATTCTTAGTTGATGGCAATAACTAGATTCACTCGATTCAACAAAAATCGGAGTACATTCCTATAGTCCCGGAAATTCCCATGGAGAGGTGCCACCTTGCCTTGTGAAACCACCCCGACCTCATCCAAGCTTCTAGCTATTAGATGCTCACCATGACTAACCTGCAAATCAAGGTGAAAAAAGGGCCATTAGCTGTGAAATTATCTATTGTTGGTCAAATTGAAGTATTTTGACAAGAAAATCAATCTCACCATCGAAATTACTCCGTGGAACAAGGCTAGACGTTGAATGAGTGCCTCAGCTACATCCAAATCCTATAGTTGTGGATAGGCCATTAGACAAGAAAATAACAATTTACAAAGATAATTATTTAGTCACTAGTCATTAAAGCAAAACTTAAAGACCAGATTTATAAACAAAAAGGGGTCCACATATTTGTCTGTAAAGCCCAATATTGCCTATAGGCATAGAGATCAGTACCATTTGGTATTGTAGATTACTCTATTCAGAATATTTCCCACATTGGAGCAATTAGATTGGTTTATGTTCCATTATTTGCTAGATGTATGATGACAAGGGCTACCAGCAGCTGTGACCATTAATTGGTTCTACTTTATTTGTAATGTAAAGACCAAATTCCAACAAGTTCAATTAGTTCAAGGACAATAATAAGCTAACTGAAAAAGTAATCAAAGTCATAAAATGGAGAAATATAAGTAGAACTTACCATATGATTGGATGGCTCGTCAAGCAAAACTATGTGAGGTTACTTGAAAGTTAACTTGGCAAATGCAATTCTGCTTTTCTAACCACTTAATTATATGGTCAAAGCACCATTTTATATGTGCAATAACATCCAAAAAGCCTAGGAGAAAGTACACAGTGAACTACAATTCAGATTACAAATTATATAACCTCTAATAGAGCTTCACAATGTCATAAGAACAATGCTTCAAAAAAAAAATTATACATGCTACACTAACACAGAGAGAGATGAGATATACCAGGCAAGAAACACATTGGTTCAAGTGGAACACTTCCAGTTAAAGCAAAAGAACCCATGTGAGCTTGAACATTTTGTTCCAGAACTCCCTGCAGGAAGAATGCCACATGAGAAGGTTATTTTAAGATAAAATGGCATAATATATGATGAAATATATTCTGCGGTCGAGCAAATGGAAATGCCAACCCAGAGGTCATTGCATTACAATCTCAACCAAACAAGCATAAGTATATTGGCTATAAATTTCTAGCAAGCAGTGAGCAATAGTTCCAAAACCACCAGAGTTCAAGACCCAACCAGCAAGCAATTTATGGAATATCAATGCTGTCACGTGAAAGCTTGGAGCCATGAGCTGCCTCAGAATTTTATCCCAGATTGACTGCTTAATCCTACAAAGAATCATCGTCAACAAAAAAAAGGTTCTCAATTCTAAAGAAAACCATAAAAAAAAAAAAAAACTGCATTTCTTTTCTTCCCAATCACATCACAGTTTCCACAAAACTAATCATGCTTTTAGATTTTCAAAAATATTTGTACTTATTTAGATCATATTCACTAGAAGGAAAATTCAGAACACAGCAGCGCAACAAATATATTTAATTGCTTCTTCCTTTTTTGATAAATTGCAAAAATAAAAAATGAAAAAATGAAACAAGACATTGACACTAACAACATTAGTCCTACTTTAGCAGCGTTCACATGTGATCCTTCCAAGAGATTCTGCCAATGCAAGATCACAATGGTATCTGCAAAACAACCAAAGTGAATGAGCTTAAGGGCCCAAGAAAAAGATGTTGGGAAGAGAATAGACAATAGACGCTAAAAATGCAGAGGACTATGATTATGGAATGCTACGATTCTTCGTGATGGTGCGATTTCATTCACAAATGGTTTGGGCATCAAGCAAAAATAAGGATATGTCATCAACGTAGCAAGAGGCAGCATTGTGAGCATTTCATCCTACAGTTCATCGTCCAACGAAACTGTCACACCCCGAATCTCGAGCGCGCGCACATTGCTCAGTGGTCGATAGAATTTTGCGACGTTCTCAGGTTTCATCGCCGACCCTTTTCATTTTAATTACACATGCGGAAGCGAATTCACTAATACCTTGACAATAACAAACATGGGATAGAAAAGCAGAACAATGGCAATTTCATTACAATCCGCACTTTCATAAACAAACTAGTTTATAAACAGAGACCATCTCTAAGGTCCAAGTACAAGAGACCTATCTCCAACAAGAACTACTGAGCCACCTATGCTCTTGACCCTTCTACTTCAAGCTCCTGGCTCTTCACACTAGGGACCTGAAAATGGTTATTTAATAACCAATGAGATATAAATCTCAGCGAGTTCCACCCCTAAGCCTTGGTTAGTATACCAACTCAACTCGGGGTATCTATCCAAAACTACCCCACCACAAGCAACAACTAACAGTCGATTCGCATACAACATTACTTGGTATGCCATACCGTACACGTTATAATTCAACACGATACACGCAATGCACATGGCCATTAGATGATACATTTCATCAATCACATACGAGTCGCATCACAAGCGATTTCACCTAGCTATTGTCATTCCCTACACGTTATCAATTCATGCGTGCGTACCATAAACAATGTGCTCAACTGATGCATGACTGGAATCAACGATGCTATAATTCTCATTCGTTCTTGCACATTAGTGCGCCACTCATCATGCATCAATTCATCTCACGCGTCCCGATTATAAGGTAAAATCGTTATGACACGTCCCATACCATGCCACACAATTTTACCCTATAAGGCACAACGATCTCAACACTCACGTGTTCCCATTGATCACCGCCACATAGGCTAGATTTCCGCCACACAGGCACGTTCCACACCACACAGACAAGTTCTACGCCACACAAGCAAGTTCCACGCGACACAGGCATAATTATCACCACACAGGCATTTCACAAAGGAGCATCGTCCACTCGGCACGTAGCGGGGAATGGACTCAACTTGGTGATCACACCAACACACCACCATGATTCCCTTTTCTCTTTGGGCACTTAGCCAATGCACCCACGCTTGCATTTACACTTTCAAATCATCATCTCCTCAAGGCGACCCATTTCGGTGTCCCTTGGACACACCATTTTTCCCTTTTTGTGAAAAACATACATTTCATGCGGATGTTTATGCAATAACACATCCAATCACTTCATAGAATCAATACACATGAATTTTAGACACTTTTCGCATTCTGGATGAACAGTGCACGTGAACAATATTTTTGTGAATAGTGTCACGTGAACAGTAAATTTCCAGAATTTAATAAACAATAAATTATACTCAGAAATTAAACAAAATATTAATTAAAACAATCAAACAATTAATTAAGCAAAACAAGCTTAATTAAACATATAAGCACAATTAAGCAAGTAAAGCGAGATTAAGCTAAACTAATCTAATCCATCCATCTAACCACCTATCTTAGGGCTAATACAACTTAATTAAATAACCTAAACTAGAATTAAATCTAACTAAACTAACCCTAAGCAAGTTTAGGCACTAATCAAATGATTATGAGCTAAACTCACCCGTTAAATGGGCCGGAGGCACCGTCGCGGCGGCGGCAACGGTGGCTACGCACTGTGACCTCTACAACGACGATCCAAGGTGGTCCCAAGCTCAACACAGCAACCACAACCTCTGCCTCCCTCTGAAATTCTGGAAAACAGCTCCGCCGGAGAAGAAAACAAGTTGAACGGCTTGGCTGGAGCTTCGGCGAAGGGGTGGTTGGCAACTAGTGACTCCTGGGGGTCTTGGGGATCTTATGGGAGGTTAGCATGGGCAAAGAAATGGATGGAATGGAAGAAAATGGGCTGCAAAGTCAAAACAGTCCAAGCTGCAGGCGGACCGACGGATCGCGACTGGTGGCTTACGACGGCTGTACAGGACGGCCGGCGGCTCTGTTGAGGACGAAATTGGGCTCGTTGGAACGATCTGTCTCTCCCGGTCATGGTGATAGGTGGTTTGTAGGCTGATTCATCCGGAAAGACCACTTTTGACTCGATTCTTCACCGAAGGGTCAGCTGGAGCAGAACAGGGCCAGACGGACTGGCGACCGGTGGCTTCGCGCCGCCGTACAGAATGTCCGGAGAATCGTTCCGGCGAGAAGCTGGGTTCGTTGGAACCGTCTGGGTGTGCTCTTCGCGGTGATGAGTGGAGCGTTGGCTGATTCATCCAGGAAGCCAACAATTAACTCAAATCTTTGGAGGAGGGTCTGCTGGAACAGAAACTGGAGAAAGAAGAAAACGAGGGAGAGGGAGCTTCGTTTGTTTTGGGGCTGAAGAGGAGGAGAGAGAGTGATGTGAGGGCAGCATGTCAAGCCTCATTAAGGCCCTCACATGCTCGCTTCAAGTCCCCATGCATGACATCATCTTCTCTCTCTTCTCTAGCCTTTTTCTCCCTACAACTAGGGGTATTTTGGTCATTTCACATTGCACAATTACCATTCTATCATTGGGCTGAAATTGGTGGATGAGCCTAAGAAATGGGCTTGGCCATGTAGAGGAATGGGCTTGGGAATTTATTAGGCTTGATTGGGCTCAAAGTTGCACCATGGGCTTTGAAAGATGAATTGTTGGTTTGGCCCAATGGGCTCATTTGATTTCCTTAGGCCTACCATGGTGGCTGTCCACCTTGGGCCTAAGGCCCACACTGACTTGGCTCGGCCCACGTCCTCACAGGCTCGCTTCCTCAGTCCGAAAATCCCCTTTCCAATTGCTCGGCTTAATTGACTTTGTCGATTGTTTGATGTAGCTTCATCCAAATTCCATCCCGGACATTCCAGATAATTCAAAATCCAATCTTAAGTTCTCTTGCCATGTCAATTTCGCCAAATGCCATTTCGGTTACAACTCAAACTGACGGGTAGCTATGAGGGTTCACATGTGACCGACTCGTACCAAACCACGTTCAAGACATCTGGACACATGGACGTCCTTGACTGCATGAAATTACGGAGGATATATTCTTATTTCAAAGTACACGATTATTGAGGATCGACATAGGGTTGTTCGTGGATTCGATAATAGTAAACAGAATCACCTGTTATTCCATTATGTTATGTCCGCAAATCAACTTCTAGTCATCCTTAGAATCGGCCTCCCTATCTACAAGATCGTCCTCACACAAATCTCACGGTCAAGTCGTTTTCCCAGGTCAAGTCCTTTAGTCGTATGCGTTCTATTCTCATTAGCTTTTCCCCTCAAGGTCAGTATCTCAGAAGTGATCAATTCCGAGTCAGATCAACCAACAATGTATTGACAAAATTCGCATCCCTTCATTCCTCAAAGGGCTTGAATTTCAGGATGTCATAGAAACAGAGCCAATCCAACCCAATGAGATCCCCCACCCAAACATCAGTTCGTATTGAGCATCGAATTGAGAAAGTAGAATAGAAAAGGATGCCTTCAAAACCAAAAATAACTTACCTGAACCCTAAGAAAATTGACTGTAGTGTAGATCGGCTAGTCATCAATCTCGATATTAGGGATCTCTTGGATGAGGGGCCAATAGTTGCCAGTGAGTTTTGCGCATCGCTCTTTCAGAATCTTGCATCGATATATGCGCAATTGTTGGAGGGAGGGAGGGAAGCCATCCTCTGGCAAGTACCTCAACTTGGGGCACTTTGCAATCGTTAAATACTTGAGAGAGGAGAGATGGTTGCGAAGACCGCTCGATAGTCTTTTCGCTTTTCTCAAATCATATATTGAAAGATAGGTTAGAGAGAAAGGAAAGAGACTCCAGGCATCCTCATCCTCCGAAGGAAACCACTCCTTCTCTCCCTCCCCTCCCATGTTAAACTCAACGATCAGACTCTCGAGAGATGTGAGCAGGTGTAAGCCCCACTCTCTCACTGGCTGCTTCAGATTCACGAGCCCCGAAATAACAATCTTTCGCAATTTGGGAGGCAGACCTCCTTTGGGTAAGCATTTGATATTTTGGCAAACGAGAATTAATAGCTCTTGGAGGGATGTAAGATGATGCCACTTATTTGGCAGGGACTTTATCATCGGACAATCCCAAAGTTTAAGCCTCTGCAGGGTGATGGGAAGGGGTGGGAAGTCCTCTATCTCCAATACCAGACACTCCCATATTTCCAATTCAGTGAGATTGTTACAGTTGGCAATGTTACAGTTGACAATAGACTTTATCTTAGAACAATGATTAAGAACAAGACTCGAGAGGGTTACGGGAAGGGGAGGGAAGTCCTCTATCTCCAATGCTGGACAATTATAAATATGCAATCGAGTGAGATGGGAGAGCATGTGAAGGCACTGTGGTAAGCTTCCCATATTTTGACACTCGTTAATTGTCATTATTTCAAGCGATTCTACGGCAATCCCTTCCAACGACTCCACTCCCTTACAATTGTCTATATGAAGTGCTTTCAGAGGAGCAAGTCTACCCTTTGCAAATGAAAAGGATATCGGAGAATCATAATAGTGACGCATCTTAAGAGATTCAAGTTGAGAAATCGAATTATTGCTGCTGGGGTCACCTTGAGGAATGTTTAGAGCCATGATTTTTGGACAATTCTCAATCACCAAATGTCTAAGTGCGTGCATGTTGCTTGGAAGCTTTTCTAAACTTGTGCAATCCACCAGTTCCATCATTTCAAGATTACATGGTAGCTCTATCTCTCCGTCTCCTGCCACAAAAGATGTGAATTGAGCACAGCTTTTAATGGTTAATTCCTGGAGGCAAGTGAGATTTTGCGTTTCATTTCCATCTTGCCACAAGCATGTTAGCTTGTCACACAATCCTATATGAAGCTTCCTTAGCTTGCCCAAGCAACTCATAAATCGATGATCAAAGGAAATAAGCTCTTTGAGTTTGTTAATTTTGATAACTGTCAAAGAAGTTAGCTTGACCAAGCTCTTTAAGATCTCCTTACTACAATCCTCAAGGTATAACTCATCGAGAGATGGAAGACATAACTCACTGGTTGAGTTATTCAATTGTTGGCATGAATGAATTTCAAGCTTTATAAGACGATCAAGTTGACAAGGCAATGTCTCGACCAACGAAGGACAACTCCGGACAATAAGATGCTCAAGACATAAGAATGGGACTTCTTCTTTTGGCCCCCCTGCATAAGGAGACCAATCCTTCCATGCCAACATCTCTTCAAATTGCAAAGTAATTAAGGACGAAAAAGGCCTATCACCTCCGTAAAAATTTGAGCCTATTATTCTTACTGCATTTAGACCTTTAAGAGATAATTCTCTCAATGAAGGTAGTTGTCCAAATGAAGGCAATGATGTGACATAAGGACAGTTCCACAAGCTCAAAGACACTATCCGAGAATATGATGAACCATCTAACCATGACGGGAATATTGCACCGCCATAGTTCAAAATAGTGAGATTTTCAATATCAATGGGAGGTTGCAAAGACTCAAGCACCCGTGATTCACGCTTATCATTCCGAAGAATTCCAAAATCTTTATCCCAATGCAAGAATAATTTTCTTAGGCCTTGCTTTCCTAACAAATTAGCATCAACATCATCTCTAACATCTACCACCTTTTGTAATTTCAATATGAATAATTCTCCTTGAAGATGCGACAAGTTCTTTAACTCCTTTAACTGTAACCCTTTCTCTATTCCTACCACAAACTTGGACAAGATAGTAAGATTCTTCAAGTTATTGATACCCAATGGCATCTCTTTTAGACTTTCTGTATCTCTAACATCAAGAAACTGTAAGCTGACCAACTTTGTGATACCGTGAGGCAACTTTGAAAGCTGATGACAACCTCTTAAGATCAAAGCTTGTAATTTGCACAAGTCGCCAATTGACTCAGGTAGCCTTCTGATAGAAGTGTTCGAGAAATTGAGATATCGAAGATGTTTTAATTCACCAACACAATTCGGTAACTCTGCGATGCGACAATGACATAATGAAAACACCCTAAGAAACTTCAAGTTTGTTAGCAAATCATGTAGCACCTTGTCGGATATAAGGAGAGAGTTCCTACTAGGTCCAATACGCACTAGAATTAAACTTCTTAATACCTTCATATCATGATATGGCCTCAAGCATTTTGATGTAACAAACTGTGACCAGATGAATGACGCATAACGAGCTCTCTCAAGAGATGCATAATCTTCATTAATTGCTAGCTGAGACTCCCTAGTGCTAAAGCATATCCCACCCTCAATTGACTTTGCTAGATCATTCAAAAGATCATGCATTGAAAACTTAGATGTGTCAACACTTGATTTTTGAAGAAATGATCTAGATACTAATTCATCGAAGTAATTCCATCCTAATTCCAACTTATTTTTCTTTGTTTTTTGTCCATCTAAAAATCCCTCTGCTATCCATAAGAGTACTAGCTCATCCCTCTCAATTTCATAATCCTTAGGAAATACTGCACAATAAGAAAAGCATCTCTTCAAATAGGAAGGAAGATAGACATAGCTCAATTTCATAATAGGGAGAACCTCATCATTCTTTGTCGTTGGAAGATCCCATATTATGTTATTTAAGGTATCTTCCCATTCACCGGGATTCATTTTATTACGTAGGGCACCGCCAAACATCTTCGCTGCCAAAGGTAAACCTTTACATCTTTCAGCTATTTTCTTGCCTATTGTTTCAAATTCCGGGTGGCTCTTAAAATTTGTTGCTTCAAGAGCATGAAAGGCTAATAAGCTTGTACAATCATCGAGGGACAATTCCTTCAAAGGAATTGGCAGTGCTTTTGTTATTGAAACAACAGCATGGTTGCGAGTCGTAACAATAATCTTGCTTCCCGTAGCACCCACTACAAATGGCTTTAAGAGGTCAGTCCATTTTTCGTACTTGTCATTCCAGATATCGTCTAGAACCACAAGAAACTTCTTTCCGAAAAGATTGTCCCTCAACTTAACTTGAAACTCGTTTAGATCTTTGCCCTCGTAGGGCAACCCAGTGATTGACCGCAAAATAGTCTTTGTTATGTCGAGAACATCAAAAACATATGAAACACAAACCCATGCTCTCATCTCAAAACATCTATTCACTCTGGCATCATTATACAGCTGTTGAGCCAAGGCAGTCTTTCCAATACCGCCCATCCCAACTATGGGGACTATGCTTAGCGTTGCATTAGAATTTTCGACCTCATTGATCAATAGTTCGAGTATTTGTTCTACTTCCTCCTCCCTGCCAAAAAACTGTGGCTCTGATAGAGAAGTGGTTATCCTTTTGCTAGTGTAGTTGGATTTGTCCACAACATTCTCTCTCAAGTTTAGATGAGCCTTTCCAATGACAATTGCTTCCAACCGGCCATTGATCTCTTGTACCTTGGTTTCAGACATGAGTGAGGGTGGTCGGCCAAATATAGACTTCCATTTCCCCAAACCTTTGCTTGTGCTAGATTCTGCCTCTAACTCAACTTGAGTAGCTTTGATCTCAAACTCATCGAGCAAGTCTTCCATGTCATAGGCCAAGTCCTTAACCTTGTCCAGCCACAGCTTCACTTGATGGTTATCGCTAAGTTCCTTGTCCTCTGCATCAGCCAACACTGCGTTGATTATGACTAGCTTCTCCTTCCACTCCTTAGGCAAGGTAGTGCTGATTCCTTTACGTTGTGCATAAACTAATGCGGGAGAAGCCAACTTGTCAAACAAGACTTGAAAGGATGAAGTCAAAAAGGAACCCAACACGATCCCTCCAATGTCCATAGGTGAATCAGTCACTGTAATGAACAACAAAGGTGTTAAGGTGAAGCAAAGTGAAAATGAACTAATGGAGAGAGAAAACTATGAAGTCCTAGGAAGACCAAGATGATGACCTAGGAAAAAGATTATAAAAAAAAAAAGACCAAGACTTTCAAGGGATGCACATCAAAGGTTAGACAAATCAAAATAAAATACTATTTGTCCACAAGTGCTAGTTACATCAATTGCTCTCCTTATTCTTCAGATCAAGACTTTTTGGCTATTAGACCTTTACTTTTGGCCATTCAAAACAGAGTCTTAATATGACCAGCTTAGAGTGTATGCATATTTTTGCCATAAGTGTTATCACTCACGAGTGTTTTGTTGGCTTTTTTAGTGTTTGTATATTCTTAGTAACCTCATGATTTCAATGTCTTTGTTTTCTGCTTTATTGTTGAATGTGACATTAATGAAGTCTTTTACATGGGAGTTTTTGTGCTAAAGATTCACAGTAAGATGGGCGATAATGATTTGTTGAAGGGTGCTGAGGTAGTGGTTGATAATCGGGAATCATCTTGATAGGAGAATCATGATCCTTTGAACACGATTATCAAGTTCATTAGTGTAATGGGTAGAGTGTGACATCCAGTGGATTATATGTTGTTAATACTAGACTTGTTTACCATTTCCAAAGTGAGAGAAAGCAACTTCCTTGATGGATTAGTTGGTGTGCTTATCCCTTTTTTTTTTTCTTATTTAGCGATGTATGAAGTTGACCAAGTTAATAGGATAAGCAAATAAGCATATTTGTGCAACTTAGTAAAATAAATGCTTTTGAAACATAACATACTGAGGATTCGCCCAATAATGGCATCTTATTTTCTGTTATACATATACATGTTATCAAAGACAATTAACTTTGTCTATCCACTAAGGAGAACAGAAACATGTGCTTTAGGCTAAATAAGGAAAATGGTCAAGCACACCGACTAATTCATTAAGCAACTTGCTTTATTTTACTTTGTAAATAGTGAATAGTCAGAAATCACCAAACGACAATGTATAATCTACTGAAAATTATACTCTACCAATCACACCAATGAACAAGAAAATCGAGTTCAAAGGACCATGATTCTCGCTTCAAGCGATTCCCCATCATCAACTACTAACCCATCACCTTTCAGCAGATATTGCCGCCCATCTTGCTGCAACTTTTTCTTCTTTTTCTTTTTTTCACAAGTGCTTGTTCTGTAATATTTAGAGATTATCCCCCATACATATGTAGTATCCACGATCATATACTTGTTCATATAACAAAATCTTAAACTCGGGAAGACCAAAACTTCACTGGGTATCATGAACTTTTTTGTCGTGAAAGTGAAGTATAATTGATAAAGAGCTTATGGGAAAGAAAATTTAATAAAATCGAAGAAGACTAAGGCTTACGGAGATGCAAATTGGATTTGTCGCTTCACTTTTCAAATCCCTCCTCTTCCGTTCCCATGTGAATGTCTTTTTTACATTACTAGTACTTTTCCACGCGTTACATGGATGCCAATTTTTATTTTTATTTTTTTATGTGTATAATTGACAATTAGCAGTGATTATTGTTCTCTTGCTCAAATTGACAAAACTATAATTTCAGTCCAACTTTTGTCATTTTTAATCATATTGTGATTAATCATTCATTAATCTCTGTTGTACTTGTCTATTGGAATTATGTCTAGATTTCCATTTATCTTTTCAAATATAAGTCTAATAAATGGAAAAAGAGCAAGAAGAAAAACTAAATAAGAAAAACAGCAAAAAACTGACGAAGAAAAAAAAATGCAGGAATGGGACGATAATACTCTTCGTGACTCGCGGAGAGTTCCACTTCACATTTTTGTTTTGTTTTGTTTTGTTTATGAAGATGCAATCTAAATTTATTAATATGCAAGATATGATTTTCCCAAATTTCCCAAGTTATAGCATGTGATTTATCTAAGGAAATGTGCAAAAAAGAGAATTAACAATAATGCACTCCAAAAAGCCTAGATGCGCATGATAATGCTTATCCATGAAAATTCTAAGTTTTCTAATATAATTTTCCTGATACGGATATAATGCAATTCTATGCTAATATGTAACGAAAAATCAAAAAATAAAGGTCTGAGTTTTGGCTCAAACAATTATGCGTGCAGATGTATCACCTGATTAAAACAAAATTAACAAATCACCATGAATTATGCAATCAAGCTGCAACTTTAACCTGGCCGGCAAGTATATGGCATCAACTTTCCCCAATTTTGCTATTAAACTTGCTGCATCAGCACAAGGGAAAAAGAGAGCAAGTAGAAAGATGTCTTTTACCTATTCCAAGTAGACTCCCTGGAGCTGACCAGGCGAACGGGATAAGATCCACAACAGCAATCCAGCAAGCACGAGCGCTAGGTTTGGCAGGTCACGGTGTACGCGTGCCTATTCAGCTGCGGCAATGCGTGGTCGCTGCTTGCAACGACGAACGATGGTATTGATTGAGCGACGACTAGAGATGGTGGTGATTAGCGACAATCGATATGCATGCAAGAAATTAATTGAATGAGAGTGAAGTCTGTGGGATATGATAATGCTTGTCCATGAAAATTGTAATTTTTTCGAATATAATTATCCTGACACGAATATGATGAAATTCCATCCTAATATGTAATGAAAAATCCTAAGTCTGTCCAAATCAGCAAATATGAACACACTTAAAAATGTGAATATGACTTTCCCTAAATATGTAGATGTATGATATGCAATTTCCTAAATGTGCAACACCTAATAACTCTACACGTGGTTTTATTAAACACCTCCCCTAATATACAATCTAGAATGCAACGAATGTATATAACATGCCGTGGATGACTTTTATGAAATTTGACACATGTAAATTCATGAAATTACACGTGAAGACGTGATCGACAGTGACCTAGCCATATGCAATTTCACAAACACGGATGGCAAAAATATTCAACAAATCACCATGACGCAGCTTTAATAGGGACAGCAAGTATTTGACATCAACTTCTCCTAAAATTTTGTTATTAAAGTTGCAATCGGGATTATAGACAGGCATGAAGTCAGTTTAAGAACGAAAATATTGTTGCTGCTGCCACCTCTTCTTTTGCTTCAAATATATAGAAAGATTTCAGAAATGACTGGTGGCTGCTCTCGTGTAATAAAGGCATACCGGATACTTTAGCAGTGAGGTTGTGGATGAATCAGTTTGAGGGAAAAAGAGATTTACCTATTCCGAGTAGACTTTCTGGAGCTGACCGGTGAACAAGATTAGATCAACAACAGCAATCCAGCAAGGACGGGCGCCAGGTTTGGACGAGCAGGAAGAGAGAACTGCTGAGCAGGGGGGACGAGCGCTAGGTTCGACAATTCACGGTGTATTTGTGTGAACTCTGCTACGGCAATGGGTGGCCACTGCTTGCAACGATAGAAGATAATATCGACGGAGCTACGACTAGGACAGGTTTTTAGGGGACTGGGCAGATCAAAAGGGAGTGGTGTTGAATAATCAACATCCTACATTGGCCGTCAAGAAGAAAAATAAAAGTTGGCCTCCAAATCTTAGTCAACTTGCCCACTAAAGAAGGAAGAGAAACTAGCCGTGAATCTTAAGTTGAGGTTCCAATCCGTCACTTCTAGAAAACAAGTTGACAAGACGACTTGCCTTACCCAAACGTTTCCTTCTAGTAGATAACAAGTTGGCCTACTTGTTCAGAGCGAGCACACAATTTATATGAAAGCCAAACCCTTCCTCTATTATTATTAAAAGCGAAATTGCATTATGCCTCATTGAAAATGCAATGTGTACATGCTAATTATTGTTATTCAGGAGAAGTCACAATCATGCACTATCGGAAGCTTATAACCAAATGATTCGTGACTTGAATTTAAACTATATATATGAATTTGAAGCTGGATGTCTATATCCAAAGGCTCGAAATTATGTTAAACTCCATCGTTACATGGTAATCGTGGCAGAGGATCCTGCTACTAGCGATCTTGTGCCAACATATGTCTCCCCAGCAGCTCCATCATTATCGGGAGCCAAAACCGCGTCAAAGGATCACCGCTAAGGGGAATACTAGAGCAACAGATACAACCATGAAGGTCAAAGTTGCAGAGAGGAGCAGCAGACCAGAGAAGACGATCTGGTTACCAGAGGGCAGAACAATCCAACTGGCTCAAGTGATTCAAGATCAACACAATACTGAGACAGATTCAATCGAGTTGATAAGATGCTGAATTTTAAATTGCCTTCGTAATATTTTGGTAAAATAGAAATGCCGATAGTAAGTGCAAAGGCAGTCAGAGGCTATTGCGATGATCCCGAGCGGGATGAGTGAATTTAATAGCTTATTGAACGGGAACATGTGATCCCTCTCCTTCGGTGTGGACTCTTTGAAATCCTAACCGCACATGACATTGAGAAATATACTCGTTACTAGCCTATTGAAATCAATTAGGAGCTAATGGGAGAACACGTTACTTTATATAAACTAGAGAATTCAAAGATATGATTACTATGTCAATTTGCCTTAAGATTAGACAATTTTGGAAGAACTATTACACAACCCCGTTTCAGCGACATTTCATCGAACAGTTTACGTGCATCGACTGAGGATTTAAAGGAGGCATTGCTGAACTCGGATTAGAGACCAAAGTCGTACAAAATCAGTTCAGGACGTTTTCAATCAACGAATGGGCTGATGGATTGAGGCCGTGGATTTGAATGGGCTTTGTGGACTGGACTGGACTGAATAGGGCCGAGGCTTTCTTATTTTATTCTCCTCCTCCTCCTTCTGCGTCTTCTTCTTCTTTTGTTATTTGTTAATTTGTTAATTTATTTTTTGTTCTTTTTACTATTATTTATCTCTTTGCAAAAATGCAATACTTTATTTTTTGGGGAAAATTCATGTATCAACAGAGACAAATACAAAGAACCAGTAAAGCTAACTATAATCCACATGCGAGGTTACCAATCATTCGCTCCAATTCATACTAAGCAGCTAAGTCTTTTGTTTATTTATTTATTTATCAAGACATGCATTAAATTACTTTGTAGGTTTTGGAATAGTGACTTAGGGAACATGAGTAGTTTGAGCGGAATTTGAGATCCTTTTTATTGTCAACATATAAAAAGTGATTCTTTTTGGAATATCATAGCTGAGTGAATGTTATTTGTAAGCATTAACACGAGAAGAGAGAGGCTTTGCTTATGAGTTATGACCAAGAGCATCAGTTTTGGTGTTTATGATTTGACCGTCACTTTTAAATTTGACAATGCTATTGTTCATCTTTTTTTTTTGTCAGTCCTACTCTATTCCTATTTTACACTCACTCTCAGACTTTTGCCCTGCCTCTTGCAGGGCGTGGGAGTCGAAGCCATTTGTGGTGGTAGTGCGCGTATCTTGTTATGTGTGATTGGCTATAAACCTTTGGCGCCTTTTTGAGTTCAATAGTGATGGGCTCGCCTACTTCCAAACAATGGGTCTCGAGTGGTGCAGAATGATGACCTTCTTGGAATAAGAATAACTCATAGTAGGCGTAAAATCCTTAAAGTAAGCGACGGCCTTTCCCCTCCTGCAAGGGAAAACTAATATGTAAGATCGCTTCAATTGTGGTCAAGAGATGGATTGGGCACTTGAATGGAAGAAAGATGAACTTAATTCTTTGACCAGGCAATCAGTTTGTAAATGATTTTTGATCCGCAGGGTTCATTTAGAAATTGATGGTGATTTCGCATATTCAAAACGTTGGTTTTCAGTCCATACTTCCATCTGTACAGTAGCCTTTAATGGAAGATGAGAAGCCTCTTATTTTGAAAATTGACCTGAACATGTTAAAAGGATATTGTCCAACCAATTCAAGTATTTACACAGAATTTCATCATAGAATATATATATATATATATTTTTTTTTGGCTAGGCAAGGCCTACATTATATTTACTAAAAGCAATTCTGTACTTAGAGTTGAAAGTATAAAATTTTTGTCAATCACGAAAACATTTTCACAATTTATTCTCCTAAACAGTACTTAAGGACAAAAATGGGGAATATATTTTCACACAGCTAATTTCTCGTAAAACATTCCCTTGGTCTCCTCTGTAGTATGCAAATTGGAATGGGGAATCCATACTCAACATCAATAACTCCGCCTAAAAGCTGGTCAATTAACGTAAAATACTTGGGAAGGTAAAAAGATTTTTTTTTTTCTTTTGAACTAGGGAAGGTAAAAAGATTTATTGGTATGAAACTTGAACCTTTACAGGGCAGACTGCAAGTGGAAAATTTTCTTTCCAGAAGCATAACTGGATTATTACGTGTGTCTACGTAACGAGTATGTCTTGAATCTCAATTCTCAATGCCGCCCGGGAAAAGCACGTTTCCACGGCGGTCTTACAAAATTCCATGAGAAAATCTTCGCCTTAACCATTCGTAACGAAGCATAGGAAAACAGAGTAGACTCTATAGAGGTTCCCATGAAAGTTATTATACTCATTATGAGTTACTCGGTTTAAGCCATAACCGCAGCTTATTTGACAAATCAGTCTCTACTGCATCACAGGATTCGAACTTAAATACAGCTGGAAGTGCTACAGTTAATACAGGCCAGATCAAGGCCACGTAACCTACTTTGCTTTTAATTGGAATTAAAGAATTTTGAATTCGGATCGATGTGCTCAGAGTTGGGTCCCAGAACAATTTAATCAAATTAATCCACACATGCTGCATTCAGAGATTGGGCGAGCTCAACCAATTTCTACTTCATTTTGGGATGTTTGTCCTCCACCGTTAGTGCAGATGATGAACGCAATAACCCCAGAGATACCCTCAGGACATCCAAACTCTTATAATCCTGGAAATTCCCATGGAAAGCCACCACCTGAGAAACCACCAATAGCTTGTCTGCGCTTCCAGATATTAGATGCTCATCGTGACTAACCTGCAAATCAAGGCAAAAAGAGGGCTGTCAGCTGCGAAATGATCCATCCTAGAAACAAGACCAGACCTTGAATGAGCACCTCATCCTAATCCTACAATTGGGTATAGTGGAAAAGGCAGAATCATATCTATTTCTAGACAAGAAACTAACGATTTACAAAGATGACACTTGAGTAGTCCCTACTCATTAAAGCAAAACTAAGAGTGAACATTTATAAACAAGAAAAGGGTCCACATTCATTATGTGCAAAGCCCAACACTACCTCTAAGCACAAACATAGGAACTACTTGGTAGTATCATAGATTACTGTAATACAAACACACTGATCAGGCTAGTAGAACCATTCTATTCCCAACATTTTGCAAGTTGGAAAAGCTAGATTGGTCTCTATTCCATTATAAGTTAGATGTACAATGACAGAGGCTCCTTGTAGCTGTGATCACTGATTGGTTTTACTGTATTTTCAATGTAAAGACCAAATTCCGATAAGTTCAAATGGTGCAAGAACAATAACAAGCTAACTGAAAAAGAAAAATGAGTAAACCAATTAAATGATTGGATGGCTTGTCAAGCAGAACTACGTGAGGTTTCTTGAAAGTTATCTTAGCAGATGCAACTCTGCTTATCTGACCACCTATTTACATGGTCAAAGCACCATGTTCTATGTGCAATAACATCCAAAAAGCCTTGGAGCAAGTACACAGTGAGCCACAATAGAGATTACATATTAACCAACCTCCAATACAGTAGCAAAGGGGGAGGAGATGATCTAGACAAGGTATTTATTGATTGAAGTGCAGGATTTCCAGTTAGACCAAAGGAACCCAAGTGAACTCTGGAAGGATGCCACATAAGAAGGTAATTTTAGATACAATGACATGATGTATGATCAATTTAAAGAACTGACAAGATTTGCCCCAGAGGTCACTACTGACAATGCAAAACTAGAGGCAGGCAGGATATTGTTACTGTCTCAACCACATAAGCATGAGGATATTGTAAAAAATGACACATAACCTTGACAACATTAGCCCTACCTCAAAAGTTTTCGCAAGTGATCATTCCAAGAGATTTTGCCAATACAGATTACAATGGCATTTGCAAAACAATGAACGTGGATGAGCTAGGGCATGAGAAAAAGATGTTGGGAATAAAGCATACAACCGATGTTGAAAATGCAAAGGAATATGATTGTGGAACGCCATTGATTCTTCGTAATTCTCATGTATTTGAATAAAAGAAGGATGAACTATAATTAATACAGCTTTCTCACAAAATAGACTGTCTTACTAAATAATTTACTCTGCTAAAACATTCTTTTGCAAATGATTAAATCACTTCAGTGTGCATGGGAAAGCTGACTTCGGTGGCAATAGAGTATTGAACTTCCAGGGGCACAACAAATGAACCTATTGCTAGAACAAAACGTGCAGAGAATCATAAATTATATTAGGACCGCAATCCCAACTCAGTTCTTAAGCTATTGCAAATGATACTGCATGCTCGATGTCAAAGACTCATCATTCCATGAGCCCTTATCAGGTATAAATGACAAATGAGGGCCGGTGTAACTGTGAGTCCGTCCTGTATAGCAGCAACAATTGTCTCTTCATCCATTTTCGCTTTCTCTATGTAGCTAAACCTCATTTTCTGTTTTGTGAGGTAATGTGAACCCAGTGAACCACTCTTAGTTGATGGTAATAACTAGATTCACCTGATTCAACAAAAACCGGAGTACATTCCTATAGTCCTGGAAATTCCCGTGGAGAGGCGCCACCTTGCCTTGTGAAACCACCCGGACCTCATCCAAGCTTCTAGCTATTAGATGCTCACCATGACTAACTTGCAAATCAAGGTGAAAAGAGGGCCATTAACTGTGAAATTATCCACCGTTGGTCAAATTGAAGTATTTTGACAAGAAAATCAATCTCACCATCGAAATTACTCCGTGGAACAAGACTAGACGTGGAATGAGTGCCTCAGCTACATCCAAATCCTACAGTTGTGGATAGGCAAAAAAACAGAAACACTAATCATTAGACAAGACTGACAAAAAAAAAATCATTAGACAAGAAAATAACAATTTACAAAGATAATTCTTTAGTCACTGGTCATTAAAGCAAAACTTAAAGACCAGATTTATAAACAAAAGGGGTCCACATATTTGTCTGTAAAGCCCAATATTGCCTATAGGCACAGAGATTAGTACCATTTGGTATTGTAGATTACTCTATTTGGAATATTTTCCACATTGGAGAAATTAGATTGGTTTATGTTCCATTATTTGGTAGATGTATGATGACAAGGGCTACCGGCAACTATGACCACTAATCGGTTCTACTTTATTTTAATGTAAAGACTAAATTCCGACAAGTTCAATCAGTGCAAGGACAATAATAAGCTAACTGAAAAAGTAATTAAAGTCATAAAATGGAGAAATATGAGTAGAACTTACCATATGATTGGATGGCTCGTCAAGCAAAACTATGTGAGGTTGCTTGAAAGTTAACTTGGCAAATGCGACTCTGCTTTTCTAACCACCTAATTATATGGTCAAAGCACCATGTTATATGTGCAATAACATCCAAAAAGCCTAGGAGAAAGTACATAGTGAACTACAATTCAGATTACAAATTATCTAACCTCTAATAGAGCTTCACAATGTCATTAGAACAATGCTTCAACAAAAAATTTATACATGCTACACTAAGATAGAGAAGAGATATACCAGGCAAGAAACACATTGGTTCAAGTGCAACACTTCCAGTTAAAACAAAAGAACCCATGTGAGCTTGAACATTTCGTTCCAGAACTCCCTGCAGGAAGAATGCCACATGAGAAGGTTATTTTAAGATAAAATGGCAGAATTTATGATGAAATCATATTCCGAGGTCGAGCAAATGGAAATGCCAACCCAGAGGTCATTGCATTATAATCTCAACCAAACAAGCATAAGTATATTGGCTAAAAATTTCTAGCAAACTGTGAGCAACAGTTCCAAAACCACCAGAGTTCGAGACCCAACCAGCAAGCAATTTATGGAATATCAATGCTATCACGTGAAAGCTTGGAGCCATGAGCTGCCTCAGAATTTTATCCCAGATTGACTGCTTAATACTACAAAGAATCATCGTCAACAAAAAAAAGGTTCTCAATTCTAAAGAAAACCATTAAAAAAAAAAAAACTGCATCCCTTTTCTTCCCAATCACATCATAGCTTCCACAAAACTAATCATGCTTTTAGATTTTGAAAAAGATTTGTTCTTATTTAGATCATATTCACTAGAAGGAAAATTCAAAACACAGCAGCACAACAAATATATTTAATTGCTTCTTCCTCTTTTGATAAATTGCAAAAAAAATAAAATAAAATGAAACAAGACATTGACACTAATAGCATTAGCCCCACCTTAAGAGCGTTCGCACGTGATCCTTCCAAGAGATTCTGCCAATGCAAGATCACAATGGTGTCTGCAAAACAACCAAAGTGAATGAGCTTAAGGGCCCAAGAAAAAAGATGTTAGGAAGAGAACATACAATAGACGCTGAAAATGCAGAGGACTATGATTGTGGAATGCTACGATTCTTCATGATGGTGCGATTTCATACACAAATGGTTTGGGCATCAAGCAGAAATGTGGATATGTCATCAACATAGCAAGAGGCAGCATTGCGAGCATTTCATCCTATAGTTCATCGTCCAACGAAACAGAGCCAATCCAACCCAACGAGATCCCCCACCCAAACATTAGTGCATATTGAGCATTGAATTGAGAAAGTAGAATGAAAAAGGATGCCTTCAAAACAAAAAATAACTTACCCGAACCCTAATAAAATTGACCGTAGTGTAGATGCGTGAATCAATTCATTGGATACGTTTGTCATCAATGTTAATGTAAGGGATCTCTTGGATGAGGGGCCAATAGTCGCCAGTGAGTTTTGCGCATCGCTCTTCCAGAATCTCGCATTTCCGTATAAGCAATTCTTGGAGGGAGGGAGGGAAGCCATCCTCTGGCAAGTACTGTTGGTAATTTGTTTATAAAACAAATGAAGAGATGCCTTGTCCCACATCGAAAAGATGTGAGTGCGCACGTGGACGAGATTTGGCACTAACCAACGATCATTATTTTATTTATTGAAAATTCGGATTTATTTCTATAAAAAATTAATTATAAAGTCTTGTTGAAACAGTGCGACTGTTCACGAAAAGTTATGATTATTTTTTAATTATTATTTTTATTCCGAATTTTGTTTGTGTCTTTTCAAGACAACCTTTGAATAAAGATATCCGTTCGGTTTGCAACCTTTCCCGAAGGGTTGCAATTGTTCGGTTTTAACTTCTTACGAATGGACACATTTGTTCACTTGAGCAATTTTCGAAAGAATGTGTTTATTCATTTCGCAACCTTTCACGAAGAGTTGTCTTCGTATTTTAAGACTATTTTATATATACTTGTCAGAGAGAAGAAGAATTGTGATCATCTTCTTCCTTCTTTTTTCGCTTTTCTTTGGAGAGAAACTACAGCCATTGTTTCTAATTGTTTCCCATGAGAGACCTTGGAGAAATACTAGAATTGCTATCTAGTATTCTCATTTTGAGACTTTGTTGTATCCTGGAGGAAATTTGCCGGTGAACCATTAGCAACTTTGTGGGGCAAATAAATCCTTAAAGAAAGTGATATCACGCCTCAAAGTCTGACTTGAGTACTTTAAAGATCCGACTTCATTGTTCTACCAAATTCGAAGCAGTATTTTCCCAACAAGTACCTCAACTTGGGGCAATATCCAATCAATAATCCTTGGAGAGAGGAGAGATGGTTGCGGAGACCGCTCGATAGTCTTTCTACGTTTCTCAACTCACCTATACAAAGACCGGTTAGAGAGGAAGGAAAGAGACTCCAGGCATCCTCATCCTCCGAAGGAAACCACTCCTTCTCTCCCTCCCCTCCCATTTCAAACTCAACGGTCAGCTTCTTGAGAGATGTGAGCAGGTGTAAGCCCCACTTTCTCATTGGCTGCTTCAGATCCACGAGCCCCCAAATTCTAAGGACTCGCAATTTGGGAGGCAGACCTCCATTTGGGAAGCATTTGATATTTTCGCAATCCCTAATTTCTAGATTTTGGAGGGATGTAAGATGATACCACTGGTTTGGTAGGGACTTTATCTTCGGACATAGCCCAAGTGTAAGACCCTGCAGGGTGATGGGAAGGAGTGGGAAGTCCTCTATCTCCAATACTGGACAATGCCATATATTCAATTTAGTAAGGTTGTTACAATTGACAATGTTACAGTTGGCAATAGACTTTATCTTAGAACAATTAATAAGATCAAGATGCAAGAGGGTGATGGGAAGGGGAGGCAAGTCCTCTATCTCCGATGCTGGACAATTCCAAATAGACAATTGAGTGAGATGGGAGAGCATGTGAAGGCACTGTGGTAAGCTTCCCATATTATGACAATCATTAATTTTCATTGTTTCAAGCGATTCTACGGCAATCCCTTCCAATGAATCCACTCCCTTGCACTTGAATATATCAAGTGCCTTCAGAGGAGCAAGTCTGCCCTTGGCAAATGAAAAGGATATTGAAGAATCATAGTGATGTATCTTAAGAGATTCAAGTTGAGAAATCGAATTAATGCTGTTGGGTTCACCTTGAGGAATGTTTAGAGCCATGATTTTTGGACAATTCTCAATCAACAAATGTCTAAGTGCATGCATCTTGCTTGGAAGCTTTTCTAAACTTGTGCAATCCACCAATTCCATCCTTTCAAGATTACAGGGTAGCTCTATCTCTCCTTCTCCTGCCACAAAAGATGTGAATCGAGCACATCTTTTAATGGTTAATTCCTGGAGGCAAGTGAGATTTTGCGTTTCATTTCCATCTTGCCACAAGCATGTTAGCTTGTCACACAGTCCTATATGAAGCTTTCTTAGCTTGCCCAAGCAACTCATAAATTGATGATCAAAGGAAACAAGCTCTGTGATTTTGTTAATTTTGAGAAATGTTAAAGAAGTTAGCTTGAACAAGCTCTTTAAGATCTCCTTACTACAATCCTCAAGGTATAACTCATCAAGAGATGGAAGACATGACTCACTGGTTGAGTTATTCAGTTGTTGGCATGAATGAATTTCAAGCTTTATAAGACGATCAAGTTGACAAGGCAATGTCTCGACTAACGAAGGACAGCTTCGGACAACAAGATGCTCAAGACAGGAGAATGGGACTTCTTCTTTTGGCCCCCCTGCATAAGGAGACCAATCTTTCCATGCCAACATCTCTTCGAATTGCAAAGTAATTAAGGACGCAAAAGGCCTATCACCTCCATAAAAATTAGAGCCTATTATTCTTACTGCATTTAGACCTTTAAGAGATAATTCTCTCAATGAAGGTAGTTGTCCAAGTGAAGGCAACGATGTGACATAAGGACAGTGCCGCAAACACAAAGACACTATCCGAGAATATGATGAACCATCTAACCATGATGGGAATTTGGCACCGCCATAATTCAAAATAGTGATATTTTCAATATCAATATGAGGTCGCAAAGACTCAAGCACCCCTGATTCACGCTTATCATTTCGAAGAATTCCAAAATCTTCATCCCAATGCAAGAATAATTTTCTTAGGTCTTGCTTTCCTAACAAATTAGCATCAATAGCATCTCTAACATCTTCCACCTTTTGTAATTTTGATATGAATAATTCTCCTTGAAGATGCGACAAGTTCTTTAACTCCTTTAACTGTAGGCCCTTCTCTGTTCCTACCACAAACTTGGATAAGATAGTGAGATTCTTCAAATTACTGATACCCAATGGCATCTCTTTTAGACTTTCTGTATCTCTAATATCAAGAAATTGTAAGCTGACTAACTTTGTGATACCGTGAGGCAACTTTGAAAGCCAATGACAACCTCTTAAGATCAAAGCTTGTAATTTGCACAAGTCACCAATTGACTCAGGTAACCTTTTGATGTCAGTGTACGAGAAATTGAAATATCGAAGATGTTTTAATTCACCAACACAATTTGGTACCTCTACAATGCTACAATGACATAATGAAAACACCCTCAAATACTTCAAGTTTGTTAGCAAGTCATGCAACACCTTGTTGGAAATAGAGAATTTATTTGGGCCTCGACTAGATCCAACACACACTAGAATTAAACTTCTTAAGACCTTCAATCCATGATATGCTCTTAAGCATTTTGATGTAACAAACCATGATGAGACGAATGATGCATAACGAGCTCTCCCAAGAGATGCATCATCTTCATTAACTACCACCTGAGACTCCCCAAAGCTAAAGCATATTGCACCCTCAATTGACTTTGCTAGATCATTCAAAAGATCATGCATTGAAAACTTAGATGTGTCAACACTTGATTGTTGAAGAAATGATCTAGATACTAACTCATTGAAGTAACTCCGTCCTAATTTCAACTTATTTTTATTTTTCTTTTGGCCATCTAAAAATCCCTCTGCTATCCATAGGAGTATGAGCTCATCTCTCTCAATTTCATAATCCTTAGGAAATATTGCACAATAAGAAAAACATCTCTTCAAATAGGAAGGAAGATGGACATAGCTTAATGTCAAAATAGGGAGAACCTCATCATTCTCTACCATTGCAAGATCCCTTATTATGTTGTTTAAGGTATCTTCCCATTCATCGGGATTCGTTATACTACAGAGGGCACCACCCAACATCTTCGCTGCCAAAGGTAAACCTTTACATCTTTTAGCTATTTTCTTGCATATTTTTTCAAATTTCGGGTGGATCTCAAAGTTTATTTCTCCAAGAGTGTGAAAGGCTAATAAGTTTGTGCAATTTTCAAGGGACAATCCCTTCAAACAATACGGCAACGTTTTTGTTATGGAAGCAACAACACGGTTGCGAGTTGTGATAATGATCTTGCTTCCCCTAGCCCCCGTTTCAAATGGCTTCAAGATGGCAGTCCACCTTTCGTACTTGTCATTCCAGATATCATCTAAAACCACAAGAAACTTCTTCCCAGATAGACTGTCCCTCAACTTAACTTGAAGCCCGTTAAGATCTTTGTCCTGCCATGACAACCCGGTGATCGAGTGGAAAATATTCTTGGTTATGTTGAAAACATCAAAAACATCTGAAACACAAACCCATGCTTTCCTATCGAAACATCTATTCACTCGGGCATCATTATACAGCCGCTGAGCCAAGGCCGTCTTTCCAATACCGCCCATCCCAACTATGGGGATTATTCTCAGCATGGCATCAGAATTTTGCACATCATTTATCAATAGTTCAAGTATCTGTGCTTCTTCCTCCTCCCTGCCAAAAAACTGTGACTCGGGTAGAGAAGTGGTTGGATCCCTTTTACTGGTAAATTTGGATATGTCCGTAACATTCTCTCTCAAGCTTAGATTAGCCTTTCCGGTGACAATTGTTACCAACCTACCATTGATCTCTTGTATCTTGGTTTTAGACACGAGCGAGTGTGGTTGGCCAAAGAAAAGGGACTTCCATTTTTGCAGACTTCTACTTGTGCTAGATTCTACCTGTAACTCAATCTGAGCAGCTTCTATTGCAAACTCATCGAGCAAGTCTTCCATGTCATAGGCCAAGTCCTTAACCCTGTCCAGCCATAGCTTCACTTGATGGTTACCACCAAGTTGCTTGTTCTCTGCATCAGCCAACACTGCATTGATTGTTACCAGCATATCCTTCCACTCCTCAAGCAAGACGGTGTTGATTCCATGTCGTTGTGCACAACTTAATGTGGACGAAGTCAACTTGTCGAATAGGACCTGAAAGAACGAAGCCAAAAAGGAACCCAAAACGATCTCTCCAATGGCCATAGGTGAATTACTTACTGTAAAGAACAATAAAGGTGTTATGGTGAAACAAAGTGAAAATGAGCTAATGGAGAGAAAAAACTATGAAGTCTAGGAAGACCAAGACAATGACCTAGGAAAAATATTTTTAAAAAAAGACCCAGACTTTCAAGGGATGCACATCAAAGGTTAGACAAATAAAAATAAAATAAAATACTATTTGTCCACAAGTGCTTGTTACGTCAATTGCTCTCCTTATTCTTCATATCAAGACTTTTTTTACTGCCGGACTTGTACTTTTGGCCATCCAAAACAGAGTCTTAATATGACCAACTTAGAGTGTTTGCATATTTTCATTATAAGTGTTATCCCTCACGAGTGTTTTGTTGGCTTTTTTAGCATTTGTATATTCTTAGTAACCTTATGATTTCAATGTCTTTGTTTGCTTTATTGGTGAATGTGAGATTGATGAATTCTTTTACATGGCAATTACTATGCTAAACATTCACATCAAGATGGGCGACAATGATTTGTTGAAGGGTACTAAGGTAGTGGTCGATAATCGAGAATCGCCTTGATAGGAACATGGTTATCAAGTTCATTAATGTAATGGGTATAGTGTGACATCTAGAAGATTACATATTGTTTATACTGGACTCATTTACCATTTCCAGAGTGAGAGAAAGCAACTTGCTTGATGGATTAGTCGGTGTGCTTATCCCTTCTTTCTTGTTTAGCGATGAATGAAGTTGACCAAATTAATAGGATTGGCAAATAAACATATTTGTGCAACTTAGTAAAATAAATGCTTTTGAAACATAACATATTGAGGATTCACCCAATAATTGCATCTTATTTTCTGTTATGCATATACATGTCATCAAAGACAATTAACTTTGTCTGTGCATAAAGAAGAATGGAAACACGTGGTTTGGGCTTAATAAGAAAAAGGGTCAAGCACACCGACTAATTCATTAAGCAACTTGCTTTATTTTACTATGCAAATAGTGAACAAGTCACAAATCACCAAATGACAATGTATAATCTACTAAAAATTATACTTTATTCATCACACCAATGAACAGGAAAATCGAGTTCAAACGACCATGATTCTCTTTCTAGGCGATTCCCCATCATCGGTTACTAACTCATCACCTTTCAGCAGATATTTTCGCCCATCTTGCTGCAACTTTTTCTTTCACAAGTGGTTGTTCTGTAATATTTAAAGATTATCCCCCCCACATTTATAGTTTCCACGATCATATACGCATTCTTGTAAATAAATCATAAACTCGAGAAGACCAGAACTTCAGTGGGTATCATGAACTTTTTTGTCGTGAAAGTGAAGCAAAATTGGTAAAGAGCTGATTGGAAAGAAAACTTAATAAAATCCAGAAAGACCAAGACTTACGGAGATGCAAATTGGATTTATCGCTTCACTTTTCAAATCTCTCCTCTTCCGTTCCCATGCGAATGTCTCTTTTACATTACTAGTAGACTTTCCACGCATTACGTGGGTGCCGATTTTTTCTTTTTTTGTGTGATTGACAATTGGCACTGATTATTGTTTCTCTTGCTCAAATTAACAAAACTATAATTTTAGTCCATCTTTTGTCATTTTTAATCACATTGTGATTAGTCATTCATTAATCTCTATTGTACTTGTCTATTGGAATTGTGTCTAGATTTCCATTCATCTTTTCAGAATATAAGTTTAATAAATGGAAAAAGAGCAAAAGGAAAAACTAAATACGAAAAACAGCAAAAAACTGATAAAGAAAAAAAATGCAGGGATGGGGCGATAATACTCTTCGTGACTCGCGGGGAGTTCCACTTCACATTTTTGTTTCGTTTTTTTTTTTAAAATGAAGATGCAATCTAAATTTATTAATAAGCAAGATATGATTTTCCTAGATTTCCCAAATTATAGCATGTGATTTATGAAAGGAAACGTGCAAAAAGAGAATTAATAATAATGCACTCCAAAAAGCCTAGATGTGCATGATAATGCTTGTCCATGAAAATTCTAAGTTTTCTAATATAATTGTCTTGATACGGATATAATGAATTCTATCCTAATATGTAATGAAAAATCATAAAATAGAGGTCCAAATTTTGGCTTAAACAATTATGCGTGCAGATGTATCACCTCATTAAAACAACTAAGCCTCATTAAGATCAAACAAATCACCATGAATTATGCAGTCAAGCTGCAACTTTAACCTGGCCAGCAAGTATATGACATCAACTTTCCCCAATTTTGTTATTAAACTTACTGCATCAGTTCAAGGGAAAAAGAGAGCAAGTAGATAGATGTCTTTTACCTATTCCAAGAAGACTTCCCGGAGCTGACCAGGCGAACGGGATAAGATCTACAACAGCAATCCAGCAAGCACGAGCGCTAGGTTTGGCAGTTCACTGTGTACGCGTGCGTATTCAGCTACGGCAATGCGCGGTCGCTGCTTGCAACGACGAACGATGGTATTGATTGAGCGACGACTAGAGATGGTGGTGATTAGCGACAATATATATGCATGCAAGAAATGAATTGAATGAGAGTGAAGTCTGTGGGATATGATAATGCTTGTCCTTGAAAATTGTAATTTTTTCGAATATAATTATCCTGACACAAATATGATGATATTCCATCCTAATATGTAATGAAAAATCCTAAGTCTGTCCAAATCAGCAAATATGAACAAACTTAAAAATGTGAATATGACTTTCCCTAAATATGTAGATGTATGATATGCAATTTCCTAAATGTGCAACACCTAATAACTCTACACGTGGTTTTATTAAACACCTCCCCTAATATACAATCTAGAATGCAACGAATGTATATAACATGCCGTGGATGACTTTTATGAAATTTGACACATGTAAATTCATGAAATTACACGTGAAGACGTGATCGACAGTGACCTAGCCATATGCAATTTCACAAACACGGATGGCAAAAATATTCAACAAATCACCATGACGCAGCTTTAATCGGGACAGCAAGTATTTGACATCAACTTCTCCTAAAATTTTGTTATTAAAGTTGCAATCGGGATTATAGACAGGCATGAAGTCAGTTTAAGAACGAAAATATTGTTGCTGCTGCCACCTCTTCTTTTGCTTCAAATATATAGAAAGATTTCAGAAATGATTGGTGGCTGCTCTCGTGTAATAAAGGCCTACCGGATACTTTAGCAGTGAGGTTCTGGATGAATCAGTTTGAGGGAAAAAGAGATTTACCTATTCCGAGTAGACTTTCTGGAGCTGACCGGTGAACAAGATTAGATCAACAATAGCAATCCAGCAAGGACGAGCGCCAGGTTTGGACGAGCAGGAAGAGAGAACTGCTGAGCAGGGGGGACGAGCGCTAGGTTCGACAATTCACGGTGTATGCGTGTGAACTCTGCTACGGCAATGGGTGGCCACTGCTTGCAACGATAGAAGATAATATCGACGGAGCTACGACTAGGACAGGTTTGTTGGGGAATGGGCAGATCAAAAGAGGGTGGTGTTGACGTCAAGAAGAAAAATCAAAGTTGGCCTCCAAATCTTAGTCAACTTGCCCACTAAAGAAGGAAGAGAAACTAGCCGTGAATCTTAAGTTGAGGTTCCAATCCGTCACTTCTAGAAAACAAGTTGACAAGTCGACTTGCCACAGCCAAACGTTTCCTTCTAGTAGAGAATAAGTTGGTCTGCTTGATCGGAGCGAGCGAGCAATTTATATGGAAGCCAAACCCTTCCTCTATTATTGCTAAAAGCGAAATTGCGTTATGCCTCGTTGAAAATGCAATGTGTACATGCTAATTATTGTTATTCAAGAGAAGTCATAATCATGCACTATCGGAAGCTTATAACCAAATGATTCGTGACTTGAATTTAAACTATATAAATGAATTTGAAGCTGGATGTCTATATCCAAAGGCTCGAAATTATGTTAAACTCCATCGTCACATGGTAATCTTGGCAGAGGATCCTGCTACTAGCGATCTTGTGCCAACATATGTCTCCCCAGCAGCTCCATCAGCATCGGGAGCCAAAACCGCGTCAAAGGATCACCGCTAAGTGGAATACTAGAGCAACAGATACAACCATGAAGGTCAAAGTTGCAGAGAGGAGCAGCAGGCCAGAGAAGACGATCTGGTTCCCAGAGGGCAGAACAATCCAACTGGCTCAAGTGATTCAAGATCAACACAATACTAAGACAGATTCAATCGAGTTGATAAGATGCTGAATTTAAATTGCCTTCGTAATATTTTGGTAAAATAGAAATGCCGATAGTAAGTGCAAAGGCAGTCAGAGGCTACTGCGATGCTCCCGAGCGGGATGAGTGGGTTTAATAGCTTATTGAACGGGAACGTGTGATCCCTCTCCTTTGGTGTGGGCTCTTTGAAATCCTAACCGCACATAACATTGAGAAATATACTTGTTACTAGCCTATTGGAACCGATTAGGAGCTAACGGGAGAACACGTTACTTTACATAAGCTAGAGAATTCAAAGATATGATTAAACGTAGTAATATTCTCCACTACGTGTCCATGCATGCTTGTTTGATCGAGATTGACCCTAAAGTGTAATATACTCATCGAATGAATCTAAAGAAATCAAATCACGAAATCAATATAATGAAAACAGAATGACACATCAAAATGATACTAAAGGACGAGTAAAAATAAAGTGTGGAAAGTAAATCCAAAACGAGACGAGCAAAGTATACATTGCTTTATTATTAAGTTTCGGGACATCAACTAGTGAGCTAATTTTCAAAATCAAGTCAAAGTCTAATTTTGGCAAAGGAGAATTGCCTACGGTTTTAATAACGATATTATAGACGAGAACGTAAACGAACTAAAGTAATACTAACGTAAAAGCAAGGAAGATTTTTTCATCATCATCATCATCGTCATTGGGCAGAAGTTTTAGGTATCGACAAGTTTTAACAATTAAATGATTATTTCTAAGCTATTTATACTTATTTTGGTAACCCCAGATTTCTTAACTTGTATTTCATCCGCCAATTATTAAAGGCTGAAATGAAAATGTTCACCATTTTTCATTCGAAAAAGAAAAGCATTTAAGACTCGTATGGTGTTACTGATTGTTACCATAAAATTAGTCCATAGTATTTCAAATACTTTTATTAATTATGTTTTAGATATTGTAGGTTCTAAGAATTAACAAAAGTCAGAGAATCTAAATATTCACGAGCGGAACATGTAATGTGTGTGGACATGAAATGACTCGAGGGGTTTAACCAACTAGAGAGAGAGATCGAGCACCATCGTATTACGTCAAGTTGGAGTCTAGCATGTATTGCATGATCTTGCTTTCTTAAATCCGTTTTTCCTTTTTTTTTAGCGTGGAGAATAAGCCAATTGGTATGGAATATTTTCTAGACAATAGATCTGGATTGTCTATAATTTTAGAATTTTGAGGATGATTCAACCTACTTATTATGAGTGAGCTCACAAATTAGTATTATGCCTTTCCTCTAATATCACTTGAAGCGAATTAGTATCATGCGTTGGTGTATATACTAATTATAATGATTCCAGAAAATTCACAATCATACCATCAAGAGCCCATACACAAACTATTTGAAATTTGAACTTAGACCGTATAAGAAATTTGAAGCTGGACATCTATTGTCGCGAGAATTCTGAAGCTAGCCATCTCGTGCCAACATATGTCTCCTCGGCAGCTCCTCATGCATCATGGGGCCAAAATCACATCAAAGGATTGCCACTTTGTTAAAGTTAATGAAACTTGAATTATTGAGGATATAACCAACAATGGCATCTTATTGTATGTTATGCATCCACAAGTCATCAAAGACAGTTAGGTTTGTCTATTTGGTAAGGAAAACAAAATCACATGCTCTGGGTCAAAAGAAATGGTCCCCTATTTTAAACAACATCCAAAAGTCTTAATTTGAAGAAAAAGGAGAACAATATAACTCGATGACATAGTGTGCGTCAAAACATATGCTCTCCGGTCTAGCTCAAACTTCTTGGCATATTAGAAAGACCAAGACTTTATTGGGACTCATCAACCTTTTTGTGTGAAAAATTAAGCAAAAGGGAAAAGTGATAGTGGGAAAGAAACTTTAATCAATTCCAGGAAGACCAAGACTTTGCAGGACACAAATTGGCTTTATTGCTTCACTTTTCACATCCCTCTTCTTCCATCCCTATGTTAATGTCACTTTTTACATTACTAATAGAATTTCCACACATTACATGTCTTCTTAAGATTAACAATACTAGAAATAAGTATAAGAAGGAAGCCAAAAAGGGACTCGAAAAGATCTCTCCAATGATCATGGGTTTACCGATCATTGAGAGAACAACAAGGGTTCTAGGGTCCAAGTTCCGGAACATATAGGGTAGGTTCCAAGTTTTAAAAAATGAGAAACCTACCCTAACAAAAACCATTGTGTCCTAAAACATTAAACAAAGACAAAGACCAAGGCTTTTTAAAAAAAATAATAATAATAAGTGCACAGAAAGTCCGAAAACTTATCATGAAAGTACAATTGAATTCTAAAATTTTCAAAAGATGCCCTAAAACTTGTCACAAAAGTATAATCGAGTCCTAAAACTTTCAAAAAATGCAATCAATTCCTAAAACTTGTCTTGAAAGTCCAATTAAATCTTAAAACTTTCGAAAATTGCAATCAACAAAAGAACTTAATTGAACCAATTTGAAATGTTTTAGGATTTAATAGCATTTTTTGAAAATTTTAAGACTTAATTATACTTCATACTCTCCTATATCTTCGAATCATGTAAAATATATAGCTCGTGCATTGTAAAGTGTTGCTGATATAAATTGATTCTTGAGGAGCCACGGATGCAGATCTGCCGAGTCCATCATTCCATTTCACACCACAGCTCTTTTGTTTAGCATTTGATTAAGTTCACTACTTTTGACTCCAAAAAGAAAAATATTAAGTTAACTACTTGCAGTTGTAGTCATAAATGGAAATTACAGATATATTGAAAGTCTTAATTTTTATATATAGAATGTAGTGAAGTCCTCAACTTTAATTATTTCACTGAAGCTTGGAACCCTTTTTTAAGCAATACGATGGCAACCTTAAATTGCATATTCTTGTACAAATTTAGGACTTACTTACGCCAACTAAAAGGTTTGGTGCTCGATTGCACCTATTGATAGATGTGTAGGACTTCATTGCACTAATTGAGAACTGATGGCTCAATTGCATTTCCTAGGTAAGTATCAGGACTTGTGGAACAATTTCCCGTCATAATCTTTACAACTGATTTTAGGGATAATGATAGAAGGAGTCCTCAAACATGTGTCAATTTGGCACGGTTTAAGTCGTAAAACTTTTTTTTTTTTGGGTATCATTTAGTCTGAAAATCTGTTCCGATTCAGCACTTGAGTCTCTCCATGGAAAGAATATGTGGCATTTTATTTATCAATTTTTTTCCCTTCCTACTGTAAACATGCGGTACCGATGTGGTGATACCACATAGAAAAAAGTGACAAAAATTACAAAAATGTACATACGAGAAAACAGGGAGAGAGAGAGGGAGGTCAGGGGGCCTTTCCAGGCAGGGCCAGCAACCCTCACCAGGGTCACAACTCGAGTGGCTAGCCCTCGCTAGATCACTGGCAACTGCAATCCTCACCCAAATATGGCTTGTCCATGAGGAGGGCCCCATCATCGCACTAACAGTCATGTAGGACTGAAAATATGACCAAAAAAATGTAGACATTTCATCTACAAAATAAAAATAAAAATAAAAATAAAAATAAAGACGGACTTAAGAAGTCCTGAAATGCATAAATTGCGCAAATATTATTACTTAAATGCATGAAAGAAAAACTTTAGGACTTTAAGTGCGGAAACGACACAAGTTTTGGGAATCATAATGTCATTATCCCTTGATCCTACATTGAATAGAATTTAAATTCGAGCCAACCTCTTTAGCATCACCTAGACTCTAGATTAGTTAAAAGATATTAATTGGATTTTAGCCTCTTAGTAATAATTGTCCTTCAGTTATGGTATTGATAAAACGTTATATTACACTAAAAACTTGAAAAATGAAAGAAAAATACATTAGGTTTCGGAAACCAAAATTTTTTAATATACGTGTTAATATGTTTTAATTAAAAATATAGCTTTGAAATGTTTTTCATTAAATAAGAGAAGATTTGTAAGAGAAAACGGTAAGTTAGCAGATGTAACCCCACAGACCTTATTGTATAGCTCAAATGATGAGGATAAGAAACTAAATATGCCATTAGAGAAGAACGAGCACAAACCTTTTCAGTCCGCCAAAACAGTTGTTGCATGGGAATAGTGCCCTCTAGTCTTCTACAACTTGTGTCAACTGGAGCTCGTCCATGCTTACAGATATTAGATTTTCATCGTGACTAACCTGCAAATCAAGGTGAAAAGAGGACTATTAGCTGTGAAGACGATCCATCGTTGGTCAAATGGAAGTATTTTGGCAAGAAAATCAATCTCACCATCAGAATTCCTCCTTGGAACAAGACTAGTTGTTGAATGAGCACCTTAACCACATCCAAACCCTTCATTTGGGGATAGCAAAAAACGCAGAGTCATCCTCTATCTATCCTTAGGCAAGAAACTAACAATCTACAAAGATAACACTTTAGTAGGTCATCATAGCAGAACTTAAAGGCCACGTTTATAAACAAAGAAATGTCCACATTAATTAAGTGCAAAGCCCAATACTGGTTACAGGCACAGATATTTGAACTACTCGATATTATAGACTACTGTAATACAAAAATACTGATCAGGCTTAGCATAAATGTTCTATTCCCAATAGTTTGCCAGTTGGAACAATTAGATTGGTTTATGTTCCACTATAAGCTTAGATGTAAGATGGCAGAGGCTCTTTGTAGCTGGGTTCACTGATTAGTTCTACTGTATTTTCAATGTAAAGACCAGACTCCGATAAGTTCAATTGGTGCAAGAACAACAACAAGCATAACTGAAAAAGAAATCAAAGTCATAAAATGAAGAAAAAAGACTAAAACTTACTGAATGATTGGATGGCTGGTCAAGCATAACTACGTGAAGTTTCTTGAAATTATCTTGGCAAATGCAACTCTACTTTTCTGACCGCCTATTTATATGGTCAAAGCACCATGTCATATGTGCAATAACATCCAAAAAGCCTCGAGAAAAGTACACAGTGAACCACAATTCATATTACAAATTAACTAACCTCTAATAGAGCTTCACAATGTCATATGAAAATTGCTTCAACAAAAAATTTACATATGCAACAGTAGCAGAGAGAGAGGAGATGTACCAGACAAGATACACATTAGTCGAAGCACAGATTTCCAGTTACACCAAAGGAACCTGAGTGAGCTTAAAGCTTTTGCTTAGAAACTCCCTGAAGGAAGAATGCCACATAAGAAGGTATTTTCAAATAAAATGATATAATGTATGACGAAATCATATTTCGTGGTGGTGTAAAACACAAAAGCAAACCCAGAGGTCACCATTGACAATGCAAAACCAGAGGCAAGCGGCATATCATTACAATCTCGACCAAACAAGCATAAGTATATTGGCTAAAAATTTCCAACCAGCTGCAAGCAATAGTTCCTAAACCCCCAGAGATCTAGACCTAAACGGAAGGTGGTTTATGGAATATCAATGCTGTCATGAATTGGAGTTGTATTGAAAGCTTCAAGCCATAAGCTGCCCTAGAATTTTATCCCAGATTGACTACTTAATACTGCTAAAGATTATCATCAGCAAAAAGAAGGTTTTTACTCTTAACCATAAAAAAGAACTGCATCCTCCTTTCTTTTCAATCATGCCACTTTTTCCACATAACCAATCATGTTTAAGATATTGAAAAGATTACTCTTATATACATCATATTTACTAGAAGAAAAATTATAACATACCAGTGCACCAAATAAAATTAGTAGCTTCTTTTTTCTTTTTCTTTTTATTGCAAAAAATGACACATAACATTGACAGCATTAGTCCTACCTCAAAAGTGTTTGCAAGTGGTCCTTCAAAGAAATTTTACCAATACAAATTACAATGGTGAATGAGTTGGGGCACAAGAAAAAGATTGTTGTGAAGAGAATATACAACAAACGCTGAAAATGCAGAGGACAATGATTGCGGAATGCTATGATTCATCGGGATTCTAATGCAAAGCATAGTGCATTTACATTCACAATTTGTTTGGGCATCAAGCAGAGTTCAAGATATGATATGTTGTCCTACAGTTTATTGTTCAATGAAACAAAGCCGATCCAACCCAATGAGAACACCCACTCAAATGTCAGTCTCACCTTCAATGGCTAGTTTTTGGAAATTCATGGGAAACATTTCCATCGGAAAAATATCAATTTGTATCACACATCAAATTGAGGAAGCAGAATTGAAATCAAAACCAAAAACTTACCTGAATCCTAGAAAACTGACCATACATGGATTCACTGGATTCAAACGTCATCAATGAGGATGCTCGGGATCTCTTGGATGAGGGGCCAATAGTCGCCAGTGAATTTTAAGCATCGATCTATCAGAACCTCACACCCATCTATGCGCAATTCTCAGAGAGAGGGAGGGAGGGAGGGAGGGAGGGAGCCCATCCTCTGGCAAGCACCTCAACTTCAGGCAATCGTGAAGGTGTAAAAATGTGAGAGAGGAAAGATAGTTGCGAAGAAAGCTCGATAGTCTTCCCATGTTCCTCATTTTAATATCCAAAGACAGGTTAGAGAGGAAGGAAAGAGAAGACTCCACGCATCCTCATCCACCGAAGGAAACCATACCTTCTCTCCTTCCCCTCCCATGCTCAAGTCAATTAACAGAAACTTGAGGGATGTGAGCATGGGTAAGCCCCACTCTCTCACCATCTGCTTTAGATTCTCACACACTAAAATTGTAAGGTCCAGCAAATTGAGGCAAAGCTCCTTTGGGGAGGCATTTGATATTTTGGCAATACATAATACATAGCATATGAAGGTATATAAGATGATGCCACTGATTTGGTAGACTTTATCTTCGGACAGTTACAGAGAAAGAAATATGACAAGGTGATGGGAAGGGAAGGGAAGTACTCTATCTCCGATGTCGGACAGTTACTTATTTTCAAAAGAGTGAAATGGGAGAGCGTGTTAAGACACTGTGGTAGGCTTCCCAAATTCAGACAGCTGTCATAGAATTCAGCAATTCTACAGCGATCTCTTCCGGCAACTCCACTCCCTTGCAATGCCCAATAATAAGTGTCTTGAGAGCAGCAAGTTGAGGCATCAGATTATTGCTAGTGGGGTCATTTGGAGTAAATTGTTAATAATCCCATGAGTTTTGGATACTTCTTGATTAACAAATCTCTGAGCGTGTGCATCTAGCTTGGAAGCTTTTCTAAACTCGCACAGTCCCTCAATTCCATTGTTTCGAGGTTGAAAGGCAACTCTCTCTCCTTCTCCTGCCACAAAAGATGTGAATTTAGGACAACTTTGGATGGATAATTCCTGGTGGCAAGTAAGATTTCGTGTTTCATTTCCATCTTGCCACAAGTATGTTAGCTTGTCACAGCTTCTTATATGAAGCTCCTTTAGCTTGACCAAATAGCTCATAATCTCATGATTAAAGCAAACAAGCTCTGCAAGATTTTGAACCCTGACGATGGTTAAAGAAGTTAGGTTGACCAAGCACTTTAAGATCCCTTTGTTACAATCCTCAAGGTATAACTCGCAGAGAAATGGAAGACAAACTGCACTGGTTGAATTATTCAAATGTGGGCACGAATGGATTTCAAGTTTTATGAGACGATCAAGTTGACAAGGCAATGTCCCAACCAACGAAGGACAACTCCGGATAACAAGATGCTAAAGACAGGAGAATGGTACTTTCCTTCTAGACCCCCGGCATAACGAGACCAATCATTCCATGGCAACATCTCTTCAAACTCCAAAGTTGTTAAGGATGAGAAAGGCCCTTTACCTCCATAAAATTCAAAGCCTACCGTTCTTACTGCATTTAGACCATTAAGACATAATTTCTTAAGTAAAGGTAGTTTTCCAAGTTGAGGCAGCGATATAACATTAGGACAACCCCATAAGCACAAAGACACTAGCTTACAATAGGATGGACCATCCAACCGAGACGGGAATATTGCACCACCATAATATGAGATAGTGAGATTTTCAAGATCAGTGCGAGGTCACAAAGAGTGAAGCACCTGTGCTTCGTGCTTATCTTTCCACAGATTTCCAAAATCTTCACTCCAATGCAAGAACATGTTGCTAAGGCCTTGCTTTCCAAAAAAATTAGCATCAACAGCATCTCTAGCTTCTTGCACTTTTTGCAATTCTGATATAACTAATTCTCCTTGAAGATAGGACAAATTCTTCGACTCATTTAACTGTAACCCTTTCTTAGTTCCTACATCGAAGTTGGGCAAGACAATAAGATTTTTCAAATTACCAACACCCAAAGGCATCTTGTTTAGACTGTGTGTATCTCTAATGTCAAGAAACTGTAATCTCACCAATTTTGTGATACCTCACCAATTTTGTGATACCTAGAGGCAACATAAAAAGCTTTTGACAACCTCCTAAGATCAAAGCTTGTAATTTGCATAAGGTGACAATTGAATTAGGTAGTCTTTTGATGTCTGTGTATGAGAAATTGAGATATCGAAGATGTTTTAAATCACTATGATGTCACAATGACATAATGAGACCACCCTCAAGTACTTTAATTCTATTAGCAAGTCATACAATGCCTTGTTGGAAATGTTGAACTTGCTGCCCCCACTAGATTCAATATGAAGTAGCATTTAATTTCTTAGTATTTTCATTCGGTAAGATGCTCTCAAGCATTTTGATGTAACAGACCACAACGAGATGAATGATGCATAACGAGCTTTCACAAGAGATGCATCGTCTTCATTTCGTACTAGCTGAGACTCCCCCGAGTTAAAGCATGTCCCACCTGCAATTGACTTTGCTAGATCATTAAAAAAACCATTCATTGAGAACTTAGATGCAATGACACTTGATTGTTGAAGAAATGATCCGGATACTAACTCATCAAAGTAATTCCGTCCTAATCTCAAGTTATTCTCCTTTCTTTTTTGTCCATCTAAAAAGCCCTCTACTATCCATAAGAGTACCAGCTCATCCCTCTCAATTTCGTAATCCTTGGGAAACACCACACAACAAGCAAAACATCTCTTCAATTAAGAAGGAAGATGGACATAGCTCAAATTCAAAACTAGGAGAGCCCCATCATTTTTTCCCGTCGGAATATCCCACATTCTATTACTTAAGATAGCTTCCCATTCATCGAGATCCCATTTATTATGCAGGAGACCACCTAACACCCTCACTGCCAAAGGCGAAACTTTACATTTTTCAGCTATTTTCTTGCCTATTGTTTCAAGATCAATGTGCCTCTCAAAATTTGTTGCTCTAAGAGCATGAAAGGCTAATAAGCTTGTACAATTATCAATGGACAACTCCTTCAAAGGATGGGGCGAAACTCATGTTAACGAAACAACTGAACTATTGTGAGTTGGGATGATGATCTCGCTTCCCCTGCTTCAAATGGCTTTAAGAGGGCAATCCATTCCCCGTGCCTATACATCATCTAAAACCACAACAAACTTCTTCACTGATAGACTATCCTTCAACTAAACTTGAAGATAGTTGAGATCTTTGTCCTTGCATGACAACTCGGTGATTGACTGCAAAATAGTCTTTGATATGTTGAGAACATCAAAAACATCCGAAACACAAACCCATGCTCTTCTCTCAAAGCAACTGCTCACGTTGGCATCATTATATAGCCATTGAGCCAAGGTCGTCTGTCCAACACCGTCCATCCTAACTATAGGGATTATGCTCAACGTCGCATCAGAATCTTCAGCTTCACCAGTCAATAATTTGAGTATCTCCGCTTCTTCCTTCTCCATGCCAAAAAAAATGAGTCTCCGATGGACAAGTGCTGTGGGGCTCTTTGTTGGTGAAGTTAGTTCTACCCACAGCATTCTCTGTCAAGCTTAGATAAGCCTTCCTGGCAACAATATCCCCCAACCTGCCATCGATCTTCTGAACCTTAGTTTTAGACATAAGCAAGCTTGGGTTTGGATTGGATCTGGAAGATTTATGTTGGCTAAAGAAATAGAACTTCACCTCACCTCACCTCCACTTGTGCTAGATTCTGCTTCTGACTTGGCCTAAGCGGCTTAGATGGCAAACTCATCAAGCAAGTCTTCCATGTCATAGGCCAGGTCCCTAACATCATCCAACCATAGCTTCACTAGATAGTTACCACTCAAGTGCTTGTCCTCTGCATCATCCAGCACTGTATTGATTGTGTCCAGTGTCTGAGTAAGTCGATGCTGATTCCAGAGAAGGGCAGTGCTCCTTCCCTTTGCACATAGTATAGTCCCAAAGAAGCTAGCTTCTCGAACAGGACCTAAAGGAAGGCACTCAAAAGGATCTCCCCAATGGCCATGGGTGAATCCATCAACTATAGAGAACAACACAGGTTATGGTGAAGCAAAGTGACAATGAGCTAATGGAGAGAGAATGGGTGAACGAGTCACTGTATATAACAGCAGGGGTTATGGTGAAGTGAAGTGATGGCCAGCAAGACTTTCACCTCCCAAAAACATTAAACAAAGACCAAGACTTCCAAGGATACACATCAATGGTTAGAGAAATCAAGATAAAATACTTTTTGCCCAAAAGTGCTCCTCTCTTGATGTTTAGAGTTTATCCCCAGATATCTTATTTGAAGACAAAGACTTTTTGTTACACATCTACAAGTTATCAGAGGCAACTAAGTTTGTCAATTCGATAAAGAAAACAAAAGCACGCTCTTTGCACTACAAATCTACAAGTCAGGCACACCAACTAATCCATTAGGCAGCTTGGTTTATTTTAATCTGGAAACAGTAAATGAGTTAAAAAATACCAACGAATAACATATAACCAATTGAATAATAATTCTCTAAGCATCACATTAATGAACAGGAAAGTCGTGTTCAATCCCTATGTGGGAACGAAACTTCAATGAAATCCAGGAAGACCAGGACTTTGCAGTACGCCGATTGGGTTTGTTGCTTTGCTTTTCACATCCCTCCTCTTCCATCCCTATGTGAATATCTTCTTCTTCTTCTTTTCTACTGTTTGATGCTAGAAATTTAGTTGGTCCAGGAAAATAATTTCCACTGGGAGGAAAAGCCATGCCTCAAAATTGAGGAGAATAATTTGAGATCATAAAATCTAAAATTGCTGCTTACCCCTCTCACTATCGCAGACCAGTTTCATCATCATCCCTCTCATCTCCTCTGCAAACATGCGCGAATGCCACCCTCCCACTTACCCACCATCGTCATCTACCACCAACATCGATTACCCAACAGAACCAAATCGCCAACCCCATTGAGCCATCCTTCTTCAAAACCATTCCCAACCGCAGTAACAAGCACCACCACAGACTCGATCACCATGACCACCACCGCCACCATTCACAGCCAACAAAAATTCAGGGGGGAAAAAAGGAAAAAAGAAAGCCAGGGCGGAGGAAATTTCACCAATCGGATGGCCAAGTAATCAAAATATGTGGGTCGGAGGGGCTTCTTGAGTTCTTCCGCCACCAGGTCGCTACCATTTGACTTCGTATTCTGTGACTACCATGGCTGCGGTGTGAATGAACGGTATTTAGCTTTTCACAGTGCCGGGCGGAGAAGAAGGGATAAAAGAAAGTGGTAAGAAGAAGAATAGGAGAATGTTGGACCAAAATTGTGAAGAAATATTTGGCCCAAACCACTTTCCCAGCCCATATTAGAGAATGATATCTAATTTTCTATCCAAACAGCATAAAATAATTTTTTTTCATTTTCAAAATTTTACCAAACACCGAAAAAAAATATCATTTACCCGAAAGTTAATTCTAAGAAACCAGTTGAAAATACTAAATTTTCAGTTAATCAAGCAAAGCGCTAGTTAGTTGATAATTCCTTTCTTCAAGTAATGTCAATGTTATACTTAGAGGTGCCTATATGAAAAATAAACTAAAGACCACTTTGTACCACTCGAAATAATAATTAGGCCCTAGAATTTTTTTTAATTCCCTTTTTTTGCCAATTGCGATCATCAATACAAAAATTTCATATCAATCACAATCATTTTGGACTCTTCAAGTTCCACCTAAAGCTTGTTAGTGTGAGGAAAATGAGAATAAATAAGAATCTGTGATGAGAAAATCAAGTCGTCCCCATTAAAAATTATTTTGTCATGTAAATAAACAATTATAAGAGTAACTAGACAAACAAAATGTATTCATACTCACATGAAAGCAACCAAAATCCTACGAACAAGACATATAGGGGTACTTCCTACTCTAGGTCTCCCCGGCCGTCGCCTTTAGCTGGTGGCCGAGGTTTGGCGACCGACTAGAGGAAGGAGGAGGAGAAGGCAAAAAAAAAAAAATTCAAAAAAATTCAAATATTATTAAAAGTTGTTAGTGCCAATTGTGTCACGTCAGCCAGCTGACATCCAATCAGCAAAATCTAGTCAAAATTAGCTGGAAATGATTAAATTGGCACCAAGTGAAAAAAGATTACGGACTAAATTGGCATAAATGCAAAATATTTAGGACTTTTTTAACACTCTTCCCGCATTTGGCATATATGTCTAGGGCTAAACGCTTCAGGGAAAAGAAGACCAACATCAACCGAATTTACAGAAAAACAAAAAAGTGTGATAATAAAGCCCTCCAAGTTCTCCAAGCGTGCTCTATAAATGAAAGGGCAAAATCGCACTACCGCATCGTACATAGCATCTTCGATTGGCATAAAGCCAAAAGAAAAGACAGTCGAAAGAAAAAAGAAAAAAACGTGAGTTCGGAGGAAGTCCCAGTCATTACAACTTCCCATGAAGATGAAGACATTTTGAATGCCTTTGAGATCCCCTCGATGGCTTTTGTTCCCATGGTCTTGAAAGGCTGCCTTGAGCTGGGGATTCTTGAATTGCTGGCCAAGTGTGACCAGCTCTCTCCGTTGGACATTGCGGCCCGCCTCTCCATTGACAACCCGGCCGCGCCAGACATGATCAACCCGGATGCTGAGGCTCCTTGCGAGTTAACTCCATCTTATCGTGCACTCTCGTGGAGGATAAAGGCGGCCGCCGCCAGAGGCTGTACCGCCTTGGGCCTCGGGGCAAGTTCTTTTTGGACCAGAATGGAGCTTCTGCTGCACCAACTCATAAGCTACTACAAGAAAAGACTGTCCAGGAAAGCTGGTTTGTGTGTATATAACCCACGAATTTTTACCCACCCGTTAGTTGCTCTCTTGGTCGTAAAATAGAATCTGAAAACCCGATTTCGATTGATCAACCGTAAAAAGGAAGGGATACGAGTAAAATTTTCTGGATACTCGAGGAGCGATTACGATGTTATTCTATGGACGTGATTGCTCCAGAGAGCACACTGATGCTAAATTTGTGTTGCGTGCTCTGTAGGCACTACCTTAAAGATGCAATTAAGGAAGGAGGGGCCGATCCTTTCACCCACACGCACGGCATGAACGTGTTCGATTACATAGGCCGAGACCCGAGATTCAACGACCTGTACAACAAGTCGATGAGGACTGCGTCGGCGTATTACATGCTCAAGATCGCTCAGCATTATAGCGGGTTTTCAAAGGCGAAGACGGTCGTCGATGTGGGTGGTGGCATCGGCGAGACCCTGAAAACCATACTCTCCAAGAATCCCCACATCCGCGCCATCAACTATGACTTGCCTCATGTGATCGCAACTGCTCTTCCCATTCCTGGTAAAATCGATCCCAATCATATCGAAGGTTTTGTGCGCATACGAACCGTATGAGAGCTCGCTCAACTTCATGTTTCACATAACCGTAATTTTTTCTTTTCTGGGTTAACGGTCTTTGCCTTAGTACGATTACACAATTATATATTCGTTTGCAGGTATTACGCATGTTGGAGGAGACATTGTAAAGGCCGTCCCTAAAGCAGACGTCCATTTCCTGAAGGTCCATTAATTATTATTTTTTTCGTATCATCGAATCTTCTAATTATTCAAAATCAGCTTGACTGCTAATTGATTCGTTTAATGAAAATTATAAGAGAGACATGAGAGGTTCAAGTATCGTGAAAACGAAGTAAGTACAATGTTTTGAGTAGTCTACTTATTTAACAGTCGGTTCTCAATTGCGGGGACGATGAGTTCTGCGTGAAGGTGCTCAAGAATTGCAGGGAGGCATCGCCGCCGACGGGGAAAGTGGTGATCGTGGACGAGGTGACCCCGGAGTATCCTAGGACTGACGATGTCTCACAGACCAATTTCTTGATGGACTTGAACGCTCTGAGGTTGGCCCCTGGCGCGAAGACCAGGATGCAAAGGATTCGCGGACCTTGCCCATGCCTCAGGGTTCCATGCCTCGAAATATGTTCTGCGCGTGTACAACCGATGGTTGATTGAGCTTCACAAGAAGATGCGACGATCGCAATGGTCAATGGTTTCTTCTCAGTTTGATGATGGCTTCACTACGTTAACAGATGAATTACCTATGGTCGGAGTGTTTTGGGTAATTTGATGGAGAGACACCATTGTCTTATGTTGTCGACAAGCAGTGGTTTGGTCCTTCCAAATAAAACAAGAATTTTCCCTTTCTTTTTTCGATTTAGGATGTGTCTTAGGGACAATTCCATTCTCACCGAGTAAATCTAATAATAACTATGGTTGTAGGTGTGGGGTCATTTTTCCTTGCCAGACCCATTATTTTGCATTAAATATATCGAAGAAAAAGCAATAAGGTTCTGATTTGAATAATTAGACTATTCTCAAAATGACTATGCCGGGTCAACGGTTTTGAAAATGGCCAGTTTAAAGAAAAATTGTAACATAGCTTACGTAGCTACCAAATTCAGGAGAAAATGATCAAACTCTCCACCCTTACATGCTACCATATTAAACTTTGGCACCCCCTCTTAAATGCTGGTACAATTGATGATTTACAATTAGTTACTGGATTCACATTGTTGAAAATATCCTTTATCGCTTGACAACTGGGTACCCATGCTCTTTATATACATGTGATCTCACTCCATTTGACTTTAATTTTTGAGTTGGACTTTCTAATATGCACATATAAATGGCATTGTTTGGATTACTATTAGATCCATTGTCAGAGTCATCAAACATAGATTCTTAAAAATATCTCAAATATATAAGGTACCTAAAAAAAAAAAAAATCCAAAGACAAAAATAGCAAGGATGGCACCATTTACTTAAAAGTATTTTTGTATATGCACTCTTGTACAAACGAAAGAGGATCTCATAAATCAAATAATTTGTTTTTCTTGATATAGTAACAAAATCTTTATTGAAAGTAAAATTTTAACCTTAATCTTAATAAGGGATATGTTGTGAATCATCAGCGATGGTTAAGGTTGTACCTCACCATAATATAAGAGCCTGAGAGCTTTGCTGAGGGCTACCCTACCTACCACATAATCCTAGTGAGCTAATAGGACTGCATTTGGAATTTTGATTTGCCAGTGCCTACTTACCTCAGCCCCCAATTGTGAAGAACATTTTTCTTCCCCTCACCCAATGTGACATCATGATTTTCAACCCTGTTTTCGATGAAATGAAATGGGTTTTTCATTGACGCGCATATAGTCTTTTTCTCTGAGTTGATCACTCATGAGATAACTAGTCTATTAGGTGAAGTTGTTAAGGAATCTAAACGCGACAGACTTGAGAATTCAACCAGAAATCGACTGCTCGACCGTGCTAATCTGCAAGGGTCAATATGGCACTGTTAAAATCGATTAGAGACCAAAGATAGGTCGATTCAACAAAGGCATGTAATTAAAGTGTGGGTGATTTCACATAATTGCAAAATTCGCGTCAAATGGTATTAAACCAATTTTTCTGTCGTTTCTATACCATATGCCCGTATTTGAAATTTTGAGATTTTCACGACAACCGAGAGTCGCCTATGAGTCGAAGATGCACAATGTGGATCGAAAATAATCGACCGTGGGTCAAATGCGTTAAATATTCTTAAATGCTACCCGGTAGGTTAGGTCATGCTAAAATCGTGTCCGGTTGAAATTAATCACAAAATTGAACCTGATTATAAATTGAAAGTTCTGTCATGTCACGATTTATTTTAGGAACATCGACTCATCCTTCGAAGAATTTCTAACGAGTCCGGATTTTTGGCGAATCAGTGAAATTGATTCAAGAATCTGAATGGCTAAATTGAGTGCACTTTTTGGCCATCAAGTTGGATCAAATGGTGATGGGAATGCAAGAAATTTGTCATGCTCCGATCCTCAGGCACGCACCCATTCCTTACCTGGTCGATATAATAGTGACGTCCCAGGATGCATTGCCGACCTATTCATTTTAATACGCATGCGGAAGAATATAAATAATCCCCAGACAATAAATCAATGGGATAGGAAAATAGGACTACGAATTTTCCAACCAAACGACCTTTTATAAACAAACAGGTTTATATACCATATCAGGCTGTTTACAAAATATCGACTTAATAACAAAAGGGAATTGTCCTATAACCCACTGGTCGGATACATTTGCTGATTCTTCAGTCTCCACCTTCCCAAACTCCGGGATTCCCGGTCCTCAACCAATACCATCTAAGGACCTGAAAATTGTTATACAATGACTAGCGAGATTGTATCTCAGCGAGTTCTACTCCCTAAGACTCGATTAGGAAGCTAATATGCCATAAGGGCTGCCTATGCACAACACGAGTTAGAGAACTTACCTTGGCCTCAGATTCTACCTGCAATTTAACACATTTCGAATAGGCACCCAATCAATCACCACAGATTGAAACATCGATCAATCAACCTAGTCGATTACATGTCATTCGGACCATTTCCCGGTCATTCCATTCCATACTGTCCATTCTCCAAGATAACCTATCAAGTTACCGAGCCAGTATCTTACAATATTCATTCTCCGAGAGGATAAACTAAGTCATCGAGCCACTATAATATACTATTCATTCTCCAAGATAACCTATCGAGTTACCGAGCTAGTATATTATAATATTCATTATTCGAGAAGACATATAGAGTCACCGAGTATATTCATCATAACGTCCATTCTCCAAGATGACATATAGAGTCACCAAGCCGTTATGGCATACCGTCCTTTCTCCAAAGTGACATATAGAGTCACCGAGCCAGTATAGTATATCGTCATTTCTCCAAAATGACATATAGAGTCACTGAGACGATATTGCATACCGTCCTATCTCCAAAATGACATATAGGGTCACCGAGCCGGTCTTGTACACCGTGCTATCTCCAAGATGACATATAAAGTCATCGAGCCGGTATGATACCATATTTCTATTATACACTTAATTTACCATTTTCATCATCCTCGATAAAAATACACGTGTGTGGGTATACTGGCCTTAGCCAAAATACAAGGTTTTCACTTTTGAATCTTCCACTATTTTCAACAGTACCAAAATAGATTTTTGGCGATGTAGACCGATGCCCGGTAATCCTCCAATTAATTACCAAAATTATCACTTTTTGAAATAATTACCCACTAACACAATTTCACTCAATTTGCACAATCAAGTACTCAATTAAATAAACAGAGAGCACTACTGCAATCAGCACGAAATTCTGATCCTCGACTATCCCGGTTCAATTTCTGGAAAATAATTAATTAATTAAATAATTACGGAAAATATTAAATAAATCCCAATAAATCCAACTTAGGCTCGAAATGCCTAATTGGAAGTTGAAATGGACCCCAAAAATTTCCAAGGTTCGTTCAATAAATACTAGAACCTATTTATTTGCTAATTGCTACAACTAACCACCTAACATGCATCGGTAAAACACTAAATTAATTACTCTAATCTAATTTATCCACTTAATCACACTTAATTAAATATAATCAACCCCTAAGCATAATTAACCTACTAAGTGAGAATTAGTGAGTTAAACTCACTTGTTTAGCGAGCCAATAGATGCAAATTGACGGGGACGCGACGGGGGATGATTCTCTCCAAAGCGGGCCTAATTTTCAGGGCCTGGAACCACCTCAAAACAGGCCGCAAAGCTGCTAGAAAACGCATTGTTTTAGCTTCTGTTTTGAGCTGCAAAACAGAAGAAACAAAACTGGTTCAACTCCTGCTTCTGCTTGTTGGACAGAGGAGAACCAAGGCTGAACGGCGAAGAAACGGGTTGATTGGAGCTTCGGCGAGCGGTGGCTCCTATGGGTCAAGGGGGGATTGCTAGTGGTTGGTATGGGTGGAGGTACGGTCGAAATTGGGAGGAAAGGAAGAAAAACGTGAAACAGTGCAGGCGAGCAGTAGACCGGCGGACCAGCGACCGATGGCTTGCGGCGGCCAGACGGGACGACTGGTGGTTCCATTCGAGGCGAGATTGGGCTCTTTGGAATGGTCTTGATGTGTTGGTTACGGTGATGGGTGGATAGTTGGCTAATTCATCCGGGAAGACCACTTTTATCTCAGATCTTTGGTAAAAGGTCAGCTGGAGTAGAAACTGGGATAAAGGAAAACAGATGAGCAAAACGGTCCGATGGCTGTGCGGCTTGGTTGAACAGCAAAGGGGCTTGCTTCTCTAGTTTTTCTCAAGTTTCTATGCACCCTGAGCAATGGAGAAAGCAAGTGGATTGAGGAAGAAGAAGGCTACTGCAAGAGGGAAGGCCACTTGGCTTGTTTTTCCACCAAATTGTCCCCTTGACTCAATCACAGCCATGTCTAGCTTCTTTGGCCACAATCCAGCCACCCATGCTCCCCATCTAGAAGCTTGAATTGGTCCATAAGTTGTGGGGGTGGGGGCCATACGAACTTGCCTTGATCTTGCTTCAATTGAACATTAAATCCTTCTTACTTTAATCCAATTTGGCCTCTATAAAATCAATCAACCCACCATCGATCATCTTGGCATTTTTCCTCACCCATACAACTCACTTGCTTCCCAAATTTGCGATAAAAAACAATCCTCGATAATTTCTGAACAAAAATAGCCCTATGTCGACTTTTTCCCAAAAAGTCTTGGTTTGCAGAAAAATCTTCTGAGACTGAGTTGACACTCCTAGAATTAATTGTGACATGACAGAATCTTCAATTTCTGAAATCAGATTCAAATTCACGATTAATTTCGATTCGGCGCATTTTCGTGTGACCGAGGCTACCGGGTAACTTTCAGAACTTTTTAGTGCAAATAACCCGTGGTCAATTTTCTTCAAGCCACAATGAACCCACTGGACACATTGGCGACTCTCGATTGTCATGAAAATCTCAAGGTTTCAATTACAGGCACAAGGTACCCAAAATGACAGAATATCGGTCTAGTGCCGATTGGCGAGAATTTTACAATCAGGTGGAATCACCCACACTTTGATCACACATTTCAGTTGAATCGACCTATCTCTGATCTCTCATTGATTTTGACAATGCCGTAATGACCCTTACAGACTAGCACGGTCGTGCAGTTGATTTATGGTCGAATTCTCAAGTCTATTGCATTAAAATCTCTTAATGGCTTCCCCAAATAGTCTAGTTATCTCACGAGTGATCAGCTTTGAGAATAGCACTATAGGCGCGTCGATAAAAGGCCCGATTTATTCAATTGAAAACATGACTGAAAATCCAGGATGTCACGACTTTCCCCCTCTTATAAGAATTTCGTTCTCGAAATTTAAACTTTTACCAATCTTGACGAAATGTGGGGGTATTGTCGCCTCATCGAGTCTCACTTTTCCTGATTGCTTCTTCAGTCCCGTGGTGTCATTAGATCACTTTGATCAAGGGGACCTTCTTGGTTCACAAAATCCAATCTTTTGGATTCACAGTTTGAACCGAGCTTTTCATGTAGGATACTCTATCATCGACATCTAACTTTTCAAGATTTAGCATGTAGGTCGTGTCAGGCTCATATGTCCTCACATCGACACATGAAAGACGTCATGCACTTGCACCTACCTCAGTGGCAATGCAAGATGATTCGATAGGATCTCGATTCTTTCTAGAATCTCAAAGGGACCTACGTACCTTGGTTTCAGTTTTCCCTTCTTGCCAAAGTGCAAGGTATTCCTCTTTGGTGATACCTTCAAAAATATGCACTCACCAATTTAGAATTCTCAGGGCCTTCAATGCTTAACGATTCAATTTTTCTGCGTGGTTCTGATTGGTCTTTAACCCGTCACTGATAAATGCAACTGCATCTACTGACTGCTGTATTGACTCCAGACCTATGATCTTTCTTTCCTTTAACTTCCTCCTCACAATTGAAGTTCTGCATGCTTTGCTATGCAATGCTTCAATAGGAACCATCTGAAAGTTCTGCTGAAATTGGGAATCCTTGGGTCTAGATCTAATATAGATTCGTCATTAGTACTCCATGCAGACGAACTATCGGATGCGCATACACTTCTGCATGCCTATTCAAATCGAGATTCTTCCATACGGTGATAAAGTGAGCCGACTTCATCAGTTTGTCGACCACTATCCAAATGGAATCATTACCCTTCTGACGCATTGGTAAGTCTGTCACAAAATCCAATGTGACGTGTACCCATTCCCACTCGAGAATCTCGAGAGGTTGTAAAAGTCTTCTCGGTTTGCATTATTGAACTTCCACTTACTGACACATCTGACACTTGTAACATATGTTCGGCGACATCTATCTTTATAGCGGTCTACCAATTGGGCTGACGCCGATTCCAACCTACTTTGTACTGTTTGGTCGAATACTGCAGTTGCTACAGTGAAATCATAACAAGGTCTCTTCCCTAAGTACTACATTGTCAGGTACACCCAATCACTCCCGTAACTTGAGTGTTTCATCCTCAGAAATCTAAAAATCAGCCTCTCTCTTATCAGTATCCTCTTGCAGGATCTTCTAAACATCCCAGTCTGTTAACTGAAGCATCTGATTCTAACCTGAATATTTGGTTTAGTTTTGAGGGTGGCCATAAAATTCAAAAGGTGGCTTACCTCAAATTTGAAAATCGAATCTCGAGCTCTCTCGTGTAAATTTCACTCCTTGATCACCGTCTATGCAACAGAAGATTTTCGACTCAGTGCACTTGCTATTTAATTCGTCCTTCTAGGGTGATACAGGACATTATAATCCTAGTTCTTTCGAAGTTCTAAATCACAATATTATCTCATATTCAACTCTTTTTGAGAGAATAAATACTTGAGACTTTGATGGTCATCGAAGATCTGGGGCATTTTTCCACATAAATAATATCTCCAAATCTTTATAACGAAATTTATTGCTGCGAGTTCCAACCCGTGCAGTAATTCAACTCATGAGATCTCAACTTATGGGACGCGTATGTAACACTCCACCCCATTACATCAACACGCAACCTAATCCTCTAAACGGCGCATTACTATAGGTCTCGCATCCTCCCCAGAACCATATGGAAAGATCAGCATAAGTGAAGTAGACAACTTCCACTTAAGCTCTTAGAAACTATCCTCGCACCGGTCTATTCATATGAATTTCTCTTCTTTCTTCAGGAGTCAAGTCAATGGCGACGCCAATGCTGAAAATCCTACTGTAAACCTTCTGTAATACTCTGTCCAACCCAAACGGTTTCTAATCTCTGATACTATTGTCGGTCTTGGTTAACTAATAATTGCTTCACTCTTGGATGGTCCACAGAGATTCCTTCGCCTGAACTCACGTGGCCTATGAACACCACACGAGTTAACCGACACTTGCGCTTGCTACTTAGCATACCACTGACGAATCCTTAGGGTCTGAAATACTATTCTCAGATGGCTTTCATGTTCCTCAGCACTCCTCAAATACACCGGAATATTATTAAAAGACATGATCACAATTGGTCTAGCTATTCTTCGAACGCTCGGTTTGCCACATCCATGATAGTGGTTGGAACATTCGTCAGACCCCAATGGCATTACCGTACTCTCGTAATAGTTAACTCGAGTATCCAACATTGACTTCGATACATCCTTATCCTCTAGTCCTCAGCTGATGACATATTGTTCTCAAGTTCATCTTTCAAAGTATCGACACACTTTATAATTAGTCACACAATTCATCGACCTTCGAAAATGAACACTTGTAGACACTGGACTGATTTGACGATAGTCGATGCATAATTGCCACGAACCATCTTTCTTTCTCACACACAAAACTGGTGCTTCCCAAGGTGATGCACTGGGACGTATGAATCCCTTATTCAATAATTCTTGCGTCTGCACCCTCAGTTCTTTCAACTTAGACAACGACATCTGGTAAGAAGTCTTAAAGATTGGTTCTATCTCGGGTGTTAACTCAATCACGAATTCTATCTCTTTCTCTAACAACAGGCTTGACAATTCCTGTGACAACCCATCTATAATTCCTTGGACTATTGAGATGTTCTCAACTTTCAATTTTTCAATCTGTCTTATTTATGACAATCGTCCAGTAACCTAGGCAACCTTCGTCTAACAAACGGGTTGCTTTCAAGTAACAGGATTAATGAAATCGAGGGTCCTTCTCGACTCTCAATAAACTCGACACTCCGACATACTAATGAATTAAGCTGGATTACTCCACGACAATAATTCATTATCACAAGATGCACCATGAGCCAACTCCTTTCACACCTAACATCAAAGTTACACATCAGCAAACCAGTCAAGTATAACCTTAGTCAGTGATTCTCCTTTTTATGACTTCATCACAATAACTGGAATTCCATCACCTCAGCCCAAAACTCTACTGCGCTACTCTAATAGAATTACTCCAAAATATTTTTCCTTTGATCGGTGCATGGTCAGTTCCATTCCTGTCCCTTGCGTCATCCTAGTGGTGCCCTAACTGTGATAACGGTATCTATGTTCCCTTGGACTTTCACTAATAGTCCCTCACCTGATGGCCATGCTGGTCACTATCACAACACGTTCTAGCCATACCGGGCTACTAGATTGATCCATGGTTCTTTCTATAATTTTGGCACTCACCTGGTGAGTCTTCTATCTCCTACTAGGTGACAACATGCACTCTTTTTGGTACCGGAGGCTTGTTCCAAAAACACCACGGTGCGTTCTATGGCGCACTCTTTCTGATCTGTTCCATCGAGGATGACAACGGTAACCATTGCTAAGGTTCCATCTGCCTGCGCGGACAATCCATAAACCACTGTCTGTGCTGGCGACACTTGCCACAAATTCTTGTCCTCGGAATACATGAAACTGCTCCATTTCACCTTCCAAGGGAACATGTTCCATTTTATCTCGAAGCTGACCTGACTATCCCACCATTCCTATTGGGTGGAATAGAATACTCTTCCCTCGATATCGGTCTTTTCCCTGACCGATTTCCATTTCTATCTAAACTGAATCTTAACTTAGATATTGTAGCTTGTTTTGTGATCACCAATCCAGGTTGGATCTTAGCAAAGGCGGCAACAATAGCGGTCCGATCTTGAGTTTGCCAGTTCAACTAGTTCCCAAGGAACACTAGTGCCTGAACGATCAAATCGAACCTAGGATTGCTCGGTGCTGCTACACTGGTACCGGCCTACAGCGGTACTCTTACACTTGCGTTGGCCTGAGCTTGTGCTTTGTCATAACCACCTCGGGCGATCCTTGTCGGCATTCTACCCTGAGTCACAGAGGATACTGTCCTCTTACCAAGAGTCCTTAACTCCTTATCACTCAAATTACAGGATCATTATAGAAACCTGTTTTCTAATTCCAATATCATAATGGAATTTGAGTGACCCACACAACCAAGTTACCAATCACATACGCTAGCATGAAATAGAGGTCATTCCTACTAACTATCCCATGACTCATTGCACCTTATCACTCCAAACTTAACCTTCGCTCTGATACCACAAAAAGCGAATGTTACGCCCTGATCCTCGGGCACACACTCATCCCTTACCTAGTTGATATAATAGCAACGTCGTAGGACGCATCGCCGACCCATTCATTTTAATATGCATGCGGAAGCATATAAATAATCTCCAAACAATAAATCAATGGGATAGGAAAGTAGGACTACAAATTTTCCAACCAAACGGCCTTTAATAAACAAACAGGTTTATATATCATATCAGGCTGTTTACAAAATATCAGCTCAATAAAAAAAAGGGAATTGTCCTATAACCCACTGGTCCGATACGTTTGCCAATTCTTCAGTCTCCACTTTCCCAGACTCCGAGGTTCCCGGTCTTCCACCAACACCATCTAAGGACTTGAAAATAGTTATACAATTAACCAGTGAGACTATGTCTCAGCGAGTTCTACTCCCTAAGATTCTATTAGGAAGCCAATATGCCATAAGGGTTGCCTATGCACAACATAGGTCAGAGGACTTACCTTGACTTCATATTCCACCTGCAATTTAACACAGTTGGAATAGGCACCTAATCAATCACCATAGATCGAAACATCGATCAATCGACCTAGTCGTCGTTCAGACCATTCCCTGGTCATTCCATTCCACACTGTCCATTCTCCAAGATAACCTATCAAGTTACCGAGCCAGTATCTTACAATATTCATTCTCCGAGATGACACACTAAGTCATTGAGCCACTATAATATACTATTCATTCTCCAAGATAACCTATCAAGTTACCGAGCTAGTATATTATAATATACATTCTTCGAGATGACATATAGAGTCACCGAGTATATTAATCATAACATCCATCCTTCAAGATGACATATAGAGTCACCGAGCCATTATGGCATACTGTCCTTTCTCCAAAGTGACATATAGAGTCACTGAGTCGGTGTAGTATATCGTCCTTTCTCCAAAATGACATATAGAGTCACCAAGCCGATATTGCATACCGTCCTATCTCCAAAATGACATATAGAGTTACCAAGCCGGTATTGTACACCGTTCTGTCTCCAAGACAACTTATAAGGTCATCGAGCCGGCGTTGTATACCGTTCTGTCTCCAAGACGACATATAAAGTCATCAAGCCGGTATGATACCCTATTTCTATTGTACGTTGAATTTACCATTTTCATCATCCTCGATAAAAATACACGTGTGGGTACACGACCGACCTTAGCCAAAATACAAGGTTTTCACTTTTGAATCTCCCATTATTTTCTGCAGTCCCAAAATAGATTTTTGGCGCTGTAGACTGACGCTTGGTAATTCTCCAATTAATTACCAAAATTATCACTTTTTGAAATAATTACCCACCAACACAATTTCACTCAATTTGCACAATCAAGTACTCAATTAAATAAACAGAGAGCACCATTGCAATCAGCATGAAATTCCGATCATCGGCTATCCCAGTTTAATTTTCGGAAAATAAATAATTAATTAATTAATTATAGAAAATATTAAATAAATGCCAATAAATCCAACTTAGGCTCATAATGCCTAATTAGAAGCTGAAATGGACCCAAAAAATTTTCAAGATTCGTTCGATAAATACTAGAACCTATTTACTTGCTAATTGCTACAACTGACCACCTAACATTAGGGGTGTGCAATTTGACCGGGTATACCCGGTTCTCGGACCGGCCCACCCGAAAAACAGGGTCGAGAATCGGTTCCCTTTAAAACCGGTTCGGGAACCGATTCCCAAAATTCGAAACCGGTTTAAACCGGTCCGGGAACCTGTTCCAAGTGATTACTTACCCAGAAACCGGTTCCCAGACCGGTTTTGTAAGTAGAGATCCAAAACCCTTTTTTTCCCCCAATTTCTATTCTTACTCCCATAATCACATGACGTTTTTCCTCTTGGCTCTCTCAAACACGCACGGGAGGACATTCCTCTTCCTCACTTGCTTCCCTCCCTCATTGACTCCCTCTCGCACCTTTTGATGGACAGACGATGTTCGTCGCCACCAAATTCTTGTGTATTACATGGATTGGCTCACCTAATTTCTCTTTTGTAGGAGGTGTTATGCTTGCATAAATGAGTAGCTTCATATAATAGTTGTGGGAATAAGACTAATATTATACCCAGTTGCTAATTATTTGCCTTATGATTTTATTTATTATAATTAGTCTTATGGATCCTTAATTTTTCGTTTAGTCAAAAAGTTTATGTATTTATTTATTACAAGTGCTTAATGTTTCAATACAAATTAGGAGGATTATGTTATTTTCTCGCGTATTAATATAAAATTCGAAATCGTATAAGATATCAGGAGATTGCAAAACAGGTTCCAGTGGAAATAGGGTTGACCCTAGAACTGGATCGGAAAAATAGGGTGGGTTGGGTACAGGGTCCAATACAAACAGGGACGGATATAGGGTCCAGAAAAGAGGAACCGGTTATAACAGGGTTGGGTACAGGGTCCAGGTCTAGACCTTACCCACCCTAGACTCGATCACCCCTACCTAACATGCATCAGTAAAACACTAAATTAATTACTCTAATATAATCTATCCACCTAATCACACTTAATTAAATCTAGTCAACCCCTAAGCATAATTAAGATACTAAGCGAGGATTAGTGAGTTAAGCTCACTTGTTAGGCGAGCTGGTCACTGCAAACCGATGGAGATGTGACGGGGGACGATTCTCTCCAAAGCGGGCCTAACTTTTGAGGCCCGAAACCACCTCAAAACGGGTCGCAAAGGCTGCTCCGCAACTCCAGCCACTTGATTCTAGTCCATGCGCTATCCCTGTCATCCGTCGATCATGCTAGCTGTCCGCGCCCTAGTCACCGTTGCCTCCGCCTGGTCTCGCCTGGCTCGTTTCCCATTGTCTTAGCCCTCGGTCAACCAGAACCGGAAGCCCAGCTCTTGTAATGTGCTGTTGGATTGTTTTCAGCCCGGTCCAAGCCTCGTTGGGTGTTACTGTAGGCTCGAGTCTCACTCACCTCCGCGTCGGCATCGCCGTGAATTCATCGGCTCGCAAATCCGGTGATTTTACTTACAAAACCTTGCTTGGGGGGTTAATTATGCTTAGGGGAGGATTAGTTTAGACTAAGATTGGTTTAGGTGGATTAGTTAGTTTAATTAGTGATTTAGTTAGTTAATTAGGCATATTAGGTGGTTAGATTAGTCTAGTTAGGGGTTAATTAGATTATGTGATTTATTTAGTTTAGTGCATTATTTATTTAAGTCCAATTAGGTGGTTAGATTAGTGTATTTACCTTAATTAGGCATTTATCTAATTATTTTGCATTTATTTAACTAATTTTGCAATTTATTTAATTATTTAATATTTTTCAGAAATTTTACCGGGATAGCCGATTGTCAGAATTTCGTGCTGATTGCCGTGGTGTGATTACTTTATACAATTGATTGTTAGATTGTGCAATTGAGTGATGATTATGGTTTTTGATTTATTATTTCAAAATTGTGGTTTTTTGGTATTTAATTAGAAAATACCGGGTGTCAGCTTTTGACACCAAAAATATTTTTAAGTACTATATCAAATAGTGGAATTTTTAAAAGGAAGGGTATCATTTTTTATGGTTCGATCTAACCGTGTACCCACACACGATTATTTTACCGGTGTTTTTAATATGAAAAAAATAGGCCAAGCACATTATTGTAATTGAGGCATTTGAGTGCAAAGCATAATGTCCTTGGCCAAGATTTGATGGTTTTGTGATGGTTATGTGAACCTGTTGCGAGTGTTTACACCAGATGATGCTCCTATATGGAATGCCCTTGTCAACGGATGCTGGTCGCAGTAAAGGCTGGGCCGATGCTCCTTCCGGAATGCCATCTCGAGGTAGACATTGTCGTTCTCGAGGGGTGAGACGACGCCAGGCTATGCCGGAAGACCGCCAAACGTTGAGTAGGCCATGCTTGTGGGGCCATAATCAATTGGAACGCATGAATGAGTGTTTTAGCTGCGCTTGATTATGGGATGAAATTGTGTGGCACAGAATAGGACGTGTCATAACGATTTGGCCTTATAATCGGGACCTTTGTGATTGATTGGTTTGAAAGTGAGACGTTCCAATTGATTACTATATGCATATGTTATATGAACTGTACTAATGTGCAGGGAGGTGCTGAGGCGAGGTGAGTCTTCTGTGATGTGTGATTAGACTACCTCCAGGTGTATTACCTTCCTAATCGGGATTTACGGCGTGAACTCGCTGAGACATTGTCTCATCTCGTCGCGATTTAACTCTTTACAGGTCCTTAAATGGAGGCACATCAAGTGCGTTACAGAGTCCCGAGGGAGGTAGACTTCTAGCACTACTATTTCCTAGTTTCTAGGACTAGCCTTACCCTTTAGCTGGGGGAAGTCCACCGTTTGGGTCGATGAGGGCCTACCCCACTTGGTACCTCATCGTTTCAAAGCGTGGTACCTTCACAAGCCCGATGGGAGTCGGGAGGGTCCTTTAGGTGGTTTTAACGGGCCTTTCGTTGGGACTGGGGAGTGGGAGATAGGGCACCCTTTGGATATCGACACCCCTGATGGTGCCGTGGAAGACCCGGAGCCGGAGACTGGAGAGTCCAGAGTTTAGGTGGCTCCGTAGCCCTCTTTGATCTAGACTGCTGTACGTAAACCTTAGAATTGGCCCCTGTGTATAAACTAGCTTTTTTATAAAAGTGTGTTTGTGAAATTTGGTTGTACTTCTTTTCTATCCCATGTTTGTTGTTGTCTAGGGATTGTTTATTTCGCTTATGCTTGTGCATGAATCAATTTGGGTCGGTGACGCATCCTCGAAACGTCGCAATTTAGTTGACCACCAAGGGATGTGCGCGCACTCGAGGTTCGGGGCGTGACACCTAGAGAATACTCTCATATTTTACATCACATAGTTCAGACGTAGCAGTTTAAAGACTGCCTAGGGTCCAAGATTTTATGAAAGGTTAATCTTAAACAGGAATGCAAAATTCGAGAAAAAAAAGTGCTAGTAAAGAGGATGGTGAAGTGGCCGACCACCACTTCCATGAAAAAGTTTATGCGCCTTGGTCGAGACCTTAGCCTCATGGCACATGTCTTAGGAATTCTAACCAAGGTTGCAACTAAGCAAACCTCATTTCAGAGGTCGCATATTCACAATCTTAATTGCGGTGGAGGCTGCATTACCAAGTCATGGCTAAGGCACATCAACGGCGTAGATGCAAACATGAGTATCTCAAGTGAATTAACTATCATATAAAAACTCACATTTTCAGCCTTTTTGGGCGATTTCTTAAAAATGTTTTCGACTTATAAGTCTAAGAACTTGTCTCCAAATTAACATTGCATGGTGGTGACATCAACTATAAATCTGCTATTTCAACTATTGCTTCGGCGTGTTAATTGTGACATCCTCAAAATTCAACCCTATTCAAAATACGATAAGGGGTTTACTTCTATCAATGCGCAATTTGTAGAATTAGACTTTAAGTTGGTTCGTGAACCATTCAAGAGTGTTAAACCTATTGGGAAATACAATTTAGGATTTCGATGCACACAATCAAAGAACTCAGTCATGGATTGACGATTCAACCATAAGGATCGATGAGTGACAATCTTAGGCCGTTTCTGACCAATCGAGGAATGGTTATAGATTGATTTGATAATAGTATATAATCGAATGTCAAAATGGGTTTTCTTCTGCGGTCATTAGAACTGTTCAATGGACAAGATTTTGGGCTGCCTTTGGTGATTTTCTGCTCTGTATACAAAACAAATTAGGCTTGGATTACTCATGAAAAATGTTATCTAAAGTTTTCTTTACAACATATTAAATGTTTATAATTTTTCGAATCCGTTTGTTAAGGTAATGACATTTATTTCGAAAATTGCTCAAAATTGATCTTCACATTGGAAGGAGAGGGCCGCATGCCAAAGCTTAAAGGACAAGCTTAGGCAATTGCATGGTTGAGATCAATCCTTGCTTCCCAAGTTTGGAGCCATCATTGCAAAATTTTAGCATTTATTGCACTAAAGTACTTGAATAGTGCGCAATCTCGGTAAAATTATTGAATTGCCCTCTTATTCAACTAAGGACAAAAGGCCAAGAATGGAATGGCAAGGAGGAAGGGCACCCATGTGCATGAGGGAGGAGATGAAAAGGATGCCCTAAAGCCTAGCCTACCCCTCTTATCTCTCAAGTGCATATCTCTTCATTAATGGCTTGGATTTTTCTTCTTCAAGAAGCTTTCCTTTGCTTGGTTGAGAGTGATTCAAGGATTGGTGATGGGATGAGCATTAATGGCAAGATTTCTTCCTTTTCCTCTCTCTCTCTCTCTTCCCTCATTTTCTCTCATTTTCTCTCAGTTTCTCTCTCTCCCTACCCTTTGGACCAATTTCTCTCATCCTCTTTCTCATTTCATACCCATTTCTCTCTCATTTTCTTCTGTAGACTCACCGGTAATCGACCACCACAACCGCCACTCGTAAACCGCCCTTTGCACTATCGTTCCCATTGCCAAGTTGGAGTTTTGGAGATGAGAAGGCTGTTGTCCAGCCTTGCCACAACTCTCTCTCCCTCCTTCCTCTCACGGTTTGGTCCCCTGCGGTGTGACATCCCAAATTTTCAATTTTGTTTTCAATTGAATAAATTGGGCATTTCATCGATGCACCTATAGTGCTATTCTTAGAGCTGATCACTCATGAGATAACTAGACTCTCTGGGGAAGTCGTTAAGAGATTTTAATGCAATAGACCTGAGAATTCGACTAGGAATCGACTACTTGACCATGTTCGTCTGTAGAGATAATTACGACACAGTAAGATCGATTAAAAATTAGAGATAGGTTGGTTCGATAGAGATGTGTGGCTAAATGTAGGTAATTCCACTAAATTACAAAATTCTCGTCGACCGACACTAGATTGCATTTTCTGTCGTTTTGGTACCCTGTGTCTGTATTTGAATTTTCGAGATTTTCACGACAACCAAGAGTTCTCAATGTGTCAAATAGGTTCATTGTGGCTCGAAGAAAATTGACCACCGATCCTTTGCACTAAAAATTTCTGAAAACTACCAAATAGCCTAGGTCACACTAAAATCGCGCCGAATTGAAATTAATCGCGAATTTGAATCCGATTTCAGAAATTGAAAGTTTTATCATGTCATGAGTCATTTTAGGAACGTTGACTAAGTCTTCAAAGATTTTTCTGCAAATCGAGACTTTTTGGGAAAAAGTCGAGGTAGGGTCATTTTTGTCCAGAAAATCCAGAGGACCATATTTGATCGCAAAATTGAGAAGCAAGTGGGATCAATGGGTGAGGAAAAATATCAATTTGATCGAGAACACAATATTCGAATTTTTTAGGGCCAATTGCTATTGATTTAAGGAGAAATTGAAGTCCGATGGGAGAGAATTGTGTACAAATTCGTATGCCCCATGGACCCAACCTTTTGGACCTCCTTGAGCCTTCTAGAAGGGGCATATGGGGCTGGAAACTTGCTGTGGACACCAGTTGGGTTTGGTGGAGCCCTCGAGGGGGACAAAGAGATAGAGATAGAAGACTAAGGTGGTCCCCCTCCTATCCAAACTTGTTGCCCCTCCTTCCTCTTGCCCCCACCGTCGATTCCACCCCTCCTCTGTCCCAGCTTGCTGTTTGAAAACTCCATAAGTCCAGAGGCCAAAGCAGCAGCCAGCTCAGCCGTCGCAGCCACCCGCCAAGCCATCGGACCACCGTCGTTCGCCGTCACGCACCTCCGAGTGCCTGTCTGCTCATCGAGCTCACCTGTCATCTTACCCCCACCGTCTCGCTAAATCGTGCGACCAGCGAACCCTCAGGATGCCGTTCATCGCCACTGTGACTGCCGAAGGCCTGCCGAGCTCTGTCTGTTCCCCGTAGCAGCCCCACCACCTACCTTTACTGGTTTCCACCCCTCCGATCGTCAAGCAACCCTTCTCGGTCCCAAGGTCAGCACTGAACAGAGCTGAAGCTTGTGGGTTTTTCAGCTGCTGTTTAGGCTCGCTTCGGTACCTTTCGTACCTTGGTTGGTAGGCCCGCTTTGGAGATAGTTCATCCTCGCCTCTCCCCCATCGAATTGATTCGAGAGGATCGATTAACAAGTGAGTTTAACTCACTAATCCCTGCTTAGTAGGTTAATGACGCTTAAGGGTTGTTTAGTTTAGACTAAGTATGGATTAGGTGGTTAGTTAAAATAGACTAGTGAATTGATTAATTACCGATGCATGTTAGTTGGTTAGTTTAGTGCAATCAGCATGGTCCAATGTGGAAAGATACAAAGGTGCGCACAAAGGGAATTAAAGAAGCCAAGGAAAGATATGAGATAATATTGCACGAAGGTGGTATATTATGCTTTAGGGAATATATCTTGAAGGTAGCAGTGTACCAGCATGAGGAAATATATCTTTTCATATAAATGGGATGGGCTTACAGAGAGAAAGAGGGAAAGAAAAAATATGCATTTGAAAAATAAAAAAGCTGGTCACGTACCTTTTGGAAGAAACGCCACTCTCGACCTGTAAAAGAGTTCTCATTACAAGCAAAGGGGCAGGCTGTTAAGAAGTCAAAAACGAGACTTTTTCTTTCTTCTTTAACAACTTGCAGAGAGAAAAAAAAAAAAAAAGACATGTGAGAGAGAATTGAGGTCTTCTTCTTTGGTGGGTGTTCGAACGCCATTGCCAATGCTTGCAACTCTCCATCGCCTCTCTTCTTCCGGCGAGCTCCGCCCCAGTGCCGCCATATCTGCTCATTGCTCGCCACCATTACCAAGCTCAAACCAATCGCTGCTCAACGCTGGACCCGTTTTCACTGTGGGACTGTTGCCCGCGTCTCACGCCGCAAGCTTGCTATTCAACCACCGTTGACGCCTGCCATCCCGAAACCTTGACGAGACAAGGAGTTACCACGAGATCCCGATGAGCCGCTATCTTTCTTGCATCGTGATCCTCAAAGGCGCAGTGGCCATGCTCTTTGTTTTTGCAAGTTGTTTGCCGACTTTTTAGGCTAGTTACCAACGCCTCAAGCCCTAACGTTGTTGCATTGTGATCATTGCAGGCAAGGCCAAGCCATCTCTTGTAATCCGTGAAGCCAACAAGTGATTCTCGACCAATACATCAACAATTCAGGTGAACCTCATTGACCCAGGAGCCTTTGCCATCGTCGAGTGCTGCAAATGATTCCCAAGACGCTATCATGAGCCAACTGCCACGTGTTAGACATAAAAATAATATGCGAAAAACAAGACAAAATATAAACACAATCCCCTCCCATACGGATGGTGTATTCCAAATGAGAAAGTTTGCATTAGACCTTGTAATTACCCTTTTGAAATGAACGATCGTTCCTTTTATATACCGTCTCATCATCAAGGCGATTATTGGATGGGCAGTTGTCACGAAGAGGTACGAAGCATGGATAAACTACATGTGAAATAACCGCTACTTTAAAGAGAAAATATGGGTCCAAAAATGTGGGATAACATTATATATTCTCCCACTTGATCCCAACATTTTCATTATATGGATTATCCACCCAAATCCGCTGAAACTTTATGCTTAAAGGAAAGAAACAAAATGCATGAATAATGGCGATATGTTCTCTAAGAACGAGTAATATCTTTCATATATCACAATGCTTCTTATTTCTTTAATGTTAGCCTATATGTGACAACATATCTTAATGAATAAACCCTATGTTTATTCCAAAATCAAAGATAAATGTTATTCTCATAGACAACAAAATGTGTAGACCAAAAATTGAGAATCACCATTACAAGAGAATAAGAGTTTCATACAACAAAAATCGTCCATATGATGACAAATAACATGATGGGACCTATCCCATACTAGTTATATAATCCTTATACTTCATTGATGGCATGCCTTTAGTTAAATGATAAGCTATTATCAAATTAGTACTAATGTGTTCTATGATCACTTTATTGTCCTTAACACGCTCCCTTATGGCTAAAAACTTAATGTCGATATGTTTACTTCAACTGTCACTTTTGGCATTTTTAGCCATAAAAACTGCACCTAAATTATCGCAATATATTCTTAACGGCCTAGAAATAGAATCAACAATTCTAAGCCTAGAAATAAAACTCTTTAACCATACACTATGCGAGGTAATCTCAAAACAAGAAACGAACTTAGCCTCCATAGTGGAAATAGTAATCAAAGTCTGCTTCGCACTCCTCCATGACACAGCTCCACCAACTAAAATAAAAATGTATCCAAATGTTGATTTTTGAGAATCAACGCAACCCGCGAAATCCGCATCCGAATAACTGACTACTTCCAGGTTATCAATCCGTCTATACATAAGCATGTAGCTTTTCGTACCTTGAAGGTACCTTATCACTTTCTTTGCAACTCTCCAGTGATCCATACCGGATTACTCTAATATCTTCTCAATATTCTCACAACAAAGGTGATGTCAGATCGCGTGTAAACCTAAGTATACATCAAGCTTCCGACAACAAAAGCATATGGAATATTATTTATTTGTTCCCTTTCCAGATCGTTCTTTAGACACTAGTTCAAATTGAACTTGTCACCCTTCACAATAGGTGCTATTCTTGGTGAACAATATTTCATCCAAAATCTCTTTAGGACCTTATTGATATAAATTTCTTGAGATAGTTCTAAAATTCCTCGAGATCTATCTCTATGAATCTTAATGCCAATGACATAAGATGCCTCACCCATATCCTTCATGTCAAAACTCTTAAAGAGAAATTGTTTCACCTTATGTGGTAACTCATTATCATTGGTTGCAAGTAGAATATCATCCACATATAGCACAAGGAAACAAATTTTGCTCCCACTGACGTTCTTATATTAATATTTATCCATGACATTCTCTACAAAACCAAATGAAGAGATGACCTCATGAAATCTTAAGTACCATTAGCAAGATGCTTATTTCAAGCCACATATAGACTTCTTAAGCTTGCACACCAAATGCTCACCTTTACTAGAGAATAATCCTTCCTATTGTTTCATGTAAACCTCCTCCTCCAATTTCCCATTGAGGAATGTCGTTTTCACATCCATTTGATGTAATTCCATACCAAAATGGACAACCAATGCCAAAACAATATGAAGACAATCTTTATTAGATGTAAGAGAAAAAATTTTCATGTAATTTATTCTTTCCTTTTGAGTGAATCCTTTGGCGATGAGTCTAACTTTATATTTTTTAATATTACCCAATGAATATTTCTTAGTTTTGAAGACCCATTTACAACCAATGGCCTTCGCACCATCAGGCAACTCAACTAAATCCTAGACTTCATTAGATGGCATAGAACTCATCTCTCCCTTCATGGCATTGTACCACAAATTGGATTTATCACTATTCATGACTTGTAAAAACTATTTAGGATCATTCTCAACTCCAATATAATAATTAGATTCTTGTAAATACACAATATAATCAATAGGAATTGCTGATTTCCTTATTTTAGTATATCTTCTTAATGTTATGTCAACATTCCCTTGAGGAATGTGTTGATCAAATGGTTGTTCAACAGTTTCTAGTAATTTTTAAACAACTGGATTTACTAGATCAATATCAGCAGGTTGTGGAACTTCTATGATTGGTTGTTCAATAGCTAGTTGAACTGAAGGGCTGTTATGAACAACAACCAACCTTATACTTGAGGTGGAAGGTTGAGTGTCTAAATTATCATTCTTAGGAACAAGGCCCTTAGATCGATCGCTCCCACTAATCAAGTCATTTTCAAGAAACTTAGCATTTCTTGATTCGACAATCCTAGTGATATGAGATGGACAATAAAACCTGTATCCTTTGGACTTTTCAGCATATCCAATGAAATACCCACTAATGGTCCTTGGGTCCAACTTCTTTTCTTGCGGATTGTAAACTCTCACTTTAGATGGATGTCCCCACATACGTAGATGTTACAAACTCGATTTATAACCTTTAAATAACTCAAAAGGTGTTTTTGGGATAGCCTTGGTTATAACTCGGTTTATTATACACACTGCCGTCTTAAGTGCTTTAGTCCACAAGGACTTAGGAAGATTAGAGTTGCTACGCGTACTCCGCACCATATCCAATCAAGTTCAATTCCTTCTTTTGCTACACCATTTTGGTCTGGAGAACTAGGCATTGCATATTGGGTAATTATCCCATGCTTTTGAAGAAATTTTGTAAATGGACTAGGTGCTTGTCCATCTTCAGTGTATCTATCATAGAATTCCCCACATCTATCTAATCTCATGATCTTAATTTGCTTGACGCATTGTTTCTCTACTTCTACCTTAAATACCTTAAAGTCATCTAATGCTTCATGCTTATTATGGAGCAAGTAGAGATACATATAACGTGAGTAATCATATATGAAAGAGATAAAGTATTTTTTACCACACAAGTCTATATCCGGACTACATATATCTATATGTCTGATTTTTAATATTTTTGTACTTCTCTTGGCACCTTTCTTCATCTTGTTGGATTGCTTTTTCTTTATGCAGTCCACACAAGTATAACAATCGGTAAAATCTAAACTACTGAGTACTCCATCATTTATCGATTGCTTAATTCTGTCTATGGACATATGTCTGAATCTCTGGTGCCACAACATAGAGGAATATTCGTTCACAATACATCGTTTTATACTGGTGTTATCATGAACATGCATCGCATTATAATGGGCATTGTCTTGTAAATTAATTTAAAAAAGACCATCAAACAAAGTATCACTCCCAATAATTTTAGATTTAAATGATAAACAAAAATTTGAATCTGAAAGGTTAAAAGAGTGACCCAAAGGTACAAGTCTTGAAACTGAAATTAAGTTTATAGAAAAACTAGGAACATAAAAGGTCATTTACAAATTCAAAACATAGCCGCTATTGAGAATTAATCTGCATGTCCCAATAGCTTCCACATGCGAATGCATCTTGTTTCCTAAATAGATGTTTTGTTCACTTCCCACTAGCTTCCTATGGTTTTGAAAACCTTGCAAATAATTCGAAATGTGGATTGTGACTCACATCAGCCATATTAGATTCATAACAAATATAAGAGATTGGATTACCTTTCTTCTCGAGCCAAACCTTAAATATGATGCAATCCTTCCTGAAATGTCCCTTCTTTTTACAGATGAAATATTTGGATTTTTTCTTAATGTCAACTTGAGGAAGTATCTTACCCTTTCCCTTTTGCTTGTCATGATTCTTATTCTTTTGTTATATTGCCAAATGAGCATTTTCTCTCGATTCCATAATCAGTCTTTCTTCCTCTTGAACACACATAGTCATGAGTTTATTAATTGACCATTTATTCTTATGTGTGTTGTAAGAGATCTTAAAAGGTGCATACTATTGCAGGAGAGTGTTTAGAATATAATATACAAAAAAAGATTCGGATATCTCAACGTTAAGGTTCTTAAGTTGAGCTACAATATCCCTTAGCTTCATGATGTGTTCATGTACACCTCTAACACTAGTGAGCTTCAATGATGAAAACTTCATAATTAGGGTCATGGCATGCACCTTTTTAGAAGTCTCAAATGACACACCAATCGCCTCGACAAAGCCTTAGCATTACTATGCTAAATAATCGAACCACGGATACTATGAGATATTTTAGCTCTTATAAACATTGTACTAAGGCAGTTCGACCGCTCCAATTGATCATAAAGGGCTATCTTAGCTACAATGTTTGAATCAATAGGAGTATGTGGTTCGTCTTTCCTTATAGCATAATCAATGTCCATCAACTCCAATTGAAGAAGAACTAACTTCTTCCAAACTTTATAATTTTCACCATTCAGTATGGGAACATCACACTTAGATTTAGAGAAATTTACAAGGTTGCAAAATTGTATACCAAACAATCATGCTTATGTCATAAAATATGAGGCAAAATATACATAAATCATATTTTACTAATATAAACATGTCACATATATGAATCACATAACAGTAAAACTACCTGTGGGCTAAGTTTTTAATTTAAATAGATTCATAATTACATCTTGAAGAAACTACCACATTATATACCTTTCTCTTAATCTCTATGGGTAAACTACGAAAAAAAAGGATATTTCATCATAATTAATCATATTAATATAATGAAAATTCCCGTGAGATAAAATTCATCATATTAATATAATTAATTACAATCAATGTCCATTTCTAAATATGATCTGAAGGGTATTAATATATAATTTAATTAATTAAAGATGCTGTGAATACTTTCTAATTAATTAAACATATGGATCATTGGACATTTAATTCCATGCATAAAATATTCATAAAAATGTATGAAATGGAAAAATAGTAAATATATACACCAAGGGGCAAAACAATAAAATAAATTTGAACAAGGACAGAATCACAAATTAAATGTCAAGGGAAAAATTGTAATAATGGCAAAAAGAGAGGGGCATGATAGTAAATAAATGGCAAAAGGGCTGATAGGCACGTGCTAGCCCCCCGACACGCACCCTCTTCAGTGACCCTGGCATGTGGGTCACATGCACTTGTGAATGCGAGCATAGATGGGAGTTGTGGGCGCATGACGCCCACACGCCACTCGTTCCAAGCACGTGGGGCCACGTGCCTTCATCCTCCCCCACATGCAGACCCATTTCTTTCACCGTTTTTTGTTGTTCCGCCACAATTTCGTTGTCTGTCACTTCTATGGTAGCACATCTCACACCAAAATAAATTATGGGTTTGGAGGCCACACCGGTGGACCACATAGGTCCAAGTTTCAGCGAAAATGCCCAAGAAATTAGCCCCAATTCAAACAAAAATTTCCCAAAATGCGAACCCTTAACAGTCATGACTTCTACCACTCAATTAGCCTCCGGTGAACACCAATATACTGAAATTGTGGCACCCCCCAACGATCCTCAATCTGTTAGGGTCACCACATATACCTTTCACTTGACCTGAAAATCTGTTATTCTAATTTCATAAAATTTTGACAAGCTCATGAGTCCTGGGGTTTATATTCTTTCGATTGGTCCCTGCACATAAAATATAGCAGAAACGCATCCAATAACTTCCCTTCCTGTAATTAAAACTATGCACACCAAATAAACATTTTATAAGTTAAAGCTGAACACTTTTTATTTACATAATTAGATAGACATCATTTGTCGGTACACCAAAATGCCAAGGTTTTCTATACCCGGCTACTCTCAAAATATACCCGACTATTTCAGCAGATTATCTACATGAGCCCATCAATTAGTGTCGGCATCAAAAAAGCTTCCTTTGTTAACCCTTGCTCGTGGTCACACCCACCCGTCTAGTCCGTCTGCTGGCGGTGGTGGCAATGGCCCTAGCATGCGTCCATGTCGTTGGACAAATACAGTTAGGTATTCCTGAAGTACTGGGTCGGCGGGAGGACCAATATCAAACACTACCAACACCCACACTCGTATAAACACCAGCCCTCGCACCTCAGGATGGTAATGCTCCGACCATTCGCATTGTAGATCAACTGGAATTCCATAAAATGTGTCGGGAGGTACGGGCAGCAGAGGCATCTCGTCTAGTTTGAAATGTTAGTCCCCAAAAGGGGTGAGTACAACCACCCAGCAGTTGAAGATCTACTAAGCTATACTATGCAAGCCATCACAATCTAAGTCCATGCATGATAGACAAAACATGAAATCAAAAGAATGAATGTTCATCAAATCGATAAAACTTTTTAAAGCAAGGGCAATGTAGTTTCAAAACTAAAATGCACTATTTCAGTCACACAGGTCCCGATTATAGGGCCAAACTGTTATGACATATCCCATACCATGCCACATAATTTTGTCCCATAATCAGGCGCAATTATCAGCAGGGTCATTATTTTTAGAAAAGCTCTGCTTATTTTTATTTTCCTACGTCTACCCTAGAGGACCAGTGTTTGCGTCCCTCTGGGCATTCGCACCCAACCTAGCATCGCGAAAGCCTCCGGTATTCAGTCACCGGGCATCTAAAGCGTGTTGCGTCACACCTCCAGGCATCTCGCACCCCACCTAGCATCACAAGGAATCTTCGGGGATTGCCATGAAAATGGTTACCTCGACCCTCCGGAATTACGTACTAATATACCACTGGGCATCCCAACACTCCCAGGGAACCTCTAAGGCACTGCGGACCCCAGGCATCCAGTGGCATCAACCATTTCGATCCTATGGGCATCCCGACACTCCTGGGGCATCGTCGACTCGAAGGTCTGATAGCATCAATCATATATCTCAGCCATAATATATCAATCAGATCATTTCGATGCCAAAATAGTTTTAAAACAACCACATCTGAAATTCCTTTTGAATGCTTGAAAATCTTCCTTCATGATATTGAACAATGCAACTGAGATTTTCAAAAGCATAACAATGCAACAACAGCAGGCTTTGAAATCATATGCCATTTCCATATTAATGAAATGAATTCACAAAATCTCAGCAACGTGATAACAGTTCATAAATCCGTTTCCATGTTTCACCTTCAAAACATTTCAAAAATCCATGTGAGAATTCTCGGGTTGCACTTGTGCCTCACGGCCAAAATCAAAGAGAGTTATTAAATCCAAGTAATTTGAAATCGGCACATTGGTAATTCAAATCTACACTCCCGACTTCAAGATTTTCAAAGATTGTTTCTTGCAAAAATTTGAAATTTCGAGGGCATCAAAAATATTTTCTTTTCCATTTTGAATCATTGATGAACAACGCCTCGATATGTAAAAATTCCGGCAAGAGTCAGGAGGTTTTCCAAATTAGTCTACGGCCAAGTTTTGTTCAAAATGATAAATAAGTTTAAAGCTTGTGTAGTAAGTTCGAAATATCAACCCGATCTCCAATGGTTTTGAAAGAATTGATTCAAAATTTCAAATATGAAAGCACCGTACATTTTCTTAAAACATTTGAGGCCGGTGCTGAGGTAGATAAAACTTCAAATATGGATTGGGAGGTTTTTCTTTTTCAACTCAAATCAATGGCCGAATTCTTCAAGATTTCATAGTTGCCAAATCTTTTTTGACTGAAATTCAAGGGAATCGGAAGCATGCACGAGAAACCCGAGCATTTTCATCAATCTTTTAGCCTCAAAACAGTCCCGGTTGCTCAATAAACCATCATTCAGCATCAAAATCCAACAATCCAGCCTATCAATACACTTTCTAAGACAGCAACATCACTACACTATATAGATTAGTAGACTTCAACTTGCCTTAGGTCCTACGGCTCGACGGCAAGCAAAAACGGGAAGCTTGTAGGTTGCAGACACGGCTCAACGGCGACCAAGGCAAGCTATGTCGACGGCGGCAGCACACGAGCACGGACGGAGGGGTGACCTCCTCTCCTTTCCTTCTCACTTTCGCTCGCCGCTCTCTCTTTCACTCGCTCTCTCTCTCTATCTCTCTCACTTGCTGCCTGGTTTCGCTCGAGCACTCTCTCTCTCTTGCTCACACTTACGGGCCGTTTTGTTCTTTGATTAGTTGATTAATCAACCTATGCATGCAGGTTCTTTTGGTGGCTACAAGAGAAGAAGACAAGTGGGGGAGGCGTGTCTTCAGCTGGGGTTTCTTGGTCTTCATTGGCAGCCCCACACCGAAGCAACGTGGCCATCATTGACCTTGCTTCAGTCAACTTTTCTCTTCATGGTTGACTAATATGTCGACTAAATGGAGAAGAACTTGGGTGGCATTGGACGCAAACGATTCTTCCTCTCCGCGCGGGCATGCATGGCCGAATTCCATTCCTTCGGCTCTCAAAAAATCAATTGATCAAAGTCCAAATTCCTCTCTTATTCCATACACACTTAGGTGGTATAGTTGTGCAGTATCATCAAAAGAAATATGTACATAAATCGGCAGGGTCTAAAGTGGTGTCGATGATGATGATGATACGACGGGGTCCAACATCGATGTCGACGACGAAGTTCGATAACAAATTTGTCAATCCGCAACGTGTGGTCATTTTTCTAAGGTCGGCAAAATATGGATGAGGTTGGTCTCACCAATGACCTTAAGTAAAGGGATTTTGACAAGGTTATAATTTATTCAGCAATCGGACCATTACTAAATCAGGCATAACGGTCCGATGATGATATCAAAATGATGTACGTAGGTAGTGTTAGTAATTCAGTTCGACGACACTTCCGTCAATCGGTCACAGAAAGTTGTATATTCGAGGGTCGTCGAAATTCTCGGATGCCACAAAAATAACTTACGGCTATTCTTCCTCATGGTGGTGCGACTGTACCGGTCCGAAGTCGAGTGATGGGTCCTTGGAATTTGGCCAAAATTAGCGATTTTACTCTTAACCCCAAAATGGCCGAATTACTGTTCACATAAAAAGCCCCGAAAAATGCCCCAAAAATTCGACAAAAACAAGGGAGAGGCACTGAACACGCTCAGATACCAAATGTTAGACGTAAAACTCATTTGTGGAAAACAAGATCAAATGTAAACAAACCTCTTGCCATTGTTTGTCGGAAATTCACGGAGATTCAGTGAAATTACGGGTACACTTTACTAACCCAATCCCCTTGCATACTGATGGTGTATTTCAAATGAGACGGTTTGTGTTAGACCTTATAATTACCCTTCTGAAATGAACGATCGTTCCCTTTATTTATCGTTTCCCATCAAGGTGTTTACCAAATGGGCCGTTGTCACGAAGAGATACAAAGCGTAGATAAACTGCATGCAGAATAACCGCTACTTTAAAGAGAAAATGTACGTTTGAAAATGTGGGATCACATTATATATATAACACCGCAAAGCAAAGTTGATCGTGATTCCTGCATTTTGATACCCGTCCAAGCTAGGAAACAATAATCCAAGTAGGTAAAGTTCCCATCTAAATTAATCCTTGAATATTTTGTTTGCTCGTTTGAGGCATTGCATTCTTGATTAAATTCCTAAATGAGGTTATCTTGTCCCATGTTTTTTTATTAGCCTTTCAAATTGGGGATTAATCCCTAATTTAACAATGTTCATACGATTGATAGTCCGATTTCATGCTCGAAATATGACTCGCAATCGCACGGGAAAATTGCTAATCCAATCTTATGCCTGAGATATGATTCATGATTTTGTTAAAAGTTGGACAATTTGATCTCATGCGTGAAATACGATTCGTCAATTTATTTCAAAAATTAGATAGATATTGATCATATCTTGCCTAATTTACTACCGTGTTTTTTTATTTATTTATGATTTTGTTTGAATTGATTTTTGCTTCCATAAAAAGAAAACCCAAAAAATATATTTGAGTTGGATTTGATTCATGCCAGAACATTGCCTATTTTAGGATAGTCTGCATGTTTAGTGTGACAGCCCAAGTGGTGGTGCGCGGGGAGGAGGGACAGTGGTTCGCGGGGAGGAGAGATGGCGGTGTGTTAGCACCTCGGTCCCCAGACGTGCGCAAAGAGGAGGCATGTCTCTTGTCCCACATCGCCTAGGGAGGGAGTTATGGGCTACCTTATAAGGCAATGGGACCTCTAATTGTACACACGCATTTTCTTGGGGTAGTATGGGCTGCCCTGAGAAGAACAAAACCGTGAGGACTTAGTGTCCAAAGCGGACAATATATGTACCCTGGAGACCCAGGGTGTTACAAGTGGTATCAGAGCTGACTCCCGACCGCGTGTGGGGCCACAATGAGGATGCATTGCTCCTAAGGGGTGGAGAGTGTGACAACCCAAGCGGCAGTGCGCGGGGAGGAGAGATGGCGGTGCGTCCGCGCCTCTGTCTCCTAACATGCGCAAAGATGGGGCATGTCTCTTGTCCCACATCGCTTAGGGAGGAAGTTATGAGCTGCCTTATAAGGTAACGGAACCTCTAATTGTATAGACGCGTTTTCTTAGGGTAGTATGAGCTACCTTAAGAATAACAAAACCATGAGAACTTAGTATCCAAAGCGAACAATATGCGTACCTTAGAGACCCAGGGTGTTACATTTAGAATAGGAAATTTATATATTTCGAATTTTTGAGATAAAAATCCCAAAAACATTACTTTAGAATGTTAGTTTTTCTTTCCATTAATTTAAATTGCATGTTTAATTATCTGGTAATTTTAATTTCGAAATTTAATTAAAAATAAAAGAAAACATAAAAATTATCATACACATGTCATGTAGAATTAGGTCATCCCTCGCACGTCATTTAATCATTAAATATTTAGGATCATTTAAATGTGTGATATGTTAGGATAGTTTCAGTCATATAATTGATGTTGTGTGACATATAATTTGCATGTTAGGGTGCACATTGTCACGCCCCAACCCTTGAGCACGTACCCATCCCTCGGTGGTCGATAAATATGCGACGTCCCAGGACGCGTTGTTGACCCATTCATTTTAATACGCATGCAGAAGCAAATAAATAATCCCCAGACAACATAAAGATGGGATAGAAAAATAGGGCCACAAATTTAAAATCAACACTTTATTAAAACCACAATCTGGTTTACAAACAGGGGCCAACTCTAGGGTCTAGATACAATTGTCTATCTCCAAGAAGAGCTTCTGAGATACCCATGCTCCTGTCCCATCCGCCTCAAGCTCCAAGTTCTTCGCTTTAGGGACCTAAAAATGTTATCCCACAACGGGGTGAGACGACGTCTTAGCAAGTTCACTCCCTAAGCCCCGACTAAGAAGAAAATACGCCCAAAGGGCTGCCTAAGCACAAGCATGATTCAGAGGACTGACCTTTGCCTCAAATTCTTCCTACAAGTTAGTACAATTCAAAAACTCACGAATCACATAAACCAATCAAATCAGATCGGATCATCGAGCAATCGACTCAGTCGATTCCATGTCATAATGACCTTCTCTCAGTCGGTCCATTCAATACTATCTATAAAGTCCGATAATATCAGGACTGTTCACTCTAAGTTGAAAATGGATAGTATAGCTCACTCTAAGCTGATAAAGTATACTGCTCACGCTAAACTGACATATCAGAGCCTGTAGGTTGATATAGTATACTGCTAATGCTCGCTCTAAGTTGATAAATAATATAGCTCGCTCTAAGCTGATAAGGTATATTACTCGCGCTAAGCTGACTTATCATAGCCTGTAGGTTGATATAGTATACCGGTATACTGCTCGCGCAAGCTGACATATCGCCCACAGGCTGATATAGTATACCATCCTGATCATCTAATCATTTCACCATTTTTATCATTCTCGATAAAAATAATCGTGTGTGGGTACATGGTCGGCCTTAGCGAAAATATGATATTTCCCCTTTGAAAATCCCACTAATTTCAACAGTCCTCAAATCTATTTTTGGTGTTATAAACTGACGCCCGGTGATTTTCTAATTAATTACTAAAATTAAATAAAATTTGGGATAAATACCCAAAATCACAAATCACACTCAATTTGCACAAAATAACAGTCAATTAAATAATCCAACCACACCATTGAAATCAGCACGAAATTTTGGTCATCAGTTATTCCGGTCTAATTTCCAAAAAATAAATAATTAATTAAATAATTATGAAAATTAATTATTAAACACCAAAAATAGCAACTTAGGTCAGAAAAGCCTAATGAAAAGCCGAGACAGGCTCGGAAAATTTCCAAACCACTCTAGATAAATATTAGAGCTTGTCTAGGCTCTAATTACACTACTCTAACCACCTAACATGCAATAATGGTTAATTAAATTGCTAATCTACTCTAACTATCCACCTAATCCATACTTAGTCTAAACTAATCAACCCTTAAACATTATTAACTTACTAAGCAGGGATTAGTGAGTTAAACTCACTTGATTAATGATCCGACGAGACCACGGCGATGGGGATGTGAAAGCGGCCGATAAACTCCAAAGCGGCGGCATCGTGTGGGGTCGGGACGGGCTCTAAAACGGCCATAAAGCCCACGGCGAGGCTGCTTGGTGGTTGATGAGCTGTACGAAGGAGAGAGCTGCTTCGGTTGAGACGCAACTGCAGACGGGGGCTTCGACGGCGTAGGTGGAGCAGCAAACAAGGGAGATGGACGTGGCAGCAAGGGTGGTCTTTGGTGAAGTTTTGGAGGGTCAACACCAGCTTCTATGGTTGATTGGAGGAGAGCACGTGGACGGAGGGGAATCGGTGCTGAGGGGCATTGCAGGGAAATGAAGATAAAACCGAAGCTACTTCCTTTGGTGAAACGGGAGCCCATGCGAAGAAGAAAGAGGGAGGAGAGAGAGATTGAAGGGGAGAAAATGGATAAAGGAGTAGTGGTTGTCAACCAAAATGGAGGAAAGAAACGTGTGGGAAATGGAGAGATAAGGGTGAATGAAAGTCAAAGAAATAAAGTAGAAGAAGACTAAGCTGCAGGGGGCTGTCAGGCAAGGGAGAAACGCGCGAGGGAGAGAGGGAAAGAGAGAGTGACCGAAAAGAGAGGGACGGAAAATTAAATAAAACACAAATATTTTTAGCTCAACTTCACACAACAATATCAATTGGTCATCCAAGACCAATTTCCACACCAACAATATCAATTGGTCATCCAAGACCAATTTCCACACCAACTTGTCCCAATTGAAGTCCAAATAAGGATCAAAATACAACAACCTCTCAAACCTACGAATTTCCCTCAATTCCGAATTTTATTTCCTTTTTCCCCGGAATCCAATTTTGTAACAAATCTCTTCGATTGACGTCCAATTTGGTCGAAGAAAAAGCCCACACACTTCCTTTCACCAAGTAGTTCACACAGGAGGCCAAAAATCCCTTTGATTTGGCCAAGCCGAATTTATGTTTGTTTTTCGAATCGATTTTTCGTAAAAATCCCGAACTCGCCGAAAATTCCTCGAATGATGAGTCGACGTTCCTAAAATAACTCGTGACATGACAGAGCTTTTCAATTTCCAAAATCAAGTTCAAATTCATGGTTAATTTCAACCAGATGCAATTTTGGCGTGACCTAACCTACCAGGTAGCTTTTAGGATTTTTAGTGCAATCGACCAGTGGTCGATTTTCTTCAGCCACACGTACCTCTTCGACACATTGGCGATTCTCAGTTATTGTGAAAATCTTAAGGTTTCAAATACGGACACAGGGTGCCAAAACGATAGAAAAATCAGTCTAGTGTTGATTGATGAGAATTTTGCAAATTAGAGGAATCACCCATGTTTAGCCATACATCTTAGTCAAATCGACCTATCTCTGATCTCCGATCGATTTTTAACTGTGCCATAATGACCCTTGTAGACTAGCACGGTCAAGCAGTCAATTCCTAGTCGAATTCTCAAGTCTATTGCATTTAAAATCTCTTAACGACTTCACCTGATAGGCTAGTTATCTCGTGAGTGGCCATCTCAGAGAAAAGCATTATAGTCACGTCGATGAAAAGCCCGACTTATTTAATTGAAATCAGAACTAAATTTTCAGGATGTCACACACATCGTGTGTCATGTTAGTATAAACACATTTTTGTACATCATTGCATTGCATTGCTATCTCATGAATAGATGCATGCTAATTAGAAATCATATCTAAGGCTATTAATGTGAATTTTAAACTAACATTGTAGATGTTTTCATTACTGTGGGGTAAGTCCTGCAATTTATTTATTATTTTACCAAGCGTTAAATTACTGGATTGCGCACCCGCGTGGTCATCTTACATGTTAAGGAGTAAAAAAATGAAATCAAGCTGCCTGATAAATATTTTTTTCATAAAAAGAATGGCACTGAAATGGCATTAGAGAAATCTAGTATCTCCTATACTGAAATTCTCTGATTTGTAGGAGTAAAATAATTCTCCCATTATTTACTTAGGTGTCTAATTATCTACTATAAACTGATTAGTGGCGACTCTTGGATAAAATTCATTTGCGTGCTTAAAAACTTGAACTTAAATCGTGAATTGATATAGGCTTCGGAGAGCTCGAGCTAAGTTTAGACTTAATAATCCATTAGCCAAACCCTAGGTGATGCATAAAGCTCCTTTGCTATTGAAGATTTAGATCATACGATAACCATAGAATGGTTATTTTATGTTGTCTTCGTTTGTGCATTTACGGTTTCTTTAGTTTTGAATTGTGAGAAATTTTTAGCATATGTAGTTCTATTGAGCAATTAACATGATAGGATATGAAAATATTCAGTTTCACTATTGCGCCATCACAATTTTCCTAATGTCGCTAGGGAGATGGGTTTAGAGGTAATGCCCATAAGGTAGAGCAATGGCCTTCGATTAGGAACAGACTCTCTCAAGCTCTTACCTCACATGATTTTAGGGTTCATTTTAAGTTTCAATCAATCCTAAAAGATTCTATGTAAATTGGGAATTCTCACTAACTTATTGGGGTCGGTTAGCAATCAAAGTGAGGCATGGGAGACTACTTCACTTCCTATGCAACTAGAGTATTCTAGGTTTGTGGACTTAATTGCACTAATAGTTCATATTTGTGCCTTTTTGGTACTTGTAACTTGATTGGTTATTCGGCTAAGCGATCAAATAGTCTTGTTGACTAATTATGAGTCCTAGATGTCATTTAAGTCATTAAGTTTTCATGCAATGGTTTTTGGGGCTTTATTACGGTGCGAGGGCCTATCCTATCCATTTTAAAAAGGAAAAGAATAACCAATGTATTAAAAGTGTGGGAATCAAACACCATGGAAATGAAGACAAAGAATATTATGTGGCTTTGTTTTTTAGCCTGTGGAAATGATCCCCCATGAGGTTGAACCAATACAAGTTGGGTAAAGAATATTACACCACCTTATTTTATGTCTCGGGACATGAATAATTGTAAACTTGAGTCTAAAGACTAGATTGAATATAGAATTTTTTCAGCGATTTAGGTTGAGTATAAGCTACTAGATTTATATTGCATGAAAATGAGTCAAAATGAATTAAAACTATTAATTTGAGGGGAACCATTTTCAACCCCACCTACCTATTTGATGAGTCTACTCCTAGCTTCTAAGCAAGGCTTTATCTCCGATGGTGATCTCATAGTGGCCCAACATGAAGTCTCCATCTCTGATGGTTCTGTGCAAAGTTTCCATCTCCACTTATAATCTTGTTGCCAAGCTCTTTTAGATCATGAACATTGAAGAACCCATCAAGCTATGGAAAAAAAAGAACCCATCAACCCACATGCTCTGATCTTGCCATCACTTCCTATTATCAAGAGTGCTCACACAATGGCTCATAAAAAAATGATGACTTCAGGAATTCCAAACAAACCTTTTACAAGAAAGCGCGTGAACTACAATCAAAACACAATAGATTGAGGAATCATCATGGTGGTGATGCATTGGTGATTGAGGCATTGCTTGGGGACTATGATTCACCATAGATTTGAGACTCCAATAGAGAATGGGGCGAGGTAATCTCAGGCGACCACCGACTGCACGATCGTTGTCATGGTGGTTCAGCGTCATAAAATTAGTGTGATTGCCAAATCGACACGAATATTGATCTTGCCAAGCAATTCAAATTCGAGTTCATCGACACTAGCCAACTGCAGGAGTCTTCCTACCAACGATAATGTAGTCTGTTGAGCCAGAGCTATTCCAACGAGCTCTTTCACTGGCACAACTGACTTTATAGAGAATCGTGTTGCACCACCATGGCTTCCAATGGTGGAGCTAATCATCACAAGAGAAAGCAACAGTTTGTTGTTGTCGTTTTTCTTAAATATATTTTAACGTGGCATTTTTAAATTATTTCTCTCTCCTATGTGGCCTTTTTATTAATTTTTCCTTTAAATTTTATTCAAATAATATTTAAACTAAAAAAATGCTAAAATAATTTTAAGAAAAAACAAATTGGAAAAAGAAGAACACGAAGGGGCAAGGGCTCACAAGTGCAGTGGGCGCTGCCCACGCCGCCCAAAAAATGATTAAGGTAATTATTTGAAATTATATTAATTGCTATGGCATCGCATCACTTTATTGAATATTGTGATTGGCTGGCTATGGCGCGTGGCCAGTAACAATAGTTAGAAAAGACATTTTTTATCGTGAGGATGAAACGTTGCTAACTAGGTTTTGTACGTAAATCCTCACCCTACAAGTTTCACTTAAAGGATGCGATGATTATGGGAGAGGGCGACCCTTTCAAGCTCACGAACAATGCAGGGATCTTTGACTACTTTGGGATAGACCTAGAGTTCAACCACTCCTTCAACAATGCCATGAAGTGTGCATCCACTCTATACATTGGTAAAATCATGGAGTTTTACCGGGGTTTCAAGGGTGCCAATACTGTCACCGAAGTCGGTGGTGGCATTGGCGAATGCATTAGGCTCATATTGTGCAAGCACCCACATATGTGAGGCAAAAACTTTGATCTACCCTACGTCGTCAAAGAAGGGCTTTCTTACCCCAGTAATCAATTTTCTCGCTGTATCAAGGGTTCTTTTTTCCTCTTGTAGATAAGTAAAATTTCCTCCTTCCTCTATGAACAAACAAAGTTTAATCAAATTATGCTGCGTAGATTAATTCTCTCAACAAATCAGACCTTTCTAACTCATTTCAATTTATGTTGAAAGTATATCCTTTTTTTCTCCATGCTTGTTGATTGTCTTCTTCCTCTAAATTGGTCACCTCTATATAACTGGCCTTTCTAATGACATCTTATATTGCAATGATGACGAAAGGAGATGATCGGTTGTTGATGGCAGGTTTGGAACGTGTCGCGAGAAGCTTTGTAGATGACCCCATTCCCCAAGGAGAGCTCTATTAGTGAAGGTTACTCTAGATAAAATATTTTAGCATAGCAAATTCTTGTCCATCAATTACCTCTCAAAATGAAACGAAACGAAACGTATAAACTACGTTTGCTCACATTCATTTGCGTATGTTGATTTTAATCTATTTTGCATTAACAAACCTAGTTGAAGATGTTTCCAATGTATGAGCATTTTGTTTGGGATAAATTAGCGATCGGGAGTCCTAATTATTTCTTGAACCACGATAGTTCATGGTTTTAGTCTAGTTTTTTTTTTTTTTAGTGGCAACTTCATTGTTTCAAGGACGAGTTCAGCTTACAGCTCCTAAAGAACTGTTGGCGTGCATTGCCGGTGTCGAGCAAGGTGTTGATCATAGACCCGATAAGCCTGGAATACCCAGGGATTGACATAGTAAACTCAAACCACATTCAAGTTCGACATGATCATGTTGGGTGTCGCTGTCAGAGGGAAAGATCGGACATTGAAGGAAATTGAGGTCTTGGTCCATGTGGCCGGGTGTAAAGCCATGAAAGTAGCCTGCTGAGCACTCAACATGTGGGTGCTAGAGTTGCACAAAACCGCCTAATTCGTTATGTTTGGTTGCGTCCCTCTTTGTTTTCAAATGGAATAAATATTACGTACCTTTCCTATGTTTCCGGTGAATAATGAGACACGAGCTTCTCTCTCTCTCTCTCTCGCGTCCCTCTCCATACAATTCATGCACAGTTGAAGTGGTTTGATTTTCAACCCACGTTAAGATTCATTCTAGCTACTTGCAATTTGCTAAGCGATGAATAATTGTACACTCACTATCTCAATGAATGATGATAATAATCAAATGTTGAGTAGTGACATGCATGGACGATTGGTTTGAATGCGGCAACTTCATGTTCAAAGTCATGACCTAACCATTTAAATATAACCTTAAGGAGGCCATGCCTAGTGCCATATGGTGAAATTTTTTCATCATATATGGACTGAGCGGTATATGTGTACTCTTTTTGACCCAAGTTTAGATTGAATCGACCTACAAGCATGCTAATCCACAGAAAATGACACTTTTAGGCTAATTTGTTTCTACTCAAACGATAAGCAGCATGTGTTTTTTTTCTTTGATTCTCATAAAAAATTTAAATATTGAGGAAATTTGTAAAAAATTATGAAAAAAAAAATTGTGAATCTACGTTTCAATTGTTTTGACTTAAATGAAAGTCAATCCGTGAGCTCTATAAGATTTAGATTTATCAAAAAGTAAAAGGTTAATAATCAGTCTAAAAGTAGGGTTATCACAAGGACAAGTGCTTGGTTTGGTTGTGACAAATGCTCACTTCAAGGTTTCGTTTGTTACATGAAAAATAAATAATTTAGAAACCATTTCCTAAAAACAATAATGTGTATCATTTACAAAAATTAATAAGCAAAAAATATTTTCATAGTACAAAGAAAATGTCTAGGCATAAATTATTATTGATAATAAAAATATTTTTCATTGACTGATTTCAAATTACACAAAAAATCATTTTTCCGAAAAAAAATTTCCAAATCATTTATTTTTCGTGAAATAAATGAGCCCAATATTACAAATGTTTTCCAACTTAATGTGTGCATCAAGAAATTTCTGCATTAATTGATTGATTTAGTGAATTACAGTAGCTATTAATTTACCCAGATTTTGGATAACATTTATGAAAATTTCAATTAGGTCGTTCATTGTATGACGTTCGGAAGGTTCAGAAGATACTTTTTGTGTCCATGGTTTTTCAAAATGCGATTCCATTAAGTACTAGGAGTTATAATTGAAGTAAATAAATTAAAAATGAAGGTTTACTAATTTCAATTCGCCAAAAATAATATATAATTATATATAAGTTGGCGTGGCTAACGGAAAAGGATTCCTCCATGGAGGTGAGGTCAGCGTGGGTGCTGGCGGCACGGAGGAGATGGGGGAAAGAAGGAAGCGGGGGGGAGGTGCTATTTTTTGCCAGAAGGTGAGAGAGGGAGATAAGAAGGAAGATCGCCATATCTTGCCGAAGGAGAAGAAGGCGTGTACTCGAGTTGGCCAGAGAGAGCTGGGACCAAGAGAAAACCCGTGAAAGAGAGAGAGGGTTAAGCGTTGGCTTACAGACGGAGGGGAACGCTCGCATAGAAGAAAGGATCGGGCATTGGTAGCCATTGTTGGATCAGCCAAGGTTTGCTGAAGAAAAAAAAAAACAGGAGAGTAGAAGAATGAGAGAGAAATCTGAGAGAGAGAGAGAGAGAGAGAGAGAGAGATGCATCTGCTGTGGCCACCGCCGAGTCGCCTTCTCCGCAGAGATACCGCAAGTGTCTGGGCGTTCTCGTGAGTGCAGAGAAATCAGGGGGCAAGAAGCCAGAAGAGAAATGAAGAGTGAGCATTGGCTAAAAAGAAAAAGCTCAAATCAATGAAGAAAAAGAATGCTGATGTTGATACCCAAAATTACCACTATTATCACGTGTTGACCATGAGAAGATAATAAGAGCAAAACACTTTTTGTTCATAAAAGTTAAGGACAACTAGTGTTCATGAAGGTCATTTGAGCAGAGCATCGACAGAATTCTAAACACAAATTTCAAAGTCAATGATCAAGTAATTAATTGCCACGTGTTAGGTTATAGGAATAATGCATCAGCTTTGAAATTAGCATTGGAGCTCAAATAAGAATAACTACTACGTGAAATACACATAAAAATAAGGAGTCATTATTTTCTTGATGAACAAATCGCACAAGTATCGTCGACAAGTCAGGAAGCAATTGCTTATGAATAAGGTTGCCAAGAAGAAATGAAAAACATGGAGAGTCTAAAGAGTAGTTACCAAGGAGAAGCAACCAACCAAGGATTACCAGTTCACTCTATAAATACCATAGCCTATCAATTCAAAAAGCCCCCTACACAATACAACAACTATGACGTCCCGAAATTTGGCCCCTGTTACGAATATATGAAATAGTTATTTCATCGACGCGCTTATGGTTATTTACTATGAACTGATCACTCATGAGTTAACTAATCTATTAGGTGAGGCCGTGAAGGGTTATAAACGCGACAAACTAGAGAATTTGATAAGAAATCGACCGCTCGACCATAATAATCGACAAGAGTCAATACTACTATTATAAATCGATTAGTGAATGGATATTAGCCGATTCTATGGAAGTACGTAGTCGAATTGCGGGTGGTTCCGCATGATTACGATATTCGTGTTGAATGGCAATAAATCGATTTTCTATTGATATTATATTCAGGATACATAATTGAACCCTCGCGATTACATGATAACCGAGGGTTGTCTATGATTCGAAGATTCACAAACGTGAGTTGAAAATTATCGACCACGGGTCAAACGCGCGAAAACTCCTAAAAGATACCCAATAGATTAGGTCGGACTAAGGTTGTATCCGATTGATTTGAACCATGAAATTTAATTTGATTTCGGGTATCGAACTTTCAAGCATGTCGCAATTTAATTATTGGATGTCGTTTCATCTTTCATCAAATTTTCGACAAGCCCAAAATTTTTCAGAAAAATGATTTTTGAACAAGAAGAGAGAAATGAAATTCGGATGAAGAGACCAAAGTGGATTTTGCTGCCCAAAAAGCTTTATTTTTTAGAAATTAGAGTTAAAAAGATAATTGGGAGGGTAAAGATAGCTTAGAAGACTTCTGAGGCATATAGATAGAATGTGATGATGAGTGTTTAGGATATTTTCTTAGAAATTCTTTAGTTTTTCTTCTTTATGGTTTTATCTCCCTTTCTCACGCAAGAACACCCACCCCTTCCGCCGATTCCTCCTTCCGCCCATTTCCCTCCTCTTCCTCACATCATCTTCACCTCATCTCCATTTTCCTTTCCTCTCCATCTCATTTCCCCTCTCCTCCAACTCCTTCATTGCTGCCGCACATCACCACCACCACACTACCATCAGCTGCCTGCCCCCCATCATCACACCAGCGTCTCCATCGCCAGCTCCACCCGCCACTCCATCCTCACGCCGTCACCACCCATCACTCCTCCACCCGCCAGCACTGCCACTACCCGCCCACACCACCACCACCTGCCAGCATCTCCACACCACTGCCAGCATCGCCACCACCACCTTGGCCGCACCATTGTCATCGCCGTAAAGTCACTGTCCGCCTGAGCACCCCAAGGCTGCCACCAAGCTGAGCCACCCTAAGTGGCTGAGAGCTTGAGGGACTGCCACCGCCACCGTCGAGCCTCCGTTTGAGCCGTAGGTGTCATGTTCTCGACACTGTCGTGTCGCCGTCGCATCGCTGTCGCTGCAAACCCACCGCCGTCGAAAACCTGTGAGTTAATTTCCTAATCGTGGATTAGGGCGTTAATTGCGTTTAGGGGGTGGTCAGATTAGTACTAATGGTGATTAGTCTTAGTTAGGCTTAGTTTATTTTTAATTACGATTAAGGATGGTTTAGGTTAAATCTAATTACGATTAGTGTAATTTTGATTAGTCTAATTAATTGTGTTTAGATTAATTAATTGAGTTTAGCTTTATTAATCATGATTTATTTAATTAATCGCAATTAGCGTAATTAGTGATGGATTAGTCGTTAAGTAGAATTTTATGCTCGTTTTCTTGGATGAGATTATGCGTGATTTTGATTGTTTGCACGTACGATATTATGTGATTGATTGCTCTATTGTAAATATCGATTGTTATTACAAAAGACAGTTTTATAGGCAATTAAATAGAAAAATATAAGGTGTCAGGTTTGGACCCTTCGTCGGAAACATGGAAGGGCAAGTAGGTGACCCCATGGATATCGACATCCCTAGTGGTGTCGTTGTGGATATAGATTCCGGTTCGGATGGGCTTGGGGAGCTGTACCCACATGACTACATGCCCGACTTTGTACCTTGGTACTAGAGCAGGTGTTGGGAGTTTGTGCAGTTAAAAGTTAACCTTGACCTTCTAACCCTTTTTTCTTGTAGATCACGTAGGAGTTTCTTTTTGTTGCAGGCCTGTACATATTAAACTCCTCGGGTTAACTAGTTGATAAATAAATTGTGATTTTTGGAAAATCGCTGTTGTGTTTTACTATCCCTATTATTGTTGATTGACTGGGTGTTTAATTTAGTCGCTTCTGAATGTGTACAATCAAAAGATAAAAAGAATGGGTCAATGATGCATCCTTGGATGTCGCATTTTTTTTAATTGACCGCTAAGGGATATTCGTGTACTCAGGTTCGGGGCGTGACAACAACTATCTTTACTTTATCTTTATTTTATTGTATTTTAGCTGTAGTTTTCAAGATTATCATCGTAGATTAAATTCCAACATGTATTTTTATCCAGTTCAGCATCATTGATTAAATTCTAGTGTTGTTCCATAAGCTTAGCATTATTGATTAGATTCCAACGTTGTGTTTCCTATCCAAGGGTATTGTTGTTGATTAGATTCCAATTTTACACTCGAAACAAGTTGTGTCATAGGCTAAATTCTGGCATAATTTGAATTCGAAATATAGGCTACCTAGCTATTTTTATCTAGGTTACATCATTGATTAGATTATGGTGTAATTTGTGCTCAAAAGTTATTAGTCTTTGAGTCATCCGAGAATTAATTGTCTAGATTGTATATACAAGTTGAGAATAAATTCTATCCTTTCATTTGACATTTCCTATCCAGGCTCAACGCAGAACTAAGTCCGCTATAATAAAACCAAAACGCAACATTTGATGAAAGATTGATTGCGGAAGACAAAACCGGCCAAACATCTTTTTGGCATGCCTAGTGAGGCCTTTGTGTTGAGTTAAGAAAGGACTATGCCACAGACCCGAAGTCGAATCAACTTGAATAGCACCACTAATGAACAAATACAAAACAACACACGAGCTGAGTTGTCATCAGCCCAACTCCCTCAAAATGAAACCACAAATCAAGTTCAAGAGGAAGGAGTTGATGTTTTAAGGCAACGTATGGAGGAAAGAAGGCAGGCAAACCTCACGCTGATCATGCTCACTACTATGAGGCAAACAACTGAAAAAACTTAGAATGAGTTTACTGATTATATGGTCAGGTGAATGACTAATGTCATTAGGCCTATAATCATCAATACTTATCATGAATGTGCCCAAGGACAACATGGCATTCCAACATGACTAGCTCAAGCTCAAACTCAAACAAAGCAAGTCCCTATTTCAACCGGGTACATTTTTATATCGTCAACTTCTTAAACAATGTTAGCTAATGTAAGACAAATTGTGTCGACTTGGCCCCTTTTTTAGAATCTTGCACAAAGGAGAAGTTCTTGCAGTTGCACATGCTGATGGGTCTGTGAATTCACATATCCCTACTAATGTTGACTGAGGTCTTGCAACATTCATCCCACTTGTGGCTCAATAGAATACACCACTTGAAAATGCTTTAAGGGTAGGTTTCACTCAGCCAAATCCCATTCTTGTACCTCAAATTAATGTATTGCTTGTCACAGTGGAGGTCCCCGGAATCGTAATAACCCCGATTAGGGGGCATGACCAATTACAATAGTTGAATATTCACCAACAGGTACCCTAGATTAGGGGCCTTAATGTTCAACAACATGCTCCTAATATCTAACCCCAGGTACCTGTAAATGTGCAGCCTCAAATGTTGCAGCAACATCTTCCTGTTCATATGAATATCTCAACCTATAAATAAACTAAGCACTTGTTGTCACACCCCAATCATCGAACGCGTGCACATCCCTCAATTGGTCAATTAATAGTGACGTCCTAGGACGCATTAGCCGACCCCTTTCATTTTAATACGCATGCGGAAGCATAAAATAATTCCCAGACAATAAAACAATGAGATAGAAAATTAGGGCTATATTTTTCACAATTGAAAACCATAACCACACTTTATACAAGGAAAACCATATAGTACATATCATCATACTATTTACAGAAGTCTGATCTATCATACATCAGTCCACTTCTTAAGGTTTGCAAAATAGGATGAGATTTCAATCCTCATTCAGGTCGTACTCTAGGTCCTCCTCCAGATCATCCTCCTCTTCTTCATCTTCAAGGTCTTCTTCAGAGTCTTCCTCTTTAGGCTCCTCTTCAGGCTCTGCTTCTGCAGGTTCCTCTTCTTGCCATTCTCGCTCCTAATCCTCCTCTTGTCCCTCCTCTTGCTCGACTATATCCCCTTCTTCTTCACCCCAGTTAGCTCCTCCGGTTGAGTACACAGGAGTACTAGCATCGTCCTCTTCCTGAGGGTTCTTAACATTCACTATCAATCCTTCCTTAGGATCTAATGTTCCTTCCCCAAACGCGTCTTCCAGTACATACTGAGGCACATCCTCTTCGGGTATAGGTTCCTCTCTTCGTCCATCGAAATATTCACGGTACCACGAACGATACTCATAGGGCCTCAAGTCGTCTGTACCCACGTCAACCCAGACAGTCGACTTAATCAGGACGTACTCTAGTCCTTTCCGGTGAGGGTGTATGTGGAAGTGGTACTCTATCTCGCTCATCTCCTGAGGAATACCAAAATGCATGGGAGGACGAGGAGGTGGAGGTGCTACCATCTATGGGCCTGGGATGGTTATACAATAACCAATGAGACAATGTCTCAGCAAGTTTTACCCCCTAAAACTCGATTAGTAAACTAATATACTATGGGCTACTTAAGCACACAGAGGTCAGAGGACTTACTTTGGCCTCAGATCCCACCTGCAAGTCAGTACAATTCACAATAGGCACCCATTATTCAACACAGATTGAACTATCGATCAATCGACCTAGTCGATTACATGTCAATCAGACCATTCCCCGGTCTTTTCGATCAATACCATACATTACCCATAACGGAATATCTAGTCATTGAACCCACGTGCATTCTCCAAGGTGATGCATCAAGTCACCGAGCCCACATGTCTTTTCCAAAATGCCATACTTAAATCATTGAGCCCACGTGTCCCTTTCGAGATGCCATACTCAGTCACCAACACCACATGCATTCTGTAAAGTGACCTATTCGCCAAGATGACGTACTTAATCACTGAGCTCACGTGCATTCTCCCAAGTGAGATACCAATTCACCGAGCCCACGTGCCTTCTTCTAGGTGATATATATCCTACCATTATTCTCCGTAGTTCACCAATCTATTTTTGATACAGACAACCGATACCCAGTTATTCCTAAGTCAAATATCCAAATCAATACATTTAGGAACATATCTTAAAAATCCATAGTTAAATCAATTCAGTACAAATCAAAGCTCGAATAAATAAACGGACTACACCATGACAATTAGCATAAATTCCGGTCACCGACTATCCCGGTTAAATTTCCGGAAATTAATTAATTAATTAATTTCAAAAATTAATTATTAAATAGCAATAAATCCAATTTAGGCATGTAATGCCTAATTGGAAGTCAGAACGGACCCGGAAAATTTCCAACGTTCGTTCAATAATTACTTGAGCCTATTTACTCGCTAATGACTATGTCTAACCACCTAACATGCATTAGTCACTAATTTAATTATTCTAAACTAATCTAACCTCCTAGTCATCGTTAATTAACACTAATCAACCCTTATGCATCATTAGCAAACTAAGCGAGGTCTAGTGAGTTAAACTCACTCATTTAACAATTCGCTCGGATTGAAACGTTGAGAACATCGCGGGGGACGTTTTTCTCCAAAGTGAGCCTAAGATCCGAGGTCTGCAAGCACCTCAAAACGGGCTTGGGAAGCTGCTAGAAACCCACTTCTGGGCTTGCTGTTGAGCGGCTGAAAATAGAAGAAAACAAAGCTAAAGTGGCGGCAAGGCTCGGGAATGGACAACGGGGTGGTTTCGGGTCCAAACCAGCAGCTTCGGGGCTTCCTCAGCCTCTTGCAGTGGCTAGACAGGACTGCAAGGGTCGGGATCGCATAGTGGGGGGCGGTGGTTCGCACGGCCAAGCGTAGGTGGGGGCAGACAGCGAGGAGCGGCACAACTCCGACGGCGGCTTGGCATGCGACGGGCTGGCTTCTCCTATGCTGGTCTTCTTGGCTGTTGGTTGCACAAAATGGAGGGAGAGAGGGTTTGGACGGTGGTTGAGCAAGAGGGAGGAGAGAGAGAGGGAATGGATGGGGTTTGGGGACCACTTGGCTTTGAATTTCCACAAAATTGTCCCCATTGTGCTTGCTCTCCTAGCCAAGGTTCTATGGTTGTCATTTGGCCACCAAGACACTCTCCACAACCTCTTGAAATGGTCCAAAGACCATAGGGAATGGGGGCACACGAATTTGATAAATCCTCATCAATTGGACACTTGATCCACCTCAAATTAATCTCATTTGGCCTTTACTATTTCAATTGATACCTCAATGTCTCAACTGATAATTTTCCTCATCCAAGAAACCATCTTGCATCTCAATTTTGAAATAAAAAAGCTCCTCGGCCTTTTCTGCAAAAAATCGACCCTAAGCCGACTTTTTCCCAAAAAGTCTCGGTCATCAAAAAAATCTTCTGAGACTGAGTCTATATTCCTAGAATTTATTGTGACATGACAGGATCTTCAATTTCTGAAATCGGACTTGAATTGACAGTTAATTTCTATTCGGCACGTTTTTAGTGTGACCGAGATTACCGGGTAACTTTCAGATTTTTTTAAGTGCAAATGACCCATGGTCGATTTTCTTTGAGCCACAATGAGCCCACTCGACTCATTGGCGACTCTCGGTTGTCGTGAAAATCTCGAGGATTCAAATACGAACACAAGGTACCAAAACAATAAGAAAATCAGTCTAGTAACGGTCGACGAGAATTTTCCAATTTAGTGGTGTCACCCACGATTAGCCACACATCTCCGTTGAACCAACCTATCTCTGATTTCAAATTAATTTTTAACTGTGTCGTAATGGCCTCTAAGGATGGACACGATTGAGTAATCGATTCCTTATCGAATTCTCAATTCTATTGCCTTAAAATTTCTTAATGGCCTACCCAAATAGTCTAGTTATCTCGAGAATGATCAATTCTAAGAACAGCCCTATAGACACGTCAATGAAATGCTCGATTTATTCAATAAGAAACAGGACTGAAAATCTAGGATGTCACACTTGTAATCCAACCACAACCCGAACTCTGTGGGCCTCAGTTGCAATACCATCAAGTTCCTCAGCAAAATGTAAACTTGGCATTGCAACCCAATTTTGCTTTGCAGCAAGTCCTAAGGCTTCCTCACAATCAGCTACTGGTCAAATCGGCATTAAGGGGATATGGTAATGTCATCATTTACTTGCCTAATGTTTATAGAAAGCCATATCTGAATTGAATGAATGTTGTATCCGAGGGGTTTCAAAATGCCCCGAGTTTACTTTATTTACTATTGAAGAGGATCAATCAACATTCGAGCATGTTAACCATTTTTCGACATAGTGCAGAGATGCAGCACATGTAGACCATTGAAAGCTAAGATTATTCCCTTTTTTTTTTTTTGGTCAGTAAGATTATTCCCTTTATCATTATCAAAAACTGCATTTACTTAGTATACAACATTATCGCCAAACTCAGTTAATCCATGGGAATAGATGGAAAGGTTATTCCATACTCAATTGTAAAAAAGATGTCCCAGATCTATCAATGGTTGATTTATTGACCACGAAATAACTACATGATAAGTCAATCGATTAATTCATTTCAAGGTTTAAGAGGGCCAGAAATAAATGCATGATCCCCTTACCAAAGAAGGCCTTTACAAATCTTGTTATTAATGGTTTGAAGTTTGAGATCTGGGAAAGAATGGTTGCGCAGCCCTATTCTAATTTATTTGGGAACTATAATCTTATTCTTTGGCTGGAGAATAATATTCAATATTTTAAAAGTTGCAACCGTTCTTTGTATATTTTTTATTGTTTAAATATTTATCACTTTGATTTGTTTCCTTAAATGAGACAAGTGAACCTGTTTAGTAAGTCTCCGTATGAATGATTCTAGACAATGGGAACTTTGTTTAAATATTTCCTCAACAGATTTGGTCGTGACCAGCTTTGGAAAATATATATAATAACAATGGGAAACCTGCTAAGTAATTCTCCCATTTTGAAGAAGGAAAATGTGTGGCTGAGGTGTGGCCGGTCCTATTCAAAATTAATGGCATGGTAATTTCAGCATTTTCCCATGATAAGAATATATGGTTTGAGAATGGTAACCTTTTGTTGGAGCATAGCCTGTATCAACTCAGATTAATCAATATGTATGTTGTCCTCAAACAACAAAATCGTTGCATGGTTTATAATGCGTCTTATGATCCTCGTGTGGGTAATTCCCCATCTTGTTCGTTGAAACCTTGGTATATCAATAAGTAGATTGCTATCTACTACAAATATCAAAGGCTTTATTATTGATAAAGGAAAATGAGGTTATACAGTAGTCATTGGAGGTTTCATTACTTTTCCTTCATAATGTTGTCGCTGTTAAAATATGTCTCGAGTTTGAGTTTAATGTGAAATTCAAAATATTCCGAATTGGATATGTTGCAGACGTTCAAAATTGAGCAAAGAATATCTGAAGATCAACTTCCCAAAGTTTGAATCTGCGTTGGAGAAATTGGCCGCTGAAATAGGAAAGTTCAATTTTGACTTGGATTTGGATTTTGTTTAAAATATATAGAGATATGTTTTGGATAAAATCGTTTTAGATAGGAAACATAATCCTATTAGAAGTTGGCATAATAATAAGGGTTTTACGTATATATAGACTTGTGGCCGTGAGTGGTAGGTGTGGATCACAAATTGTCTTGAAGCGCCACGTGAGTGCTTGGTGTTCCGCCGTTGATCATGAAGAGTTGGTCTTGAAGCGCCGTCTAGTTGTCGAGTGCTTGTGAGGGATTTTCTTTGTCGTTCTTACTCGTGAATTACATCCAAGAAGTTTAGTGTTTGTAGCCGATTAAATCTTGAGGTAAGATTTGCGTGTAATTCCTTCGTGAGATTGAGAGATTATTTTCGAGGAATTTTCGGAGCTAAACACTATGTGAGTTATTGGTTGTAATTGGGGCTTGGGAAACACCGAGAGAGTGTTTGAGTGACTTGAGTGTGTAATCTCCTTGTATTGCTTGATCTATAGTGAAATTCGTTGCTGCTCTCCCCGTGGACGTAGGTCTTTACGACTGAACCACGTAAATCTGGTATCCGATATATTTTCTTCTTCTGTCTATATTATTGTTCGATCGCTCGCTTAATCGCAGCAATTGGTATAAGAGCCAGGCTTGGCTAAGTTGAAGCGAATCGATGGCGATAGAAGAAGTAAAAGTGAGAATCGACAGATTTGATGGGAAGGATTTTAGTTTCTGGAAGATGCAGATTGAAGATTATCTTTACCAGATGAAACTGCACTTGCCCTTATCTGGGGAGAAACCAGAGACGATGAAGCAAGCTGATTGGGATTTGTTGGATAGACGAGCTATGGGTGTTATTCGACTGACGTTGGCTCGTAACGTCGCGTTTAACATCCTAAAGGAGAATACCACTGCTGATTTGATGCAAGCCCTGTCAGATATGTACGAGAAGCCCTCTGCGATCAACAAGGTCTATTTGATGCGACGTCTGTTTAATTTGAAGATGAGCGAAGGTACGTCAGTTGCAGATCATATCAATGAATTCAATGTGATTGTTAGTCAATTGAGTTCAGTTGAGATTGATTTTGAAGATGAGGTACGTGCTTTGATTCTGCTATCCTCATTGCCTGATAGTTGGAATACTATTGTTACTGCTGTTATTAATTCTGAGTGAGGACATTCGTAGAAGAGAATCTGGCGAACCTGTATCTACTGCTTTAGTAGGTGAAAATAGAGGAAGATCTAGAACACGTGTGGGTAACAATAGTACTAATATGAACAAACGTAGTCAGTCTAGGACTGCTAATGTTGTCTGTTGGAGCTGTGGCAAGAGGGGGCATTTTAGAAGGGATTGCCTTAAGCTGAAGAATGAGAAGGGTAAAGGAATTATGGTTGATTCTGCAGATAATGTTGCAGCTGTAGCAGATAGTGCCGATTATGTCTTGTCTGTCACTGATTATTCATCGTTTGATGGATGGATTATGGATTCTGGTTGTTCTTTTCATGTTACACCAAATAAAAACTGTTTTATCACTTATCAGTGCACGGGTAGTGGTAAAGTCCAGTTAGGGAACAACGCTAAGTGCGATGTTGTGGGTGTTGGTGATGTTAAAATCAGAATGCATGATGGTATTATGAGGACATTGACCGGAGTAAGGCATGTTCCAGAGTTGAAAAAGAACTTAATTTCCTTGGGTGCCCTAGATTCAGCTGGTTGCAGGTATTCTTCAAAAGGTGGAGTTCTGAAGGTTGTACGAGGTGCCTTGGTGATAATGAAAGGAATCAAGCACGGAGGCCTATATAAACTTCAAGGTAAGACAGTGACAAATTTCGCTGCGAAGACGTCGGATGCATCTGTTCGAGAGTCTTTTGACTGCTCGAGGAAGACCTGGGTATTTGTGCCAAGGCACAAGTTTGATGCTGGTGTGAGGATCTCGCAGTTGAGAGCTTTGATCGAGATGGAGACTGGTAAGTCGATCAAGCATGTGCGGACTAACAATAGCATGGAGTTTTGCTCGAAGCTGACAAATAAATTCTGCATGAAAGAGAGCATAGTGAAACACCGCACTAGTGCCAATAAATCACAACAATTTGCAGAATTGACGAGAAGAACATTACTAGAGATGGCCCGTAAAATTATCTCTAGTGCTGGTATTGCTAGGAGAATTCTAGCTGATGTGCTAAGTACGGTAAGCTACCTGGTGAATAGATCCCCATCGACTGCGATTGGATATCGAACTCCTGAAGAAGTGTGGCCAGGTAACGTTGCTGGTTATTCTATTATTAGAATGTTTGGTTGCCCGTGTTATTTTCAAGTGAGTGATGGTAAGCTTGATTGGAGGGCAAGGTGCATATTCCATGGCTATGCACAAGGTGAGTGGGGCAATCAGTTGTGGTGCTCGGATATAAATTCACCTGTTGACAGCAGAGAAGTTACCCTTGATGAGTCTCCAGTATTTTTGGTTAGGAGTGATTATAGCAATATTCAAACGGATCTGAACGGTGTTCAGCTTAAGGTGGAGTTGCGACCAGAAACTCCTGAGGTAGCGTATACAGGTACTAGCAAAGTAATTGACACAGATGGTGCTTATAGCGAGGTGGAGCCTATAGAGCCAATGGTTGCTGTAACTGCTGAAATTAACAAGGTACGTATTCAATCTCCTGACAGATATGAATGCAACAATGGTTTTGCTTTATCTGTGGTTAAGGAGGTTGTGTCAGAAAATAATTGCGGAGCAGTTAAAGGTGCATGTGGAGTTGGTATTCTAATGAGGTCCTCGGTTATGGCGAAGTTCAAGCGAGGCTTGGACTTGGATAATATCTGTGGCGGTTGAGCCCATTGGGGGCTATGGGAAAGTAGCAGCAGAGTTTGAATTTTTGCGAAGCGATTGCAACTTGGCTCAAACGTCGAGCCAAGGTGGAGATTGTTAAAATATGTCTCGAGTTTGAGTTTAATGTGAAATTCAAAATATTCCGAATTGGATATGTTGCAGACGTTCAAAATTGAGCAAAGAATATCCGAAGATCAACTTCCCAAAGTTTGAATCTGCGTTGGAGAAATTGGCCGCTGAAATAGGAAAGTTCAATTTTGACTTGGATTTGGATTTTGTTTAAAATATATAGAGATATGTTTTGGATAAAATCGTTTTAGATAGGAACATAATCCTATTAGAAGTTGGCATAATAATAAGGGTTTTACGTATATATAGACTTGTGGCCGTGAGTGGTAGGGGTGGATCACAAATTGTCTTGAAGCGCCGCGTGAGTGCTTGGTGTTCCGCCGTTGATCATGAAGAGTTGGTCTTGAAGCGCCGTCTAGTTGTCGAGTGTTTGTGAGGGATTTTCTTTGTCATTCTTACTCGTGAATTACATTCAAGAAATTTAGTGTTTGTAGCCGATTAAATCTTGAGGTAAGATTTGCGTGTAATTCCTTCGTGAGATTGAGAGATTATTTTCAAGGAATTTTCGGGGCTAAACATTGTGTGAGTTATTGGTTGTAATTGGGGCTTGGGAAACACCGAGAGAGTGTTTGAGTGACTTGAGTGTGTAATCTCCTTGTATCGCTTGATCTATAGTGAAATTCGTTGCCGCTCTCCCCGTGGACGTAGGTCTTTACGACTGAACCACGTAAATCTAGTGTCCGATATATTTTCTTCTTTTGTCTATATTATTGTTCGATCGCTCGCTTAATCGCAACAGTCGCCAGCCCGGAAATCAGGTTGAGAAGTCTTTCATCCAAGAGGTACGTCTTCCTATTGAATTCTATTCCATGACCACATTTTTTTTTTTTGTCAGTCCTACTCTATTCCTATTCTACACTCACTCTCAGACTTTTGCCCTGCCTCTTGCAGGGCGTGGGAGTCGAAACCCACTCTTGAAACTTACGCGTCCCCATCCCATCCCCCCTGAGAAGGTGGGGATTTGAACCCCTCACCTCCCCCTTCCATGTTGGAAGGGTGACCACATTGATTAGGCTAGGAAAGGAATGGAATCTTCGCGTATTAATTTTAAAAAATTTCCAAATTCATAAGAAACTTAGCCAAACCTAAAGAGATTTCTTGTCAGGCTTATAACATAGATAAATTTTGCCAAAAAAAAGGGAAATGTAGAGATTCATATATGCTAATTGATATCCATAAAAATTGATTACAGATTCACACGTCAATTTCCATATGAGTAGGATTGCTGTTGTAGTGGTGCTCGAATTGCTTATATATAGGTAGGGATTGTGTGTAATTTTCCACAACCGATCATATCATCAAAACCGAGAGAGAAAGTGAGAAAAGAAGGTCGTCAGAATGGCTTCAGGAAGAGTTTGTTTGTTCATCAGCGTTCTTTGCCTCATCTGTCTCTGCTTCGCAGGTATTGTTAGCTTCTTTTTCATCCCTATCGAGTTCGTTTCTCTTTTGGTTTAGATCACGCTCGAGACTGGAAAGCTCGTAGGACACGGATTAATTCGATCTATCAAATTAAGGAGAAACCATGTCCATAAAATTTATATTATGTCTTACGTTGATTGCTGAAATTTTTTGAATTCTGGTGCATCTCAAAACATCAGTTGCGAGAGAGATCAATGCAGAAACCTTTCTGGACATCGGGCCATGTTCAAAGTTCCCGGACTGCAACAAGGCTTGCAGAGAACAGTTGGGGCTTAGCATTAAAGGGTTTTGCAAGAAAAACGAAGATGGAACGGATCGTTGTTATTGCATAATTACATAACTTTGAGCAATGTCATAGTGTTTGCTATCAAGTTTTAATTGCGATGAATAAAATTCCATCTTCTGTACAATTTTCTCAATGAATTATTGGAAGTTGGTGCAAGTTCACTCATCGTCTCTCATGTCTACCCTCCTCTTTTATATATATGTGTGTGTGTGTGTGTGTGTGTGTGTTTTTTTTACTTCAGTCGATCAATGGACATTACATGCTTCACAAGCTAAAGATGTGTACTTGAATTTGTTAATATGTGATCTTAGTTGTAAAAGTGAACTTCTGGGATTCTATAAGCTCTTCTTCCTATAATTCTTGACTATTCTCGTGATTGACTTCAAGAAAAACGAAACTTATTAAAGGCAAGTTTTCAGTTCGATATTTGAAAGATCAATATCAAAATTTGAGCAACAGAATGTTAACGTGATACATTGCTGTCTATTTTGACACCAGCATGACATAAAATTACAGTTGTTTGTAATAGCCGGTATGGTGGTGAAGAAGATTAAATTGAAATTTTGATGAACCAAACCCTTCAATCCTTCCAAGCCGGATCCTTCCAATCTTTCCAAGATTCATTTTGGAATGACAATTTACCTTCTAGTATTTTATTTACACCCCGATAAACCTATCAACTATCAATTCCAATGCCATGCCAATTGGTGGGCAATCAGGATTTGAGAATGGGGAAAAAGCCACCAAAAACCCCAAACTTTGCCCAAAATGACAAATTTACTCCAAACTTTTTTTTCTGACATGAAAAACCACAAACTTTGCAAATTGTGATACATTTACCCCATTAAGGGCATTTTCGTCTTTTTTTCTGGTTTTTTTCTTCTTTTTTTTTAAAAAAAAAATTCTTCTCTCTTCCCTCCACCGGCCATGGCAGAGCCCTCGCCCGTTGCCGGCGAGGGCGGCCCTCGCTGGACACCGGCGGAGGGAAGAAAAAACAAAGAAAAAACAAATAAAAAAATAAATAAAGTTTTTAAAAGTTTTTTAAAAAGTAAAAATACCAAGATACCCCTATGATTTAGGGTAAATGTGTCACACAAATAAAAGTTCAGGGTTTTTTGTGTCAAAAATAAAATTTTGGGGTAAATGTGTCACAGTTAGCAAACTTCAGGGTTTTTCATGTCACAAAAAAAGGTTTGGGGTAAATTTGTCACTTTGGACAAAGTTTGGGGTTTTTGGTGGCTTTATCCGTGTCCTCAAGGGTTGATTTTTTTTCCAAACCGTCTCGTGACTTCTTATTGGGTTAATTATAAACATCAGTGCTAGGTTTCCTAAAATCCGCATCTTCCTATGGGGTGTCTGCCAGAAGATCTCCACAAAAGAAAGATAGTACTTAACCCCATCTGCACCTTATGCTCACAAGCTCCTGAAACCGGCGAGCACCTATTCCTCTGCGGATGGATAAATTGTCAAACCAAAGCATTAACTTAAAAATCTGCTCTTTGGCATTCCTCAGATGGACAAACGGATGATGGAGGTACTCACTGCTCATGTTAAATTGAAACTCACCTTTGAGAGAATTAGTCGCTGAAATACTATGGTGGTATGGAAAGCAAGAAACGCCCGAATCTTCCAAGGCCGCATACCTAACCCGACTGTGATTGCTGAGACAGCCCTTGCTCAACACAAGAACTATGTGAGGTGGAACCCACGTTTAGGAAAACAGAGCAAGAGCAGAATTAAATTAATTGGACAATGGATGCCCTCGGCCAGTGTAACCCCCAAGCTTGTGGGTGGAGGAAGCCTCTGACAGATCTGTGGCTGGCGTTTATCACGATTCAAGGGGAGCTTTGGTCACGGACTTCGCCATTTCAGCCCACGCACTTCAGCTTTGACCGCCAAAACCTTATTACCGGACAGATCTGTTGTTGTACTTGCTGGAGAATTCAGACCAGTTCCTCCTGCCAGACACGAGTGGAAGTGGAGACAGCACTTCAGATCCGGGCAAGGAAGAAAGTCCATGGACCCCGCGTCCACTAGTGGACGATTGTAAGCTGCTCTTGGCCCAATTGAATTCAGACCCTGCGTCCGTTCGAGATTGGGTTGCTAAAGTCCACATTTGGAAAATTCTTCCAACTAATTGGATCACTAATCCCTCCCAGAAACTATTATGTTTTGTTCCTTTATTTCTCGTGAATGAATAAATATTTTATATGTGAACAAAAAATAAAAAGAAAGAAAAATAATACTCACACGTGCATCTCAACCATTGATTGCGTTGTGGAGTTAATTGCACATCACAAAAGACAGTAAGGGCCTATATGTATAGCACTAAACTGAATTGCGTATCCCACGTACTGACTAGAGTCCTCACTCACTAGAGAAGAGACCACAACAGCATTTTGTTTTTGAGGAGTCAACGCAACAGATTTAACAAGCATCTAAATTAATTGACAACGAGGCATTTAGTGTCATGCCCCGATCCTCCGAGCACGCGTCCATCCCTCATTGATCGATTAAATAGCGATATCCTAGGACGCATTGCCGATCCATTCATTTTAATACGCATGCGGAAGCAAATAATTAATCCCCGACAACAAGAAGATGGGATAGAAAAGTAGGGCCATAATTTTTCAAACTGGAAATCACAACACATTTATATATATGACAAACCAAGTCATATATACAATACAAGCCGATCTATTAATAACGTCTACAAAACAGGAGGAGTTTCACAAAACTACGAATCTTCATCCTTGTCGCGAACAAAATTTTTGGATGATCTACCTAGGATTTGGCTAATGGATTACTAAGCCTAAACTTAGCTCGGGCTCTCCCAAGCCCATACCAATTCGCGACTTAGGTTCAAGTTCTTAACATGCAATTGATTTTTAACTAGGAGTCGCCAATCATCTATTTTTGCTTAGTCGATTAGAAACCCAAGTAAAGCAACGGGAGGTTTACTTTACTCCTACGAACCAGAGATTTATGAGTTCAGGAACTTGATTACGCTAGATTTCTCTAACGCCCTTTCGGTACCTTTCTCTTTTATTTTGAAAAAAAAGTGTTCTGCAAGCATCTTGAATTAATCTTAATTCTCTTCCCTAACATGTAAGGTGATCATACGAGTGCGCAAACCACCAATTTAACACTCAATAAAGCAAATATAAAAAATGCAGGACTTACCTTATAGCAACGAAAGAATTTGCGTTGTTAGATCAAAATTCACATCGACAATCCTAGATATGATTTCTAATTAACATGCAATTTCTCTTTTTTTGTTTTCACTTATTTAATGGGAAATCATGCTTCATGCAATGCATGCTACTAATATAACATGAAATGATATGACATGGCAATATGACCTAAACTATATGACATAAATAAAATATAAGCATGTAGTCTATCCTGAAGCATGTGATGAATTTATTCTAAGACAATTTTTTTGTATTTTCCACGAAATTCGAAATTAAAGAACTGCAACAATTAAATATGCAATCTAAATTAACCAAATGACCTAATTCTAATGACAAGCAATTTCTAACTAGATGAACCTAGCAACAATCACTAGATGACAGGCATTTCATGAACCTAATCCTACATGACATGCGCATGATTTTTATTTTTTTATGAGAATTTGTAATTAAAATCACTAAAAATAAAGATCTAACTAAAGTGAAAACTAAAGTGAAATGCTATCCATTCTAAAAGATAAACATCAAATCATCCATGGTCACCAAAAATGTTATCCATCATTCGAATTGAAATTCAAACTTGATTATTTCGCTAATAAAATCGATAAATTGATCTTAAGCCTTAAAGATCAAGATATTAATTTTACTCTCGCGTGATTAATTATTCTATCTAAAGCCTTATAAATTGAATAAAAATTAGTAAGCTATTGTGAATTGAAGCGGTACATCGGGAATTTCAACCATGCAACGAGAAATATTTCAAATAAAGAGACAAAATATCAAAAACTAAAATAAATCTACCTAATAAATCTACTTAATAAATCTACTTAATAAAATAAAATAAATCTCTACCTAGGATCAACGATGAAAACTCAGCGCGGCTAAGGACGGTGCTCGGTGAGGCTGCGAGGAACGCCAAGGGAACTTGTAAAAACAAAGAATCAATAGCTGGTATGGTTCGGTGATCAATGAATTCACAGCCTACGATGGCTCGACCGTGATGAGTGTTGCTCGGTGGGACTCCTTGATTGAACCACAAAGTCATGATCTTCTCTTGCTTCAATTCCACATGGTCTCTCTTGCTCAAGAACTCATGGTTAAGTCTCCATATTTCACCATGCAATAAGAGACAAATTCCACCGCTTTGGCCAAAAATCAAAACAACCTGCAATCTTTGAAGATGTGCTCGTACGATGAATTCATGGCTGGGGACTTCTAGCTGCAACAAGCAAAGAACTCAAGCGTGGTGGGTTAGCTTTCTTGCCGTAAGTGTTGCGACGGTGCAGCGAGCAACTCGACGTTGAGTGGAGCTAACAATGTGGAGTCACACAAGAAAGATAGCAACCTCCCTGGCATGGCTTTGTGAGCTGGTTGACGACAGTGAAAGCTCGAGGAAAGGATGGCAACGCCTCATTGGGTTTGCCGAAGGGAGGAAGTAATGGCGTCAGGTGGGCTGAGATCAAATCTTCGCTACTGGTAGGACTCTTGATGGATCAGCAATAGCGACAGCGGGGGCAAGCAAAAGGCATGATTGGAAGCTGCTAAGGAGAACTCTTTCTCTATTCTCCCCAAAATTTTCTATTCGTGCACCTCGAATTACCCAGAAAAGCTCTCAGTGTATCGTGCAAACAAAAGGCACCAAGATTTTTCTCCTCTATATTATCTGGCTGTGTGCATTCAATGTGTGGCCTCATATTGAATCGTGTGGCCCTCTCTACAAAGTGATAAAAGAGAACCTCTCACGTTCTTCTCTCAATGGCCGTATATTCAATGTGTGGCCCCCTCTCCTTCTGTAGTGTAGTGACCTATTTATAGGTGAGTGGACTAGGGTTTTAGATCAACATCCATGCAAATATTTTCGAACGCAATATTCGTTTTCTTAAATTTCAAATCCTGCAAAGATAAGCTCGCAATATTTTTTGTCACACTTGCCCTATCCGAAGATATCCCGGAAAAAATGTCAAATCTCTATTTTTCATGAGATAATCTTTGATCATTAAAAAAAAAAGAAACAAGCTTGGGCCAATTCGCTCACTTCGTGAGCTTAGTCCAGCCTGCCAAAATAAAGTTCAGAACCACTAATTTGAACCCATCCGCTATGCACCTAAATCTATATGCTATGCAATTAATATTTTTTCACGGATAAGACTAACCCCTAATTTTATGCCATAAATAAATGATCGGATTGCCAAAATTTAGGTATCAACAGCTGCCCCTCTTTGAAGGTGAGCTCATAGAGGTTGCATTCAAAGACAAATTGAAACTTAAATTTTGATCATGCACATGCACTGAATGATTTTTTTTTTTTTTGAAAAATGAATCCCATTTTAAAATGCAATTTATATGATGCATGAAAATGCTAATGCAAATGCATGATGCGACAAAAATGAAGGTACTTTCAGTTACTTATCAATCAGTGCGGTAGAGCTTCTTGAGGTATATGATAAATCCTCATTTACTCCACAAGTACCCGGTTTTCACTTAGGTTCCTTGAACAGTCTAACGTGTAATAAATTGAGACTTCGAGATCGAGAAGAACATTCACATCCAAAGAAAGTGAAATGTTCAATGAAAAGAATTGAGATATCCAGATCCAAACTGAGATGTCAATATTTTTTTTAAAACTCGTCCAGACTAAGGTATAACAAGAAAGGTTTAAAAACATTCACATCTAAAGTGAAATGTTTAAATGAAAATAATCAAGATATCTAGGTTCAGACTGAGATGTCAAGATTTTTGAAGCTCGAAATATCTAGATCCAGACTAAGGTATAACGAAAAAGGTCGAAAAAACATTCACATCCAAAGTGAAATGTTTAGACAAAAATAATCAAGACATCCGAGTCCAAATTGAGATGTCATGATTTTTGAAGCTCGAAATACCTAGATCCAGACTAAGGTATAACGAGAAAGGTCAAAAAAACATTCACATCCAAAGTGAAATATTTAGACAAAAATAATCAAGACATCTAGGTCCAGACTAAGATGTCAACATTTTTGAACTTGAAATACCTAGATCCAGACTAAGGTATAACGAGAAAGATCGAAAAAAACATTCACATCCAAAGTGAAATGTTTAGACGAAAATAATTAAGACATCCGGATCCAGACTGAGATGTCATGATTTTTGACCTCGAAATACCTAGATCCAAACTAAGGTATAACGAGAAAGGTCGAAAAAACATTCACATCAAAAGTGAAATGTTTAGACAAAAATAATAAAGACATCCAGGTCCAGACTGAGATGTCATGATTTTTAAAGCTCAAAATACCTAGATCCAAACTAAGGTATAATGAGAAAGGTCGAAAAAACATTCACATCCAAAGTGAAATGTTTAAACGAAAATAATTAAGACATCTGGGTCCAGACTGAAATGTCAAAATTTTTGAACTCGAAATACGTAGATCCAAACTAAGGTATAACGAGAAAGATCGAAAAAAACATTCACATCAAAAGTGAAATGTTTAAACGAAAATAATTAAGACATTTAGGTCCAGACTGAGATGTAAAATTTTTGAACTCGAAATACCTAGATCCAGACTAAGGTATAATGAGAAAGATCGAAAAAATATTCGCATCCAAAGTGAAATGTTTAGACGAAAATAATTAAGACATCCGAGTCCAGACTGAGATGTCATGATTTTTTAAGCTCGAAATACCTAGATCCAGACTAAGGTATAACGAGAAAGATTGAAAAACATTCATATCCAGAGTGAAATATTTAAATGAAATAATCAAGACATCCGAGTCTAGACTGAAATGTCATGATTTTTTAAGCTCGAAATACCTAGATCCAGACTAAGGTATAACGAGAAAGATCGAAAAAACATTCGCATCCAAAGTGAAATGTTTAGACGAAAATAATTAAGACATCCGAGTCCAGACTGAGATGTCATGATTTTTTAAGCCCGAAATACCTAGGTCCAGACTAAGGTATAACGAGAAAGATTGAAAAACATTCATATCCAGAGTGAAATATTTAAATGAAAATAATCAAGACATCCGGGTCCAGACTGAGATGTCATGATTTTTGAAGCTCGAAATACCTAGATCCAGACTAAGGTATAACGAGAAAGGTCGAAAAAGCATTCACATCCAAAGTGAAATGTTTAGATGAAAATAATTAAGACATCTGAGTCCAGACTGAGATGTTAAAATTTTTGAACTCGAAATACCTAGATCTAGACTAAGGTATAACGAGAAAAGTCGAAAAAACATTCACATCCAAAGTAAAATGTTTAGATGAAAATAATCAAGACATTCGGGTCTAGACTGAGATGTCATGATTTTTTAAGCTCAAAATACCTAGATCTAGACTAACGTCTAACGAGAAAGGTCGAAAAAACATTCATATTCAAAGTAAAATATTTAGACGAAAATAATTAAGACATCTAAGTCTAGACTGAGATGTCAAAAAACTTTTAATGTAGTTTGTATGGAAATACTAATGCAAACGGTAAAGGAACCTACCTGGAATATCTTACCTTCAAGTAGGGTAGAATGATTCAAGATAGTTGGTGTTACACGTCCAGGACCTGTACATTTTTACGGTCGCCTAGCGTTGCAACATAGATCGACCTTTCTTCGGTTGCCTTAATCAGATTGAAATTGGAGAAAAATCTTTGGGGGACAGCTCGATCGAGTTAAGTGTCGGTGCACTTGAGGGAAAATACCTATGCAATGACAAATATTTAAGGTATGGATGGAGATATACTTACCTGGTAACATCTCTGATCATTGGGGATATGTCTCCTTTAAAACATGGTCATAGGAGAGACAATATGCATTTGTAAGCACAAACATGCATTAATCCAAGAGAAGTTCATGTGTGACGACTTCTATTAATCATGCATCACCTAATTTCCATTGGGAAAGATTTCAAAATAATATTCCAACCTGAACACATGAGTGTCATGGATGTGTCAAGTGAGGGATCTTTCATTCTGGAAGGACTTTTCACTCATCCTCATTAAAAGGGTTATTTTATCCCGACATTTGATGCAAGACTTTGACATCACCCTATCTCACCACTATCATGCCAAACAAGCATCCGAGTAATCTCGCAAGTGGTGCGACCTTACCAATTTGAGAGGTCTTTAATAGGGACCGTAATGTGAGCTTGGTCAACAGCTTAACAAAGGGGACTCCTTGAGTCGAGGCTATTGAAAAATGACATTCCACAATTATTTTTGGGTTTACAAGTCAAGAGCATACGAAATGAGGCAGAAATTATCTTACTCGCATTTCTTCGAGCGATGCTCTCAAACATACGAACTTTTACGTTAATTCAAGTGCCATAATCTGAAGAGACTTTGCAAGGGACGTAACGTAGGCTTGGTTCATGGGTTGAGAAGTGAAAGTATCATTAGGCTCAAAAAGTGTTTAGGGGGTCAAAGTTGATGATCATTTTGACATTTCCACCAATTTTCTTCTCCATCGTCGAAGATTTTCTTCACATCACAACTCCATTGATTGCAATGGTATTTGAGCTTTTTAGTACCACCTTATTGGGGATACTACTTACTACAACAAGTGTTTGACTTTTTCTCTTTGGGCATAGGCCTTGCTTTTACCAAGCACACTACTTTTTCAAGTCCCCTTTTGCACTTATTTTCTTTGGACTCCCACAGCCTTCATCTTTTATCAGCATTGTAAACAATGCGACTTGACTGGTTTTTTTTCTTGCCTTACCCTAGTGTGGGGGATGATAACCAATTGGGTTTAATGTGAAATAAATTTATAGGTTCAAATGGGCTATGCAATAGATAAAAGTGTGTGGGATAGAGAAAGATTTGTTCTTCATCATCCTAAGGCACTTCAATTACCGCATAAGTTACACTGCAAAAGCAATACTCGAAGATTGATGCAAGTGTGAGTAAGAAGATTCCTATCATTCATTTCAAATTTGTCCAATGTTTGATGATCCTTGACAAAGATAATTTAAAAATTCTTCACGTGTATGGGCTCAAAGGGCTAAACGATGGGTATACCTATAGTGTTATGGGTAGAGGAAAAAACTGCCTCTCATCACCTCGATTGACGTACCCTTTGCAAGATCACCCTTTTCCTTGTGGGCATAGAATTTTTCTGCACAACTCACTGGGGATTAGTGTATGAAATAGTGTACGGAATAAGGTTTTGCCTTTCATCATTCCAAAATATCCCATTCGACACACTCAATTTATCTCACATAATTCATCAAGGAAAACATGCAAGATTTTTAACAAATTTGGACCATTGAATTTGCAACTCATTGAAGCAATTTATTCATCATGAAAATGCTTGTAGTTCAAAACATGACACATCAAATTCTTTCATGGGTAATACTTTTGACAGTATAGAAATTAACTAGAGTGGAAAACTTACGACCATCCATTTCCGCTAGGATCAAAGCACCTCTAGGAAATACCTTCTTCACCACATATGGGCCACTGTAATTTGGAGCAAACTTACCCCGAAGATCTTCCACTGAAGAATGATGGTCATTTTTTACTTGTCCCAACTATCTCATCAATGCACATGGAAAATAAATCTGTTTTTTTTTTTCATTGCAAGTGCGCTCTAAGCCTGTTGATTGCTATTTTCAGATGTCCCTTGTCATAACAAGTTATAGAATTATGCTCTGAGACAAGAAATAAATGAGCCAGACAAACAAACAGGCTTAATCTGCTACAAGCTTTGGGAAAATGTTTGTTTTTTAATTCGAAATTAAAATTGACACATAATTAAACGCGCAATTTAAAAAAACTAACATCCTAAATGAATGCATTTTTTTGGATTTTCATTTTTTCGTGAAAAGTTCACGCAAGAAGGGAATTTCTTAAAAATAACTAGAAAAATAAAAATAGGACACCCTAGCAAGAACCAAATTTCTTAGGAATGAATTGAAAACAAATTCTCCAAAATTTTTTGTTATTTTCCAAACGATTCATTGCATGACAATTTCCTCATTTAATTTATGATTGACAAAGGAATTAGATCAAATGACTAACCTAGATTGTCATGGACGGACCAAAAGTACGACAAAGCAAGTAAATTGCATATTATAGGGATAGAAGACTTACTTCACCAATAAAAGTCAATGGCAATAGACAAGCACATGAAATGTAGGGTTCGATTTCTACTCTAAACAGGCATAGCAAAGTGAAGTTAGCAGGGTGGGATGATTAGTTGTAGTCTTACATACTAAGTCAAGTCTTCCTAACTCCAGCTTAGTCAAAAATGATACCTTAATGCGACGCAGTCTCGCGAGTAGAGGTAAACATTCTTGACACCAAGGAAAAGCTTTTGGGATTGAGTTGGGCAACCTCAACTATGCCGCCTCGCAGTCAAAGTCGTATCCAACTCAATACCATCCTAAGTATCCTAGTGCAGCCTAGGTCCAGCGGCAGGTTGTGTGTGCAAAAGTGTAGTGCAAAATGCAAAGCATGCACAATAGTTTATACCAAGCAACACTTCAATATGAAAATAAACTATACATTCCTTCACATCGCTACAAAATAAAGGTTAGCAAACACTTCCCTTTATACCTCCCAATCTGCAAAAACAATTAACACCTTAAATGTTATGGACGTACCTAGGATCCTTGCTACCAAACAAAAATATTTTTTTTCAAATAGAGAAAATTGGCCTAAGTCCACTAAGAGTTTCAACTCAAGTCCCCAGCGGAGTCACCAAGCTGTCGCGACCAAATTTTCAGATGATCCACCTAGGATTTGGTTAATGGATTACTAAGCTTAGACTTAGCTCGGGCTCTACCAAGCCTATCCCAATTCGCGACTTAGGTTCAAGTTCTTAACATACAATTGATTTTTAACTAGGAGTCGCCACTAATCTATTTTTGGTGGGTCAATTAGAACCCAAGTAAAGCAACGGCAGATTTACTTTACCCCTACGAACCAAAGATTTATGAGTTCAGGGGCTTGATTACACTAGATTTCTCTAACGCCCTTTCAGTACCTTTCTCTTTTATTTTGAAAAAAATATTTCGTGAGCAGCTTGAATTAATTTTAATTCACTTCCTTAAAACGTGAGGTGATCATACGAGTGTGCAAACTACCAATTTAACACTCAAGAAAGCAAATATAAAATATCCAAGACTTACCTTATAGCAACAAAAGCATCTGCGTTGTTACATCAGAATTCACATCGACAGTCCTAGATATAATTTCTAATTAATACGCAATTTCTCTTTTTTTTTTGTTTTCGCTTATTTAATGGGAAATCATGCTTCATGCAATATATGCTACTAATCTAACATGAAATGATATGACATGGCAATATAACCTAAACTATATGACATAAATAAAATATAAGCATGCGGTCTATCCTGAAGCATGAGATGAATTTATTCTAAAACAATTTTTTTTTGTATTTTCCACGAAATTCGAAATTAAAGAACTGCAACAATTAATTATGCAATCTAAATTAACCAAATGACCTAATTCTAATGACAAGCAATTTCTAACTAGATGAACCTAGGAACAATCACTACATGACAGACATTTCATGAACCTAATCCTACATGACATGCACATGATTTTTATTTTTTTACAAAAATTTGTAATTAAAATCACTAAAAATAAAGATCTAACTAAAGTGAAATGCTATCCATTCTAAAAGATAAACATCAAATCATCTATGGTCACCAAAAACGTTATCCATCATTCGAATTGAAACTCAAACTTGATTATTTTGCTAATAAAATCGATAAATTGATCTTAAGCCTTAAAGATCAAGATATCAATTTTACTCTCACGTGATTAATTATTCTATCTAAAGCCTTATAAATTGAATAAAAATTAGTATGCGATTGCGAATTGAAGCAGTACATCGGGAATTTCAACCATGCATCAAGAAATATTTCAAATAAAGAGACAAAATATCAAAAACTAAAATAAATCTGCCTAATAAATCTACTTAATAAAATAAAATAAATCTCTACCTAAATTTGAATTTTTTCCAAAATCCGAACGATAGAATGGATCAACGATGGAAACTCGGGGCAGCTAAGGATGGTGCTTGGCGAGGCTGCGAGGAACGCCAAGGGAACCTGCAAAAATAAAGAATCCACAGCTGTCTGGTTCGGTGATCAATGAATTCACGGCCTACGATGGCTCGACCGTGATGAATGCTGCTCGGTGGGACTCCTTGATTGAATCACAAAGTCACGATCCTCTCTTGCTTCAATTCCATGTGGTCTCTCTTGCTCAAGAACTCACAGTTAAGTCTCCAGATTTCACCATGCAATAAGAGACAAATTCCACCGTTTTGGCCAAAAATCAAAACAACCCACAATCTTTGAAGATGTGCTTGTACGATGAATTCATGGCTGGGGACTTCTAGCTGCAACAAGGAAAGAACTCAAGCGTGGTGGGTTAGCTTTCTTGCCGTAAGTGTTGTGATGATGCAATGAGCAACTCGACGTTGAGTGTCGCTAGCAATGTGGAGTCACACAAGCAAGACAGCAACCTCCCTGGCATGGCTTCGTGAGCTGGTTGACGGTGGTGAAAGCTCGAGGAAAGGATGGCAACGGCTCATCGGGTTTGCCAAAGGGAGGAAGTAACGGCATTGGGTGGGCTGAGATCGGATCTTCGCTACTGGTAGGACTCTTGATGGATCAGGAATAGTGACGGTGAGGGCAGGCAAAAGGTGTGATTGGAAGCTGCTAAGGAGAACTCTTTCTCTATTCTCCCAAAAAAATTTTAGTCATGCACCTCGAATTACCTAGAAAAGCTCTCAGTGTATAGTGCAAACAAAAGGCACCAAGATTTTCTCCTCTATATTCTCTGGCTGTGTGCATTCAATGTGTGGCCTCGTATTGAATCATGTGGCCCTCTCTACAAAGTGATAAAAGAGAACCCCTCACGTTTTTTCTCCCAATGGCCGTATATTCAGTGGCATCGGGTGGGCTGAGATCGGATCTTCGCTACTGGTAGGACTCTTGATGGATCAACAATAGTGACGGTGAGGGCAGGCAAAAGGCGTGATTGGAAGCTGCTAAGGAGAACTCTTTCTCTATTCTCCCAAAAAAAGTTTAGTCATGCACCTCGAATTACCTAGAAAAGCTCTCAGTGTATAGTGCAAACAAAAGGCACCAAGATTTTCTCCTCTATATTCTCTGGCTGTGTGCATTCAATGTGTGGCCTCGTATTGAATCATGTGGCTCTCTCTACAAAGTGATAAAAGAGAACCCCTCACGTTTTTTCTCACAATGGCCGTATATTCAATGTGTCCCCTCCCCCCTCCTTCTATAGTGTAGCGACCTATTTATGGGTGAGTGGACTAGGGTTTTAGATTAACATCCATGAGGATTTTTTCGAACGCAATATTTGTTTTCTCAAATTTCAAATCCTGCAAAGATAAGCTTGCAATATTTTTTGTCACGCTTGCCCTATCTGAAGATATTGCGGAAAAATGTCAAATCTCTATTTTTCATGAGATAATCTTTGATCATTAACAATAACAAACAGGCTTGGGCCAATTTGCTCGCTTCATGGGCTTAGTCCGGCCTGCCAAGCTAAAGCTCAGAACCACTAATTAGAACCCATCCGCCACCGGTCCAATAAAAAAATGCAAATTAAAAACAAATGCACATAAATCTATATGCTATGCAATTAATATTTTTTCAGAATAAGACTAATCCCTAATTTTATGCAATAAATAAATGATTGGATTGCCAAAATTTAGGTGTCAATAGTCCTCCTCCTCATCTTCGTCCTCATCCCAATTGGAGCCTTCAGCTAAATATATTGGGGACTTAGGTTCTGACATGTCCGGTTACATGTCCACTACTGAACCACCTGGAGAGTCGGTCGTGCCTTTCCCAAAAGCGGCCTCCAGTACATAAAAAGGAACCTCGAACTCTAGTATGGGCCCTTCTCTCTAGCCATTTCGCTCCTGGCGATACCATGATCTATATTGATGGGGTACCTTTTTGGGTAAACCCGCATCGACCAAGACTATGGATTTCACCAACTCATATACCCATCCTCTTGGGTCTCCATGAAGCGGGATGAAACACTTATGTTCTGTCACCTTCTTTGGCTGACCAAAATGCTCAAGAGAAGCTGTCATCTAGGGACTTGAAATGTTATCCCACAACGGGGTGAGATGACGTCTCAGCGAGTTCACCCCCTAACACCCAACTGGGAAGAAAATATGCCCCAAGGGCTGCCTAAGCACAAACACGAGTCAAAGGACTTACTTTTGCCTCAGTTTCTTCCTGTAAGTCAATATAATTGACACAATCATCCAATTAGATCGAACCATCGATCAATCAACTTATTCGATTCCATTTCATCAAAAGACCATTTCCCAGTCTTCTCAATCAATCACTCGTTCCACTATTAATCACGGCTCCACGGGCACGGCCTACTAAAAGTTCAGCGGTGAATCACGGCCTGATGGGCACAACATATTCCTAGTTAGGCGATAAATCTCGACCTTATAGGCATAGCCTGCTCCAGCGGTTAATCACGGCCTAATTGGCACAACCTTACTTTGGCGATTTTCTTTACCCATCCCATATCGTCACGCATGACATACATCACATCATCCTACAATAGTCATTTTACCATGATTATAAACCACCACACGATTATTCACCCACGGCCAAGGACATTATGCTTCCCACTTGAATTCCTCAATTAAAAAAATGTCCTGATCTATTTTCTTCGTGTTAAAAATACCCGATAAAAATAATCGTGTGTGCGTACACAGTCGGCCTAAGCCAAAAATATAATATCTTTATTTTATAAAATCTCACTATTTTCAGTAGTCCACAAACACATTTTTTATTCTGCAAACCGACGCCCGGTGATTTTTCAATTAATTACTGAAATTAAATAAATTTTAGGATAAATACCCAAAATCACAAATCACACTCAATTTGCACAAAATAACAATCAAATAAATAAATAGATCACACCACTACAATCAGCATAAAATTTCGGTCGTCGACTATCCCGAACTAATTTCTGGAAAATAATTAATTACTTAAATAATTACGGAAATTAATTATTAAATACCAAAAATAGCAACTTAGGCTCAAAAAGCCTAATTAAAAGCTGAGACGGGCCCGGAAAATTTTCGAACCACTCTAGATAAATACTAGAGCTTGTCTAGGTTCTAATTACACTACTCTAACCACCTAACATGCAATAACAATCAATTAAATTGCTAATTTATTCTAACCATCCACATAATCCATACTTAGTCTACACTAATCAACCCTTAAACGTCATTAACTTACTAAGCAGAGATTAATGAGTTAAACTCACTTGATTAACGATCCGCTCAAATCAAAACGATGGGGACGCGGAGATGGTCCACAAATCCCAAAGCGGGTGCACCAAGTAAGGTCGGGAAAGCCACAAAAACGGGCCAAATAGTGCCTGTGAGACCCACTGCTGTTTGGCTTCTGTTCGGTGCTAGTCGAGACCGAGAGAGGTGAAATGAGTGACCCTTTCGATCATTTTGTTTTTTTTTTCTTGAATGGCCCTTTTGATCATATTAATGTAGAATTATGGGAAACTATAGATCCCCAGTAATGGTGACCTAATGGTATAGCATGATGATTTCATAAGTGTTGGGTCACAAAGATAACCCACTAACGAGGGTAGTGACGTGTGTCTTATCTTGCTTGCAACAGGACCTCAAGTGATTTGGTGTGCTTCTTATAACTGGACTTATCTATGCAAGATAAATCGGTTGCAAGTGGTATTGGATGACAACCTTCTCACAATTCTATATAGTAAGGCACTCAAAAGGATCTCCCCAATGGCCATGGGTGAATCCATCAACTGTAGAGAACAACACAGGTTATGGTGAAGCAAAGTGACAATGAGCTAATGAAGAGAGAAAATGGGTGAATGAGTCACTGTATATAACAGCAAGGGTTATGGTGAAGTGAAGTGATGGCAAGCAAGACTTTCACCTCCCAAAAACATTAAACAAAGACCAAGACTTCCAAGGATATACATCAATGGTTAGAGAAATCAAGATAAAATACTTTTTGCCCAAAAGTGCTCCTCTCGTAATGTTTAGAGTTTATCCCCAGATATCTTATTTGAAGACAATGACTTTTTGTTACACATCTACAAGTTATCAGAGGCAGCTAACTTTGTCTATTCAATAAGGAAAACAAAAGCACGCTCTTTGCACTACAAATGTACAAGTCAAACACACCAACTAATCCATTAAGCAACTTGGTTTATTTTAATTTGGAAACAGTAAATGAGTTAAAAAAATCACAACAAATAACGTATAGTCAATTGAATAATAACTCTCTAAGCATCACATTGATGAACAGGAAAGTCGTGTTCAATCCCTACGTGGGAAGGAAACTTCAATTAAATCTAGGAAGACCAGGACTTTGCAATACGCCAATTGGGTTTGTTGCTTTGCTTTTCACATCCCTCCTTTTCCATCCCTATGTGAATATCTTCTTCTTCTTTTTTTCTACTGTTTGATGCTAGAAATTTAGTTGATCTAGGAAAATAATTTCCACTGAGAGGAAAAGCCATGCCTCAAAATTGAGGAGAATAATTTCAGATCACAAAATCAAAAATTGCTACTTACCCCTCGCACCATCGCAGACCAATGTCGTCATCATCCGTCTCCTCTTCTCTGCAAACACACGCGAATGCCACCCTCCCATTTACCCACCATCATCATCCACCGCCGCCATCGATCACCAAACAGACCCAAATCCCCAACCCCATTGAACCCTCCTCCTTCAAAACCATTCCCAACCGCAGTAACAAGCACCACCACAGACTCGATCACCACGACCACCTCCGCCACCGTTCACAGCTAGCAAAAATTCAGGGGGGAAAAAAAGCCAGGGCGGAGGAAATTTCACCAATCGGATGGCCAAGTAATCGAAAAATGTGGGTCGAAGGGGCTTCTCAAGCTCTTCCGCCAACTCGTCGCTACCATTTGACTTTGTATTCTGTGACTACCATGGCTGCGTTATGAATGAACGGCGTTTAGCTTTTCACGGTGCCCGGCGGAGAAGAAGGGATAACCGAAAGTGGTAAGAAGAACAGGAATAAGTTGGACCAGAAAAGTGAAGAAATACTTGGCCCAAACCACTTTGCCTGCCCATATTAGAGAATGATATCTAATTTTCTATCCAAACAGCATAAAATAATTTTTTTCATTTTCAAATTTCTACCAAACGCCAAAAAAAAAAATCATTTACTCGAAAATTAATTCTAAGAAACCAGTTGAAAATACTAAATTTTCAGTTAATCAAGCAGAGCGCTAGTTAGTTGATAATTGCTTTCTTCAAGTAATATCAATATTATACTTATAGCTGTCTATATGAAAAATAAACTGAAGACCACTTTATACCACTCAAAATACTAATTAGGGCAATCATTAATACAAAAATTTCATATCCAATCACAATCATTTTGGACTCTTCAAGTTCCACCTGAAGTTTGCTAGCAAGATGGAAAATGAGAATAAATAAAGAATCTGTGATGAGAAAATCAAGTCGTCCCCGTTAAAAATTATTTTGTCATGTAAATAAACAATTATAAGAGTAACTAGACAAACAAATTATATTCATACTCACACGAAAGCAACCAAAAACCTACGAACAAGACATATCGGGGTACTTCCCATTTCAAGTCTCATAAATGAGTGACCCTTTCGATCATTTTGTTTTTTATTTCTTGAATGGCCCTTTTGATTATATTAATGTAGAATTATGGGAGACTATAGATCCCCAGTAATGGTGACCTAATGGTATAGCATGATGATTTCATAAATGCTGGGTCACAGACTAACGAGAGTAGTGACATGTATCTTATCTTGCCTGCAATGGGACCTCAAGTGATTTGGTGTGCTTCTTGCAACCGGACATTTCTATGCAAGATAATTCGGTTGCAAGTGGTATTGGATGACAACCTTCTCACAATTCTACATCGGAATACCTTATGGCAAGGGTGAGCTTTTTTATGATAACTTAATAGAGCAATAACGCATTTAAAAAAAAAAAAAAAGCAGGGAAATAAAGCATGGTCGCCTTGAATGCTACTCTCCACCCTTCCTTTACAACAAAGAAAAAGAAAATGTGGGACTGGGACCGATAAAACCGTCGGTATGAGATTATATGGGAATTTAAATAGAAGAAAGATGGGTTGTGAACTTTAGAAATAAGTCATATTTAAATGGATTATAATCTTCAGGCTTACTTCGAATTTAGCTGTTAGATTCGCCAACTCGAGAACCCCCGTTTTTGCATCTTTAAAGTAGCTACTGTTTTTAAAAAAAAAAAAAAAAATAGCTGCTGATATTAGAGGTAAGAGAGATTCTTAGATTGGCTTTGAATGTAGACCTCGATAATCGGCATCATCATATAGATTAATCTTAATTAGAGCACGTTACCGCCAAATGTCAACATTGGACCTTCGTGGAAATTAATGTGGAAAATGGCCATGGAAAAACATGAACTTTTTTGCATTGAGATGTGGAAGACAAATTGAAGTCTCAATTGTTACTTGATGTAAATAATCAAATGGTGGAGAGAAGTTTTCTCGTGGGGTCCGAACTCAATCAGTTTCAATGAGTGTGATTTCGTGGATGAGATACCAATAATCTCTGGTTAGTTTTCAAGTACTGATATTTTGGAATCTTACATTGAATTATGTGGACTACTTAATGGGGGAGGTAGGGGAGCCATCCTCTCACAATTACTTCTAAACTTATAGATCTCTATTTTAATCTACGATATAGATATCGTTTTAAAGTTTTTGAAATCTGATCTTATCTCACGAACATTTTGAACTTGCTTAAAATCTGTCGATTTCATGAGTTTCAAGCTACCCTATACTTCCTCGCTAAAAATGGACGGTAAAATGGATTTTCAATTAAGTAAGCTAGCAAATCTAAAAAGAAAACTCAAAGTTTTGTTTTATTCTAAATAATTTCACCACTAGTTTTAAGCATCTACAAAAAGAGAAGATATATATCATTTTATGTTTGTGGGCAATTGGGACACAGAAATTAAACAAGTATCAATAAAAGATAAATTATACTCTCTTTTTCATTTTTTGACTAGATTTGCATGGATTCAAAATCATAAATGCTAAGATTATATCTCGAATTTAAACTCAAAAAAGAAATCCAATCCAAGTAAACTTTCTGATTTGAGTGGATTTTATAAAAGGGAAATAATTTTTATGTACAAAGTGGGTCTTCTTCATAAAAAATATCCAAGACTAGCTTTTCGTACAATCAATTACGTATTACATTCCAAAGGAATTAGAAAGTATACTGAAGCAAATTAATTTTGTAGTAAGATCTGTGCATAATATCACAAGAGGAGGACAGTTCCCCTCCTATTCCAACCAATCGAAAGCCCCACGAAACTGGGAGACGACAAAATAAAATAAAAACAGAAGCCATCGGAATTTTCGAGGAAATTAAAGTTGAAACCTTTTATCTCTATCTTAATGGCAATCCTTACAACCCTCTCCTTCTCCGAACTGCCCTCCCCGAAGATCCCACCTTTCTCCTCCGTCTCCCACTCCCCTGCTCTCCTCATCTCGTCCCGCATTCGCAGGAACTCGTCCAACCTTGTCGCCCGGCACCGGAGACGAGCTCGCCGGAAGAACCCGCTGGTGCAGCCGCGGCCGCTGCCGGGTAACGACATGTCCACCGCCGTCCAGATGCCGGTGGCCCCTCGCTGGTGGGACGAGGATCGTGACCGGTTGCTGAATTCTATGGGTAAATTTCATTGCGTCGATTTTTTCTTACCCAATGATTGTTTTCGCCAATTTACCCCAATCATGGACGCATTTGTTTTATCCTTGAGGAATTTATGGTGTTTGATTGAGCGTAGGTGGAAGATGATGCTTGAATTTCGGATGTTTGTTTGGTAACCAATTATGGGTTTTGCTTATTTGGGTTTATGTTGGTCTGAAGGACTTGTGAGTCTGCTTGACGTGACGGTGGCGATGACGTTTTTGTGGGTTTAACTGGTTAAGTGGTGATGGGTATAATTTAATTCATGCCGCGGTAGATTGGTCATCTTGGCCGATCGTCTTTGCTCGTACTCATCTCTGATTTAAGTTGAGCTGATCTGTCACCTGTCTAGTCTAGTTGAAGTTGCACAAGTAGAGATATGAGTGTTCTTTGAGCATTGTAAAATACCGTTCGAGTGAAGTGAAACCTGCTGCTTCTGCGAGTTTTCTCTCTACCATCAGGGTAGCGTCCCCCCCTTTTCCCTTAAACCCTAACCCCTAAATCTCTGGTTTTCTTCCAGATTACAGTTCCATACTCCTGTCTCGGTTACAAATAGGAAAAAAAAAGATCCGTAAGTATTACAAATGGAAAACCCCCCAGCGTTTCTCCAGATGTTTTTCTGGTTTCCATCCGGTTTGGACGATCATGATTGAAAGTTATCCAGGTGAAGTGATATTGTGATATTTGAGTCTGGGTTGTGTAGATCCCATTTACTTCTCTTGTGTTGTTGTTGGGCTGATGCGATTGGAGTGGAAATTTAGACAATGATGTAGATGGGTTGTCATCGGAGAATGGATATGGTTATCGCTGATGCTGGGCTGTCTTGGGGATGTTGATTGGATAGATCTGGTATTATCTAGATAATCGACTGTTAGTGAGAGAAAATGGAAAGTAAAGAAGAAAATGAGATGCGAGTGGCTGCCTTATGTAAAAGTCTAGGGTACCTGTGGTCTGAGGAAGACGTAGTTGAAGTGTCTGCTGAAATACCTCTACAGAAAAGGGAGGAATGCCGTCGTACTCTCTTCGGTAAATTGTACTCCAAACCAAATGTCAACTTTCCTGCTTTTATCACAACAATGAAAAAAGCTTGGAAAACAGAAGGGGTTCTGTGTACACAAAAGGAACCAGGGCACTTTACATTTGTTTTTCAATCAGAAGAAGACAAACAGAGAGTTATCAGAAGTTCACCTTGGTCATATGCCACTAATTTGCTTGTTCTGAAACAGTGCCTCCCTGAAGTCCCTGAACATTGCTATGATTTCAATAGGGCAGCTTTCTGGGTGCGCATTGGAGGAGTTCCACTTGGTTGGAGATTAGACACTGTGTTTACTGATCTGGGGAAAAGAATGGGAAAAGTTATTGAAGTACAACTCGATCCTACCAATACTGCCCAGAATAGGGGAGGTAGAGTTAGAGTAGAGATCGATTTGACTTTACCTTTGAAAATGGGAGCTATTCTGGACATTGGAAACAACTGGCTATGGGTGGAGTTTAAGTATGAGCGTTTACCACATTATTGCTACTCCTGTGGCAAAGTTGGGCATTATGCAACAGATTGCCTTGAGATCCCTTATGCTACTTCTCCCTGGGCAGTGAACAAGAAAGGGTTATTTGGACCCTGGTTGAAAGCAGAAAATATTGATCATAGTCCTTACTGGGAGGCGTTCTATGGGAAAAAAGAGGAGGAGTTGACAGTAGAAGAAACTGTTCCTAATACTCCCTCTCAACCGGCTCAAGGGGTAGCTTGTGATATGCAAATTGTCACAAGCTGTAAAAAAAAGATCAGAAAGCAGCACAGATCAGGAGATTAGCCCAGCAGGTGGAACTACTTTAGTGGAAGACAGAGATCGTGGAAAACAGATAGTATGTTCTGACTTCATCAACCCACAGCTCTTAAAAGTGGGGAAAAGTAGCAAGAAAACCATGAAAGTACAAAAGGCAAAAAAACATAATTGCACACCAACAACATCCTCTCTTCTTATAGATGAAGTAGACCTTCTGGAAACCCCAGTGAAATTGCTTCAAGATGGGCACGAATGGGCTTTGGTGGCTAGCCCTAATAAGCCACCACAGAAGCCATGAAAATCGTGAGTTGGAATTGTCAGGGGCTGGGCAACCCCCTGACAATCCAGGAATTAAGAGCCTTAATTGCTCTAGAAAGGCCCAGACTACTTTTTCTTATGGAGACAAAGAATAAAGCAACGATGGTGGAAAAGATTTGCAAACAACTTCAATTCCAGAAACTCTACTTGGTTAATCCAATGGGAATAGCGGGGGGATTGGCTATCATGTGGCAAGAGGAGATTGATTTAAAGGTGCAAGCAAGTTCAAAATACTTCATTGATGTGCGATGTACTGATCCAGGTAGCAAACAAATGATGCAGATAACCTTCCTACATGCTTCTACTGATTTTGGGGAACGACTGAACCTATGGCAAATGTTGGGTAATCTCAAACCTATAACATCTATGCCTTGGATATGTATGGGAGATTTCAATGAAATATTGTATGTATGGGAGAAAGTAGGGAAAAAAGAAGCAGACAACAATAGAATTGCAGCATTTCGAAATATGCTAAATGACCTATCTCTAATGGATGTAGACAGCCATGAATGTGCATTTACATGGGCAAATAACAGGGATGGATCAGATTTGGTTAAAAAGAGACTCGATAGAGTGCTCTGTACATTAGAGTGGAGAGTCACCTTTCATGAAGCAGAAGTTCAGGCTTTCCCAGCTATTGGATCTGACCATAGTCCCTTAGTCCTTCGATTGCATCCTAGTTTGCAGAGGAGGAAGAAACAATTTAAATTGGAAGCTTTCTGGACAGAGCATCCAGATTATCAAATAGCTATCCAACAAGGGTGGGCAGAAAACACATCTCACTCCTCCTCATTTGGAGAGAAATTAGAGAGAACATCACAAGTACTTACAAAGTGGAGCAGAGAGAGATTTACTAATGCAAATGCGAAGATCAAAGAGCTGAGTAAAGCTTTAACAGCAATTACGAACCAAACATCCCAACATACAAGCAAGAAGGAAGGGCGGCATATCATCAGTCAAATAGACACACTAAGAAAGCAGGAGGAACAGTTCTGGGGAATGAGATCACGCATCAAATGGTTACATTGGGGAGATCAAAATACTAGATATTTCCATGCTATGACAATCAAACGAAGGCAGCAAAACCGTATCACAATGTTGCAACTAGAAGATAATAGCTGGTGCAGGGATCCCTTAACTCTACAGCAACATATTCAGTCTTTCTATATGGAGCTCTATAGAACAGAAGGCACAAGAAACTATCAAGCAGTACTTAATCAATGCCCATCCCCAATTACAGCGCAAATTAATGAAGAATTGGTGACAGTACCCTTATTGGAGGAAATCAGAGCAGCTGTTTTTCAATTGGGAGCTTTTAAAGCTCCTGGGCCAGATGGCTTTAATGGCATCTTTTACCAGAAATCATGAGAAACTGTAAAAACAGACCTGCAGCAACTAGTTCAGGACTTTTTCCAGAAGGGAGTTCTTGATCCCAGGCTCAATCAGACCCATATAGTGTTGATTCCCAAAGTTCAAAATCCTGAAAAAATCAGCCAATACAGACCAATTAGTCTGTGTAACTTCAGCTATAAAGTCATCTCAAAAATCTTAGCAAACAGACTAAAGAAGTGGCTGCCACTTATCATTGAACCAGAGCAGAGTGCTTTTGTCCCGGGGAGGCAAATCCAGGATAATATCTTCATCGTACAGGAAGTACTGCATCAACTACGCATCACAAAAAAGAAGAACAAATATCAGGCCATCTTGAAGTTAGATATGCAAAAAGCATATGACAGAATCGAATGGGATTTTGTTCGAGATAGTATGCTGCATATGGGTTTTAATGCTAAATGGGTTTCTCTAATTATGCAATGCATCACCACAGTATCATTCAGTGTGAAAATAAATGGCGAACCTACCTCCTTTTTCCATCCTTCCAGAGGAATCCGACAAGGTGATCCACTTTCACCCTATCTCTTCATTCTGATGTCCAATGTTTTAACGTGGCTGATGAAAAAAGCAGTAGATGAGGATACTATCAGAGGGATACAGTTAAACAGATTCTGCCCTAAGCTATCACATCTGATGTTTGCCGACGATACTATCTTTTTTCTGGATGGAACCATTACAGAATGCCAGAATCTAGCCCAAATTCTTAACCAGTACTATTATGCTACGGGACAAGCCATCAATTTAAATAAATCAGGGGTTTACTTTAGTGGAAATTGTCCAGAAACATTAAAGCACAACTTAGCTACAGAATTGCGAGTTCCTGTGCTACAAAAAACAGGAAAATACTTGGGTATACCTACAGAGTGGGGTCAATCCAAGAAGGAGATGTTTGCATGGATCCTATCCAGAGTTAATTCAAAGTTAGCAGGATGGAAAGAAACCTTACTCACGAAGGCAGGAAAGGAAGTGCTAATAAAAAGTGTTGTGCAATCCTTACCTACTTACGCAATGTCCATTTTCAAGCTGCCCGTATCTATCTGCAGAGCCATAGAAAAACGAATTGCGTCATTTTGGTGGCAAACTGGTGAAGCAAAAAGAGGAATGCACTGGAAAAGCTAGGAAACTTTGAAAACTCGCAAAGACACTGGCGGACTTGGTTTCAAAGATCTGCTTACCTTTAATAGAGCTATGCTTGGCAAGCAAATCTGGAGATTAGCTAATTCTCCCTCGGCCCTATGGTGTAGAGTGATGAAAGGTATTTATTACCCCAATGGTGAAGTCTGGACTGCATCCAAGGGTCATCGACCCTCGTGGGGATGGCATAGCTTATTGCTCGGCAGAGATACAATCAAAAACAATATCCAATGGTCAGTAGGGGATGGACATTCTATTCGTATCAGAGAAGACAGATGGCTATCACAAGGTGTCATTGGGGGTCAAGCAAACCAGAACGAACCTACGACAGTAGCTGAATTGATAAATGTAGAAGATAGAGTTTGGAAAGAACAAGAAATCCATCAACTCTTTGATGATACCATTGCAAATGAAATTTTAGCAATTCCCCTAAGCCAACAACCACAACCAGATGTACTCATATGGACAGGCAACAGCTCTGGGCAATATTCCGTTAAAAGTGGATATAACAGAGCACGGGAATCGGAAAACAGAGCAGATCAGAACCGACCCTCCTCTTCATTTCAACCACCACGTACCTTATGGACTCAAATTTGGAACCTCGAAGTGCCACCCAAAGTTCGAAGCTTTCTCTGGAGTATTTGTCAAAACGCCTTACCGACAAAGGAAAACCTGCATAAACGCACAATTACCTCAGACCCATTATGCCCATTCTGCCGATCAAGTATTGAGACTACAGAGCATCTGTTTTTGCTATGTAAATGGACACAGAAGGTTTGGGGTGCACAAATTTTCGACAAAATCAGATCAAACAGGAGTATTAATCGCACAGACCAGTGGCTTATCTCAGCTTTCAGTAAAAAAACAACCTTACCTGATCGAGAGTTCACTGGAATGATACTGTGGAACATTTGGAAGGCGCGAAATAACTGGGTCTTCCGAACAATCGTCCCCAAACCAGCAGATCTACTGAGATCTGCTCAGGAACAACATAGTTCTTTCAGCAGAAGTAAACCCAGCAACAACAGAAAAACTCGCAAACCAGACATACCTGCACGATGGTGGCCTCCGGACGGGCAGGATCTGAAACTTAATGTTGACGCGGCATGGAATCCTGGTCAATTTCTGTGTTCAGTGGCTGGAATCCTTCGCGATTCGACTGGAAGGGTGCTGGAGGGTTTCGCAGCAAAGGCTAGGGTTTCTTCGGCGAATGAAGGGGAAGTATAGTCGCTTTTACACGGGCTTCAGTTCATAAGGGAGATTCAGCTATCGCACGTGAAAGGGTTTGGAAGCCGAACAGGAAAGTGGATTATTGAGAGTGACTGTTCAGGGGTGGTGGACATGGTGGTGGGCCAGGCCGAAAGTTCTTGGAACTTAAAAGAAGCGGTGCGACTATGTAGGGATTTGTTAAACCATAGCAAAACCGTGTCGGTTTGTCACTGTCCACGCCAAGCCAATGCAGCTGCAGATTGGATAGCACGTAACCATAATTCTCAGTCTCTCCCTAGTAACTGGTTAATTTCCCCCCCCCCCTTTCCTTTATGGAATGTTTTATGTGCAGATCTTTCTTCATCTGCGTTTTGTAAGAATCCTTCGTGATTAAGTAAAAGCTCAGTTATGTTTTGACCAAAAAAAAAAGTGAAACCTGCTGAAATATCAATTTTATGGGCAAATATGTGCTGCTTCTTGGTTGTGTGGAGTAAATGCAAGCGCATCATCTCAACTGCTCAATCTTTTCGAACATGAAAAATGTGTCGGCCTGTGAAGTGATGGAGCTTCACAACTTACGTTGGAAGTGGACTCCTCTGTGAAGGGTCGCTGACCTGAAGTGGCTTTTTTTCTTGTTATTCATTTTGGCAGCTGTCGAATTCTAGTCAGGAACATGATTTAGCTTGTTACAATCATTTCTCGAACATTATCAATAAAAGTGATGCTGCTTCCCTAATGCCACTACTGCTCTGATGCCGTTTTTCCTTTATCTGTTTCCGTCGATAATCCAGGGGCAGGAAAAGGGGATACGTTGACAGCGAACGATGACAGAGAAACAAGCACTTCCAGTAAAAATGTTCTTCGCAAGGAAAAAAGCTATACAAGTTAAATAAGTTTTTTGGGGTCGACTTGTCCCCAGACAATATTGCAGTTGCGATGGTCTTTTCTGTTCAAGGTGTCTTGGGCCTATCAAGACTCAGCTGCATTTTTATTCGAAAGATGATTGACATCTAGATCGATCCTTCAGAGGTATGTCGTTGTTTTTGAAGGATTTTTAATGAAAAATCAGATCTCCTTTGAGAGCATTCAGTTTGTATGTTCCAGCAGTCTGAAGAAAGAAACTCGTGACCTTTCCCTCTGATAGTTGTTATGCCTCTGTACTTTCCTTAAATACTAGATGGTCGTTGCTGCGACTCCGTCCCACTTTCTGGTTACCGAAGAAGATCATTACTTGGTTTACCGGGGGTGCTGGGAGCACTTTCATCGAGCTTACAATGGCCACCTTTGCTGATAGCAAAAGTATAGTGAAGCTTTATGCATACCGCTTGAATCTGTAAGAGTGGATTTCCCGTGGCCACATGATCAACAGACGCAGCGGCAGACAAACTACGACCATTATATAGTTTGCAATCCATTGAGATGTTCAGTTCTAAAATGGCAAACACACGCGAAACATCTTGCAGGTAGGATTTAGCAGAGAAAAGTAATTACACAAACCCAACACCATATCAATGAGGTAAACATTACCAGTCGTGTATAAGCTAGTTCCAGCAAATCCAAACGCAGCTTCGTTGATCGGCACAACGTGTCGAGACTTGACGTTTACATACCTGCATTGAACCAATTGACGAAAGTAAGTTGACAAACATACTGTAAAATGTCTCGGATCAAGCACGCACTACAAAATCAGATATGAAAATCAAATATGCATGTCAATACAGTACATGTATGTGAACGAGATCATCACAAAGCAACGTAGCAAATTCAAACCATTAACACAGGCTCAGTCATAATTGATTTTTACCCAGGCAGTGGTTTGTACGTAGAACACCAGGAAACAGAGCATATGTGATTCGATTGGATAGAGGATGATTACCTGTGGCTATTCATGATCGGACCTTAGTAAGGTGATCGCAGAAGCAGCTTTGTGAACTGGAATCGTCAAAAGAGACATGCTGACTGCAGTTCGAGCACTTCAGCAATGATGACCGAGAACAGGGGCGAACAGAGCTTCAGACGGTGACGACCGATGTGTGCCAACGGTGTCCGGAGGGCGATAGTGAAGGAAAGTCGATAAGGAAGCCACTGGAGATTCAGAAAAGGGCCAAGAATCAATGCTGTTGCTTGAATTGAAAAATGAAATCCAGAGAACGAGAGGGAACTTATCTTCAATATTGTAGCAGTAACCGAATGATGAAGAGCTCGAAGTGAAGAATCCGAGTTCTATCTTAGTTTCAGTCACGACTATTCTCCTCCATCGGAGAACGAGAGTGATAGAAACCGAAGGTGGAGGCAGTGACAAAAACGAACGATAATGAAATCGTCAAGGGAGGCTTTTTGCTACGATTGGCACCAGTTTAAATTGAGAAACTTCAACTGAATAAAGTAAATTCAAGACGAATTGAGACCGGAACCGCAGAGCTATCGGCGAGACTTAGAAAGCATTTCGCCATGGAAGGAACTGGAAGAGTTACGTCTGCAGGCAGAAGAAGCCGATGCGATATTACTAGTTGAGAATTTCCTGCTAGGCTGCACATTGTTTTTGTGCTATTACTTTGTATGCTTATGATACAAAATACTTTATTCAGGTCTAATTCTATCGGGCTCGCGATCCACATATCGTACCATACAACATTCTAAATCTATAAAGACACCATTCCAAAGGAGTTTGGGTAAAATGATGCCTATTGCAAAAGTTTACAGTGTAATGATATCAAAAAACATTTCAATGAGCCAATTAATTTTTTTTTAAAAGACTAATTTTCAATGGACAATCTATACTTCCTCCTCGTCTTTTATTTTTTTTTTCCAGATAAGAGAATTTTTTATCATATCAAAGAAAATGCGAGGAATTTGGCATTTTTTTTTCATCTTGGTGCTAGATGAGAATTTCTTGCTTCAATTAATAACAAACTCCAAAATTATGCAGTCACAAAAATAAAATAAAAAATATGTATTGAAAAACAAAGTAAAAGCCCCAGATTTTTCTTTAATTCCCTAGCTTTTGCTAATTGCCATCATCATCAACCAACACAATTGGAATAATGACGTCATTTGTATCGAAGACTCTTCAACAAGAAGAACAACATAAGGTGCGAGATGAACATAAGAAAATTTTAAAAATCCGAAAATGAACAATTAATTAAAATTTTCTTTCATACATAATAAAGAGCTATGAGAGTGATCAGACAAACACAATTATATGTAACGGTAATAGAAAGGGAGGAGATATGCCAAACAGGGTATGCATTGGTCGAACCACGAAATTTCTAGTTACACCAAAGGAGCCCAAATCAATATGGCGTCAAACTTTCAGCCCATAAAAAAAAAAAAAAAATGGCGTCAAACTAATAAATCAAAAGAAAATCTGTGTAATAACTAAAATGAAAATCATTTGAGTGGTGATCCCAACAATGTAAATCAAGAAAACACCACTATATTGTACCAGCAAATTAGAGGGACTACTCTTTTTTCCCCCTCAAATAGTTCATCTTACAATCTTGTGCCAAACTTTCTGAATATATCATAAAAACGATTGCTAGTCGCTAGTTTCTTGGTTTTGCATTTTTTGAAATATGTGGTGGATGAAGGACCGCAGCAGAACGACACCGTCACACCTCTTTTCTTGTGTAGATATTGCTCCATACTATTTTCGTACTCAACTTTTTAAATTAAAAAAAAATTATTTTCTTTTTTATTTGATTTTCTGATTGACTAAAGTAAGTTCCTTTGACCGGCTTTTTTTATCATACTAAATAGCGAAAAATGAAAACAACAATTTTTTTTTATTAAAATGTTTCTCTCAAAACAGACAGAATACTAGAAGAAGACCTTTTCAAAGATCAATCGTAAAATAATGCATGGTGACATCCCTCCGGATATTCATTATATTGCAGATCTTCATCTTATAACCAAAACTTTTTTAAGAATTCATTATCGTTGATATATAGACTCTATCGAAATAACTCAACCAATGTCAAGGATCCTAATAAAATACCGAGCCAAAAATGTCAAGTCTCTAAAAAAGAAGAATCAAGCTCCATACACGGAGGAAAGATTTTCTGTAACAATTAAGAGAATCAAGCTCCATACACGGAGAAATGATTTTCTGTAACAATTAAGCCTCTTCAAGAACCTTTTCATCTTCACATGTCAGATATTTTCAGACCTGAAAATAATTGTTCGCATGTTAGATCTTGTCCAGTAGACCGTGAGTGTCCTATTCTCGAAAGACAACTAAAAAATTAAATGGTGGGCAAAATTTGTCCCACAATTCGCAAATGAAGAAGCAGTTATGGTTCGCTGCAGATCCTACTTGGCCAAAGCCACAGACTACCAGGACAACCTCAATTTTTCCTCCACAAATGTCAACATCAAGCTCAATTCGCAGCAGCTCCAGATCAAAAGTCTCTGCTAAAAGTAGTTCGTGAGACAATGTCTCAAGCAGCGTCTGACGATGAAGAAGTAGAAAAACAGTTTCGCTCCGCAACATGGAAATGTTTGTCATGGCAAAAACCTCATATAGCAGGCAATAACTTTATAATGTAACAGAAGTGTCCATTAATAGAACTCATGTAACAGTATTCCTCAAAATTGTATATTACATGGAAGCCATAGTAGCACATTTCCTTTTTGGATCAAATTCCCTTCATTTGCCTGAATTCAAGGTATATCTTCAACATGTGAGCTCATGACATTGAAACCATTTGCAATGGTAGTGCGTGTATCTTGTCACGTGTGAATGGTACTGGACCTTCAGCACCTCGATGGGGGTAAATGCGGTGGGGCTTGCCCACTTAAAGGAGTTAATCATGAGTGGTGCTAAGTGACGATCTTCTCAGAATCGGAATATCTCATAGCAGACGTAAGTCCTCAAAGAAACATCCACAGGGTAGCCACGGCTATTGATCCTCCCTCCTGTTCCCCGTCCTGCAGAGGAAATATAATAAGTAGGACCGCTAAAAATGTTGTTAAGAGATGGAGTGGAGTGGGTATTTGAATAAAATGAAAATGAAATTCAATCTTTGACCAGGCAACCCGTTTACTAACATGTTTTGACCTGCAGGGCTCATTCAGCATTTAGCTGTCACATTCGCTTACTCAAACCTCTGTTTTCAGTTCCGTTTGTCCATCTGCACCGTAGCAATTGGGAGAAAGAAAGCTTCTTATTTTCAATGATGATCAGAACATGGTAAAAGGATATTATCTAACAAATCCAGATATTTATATGAAATTTCATTATGGTATTTTTTTGACTACGCAAGGCCTACATTATAATTAGTCAACGTAATTCTGTACTTAGAGTTGAATATAAAGTTTTGTTGACCGTGATAATATTTTCATAATTAATTCTCCTGAACAGTGCAAAGAATGAAAATAGTGAAAATATATTCATACAAAAATAGATTGTCTTACAAAATAATTTACTGTGCTAAAAAGATTCTTTTGCAAAAGATTAAATCATTTTACTATGTATGGTAAAGCTGACCTCCATGGTGATAGAGTATCAAACTTCTAGGGGTACAACAAATGAACATATTGCTAGAACAAAATGTGCAAGAAAGCATAAATTGTACCAGAAATACAATCCCAACTCAATTCTTAAGCTATTGCAAATGATACTGCACACTCCATGTCAAAACTTCGATTCATCCTTCCACGAGTCCTTATCGAGTACGTATGACAAACGAGGGCCAGGGTAATAGTGAGTTTATCCTATACATCAGCAATCCTCTCTTCATCTTTTTTGGCTTTCTCTATGTAGCTAAGCCTCATTTTTAGTTTTGTAAGGTAATGGGAACCCAATGAACCACTCTCAATTGATGCTAATAACTAGATTCACCTCATATAACAAAAACTAGAGTACCTTCCTATAGTCCTGAAAATTTCCATGGATAGGCACCACCTTGCCTTGTGGAATCACCCAGACCTCATCTGACCTTCCAGCTATTAGATGCTTATCGTGACTAAGTTGCTCAAGGTGAAAGGAGGGCTATTAGCTGTGAAAATGATCTATGGTTGGTCAAATTGAAGTATTTTGGCAACAAAATCAATCTCACCATCTCAATTGCTCCTTAGAACAAGACCAGACCTTGAATGAGCACCTCAGCCACATCCAAATCCTCCTGTTGTGGATAGGCAAAACAGCAGAGTCGCACTCACTCATCCTTGGACAAGAAACTAACAATTTACAAAGATAATTCTTCAGTAGTCACTACTCATTAAAGCAGAGCTTAAAGACCACATTTATAAACAGAGCCCAATACTACCTATAGGCACAGATATCAGAACTCTTTGGTATTACAGATTACTCCAATACGAAAAAACTGATCAGGCTAACTATTCTATTCCAAATATTTTCCAAGTTGAAATGATTAGATTGGTTTCTGTTCCATTATAAGTTAGATATATGATGATAGAACAGAGGCTCTCTATAGTTGTTATCACTAATTGATTCTCCTGTATTTTCAATGTAACATCAGATTCCGATAAGTTCAATTAGTGCAAGAACAACAACAGGCTAACTGAAAAGTATTTGAAGTCATAAGGTGGACAAAAAGAGCATATTTACCAGATGATTGGATGGCTCATCAAGCAAAACTATGTGAGGCTTTTTCAAAGTTATCTTGCCAAATGCAACTCTGCCTTTCTGAGCACCTATTTATATGGTCAAAGCACCATGTTACATGTGCAATAACATCCAAAAAGCCTCAAAGTAGTACACAGTGAACTACACTTGAGATTGCAAATTGACTAACCTCTATTAGGGCTTCACAATGTCATAAAACAATTGCTTCAAAAATTTTTTACATATGTAACAGTAGCGGAGAGGGAGGCAATGTATCATAAAAGGTATATATTAGTTGAAGTGCAAGATGTCCAATTACACCAAAGGAACACAAGTGAGCTCGAAGCTTTTCAATCGAAAATCCCTGCAAGAAGAATGCCACATAAGAAGGTATTTGCAAATAAAACGACATGATGTATAACAAAATCATATTCCGCAATGGAGTAAATGCAAACAACCGATACTTTAAAGACCTGAATAGATTTGCTCCAAAGGTCACTGCTACTAATGCAAACACAAAGGCAAGCAACATATCGTTACAATCTCAACCAAATAAGCATGAGTATATAGGCTAAAAATTTCTAGCAAGCTGTAAACACAAACAGAATGGTGATCTATGGAATATCAATGCTGTCATGATGGAGTTGTATTAAAAGCTTGGAGCAATGAGCTGCCCCAAAATTGTGTCCCAAATAGATTGCTTAATACTACAAAGGATCATCATCAATAAAAAAGAAAGGGTTCTCGATTCTAAAGAAAACCATTAAAAAAAACAATGAAAGAGCTAGGACACAAGAAAACATGGTGGGAAGAGAACATACAAGAAACGCTGAAAATGCAAAGACATATGATTGTGGAACGCTATAATTCTTCATGATAGTGCATCTTTATTCACAGTTTGTTTAAGCATCAAGCAGAGTTGAAGATATGCCATGGATATATCAAGAGGCAACACTGAGTGAATTTCGACCTACAGTTTATTGTCCAACGAAACAGAGCCGATCCAACCCAACAAGAAATCCCGCTCAAATGTCAGTCTTTGACTTTTAGTGGTAGAACTTGCCTACTTCCAAAGAATGGCTTTTGTTGACCATGATAATACTTTCATAATTAATTCTGCAAAATAGTGCCAAATGGTGAAAATGGGGAAAATATATATTTATATAGCTTTCTCACAAAATAGATTATCTTACAAAATAATTTATTGTGCTAAAATATTCTTTTGCAAATGATTAAATCATTTTAGTGTGCATGAGAAAACTGACTTCGGCAGCAATAGAGTATCAAACTTCCAGGGCCACAACAAATGAACCTATTGCTGGAACAAAATGTGCAAAGAATCATAAAATTATACCAGGACTGCAATCCCAACTCAGTTCTTAAGCTATCGCAAATGATACTGTATGCTCGATGTCAAAAACTTAGACTCATCATTCCACGAGCCCTTATCAAGTATAAATGACAAATGAGGGCTGGTGTAACTGTGAGTCCATCCTGTATATCAGCAGCAATCCTCTCTTCATCCTTTTTTGCTTTCTCTATGTAGCTAAGCCTCATTTTCTGTTTTGTGAGGTAATGTGAACCCACTGAACCACTCTTAGTTGATGGCAATAACTAGATTCACATAATTCAATAAAAATAGGAGTACATTCCTATAGTCCTAGAAATTCCCATGGAGAGGTGCCACCTTGCCTTGTGAAACCACCCAGACCTCATCCAAGCTTCTAGCTATTAGATGCTCATCGTGACCAACCTACAAATCTAGGTGAAAAGAGGACTATTAGCTGTGAAATGATCCATCATTAATAAAATTGAAGTATTTTGACGAGAAAATCAATCTCACCATTAGAATTAATCCTTGGAACAAGACCAGACCTTGAATGAGCGCCTCAGCCACATCCAAATCCTACAAGTGTGGATAGGCAAAAAAACAAAAACACTAGTCATTAGACAAGAAACTAACGATTTACAAAGATAATTCTTTAGTCACTGGTCATTAAAGCAAAACTTAAAGACCGGATTTACAAACAAAAAGGGGTCCACATATTTGTATGTAAAGCCCAATGCTACCTATAGGCACAAAGATCAGTACCATTTGGTATTGTAGATTGCTCTATTCCGAATATTTTCCACATTGGAACAATTAGATTGGTTTCTGTTCTATTATTTGCTAGATGTATGATGACGAGGGCTACCAGCAGCAGTTGTGACCACCATTTGGTTCTACCATATTTTTAATGTAAAAACCAGATTCTGACAAGTTCAATTAGTGCAAGAACAATAACAAGCTAACTGAAAAAGTAATCAAAGTCATAAAATGGAGAAATATGAGTAGAACTTACTAGATGATAGGATGGGTCGTCAAGCAAAACTATGTGAGGTTTCTTGAAAGTTATCTTGCCAAATGCAACTTTGCTTTTCTAACCACCTATTTATATGGTCAAAGCACCATGTCATATGTGCAATAACATCCAAAAAGCCGTGGAGAAAGTACATGGTGAACAACAATTCAGATTACAAAATATCTAACTTTTAATAGAGCTTCACAATGTCATGAGAACATTGCTTCAACAAAAAATTTATACATGCAACACTAGCACAGAGAGAGGAGACATACCAGACAAGATACGAATTGGTTGAATCTCAAGATTTCCAGTTACTCCAAAAGAGCCCATGTTAGCTCGAACATTTTGTTCCGGAACTCCCTATGGGAAAAATGCCACATGAGAATGTATTTTAAGATAAAACGGCATAATGTATGATGAAATCATATTCCCCACCCAAACATCAGTTCGTATTGAGCATTGAATTGAGAATGTAGAATGGAAAAGGATGCCTTCAAAACCAAAAACAACTTACCCGAACCCTAAGAAAACTGACTGTAGTGTAGATGCACGAATCAATTCATTGGATCTACCCATCAATAAAGATAGCAGGGATCTCTTCGATGAGGGGCCAATAGTCGCCAGTGAGTTTTGTGCATCGCTCTTTCCGAATCTTGCATCCAGATATGTGCAATTGTTGGAGGAAGGGAGGGAAGCCATCCTCTGGCAAGTACCTCAACTTGGGGCAATCTCTAATAAAAAACGATCGAAGAGAGGAGAGATGGTTGCGGAGACCGCTCGATAGTCTTTCCGCGTTTCTCAAATCAGATATCTGAAGACAGGTTAGAGAGGAAGGAAAGAGACTCCAGGCATCCTTATCCTCCGAAGGAAACCACTCCTTCTCTCCCTCCCCTCCCATGTTAAACCCAACGATCAGACTCTCGAGTGATGTGAGCTGGTGTAAGCCCCACTCTCTCACTGGCTGCTTCAGATTCATGAGCCCCCAAATTATAAGGTTTTGCAATTTGGGAGGCAAACCTCCTTTGGAGAAGCATTTGATATTTTGGCAATAGAGAATTATTAGCTCTTGGAGGGACGTAAGATGATGCCACTTATTTGGCAAGGACTTTATCATCGGACAATACTGAAGTTCAAGCCTCTGCAGGGTGATGGGAAGGGGTGGGAAGTCATCTATCTCCAATACCGGACACTTCAATATAACCAATTCAGTGAGATTGTTACAATTGGCAATGTTACAGTTGGCAATAGACTTTATCTTAGAACAATTATTAAGAACAAGAATCGAGAGGGTTACTGGAAGGGGAGGGAAGTCCTCTATCTCCAATGCTGGACAATTATAAATATGCAATCGAGTGAGATGGGAGAGCATGTGAAGGCACTGTGGTAAGCTTCCCATATTTTGACAATTGTTAATTGTCATTGTTTCAAGCGATTCTACGGCAATCCCTTCCAACGACTCCACTCCTTCACAATTGCCTATATGAAGTGCCTTCAGAGGAGCAAGTCTACCCCTAGCAAACGAAAAGGATATCGAAGAATCATAGTGATGTATCTTAAGAGATTGAAGTTGAGAAATCAAATTAATGCTGCTGGGGTCACCTTGAGGAATGCTTAGAGCCATGATTTTTGGACAATTCTTAATCACCAAATGTCTAAGTGCATGCATCTTGCTTGGAAGCTTTTCTAAACTTGTGCAATCCACCAATTCCATCATTTCAAGATTACAGGGTAGCTCTATATCTTTGTCTCCTGCCACAAAAGATGTGAATCGAGCACAGCTTTTAATGGTTAATTCCTGCAGGCAAGTGAGATTTTGCGTTTCATTTCCATCTTGCCACAAGCATGTTAGCTTGTCACACAGTCCTATATGAAGCTTCCTTAACTTGCCCAAGCAACTCATAAACCGATGATCAAAGGAAACAAGCTCTATGAGTTTGTTAATTTTGAGAACTGTCAAAGAAGTTAGCTTGAACAAGCTCTTTAAGATCTCCTTACTACAATCCTCAAGGTATAACTCATCGAGAGATGGAAGACATAACTCATTGGTTGAGTTATTCAATTGTTGGCATGAATGAATTTCAAGTTTGATAAGACGATTAAGTTGACAAGGCAATGTCTCGACCAACGAAGGACAGCTTCGGACAATAAGAAGCTCAAGACAGGAGAATGGGACTTCTTCTTTTGGCCCCCCCACATAAGGAGACCAATCCTTCCATGCCAACATCTCTTCAAACTGCAAAGTAATTAAGGACAAAAAAGGCCTATCACCTCCGTAAAAAATTGAGCCTATTATTCTTACTGCATTTAGACCTTTAAGAGATAATTCTCTCAATGAAGGTAGTTGTCCAAGTGAAGGCAACGATGTGACATAAGGACAGTCCCACAAGCTCAAAGACACTATTCGAGAATATGATGAACCATCTAACCATGACGGGAATATTGCACCGCCATAGTTCAAAATAGTGAGATTTTCAATATCAATGGGAGGTTGCAAAGACTCAAGCACCCGTGATTCACGCTTATCATTCCGAAGAATTCCAAAATCTTTATCCCAATGCAAAAATAATTTTCTTAGGCCTTGCTTTCCTTACAAATTAGCATCAACATCATCTCTAACATCTACCACCTTTTGCAATTTCAATATGAATAATTCTCCTTGAAGATGCGACAAGTTCTTTAACTCCTTTAACTGTAACCATTTCTCTGTTCCTACCACAAACTTGGACAAGATAGTAAGATTCTTCAAGTTATTGATACCTAGTGGCATCTCTTTTACACTTTCTGTATCTCTAACATCAAGAAATTGTAAGCTGACCAACTTTGTGATACCATGAGGCAACTTTGAAAGCTGATGATAACCTCTTAAGATCAAAGCTTGTAATTTGCACAAGTCGCCAATTGACTCAGGTAGCCTTCTGATAGAAGTGCTCGAGAAATTGAGATATTGAAGATGTTTTAATTCACTAACACAATTCGGTACCTCTGTGATGCGACAATGACATAATGAAAACACCCTAAGAAACTTCAAGTTTGTTAGCAAGTCATGTAGCACCTTGTCGGATATAAGGAGAGAATTCCCACTAGGTCCAATACGCACTAGAATTAAACTTCTTAATACCTTCATATCATGATATGGCCTCAAGCATTTTGATATAACATGCCATGATGAGACGAATGATGCATAACGAGCTCTCCCAAGAGATGCATCATCTTCATTAACTACCACCTGAGACTCCCCAGAGCTAAAGCATATTGCACCCTCAATTGACTTTGCTAGATCATTCAAAAGATCATGCATTGAAAACTTAGATGTGTCAACACTTGATTGCTGAAGAAATGATCTAGATACTGTTAGAACTAGTATTAGCACCTAGAGGGGGGTGAATAGGTGTTTATCGCAATTTTAACAATTCAAATCAAATAAGATATGAATAATTTAAAATCAACGATTGCAGCAAATGAAAGCAATTAACAATATAAAGGATTAGGGATAGAGAATCAAGACTCCAGATTTATAGTGGTTCGGCTTAGATCAAGCCTACGTCCACTCTCCCGCACGGACAGCCCTTCTGGCTGGATTTCACTAAGAATCAATAAGAGTGATTACAATCTCTCGCTCTTGAGTCCACAGTGTAGATTACTCTACTACACTTCCTCAAGGTCTACAATATGATCTCTCTTTTGATTACATATAACTCTCAAAGAATGATATCGCAAAGTAGTAAAGGAGATTTCAGACTTTTGAATTCTTCTATCCGCACCCTTCAACAACTAGAGCATCTCTCTTATATACTTCTTCATGCCTTCAATACCGTTGGCACCTTCCAAAGAAGTTCTTCCAATCAACCCGTTGGACAGAATCAATTAGAGAGATCTCGAGCTCTTTTAAGGTAAGTGTTGATAGCCCATCAATCCTGCTCGCCCATACAATCAGGATCTCGGTTTCCATAAGTAGATCCTTCCAAATATAAGTTGCGAAGTCGTCAAAGAATCTAAACATATTCCATATTAAACTTAGATCGTTTAGAGCTGAATCCAGTAGAAAGATATCCATCAGACGTTAGAAGAAAGATCGTATAAGATTAGAATAAACGTCGTCCTGGAAACTGTCCATGTGAGTAGACTTTGAAATATAAGTCTTGAGTCTTGCTAGCTTCAGACTTTAGTCTTCAGACTTTGATCTTCAGACTTTGATCTTCAGACTTTGACAGAAGAGTCTGTAAGTCTTCAGACTAGACTGATAAACCTGTTTTGTCAACTTCAAAATATCTTAAGGGATTTCATCCAACAATCTCCCCCTTTTTGATGGTGACAAAACTTTCCTGCAGATTTGAATATAATTGCCCTGCAATACAACTTTTAAGCAAGCATATAAAAGATAAGTAGAAGTTATCCTGTACACAGACTTTCCCTGTACACAGATCTGCATTCACAGAAACTTCATTAGTCATAAACAGACAGTACTATCTAATTTATAAAGCTTGAAGTATTACCAAGGTGAGCACACATTCAAAACTACAAAACTCAAGTCAAGTCAAAGTCAATCAATCAAACAATAAAAAGATAGGATTTGGTTTGGTTTGAAAAAGAACAAAATGAACACGAATATGCAAAGTCTTCTCCCCCTTTTTGTCAGCATTAAAAAATCAAGGAGCTCGAGGAATGCGAATAAGTTGAAAGTCTCCCATAGACTTTACAGTGTCTTCCAACTTCCTCAAATCTTCCTGTACTTGGGTGAGAGTAGTGCCCTTTGCAGTATCCTGAATCTGACGCTGAACATCTTTAAGATGATCATGCAAAGTGATGAACATTGCATGATTTTCATTCTGCAAGGTCTGAAATTCATATCCCATGGCATAAATTTGACCTTTAAGTTCCAAGATGATCTCAAGCAGCTTTTGAAAATTTCCAGAGTTGTCAGTCTGAGTGCTTGTTTCAGCTCGGTCTGATGGTGGAGTCAAGCCAGTATGAATGTCAGCAGGAGGTTCCGTGTGTGGAGATGATGCCTCTCCTTCAGGAAATTGTGCAGCATGAATATCCTCAGCATCAGGAGGAGATCGACTAACACCTGTTTGAGCATCCTCTTCTCTAAAAGTCAGCCGAAGAGGTGTGTGTTCACTTTCTTTATCTCCCCCTGTCTCCATGTCTTCTGGTGGAGAAAAGAATTCATCTTTCTGAGGCGTTTCCTCTGAGACAAGGTGTTGTAAATCCTCCTTTTCTGCTGGAGAATCTGTTTTTCCAGGTTCATCTGCTTGTTCTTCTTTTCTTTCTTCCTCTTTCTCTCTTTCTTCCTTTTCTTTCTCTTCCTTCTCTTTCTCTTCCTTCTCTTTCTCTTCCTCTGCAACTTGATGTTCTGGTACAGTTGGAGTAGATGCAGCAATTTGAGAAATAAGAACAGAGATAGGAATTGCATCCTCATCATCTTCATCTTCCAGGATGACAGCCCTTCGCTTCTTGGTAGAACCAGCCACAGGTTCTTTCCCTTTCCTTTTTGCTGCTGATGAGTCTGGTCTGAGTTTGATAGGAGTCTTTTCTTTGAATTTCTCCAGCTTCTTGCTAAGCTCTTTTAGACGCATCTTGGTAATCATCCTCAGCCCGATGACCATTTTATCAATAGTCTTCATGGTTCGATGTCTTCAAAAATCATTTCATCTTGAGGTCTAGTTGGGGATGACTGCTGTTGAGATTGCTCAGTAGGAATGTCGCTTTCCTCAGTGAGATCAAAATGCGTAGGCCCCTCACCAGAGCCTTGTGGTCCCCTGTTTGCTATTCTGGAAGACTTCCTCTGATACGACATTGTGCTATTCTTTGGAGAGACTTTCTCACTTGTATCGCAAGAAAGTTGAGAACTTTGAAACAAAGAAGTTAGGGAGAAAAAATTGCAGAGCGATGAAAAGCTTTTGATCTAGGGTTTCTGAGTAGAGTGAAAACGAAGGAGAAGAGATGTATAAAAGATAACAGATACGGGGAATAACCAAGCGTTGTATATTTTGGAAATTCTGAATTTTCCTTTTTGAAAAATAACTGCCTTAATAAAACGATAACCACTTCTTTTGAAAATAATAACCGACTTAAATTTAGACAGAAAATCTTACCTTATCAATAAGACAGTTTAAGTAAGGAAACTTACAGTCGTGTCGATTCGTATTCTCAATCCTTTGAGTCTGATGCTCTGTCAGACTTTAGTTACTGAGTCTGAACTTTAACATTCTTCAAGAGATAATATATTGAGTCTTGAGCGAATAGACTCAAACAAGCTTTTCTCAAGAGGCTTTGTGAAGATGTCTGCCAATTGATTCTTTGAGTCTATGAATCGTATCAAGACTTCTTTGTTCTGAACATGATCTCTTATAAAGTGATGTCGAATCTCAATGTGTTTTGCTCTTGAATGTAGAATGGGATTCTTTGTAAGATTGATTGCACTGGTGTTGTTACACTTGATTTCTGTGCAAGAGTCTTCAATGCCAAAGTCTTGCAGTTGTTGTTTTATCCACAAGATTTGAGAACAGCAACTTCCAAGAGCAACGTATTCTGCTTCAGCTGTTGAAAGAGCCACAGTACTCTGTTTCCTCGAAAACCAGGATACCACCCTGTTTCCAAGCAGTTGACAAGTACCTGAAGTGTTTTTTCTTTCAACTCTACAACCTGCAAGATCTGCGTCTGAATAGCCAAGAAGTGTAAAGTCTCCTTCTTTGGGATACCAAAGACCGATCTTAGCAGTAGTAGCAACATATTTAATAATACGTTTAACAGCGCTTAAGTGAGATTCTCTAGGATCATATTGAAATCTAGCACATATGCAAACACTAAATAATATGTCAGGTCTGGATGCAGTAAGATAAAGGAGTGAGCCAATGATACTCCTGTATAATTTTTGATCAATTTTCTTCACTGCTTCATCTTTGTCTATCTTCAAGGAACTTGACAATGGTATGTCAGTCTTCTTGCAATTTTCCAGACTGAACTTTTTAACAAGTTCTTTTGCATATTTCTCTTGATGAATGAATATTCCCTCCTTTAGTTGTTTGACTTGAAGACCAAGGAAAAAGGATAGTTCACCCATCATGCTCATTTCAAATTCATCCTGCATAGACTTAGAAAATTTCTTGCACAAAGTCTCGTTAGATGATCCAAATATTATGTCATCAACATAAATCTGAACAAGTAGAAAGCTTTTACCTTCCTTTTTAATGAATAAAGTAGTGTCAACCTTTCCTTTAGAAAAGCCACTATGAATTAATAAATTACTTAGCCTTTCATACCAAGCTCGAGGAGCTTGTTTCAGTCCATATAAAGCTTTCTTCAGTCTGAATACAGAGTCTGGTTTCTTTGAATCTTCAAAACAAGGAGGTTGTTCTACGCAGACTTCTTCTTGAATAATTCCATTCAGGAATGCACTTTTGACATCCATTTGAAACAACTTGAAATTCTTATGGCAAGCAAAAGCAAGTAATAATCTGATTGCTTCTAACCTTGCTACTGGAGCGTAAGTCTCATCGTAGTCAATCCCTTCTTCTTGCGTGTATCCTTTAGCTACGAGTCTTGCTTTGTTTCTCGTTACTTTGCCTTTTTCATCAACTTTGTTCCTGAAAACCCATTTAGCTCCAATAACTGATTTACCTTTTGGTTTGGGAGTTAATTCCCATACGTCATTAATACTGAATTGTCTGAGTTCTTCTTGCATTGCTTCAATCCAGCTTTCATCAGCTAAAGCTTCTTCGATATTTTTGGGTTCTATTTCAGAAATAAGAGCAACAGCACTAGACTCCTCTCGCCTTTTGGATCTTGTTCGAATTCCCTCATTAATGTTTCCAATAATGAGTTCTTCAGGATGACTGGACTTGTGCTTCCAGTTACTGTTCAGTCTGATAGATTGTTGATCTTTTTCTTGAGTAGATTCTTCATCAGTAGCTTGTTGTACTGATTTTGAATTAGCAACTGCTTCAGTGGAGTTAGATTTAGCAGTGTCTGGAGCAGATTCTGAGTCTTCAGTCTGTATCTGCTGAACTTGTGGAGAGTCTTGAAATTTGACATTCATTGATTCTTCCACAGTCTGAGTCTTTTTGTTGAACACTCTAAAGGCTTTGCTTGTTGTAGAGTATCCAAGAAAGAATCCTTCATCCGATTTTTCTTCAAACTTACCAACACGATCATTTGCATTCTTTAGAATAAAACATTTGCAACCAAATATTTGAAAATAAGAAACTATTGGTTTCTTCCCTTTAAAAATTTCATAAGGAGTTTTCTCAAGAATTGGTCTTAAAAACACTCGGTTTATAATATAGCAAGCAGTTGAAACAGCTTCTGCCCAAAACCTTGAAGAAACTTGATTTCCAATTAAAAGAGTTCTTGACATTTCTTGTAAAGATCTATTCTTCCTTTCCACAACCCCATTTTGTTCTGGTGTATATGGAGAAGAGAATTTATGTTGAAAACCAAATTCATCACACAAGTTAGCAAATTCTTGATTTTCAAACTCACCTCCATGGTCTGTACGAATGCTTGTAATAGTATGACCTTTCTCATTCTGCACCTTTTTAGCAAATTTTGAAAAAAGAGAGAAAGTATCTGACTTACTTGAAAGAAAGTAGACCCAAGTAAATCGTGAATAATCATCCACTATTACCAGACAGAACCTTTTACCACCAATGCTTTTCGTTCTGGTAGGTCCAAACAAATCCATGTGCAAAAGCTGCAATACATGATTAGTGGAAACTTTATTTATTGATTTGTAAGAATTTCTAACCTGTTTACCCAGTACGCATGGTGTACATAGATCAGACTTTGAATACTTCAAAGTAAGCAATCCTCGAACAAGTTTCTTTGTAGAGATCTTGTTGATTTGCTTCATGTTGATATGGCCTAGCTTTTTGTGCCATAGATTTGCTTCATCTTGTACTGATATTAAGCATTGTGATCTTTCTTGATTCACATCCAGAAGATAGATATTTCCATGTCTTCGACCAGTAAAAGATTGAGTAAGGTCTTTACTGATTCCAGAGCACGTTTCTTCCTGAAAGTTGATCTTGAAACCAGAATCACACAACTGACTTATGCTAAGCAAGTTGTAATTTAATCCTTCAACTAATGAAACATTATTGATAGACAAACTCCCAATCTTCACTGTTCCTCGTCCAGTAATTTTCCCTCTATTGTTACCACCAAAGGAAACTTTTCCTCCGTCTATCTGGATAAGTTTTATGAAGCAATTTGAGTCTCCTGTCATATGTCTTGAGCAGCCACTATCAAGATACCATTTTATCTTCTTTTTGATAGTAACCTGCAATTAATAAAAATTCAAGCTCTTTTTGGTACCCATACCATCTTGGGTCCAGAAGTGTTAGTACAATAAATAGTCTTAGCCCAACTCCTTTTAACAGGTCTCCAAACTAAAGGACATTCTTTCTCGAAGTGTTCTGAGCTTTTACACTTGGAACATCTCAGAGCATTTCTACCAAGAGGTTTTACAAAGACTTTCTGAAAATGATTTTTGTAAACAGTTCTAGCTGGTCTTTGTTTTATTCTTTCTTTTACCTTTGGAAAATCAATCAGTGGAATAGTTTCAGAAGTCATACCAAGACCCAACTTGTCAAAATACGGTCTTTGTATCGAAAGAATCTTATCCAGTTTTTCAGAACCATTTGAAAATCTCTTTGATATGTTGGTCATATCATTTTTCAAAAGATTATTTTCATTTAAAATATTGTCTGATTTTTCTTTTATAACAACAAAATCTTTTTCAAGTTTTTCAACCTTTTCTTTCATAAGTTTATCCTTATGTTTCAAAGTAGAATTTTCCCTTTTTAATTCGGAGATCCTCTTAAGAGAGGTTTTCAGACTAAGACAAAGTTCATCAATGTATTTAGAAACTTTAACAGGAATTTTCAAGTTACTTACCTCGAGTTCACTGTCTGAGTCTGAATCAAGGTCTGAGTCTGAGTCTAATCGTGCCATTAAACAAATATTGGCATAATCATTGTCACTATCTTCACATTCAGTATCACTCCAAGTCTCTGCCTTGAGTGCCTTCCTGTTTTTCTCAGACTTCCCTTTTCTCTTCTTTAACAGAGGACAGTTAGGTCTGATGTGTCCCTTTTTCTTGCATTCAAAGCAAGTTACTTCTTTATTCGAATCATCTTCCTCTGTTGACCGGTTTTGAAACCTTTGAGAATTTTGTTTCTTCCAATTGAAATTCCTTCCTTTTATGTTCAGCTTTCTGAATCTCTTTATCATGAGTGCCAGTTCTTCATCATCTAGATCTTCTTCAGAATCTGTAACATCAGAATAGTCATTAGACTTTAAGGCAATAGATTTCTTACCTTTTGAGTCTTCCTCTTCGTTGTTCTGTTCTACTTCATAGGATTGAAGAGTTCCAACTAATTCATCTACAGAAAGTGGAGCAATCCTCTGTGTCTCTCTTATTGAGGTTTTTATGTGATTCCAGTCTTTTGAGAGTCCACGAAGAAGTTTGTTGACCTTCATATGTCCTGAGATTGGATGTCCCTGATATTCAAGACCATTCACAATTTCAGTAAAGCGACTAAACATGTCAGTAATTGATTCTCCTGATCTCATCTTAAAGACTTCATATTGTCCCAAGAGAATGTTGATCCTTGTTTCTTTCACACGATCAGTTCCTTCATAGGTAATGTGAAGCATATCCCATACTTCTTTTGTTGTATCACAAGAAGATATTCTATTATATTCAGTAGGGGATAAAGCACAATATAAAGAGTAAATAGCTTTGGCGTCGAGAGTCTGTCTTTTGGTAATTTCTTCTTGAGTCAAAAGAGTAGGAATAGCAGGTTCTTTTCCTCTCTCTGAGTCTGATTCAGCAACAGGAATGATTCCTTTATCAACAACTTCCCATTCCAAAGGATCTTTCGATCTTAGGAATGCCTTCATCTTATTTTTCCATATGCTGTAATCCTTTCCATCAAAGTATGGAGGTCTGGTATTGCTTTGTCCTTCAACCAACCCTGTAGGCAGCATACTAGCCATAGATCTTTTACTTAGAAGTAAAGACACTTCTTATAAACAAGTACACAAGCTCTAATACCAATTGTTAGAACTAGTATTAGCACCTAGAGGGGGGTGAATAGGTGTTTATCGCAATTTTAACAATTCAAATCAAATAAGATATGAATAATTTAAAGTCAAAGATTGCAGCAAATGAAAGCAATTAACAATATAAAGGATTAGGGATAGAGAATCAAGACTCCAGATTTATAGTGGTTCGGCTTAGATCAAGCCTATGTCCACTCTCCCACACGGACAGCCCTTCTGGCTGGATTTCACTAAGAATCAATAAGAGTGATTACAATCTCACGCTCTTGAGTCCACAGTGTAGATTACTCTACTACACTTCCTCAAGGTCTACAATATGATCTCTCTTTTGATTACATGTAACGCTCAAAGAATGATATAGCAAAGTAGTAAAGGAGATTTCAGACTTTGGAATTCTTCTATCCGCACCCTTCAACAACTAGAGCATCTCTCTTATATACTTCTTCATGCCTTCAATACCGTTGGCACCTTCCAAAGAAGTTCTTCCAATCAACCCGTTGGACAGAATCAATTAGAGAGATCTCGAGCTTTTTAAGGTAAGTGTTGATAGCCCATCAATCCTGCTCGCCCATACAATCAGGATCTCGGTTTCCATAAGTAGATCCTTCCAAATATAAGTTGCGAAGTCGTCAAAGAATCTAAACATATTCCATATTAAACTTAGATCGTTTAGAGCTGAATCCAGTAGAAAGATATCCATCAGACGTTAGAAGAAAGATCGTATAAGATCAGAATAAACGTCGTCCTGGAAACTGTCCATGTGAGTAGACTTTGAAATATAAGTCTTGAGTCTTGCTAGCTTCAGACTTTAGTCTTCAGACTTTGATCTTCAGACTTTGATCTTCAGACTTTGATCTTCAGACTTTGACAGAAGAGTCTGTAAGTCTTCAGACTAGACTGATAAACCTGTTTTGTCAACTTCAAAATATCTTAAGGGATTTCATCCAACAGATACTAACTCATTGAAGTACTTCCGTCCTAATTTCAACTTATTTTTGTTTTTCTTTTCTCCATCTAAAAATCCCTCTACTATCCATAGGAGTATGAGCTCATCCCTCTCAATTTCATAATCCTTAGGAAATATCGCACAATAAGAAAAGCACCTCTTCAAATAGGAAGGAAGATGGACATAGCTCAATTTCATAATAGGGAGAACCTCATCATTCTTTGTCGTTGGAAGATCCCATATTATGTTATTTAAGGTATCTTCCCATTCACTGGGATTCATTTTATTACGTAGGGCACCACCAAACATCTTCGCTGCCAAAGGTAAACCTTTACATCTTTCAGCTATTTTCTTGCCTATTGTTTCAAATTCCGGGTGGCTCTTAAAATTTGTTGCTTCAAGAGCATGAAAGGCTAATAAGCTTGTACAATCATTGAGGGATAATTCCTTCAAAAGATATGGCGATGCTTTTGTTACTGAAACAACAGAATGGTTGCAAGTCGTAACAATAATCTTGCTTCCCCTAGCACCCACTACAAATGGCTTTAAGAGGTCAGTCCATTTTTCATACTTCTCATTCCAGACATCATCTAGAACCACAAGAAACTTCTTTTCGAAAAGATTGTCCCTCAACTTAACTTGAAACTCATTTAGATCTTTGCCCTCACAAGGCAACCCAGTGATTGACCGCAAAATAGTCTTTGTTATGTCGAGAACATCAAAAACATCTGAAACACAAACCCATGCTCTCATCTCAAAACATCTATTCACTCTGGCATCATTATACAGCTGTTGAGCCAAGGCAGTCTTTCCAATACCGCTCATCCCAACTATGGGGACTATGCTTAGCATGGCATTAGAATTTTCGACCTCATTGATCAATAGTTCGAGTATTTGTTCTACTTCCTCCTCCCTGCCAAAAAACTGTGGCTCTAATAGAGAAGTGGTTATCCTTTTGCTAGTGTAGTTGGATTTGTCCACAACATTCTCTCTCAAGTTTAGATGAGCCTTTCCACTAACAATCGCTTCCAACTGGCCATTGATCTCTTGTACCTTGGTTTCAGACATGAGCAAGGGTGGTCGACCAAATATAGACTTCCATTTCCCCAAACCTTTGCTTGTGCTAGATTCTGCCTCTGACTCAACTTGAGCAGCTTTGATCTCAAACTCATCGAGCAAATCTTCCATGTCATAGGCCAAGTCCTTAACCTTGTCCAGCCACAGCTTCACTTGATGGTTATCGCTAAGTTCCTTGTCCTCTGCATCAGCCAATACTGCATTGATTATGACTAGCTTCTCCTTCCACTCCTTAGGCAAGGTAGTGCTGATTCCTTTACGTTGTGCATAAACTAATGCGGGAGAAGCCAACTTGTCAAACAGGACCTGAAAGGATGAAGCCAAAAAGGAACCCAACACGATCCCTCCAATGTCCATAGGTGAATCAGTCACTGTAATGAACAACAAAGGTGTTAAGGTGAAGCAAAGTGAAAATGAACTAATGGAGAGAGAAAACTATGAAGTCCTAGGAAGACCAAGATGATGACCTAGGAAAAAGATTATAAAAAAAAAAAAAAAAAGACCAAGACTTTCAAGGGATGCACTTCAAAGGTTAGACAAATCAAAATAAAATACTATTTGTCCACAAGTGCTAGTTACATCAATTGCTCTCCTTATTCTTCAGATCAAGACTTTTTGGCTATTGGCCATTCAAAACAGAGTCTTAATATGACCAGCTTAGAGTGTATGCATATTTTCGCCATAAGTGTTATTACTCACAAGTGTTTTGTTGGCTTTTTTAGCATTTGTATATTCTTAGTAACCTCATGATTTCAATGTCTTTGTTTTCTGCTTTATTGTTGAATGTGACATTAATGAAGTCTTTTACATGGGAGTTTTTGTGCTAAAGATTCACAGTAAGATGGGCAATAATGATTTGTTGAAGGGTGCTAAGGTAGTGGTTGATAATCGGGAATCACCTTGATAGGAGAATCATGATCCTTTGAACACGATTATCAAGTTCATTAGTGTAATGGGTAGAGTGTGACATCTAGTAGATTATATATTGTTTATACTAGACTCATTTACCATTTCCAGAGTGAGAGAAAGCAACTTGCTTGATGGATTAGTCGGTGTGCTTATCCCTTTTTTCTTATTTAGCGATGTATGAAGTTGGCCAAGTTAATAGGATAAGCAAATAAGTATATTTGTGCAACTTAGTAAAATAAATGCTTTTGAAACATAACATATTGAGGATTCGCCCAATAATGGCATCTTATTTTCTGTTATACATGTACATGTCATCAAAGACAATTAACTTTGTCTATCCACTAAGGAGAACAAAAACATGTGCTTTAGGCTAAATAAGAAAAAGGGTCAAGCACACCGACTAATTCATTAAGCAACTTGCTTTATTTTACTCTGTAAATAGTGAATAGTCAGAAATCACCAAACGACAATGTATAATCTACTGAAAATTATACTCTACCAATTACACCAATGAACAAGAAAATCGAGTTCAAAGGACCATGATTCTCGCTTCAAGCGATTCCCCATCATCAACTACTAACCCATCACCTTTCAGCAGATATTGCCGCCCATCTTGCTGCAACTTTTTCTTCTTTTTCTTTTTTTCACAAGTGCTTGTTCTGTAATATTTAGAGATTATCCCCCATACATATGTAGTATCCACGATCATATACTTGTTCATATAACAAAATCATAAACTCGGGAAGACCAAAACTTCACTGGGTATCATGAACTTTTTTGTCGTGAAAGTGAAGTATAATTGATAAAGAGCTTATGGGAAAGAAAATTTAATAAAATCGAAGAAGACTAAGACTTACGGAGATGCAAATTGGATTTGTCGCTTCACTTTTCAAATCCCTCCTCTTCCGTTCCCATGTGAATGTCTTTTTTACATTACTAGTAGTTTTCCACGCGTTACATGGATGCCAATTTTTATTTTTATTTTTTTATGTGTGTGATTGACAATTAGCAGTGATTATTGTTCTCTTGCTCAAATTGACAAAACTATAATTTCAGTCCAACTTTTGTCATTTTTAATCATATTGTGATTAATCATTCATTAATCTCTGTTGTACTTGTCTATTGGAATTATGTCTAGATTTCCATTTATCTTTTCAAATATAAGTCTAATAAATGGAAAAAGAGCAATAAGAAAAACTAAATAAGAAAACAGCAAAAAACTGACGAAGAAAAAAAAATGCAGGAATGGGACGATAATACTCTTCGTGACTCGCGGAGAGTTCCACTTCACATTTTTGTTTTGTTTTGTTTTGTTTATGAAGATGCAATCTAAATTTATTAATATGCAAGATATGATTTTCCCAAATTTCCCAAGTTATAGCATGTGATTTATCAAAGGAAATGTGCAAAAAAGAGAATTAACAATAATGCACTCCAAAAAGCCTAGATGCGCATGATAATGCTTATCCATGAAAATTCTAAGTTTTCTAATATAATTTTCCTGATACGGATATAATGCAATTCTATGCTAATATGTAACGAAAAATCAAAAAATAAAGGTCTGAGTTTTGGCTCAAACAATTATGCGTGCAGATGTATCACCTGATTAAAACAAAATTAACAAATCACCATGCATTATGCAATCAAGCTGCAACTTTAACCTGGCCAGCAAGTATATGGCATCAACTTTCCCCAATTTTGCTATTAAACTTGCTGCATCAGTTCAAGGGAAAACGAGAGCAAGTAGAAAGATGTCTTTTACCTATTCCAAGTAGACTTCCTGGAGCTGAGCAGGCGAACGGGATAAGATCCACAACAGCAATCCAGCAAGCACGAGCGCTAGGTTTGGCAGTTCACTGTACGCGTGCGTATTCAGCTACGGCAATGCGTGGTCACTGCTTGCAACGACGAACGATGGTATTGATTGAGCGACGACTAGAGATGGTGGTGATTGGGGACAATCGATATGCATGCAAGAAATGAATTGAATGAGAGTGAAGTCTGTGGGATATGATAATGCTTGTCCATGAAAATTGTAATTTTTCGAATATAATTATCCTGACACGAATATGATGAAATTCCATCCTAATATGTAATGAAAAATCCTATGTCTGTCCAAATCAGCAAATATGAACACACTTAAAAATGTGAATATGACTTTCCCTAAATATGTAAATGTATGATATGCAATTTCCTAAATGGGCAACACCTAATAACTCTACACGTGGTTTGATTAAACACCTCCCCTAATATACAATCTAGAATGCAACGAATGTATATAACATGCCGTGGATGACTTTTATGAAATTTGACACATGTAAATTCATGAAATTACACGTGAAGACGTGATCGATAGTGACCTAGCCATATGCAATTTCACAAACACGGATGGCAAAAATATTCAACAAATCACCATGACGCAGCTTTAATCGGGACAGCAAGTATTTGACATCAACTTCTCCTAAAATTTTGTTATTAAACTTGCAATCGGGATTATAGACAGGCATGAAGTCAGTTTAAGAACGAAAATATTGTTGCTGCTGCCACCTCTTCTTTTGCTTCAAATATATAGAAAGATTTCAGAAATGACTGGTGGCTGCTCTCGTGTAATAAAGGCCTACCGGATACTTTAGCAGTGAGGTTCTGGATGAATCAGTTCGAGGGAAAAAGAGATTTACCTATTCCAAGTAGATGTTCTGGAGCTGACCGGTGAACAAGATTAGATCAACAACAGCAATCCAGCAAGGACGAGCACCAGGTTTGGACGAGCAGGAAGAGAAAACTGCTGAGCAGGGGGGACGAGCGCTAGGTTCGACAATTCACGGTGTATGCGTGTGAACTCTGCTACGGCAATGGGTGGCCACTGCTTGCAACGATAGAAGATAATATCGACGGAGCTACGACTAGGACAGGTTTGTTGGGGACTGGGCAGATAAAAAGAGGGGGTGTTGACGTCAAGAAGAAAAATCAAAGTTGGCCTCCAAATCTTAGTCAACTTGCCCACTGTTGATACCTAAATTTTGACAATCCAGTTGTTTATTCATTCCATAAAAACTAGGGATTACTTTTACCCCTAAAAAAAAATATAGAATTAAAATTGCAGCATATAGCTTTAGGAGCATCCATTTTATATTATTCCATTTTCGCATTGGACCGACGGTGAGTGTTGATTTTTTTTACAAAGGGGGATTTTTCACATATTCAGGCAATATACACCAAAAGATATATTTTTGGCGGAAAGGAAAGTTTCAAGTGGAATATTAGGAAAAGATAAAGAGAATATTGCACGTGGGGGCATATATTGAGTAATATATTCTTTGATTCGAAATAAGAAATATTACATACTAAAACTGAATCGTGCATAATTCAGTAAAGGAAAGTGGAAGTTTAATTTTTGTCTTGGAGCTTAATCTTTTCATGAATATAAAAGAAAGACAATGAGACGTCTTGAAAAAAAAGAGAGGCCACACAATTGAGAATACAATTTTAGTATTATTGTTTAAGTTTAGATATTGTGAGGTGACTTTTAGGTATTTTTTTAGATATATTGCATTTTAGGATTATAAGATAATATTTTAGTTTAAATTAGGATTTGGCTCAACCTAATTCCTAATATAAATTAAGTAGGATCTTAATCTAGTTATGTAATTTTCACATTTTATTTAATTCCGAATTTCATAAAAAATACAAAAAATGTCATAAGTTGAATTAAGTTTTATTATTTAGGATAAAATGCATTCTTTTAAGGAAAAAGAAAAAAATATCATATGCACGTCATTAGGGTTAGATTCATTGAGATGCATGCCATTTAATATTTTTGCTAGGCCCATTTAATTAGAAATTACATGTCATTAGAATTAAGTCATTTAGTTAATATTGCATTGCATATTGCATGATTCTCATCGAATAAGTGAAAACAAAAAAAATTGAGTGATTGCGTGTTAATTAAAAATTATATCTAGGACTGTTGATGTGAATTCTGATCTAACAACGCAGATGCTTTCGTTGCTATGAGGTAAATCATGCAATTTATTTATTGTTTATCTGGGTGTTAAATTGGTGGATTGCGCACCCGCATGATCACCTCACATGTTAGGGAAATAGATTTAAAATCAATTTAAGCTGCCTGCAAAAATATTTTTGAAAAAAATAAAAGAATGGTACCGAAAGGGCATTAGAGAAATCTAGTGTAACCAAGTCCCCATACCCATAGTCTCTAGTTCGTAGGAGTAAAGTAAATCTCTCATTACTTTACTTGGGTTTCTAATCGACCCACCAAAAATAGATTAGTGACGACTCCTAATTGAAAATCATTTGCATGTTAAGAATTTGAACTTAAGTCGTGAATTGGTATGGGCTTGGGAGAGCCCGAGTTAAGTCTAGGCTTAACAATCCATTAGCCAAACCCTAGGTGGTTCACACCCGAAAAAAATTGGTTGCGACACCCACTAAAGAAGGAAGAGAAACTAGCCGTGAATCTTAAGTTGAGGTTCCAATCCGTCACTTCTAGAAAACAAGTTGACAAGTCGACTTGCCTCAGCCAAACGTTTCCTTCTAGTAGAGAATAAGTTGGTCTACTTGATCGGAGCGAGTGAGCAATTTATATGGAAGCCAAACCCTTCCTCTATTATTACTAAAAGCGAAATTACGTTATGCCTCGTTGAAAATGCAATGTGTACATGCTAATTATTGTTATTCAGGAGAAGTCACAATCATGCACTATTGGAAGCTTATAACCAAATGATTCGTGACTTGAATTTAAACTATATAAATGAATTTGAAGCTGGATGCCTATATCCAAAGGCTCGAAATTATGTTAAACTCCATCGTTACATGGTAATCGTGGCAGAGGATCCTGCTACTAGCGATCATGTGCCAACATGTCTCCCCAGCAGCTCCTTGAGCATCGGAGCCAAAACTGCGTCAAAGGATCACGGCTAAGTGGATGACTAGAGCAACAGATACGACCATGAAGGTCAAAGTTGCAGAGAGGAGCAGCAGGCCAGAGAAGACGATCTGGTTCCCAGAGGGCAGAACAATCCAACTGGCTCAAGTGATTCAAGATCAACACAATACTGAGACAGATTCAATCGAGTTGATAAGATGCTGAATTTAAATTGCCTTCGTAATATTATGGTAAAATAGAAATGCCGATAGTAAGTGCAAAGGCAGTCAGAAGCTATTGCGATGATCCCGAGCGGGATGAGTGAATTTAATAGCTTATTGAACGGGAACATGTGATCCCTCTCCTTCGGTGTGTACTCTTTGAAATCCTAACCGTACATGACATTGAGAAATATACTCGTTACTAGCCTATTGAAATCAATTAGGAGCTAACGGGAGAATACGTTACTTTATATAAGCTAGAGAATTCAAAGATATGATTACTATGTCAATTTGCCTTAAGATTAGACAATTTTGGAAGAACTATTACACAACCCCGTTTCAGCGACATTTCATCGAACAGTTTACGTGCATCGACTGAGGATTTAAAGGAGGCATTGCTGAACTCGGATTAGAGACCAAAGTCGTACAAAATCAGTTCAGGACGTTTTCAATCAACGAATGGGCTGATGGATTGAGGCCGTGGATTTGAATGGGCTTTGTGGACTGGACTGGACTGAATAGGGCCGAGGCTTTCTTATTTTATTCTCCTCCTCCTCTTTCTGCGTCTTCTTCTTCTTTTGTTATTTGTTAATTTGTTAATTTATTTTTTGTTCTTTTTACTATTATTTATCTCTTTGCAAAAATGCAATACTTTATTTTTTGGGGAAAATTCATGTATCAACAGAGACAAATACAAAGAACCAGTAAAGCTAACTATAATCCACATGCGAGGTTACCAATCATTCGCTCCAATTCATACTAAGCAGCTAAGTCTTTTGTTTATTTATTTATTTATCAAGACATGCATTAAATTACTTTGTAGGTTTTGGAATAGTGACTTAGGGAATATGAGTAGTTTGAGCGGAATTTGAGATCCTTTTTATTGTCAACATATAAAAAGTGATTCTTTTTGGAATACCATAGCTGAGTGAATGTTATTTGTAAGCATTAACACGAGAAGAGAGAGGCTTTGCTTATGAGTTATGACCAAGAGCATCAGTTTTGGTGTTTATGATTTGACCGTCACTTTTAAATTTGACAATGCTATTGTTCATCTTTAAATAATGCTAATTACTAGTATTCCTTGTCTTTTTCTTTTTTCTTTTTCTTTTTTTTGTAAACTTAACAAGATTGATAGATACCAGATATTCTACTCGAAAAATAATGGGAAGTGGGTTGATGGGTGAGCAAGACCGAATTATGTGTGTAACATCCTTAATCATTCTTTTATTGTGGTATTTTATATTTCTGATTTTTCTTTTCTATAACTTTAATTGTGTGATCAGGAAAAGATGTCAGACATTCACACGGAGACGATTTTGGTTTTCTTGGATCTTTATAATAAAGCCAGACCCACCAGAAAATATTGCGTGGGTGAGAGTCGCCAAATCAGCAACAGGACGCTCCAGTCAAATCTCGCCACGTGTATAGCAGGGTCCCACCAAAAAGATATTTCGAAATTCCCTTTCTGTCCTCTCCCTCGCTCTCTTCCCTCGCAATCCCAAGCTTCTCTTTATTGCTCGGACGAACTGCGCCGCCGCCTCCACCTCTGCCTCCGCGGTCGTCTCCGGAAGCACTATCGGCGGCTCCAGTTTGTCGTCTACGTCCGATGAGCTCAGGTTAGGGTTTTTCCCTCTTTCATGGTTATATCCTCGCCGAGCCACCGCCGGGTCGGTGTCGCCCAACGATGGCCCAGCGAGACCGAGCCTTACCCAGCCATGGTGAGGCTCGGCCTCGTCGGGGGTCAACGAGGTCATTGGCCCTCGTCGGCCGGTCACCGGCCATGGCCGAGGCCGGCAACTGGCCAAAAGGAAGAAAGAAGAGAAAAAGAAGAAAAAAAGAAGAAAAAAGAAAGAAGAAAAAAAGGAAAAATATAATAAAAATATTAATAAAATTATAAAAAAAAAATTATACAAGTTACTGAACACGTTCTTATTCTAAGAAATTGTTTCCTAGAACATAAATTTTAAAAAAATTATTTCTGTTAAAAAATTATTCCCTAAAACAAAAACGTTACCAAATGCGCCCTTAATATTATGGGCCGATATTCCACAAATGGGCTTCACGAGATCGAAGCCATTTGTGGTGGTAGTGCGCGTATCTTGTTACGTGTGATTGGCTATAAACCTTTGGCGCCTTTTTGAGTTCAATAGTGATGGGCTCGCCTACTTCCAAACAATGGGTCTCGAGTGGTGAAGAATGATGACCTTCTTGGAATAAGAATAACTCATAGTAGGCGTAAAATCCTTAAAGTAAGCGACGGCCTTTCCCCTCCTGCAAGGGAAAACTAATATGTAAGATCGCTTCAATTGTGGTCAAGAGATGGATTGGGCACTTGAATGGAAGAAAGATGAACTTAATTCTTTGACCAGGCAATCACTTTGTAAATGGTTTTTGATCCGCAGGGTTCATTTAGAAATTAGATGGTGATTTCGCATATTCAAAACCTCGGTTTTCAATCCATACTTCCATCTGTACAGTAGCCTTTATTGGAAGATAAGAAGCCTCTTATTTTGAAAATTGACCTGAACATGTTAAAAGGATATTGTCCAATCAATTCGAGTATTTATACAGAATTTCATCATAAGATTTTTTTTTTTTTTGGCTAGGCAAGGCCTACATTATATTTACTAAAAGCAATTCTGTACTTAGAGTTGAAAGTATAAATTTTTTGTCAATCACGAAAACATTTTCACAATTTATTCTCCTAAACAGTACTTAAGGACAAAAATGGGGAATATATTTTCACACAGCTAATTTCTCGTAAAACATTCCCTTGGTCTCCTCTGTAGTATGCAAATTGGAACGGGGAATCCATACCCAACATCAATAACTCCGCCTAAAAGCTGATGAATTAACGTAAAAAACTTGGGAAGGTAAAAAAATTTATTGGTATGAAACTTGAACCTTTATAGGGCAGACTGCAAGTAGAAAATTTTCAACTCTCAATGCCGGCTGGGAAAAGCACGTTTCCACGGCGGTCTTACAAAATTCCATGAGAAAATCTTTGCCTTAACCATTCATAACGAAGGATAGGAAAACAGAATAGACCCTATAGAGGTTCCCATGAAAGTTACCATACTCATTATGAGTGACTCGGTTTAAGCCATAACCGCGGCTTATTTGACAAATCAGTCGCTACTGCATCAAAGGATGCGAATTTAAATATAGCTGGAAGTGCTACAGTTAATACAGGCCAGAGCAAGGCCACGTAACCTAGTTTGCTTTTAATTGGAACTAAAGAATTTTGAATCCGGATCGATGTGTTCAGAGTTGGGTCCCAGAACAATTTAATCAAATTAATCCACACATGCTGCATTCAGAGATTGGGCGCGCTCAACCAATTTCTACTTCATTTTGGGATGTTTGTCCTCCACCGTTAGTGTAGATGATGAACACAATAACCCCGGAGATACCCTCCGGACATCCAGACTCTTATAATCCTGGAAATTCCCATGGAAAGCCGCTACCTGAGAAACCACCAATAACTTGTCTGCGCTTCCAGATATTAGATGCTCATCATGACTAACCTGCAAATCAAGGCGAAAATAGGGCTGTCAGCTGCGAAATGATCCATCCTAGAAACAAGACCAGACCTTGAATGAGTGCCTCATCCAAATCCTACAATTGGGTAATGTGGAAAAGGCAGAATCATATCTATTTCTAGACAAGAAACTAACGATTTACAAAGATGACACTTGAGTAGTCACTACTCATTAAAGCAAAACTAAGAGTGAACATTTATAAACAAGAAAAGGGTCCACATTCATTATGTGCAAAGCCCAACACTACCTCTAAGCACAAACATAGGAACTACTTGGTAGTATCATAGATTACTGTAATACAAACACACTGATCAGGCTAGCAGAACCATTCTATTCCCAACATTTTGCAAGTTGGAAAAACTAGATTGGTCTCTATTCCATTATAAGTTAGATGTACAATGACAGAGGCTCCCTGTAGCTATGCTCACTAATTGGTTTTACTGTATTTTCAATGTAAAGACCAATTATGATAAGTTCAAATGGTGCAAGAACAATAACAAGCTAACTGAGATTACATATTAACTAACCTCCAATACAGCTTCATAATATCACACAAAAATTGCTTGATTTTTTTTTTTTATACATTGATTGAAGTGCAGGATTTCTAGTTAGACCAAGGAACCCAGGTGAACTTAGGAATAATGCCACATAAGAAGGTAATTTCAGATACAATGACATGGTGTATGACGAATTTAAAGAACTGACAAGATTTGCCCCAGAGGTCACTACTAACAAAGCAAAACTAGAGGCAGGCAGGATATTGTTACCATCTCAACCAAATAAGCATGAGGATATTGTAAAAAATGACACATAACATTGACAACATTAGCCCTACCTCAAAAGTTTTCGCAAGTGATCCTTCCAAGAGATTTTGCCAATACATATGACAATGGCATCTGCAAAACAATGAATGTGGATGAGCTGGATGAATGTGGATGAGCTGGGGCACGAGAAAAAGATGTTGGGAATAAAGCATACAACCGATGCTAAAAATGCAGAGGAATATGATTGTGGAACGCCATTCATTCTTTGTAATTCTCATGTATTTGAATAAAAGAAGGATGAACTATAATTAATATAACTTTCTCACAAAATAGATTGTCTTACAAAATAATTTACTCTGCTAAAACATTCTTTTGCAAATGATTAAATCACTTTAGTGTGCATGGGAAAGCTGACTTCAGTGGCAATAGAGTATCAAACTTCCAGGGGCACAACAAATGAACCTATTGCTAGAACAAAATGTGCAAAGAATCATAAATTATATTAGGACTGCAATCCCAACTCAGTTCTTAAGCTATTGCAAATGATACTGCATGCTCGATGTCAAAGACTCATCGTTCCATGAGCCCTTATCAGGTATAAATGACAAATGAGGGCCGGTGTAACTGTGAGTCCGTCCTGTATATCAGCAGTAATCCTCTCTTCATCCTTTTTCTCTTTCTCTATGTAGCTAAGCGTCATTTTCAGTTATGTGAGGTAATGTGAACCTAGTGAACCACTCTTAGTTGATGGCAATAACAAGATTCACCTGATTCAACAAAAATCAAAGTACATTCCCATAGTCCAGGAAATTCCCATGGAGAGGCGCCACCTTGCCTTGTGAAACCATCCATACCTCATCCAAGCTTCTAGCTATTAGATGCTCACCGTGACTAACCTACAAATCAGGGTGAAAAGAGGGCCATTAGCTGTGAAATTATCCATCGTTGGCCAAATTGAAGTATTTTGACAAGAAAATCAATCTCACCATCGAAATTACTCCGTGGAACAAGGCTAGACGTTGAATGAGTGCCTCAGCTACATCCAAATCCTACAGTTGTGGATAGGCAAAAAAACAGAAACACTAATCATTAGAGAAGAAAATAACAATTTACAAAGATAATTCTTTAGTCACTGGTCATTAAAGCAAAACTTAAAGACCGGATTTATAAACAAAAGGGTTCCACATATTTGTCTGTAAAGCCCAATATTGCCTATAGGCACAGATATCAGTACCATTTGGTATTGTAGATTACTCTATTCAGAATATTTCCCACATTGGAGCAATTAGATTGGTTTCTGTTCCATTATTTGCTAGATGTATGATGACAAGGGCTACCAGCAGCTATGAAACACATTGGTTCAAGTGCAACACTTCCAGTTAAAGCAAAAGAACCCATGTGAGCTTGAACATTTTGTTCCGGAACTCCCTGCAAAAAGAATGCCACATGAGAAGGTTATTTTTAAATAAAATGGCAGAATTTATGATGAAATCATATTCCGAGGTCAAGCAAATGGAAATGCCAACCCAGAGGTCACTGCATTACAATCTCAACCAAACAAGCATAAGTATATTGGCTATAAATTTCTAGCAAGCAATGAGCAACAGTTCCAAAACCACCAGAGTTCAAGACCCAACTAGCAAGAAATTTATGGAATATCAATGTTGTCACGTGAAAGCTTGGAGCCATGAGCTGCCTCAGAGTTTTATCCCAGATTAACTGCTTAATACTACAAAGAATCATCGACAACAAAAAAAAGGTTCTCAATTCTAAAGAAAACCATTAAAAAAAAAACTGCATCCTTTCTTCCCAATCACATCACAGTTTCCACAAAACTAATCATGCTTTTAGATTTTCAAAAATATTTGTTCTTATTTAGATCATATTCACTAGAAGGAAAATTCAAAACAAAGTAGCACAACAAATATATTTAATTGCTTCTTCCTCTTTTGATAAATTGCAAAAATAAATAAATAAAATGAAACAAGACATTGACACTAACAGCATTAGCCCCACCTTAAGAGCGTTCGCACGTGATCCTTCCAAGAGATTCTGCCAATGCAAGATCACAATGGTATCTGCAAAACAACCAAAGTGAATGAGCTTAAGGGCCCAAGAAAAAACATGTTGGGAAGAGAATAGACAATAGACGCTGATGCAGAGGACTATGATTGTGGGATGCTACGATTCTTCGTGATGGTGCGATTTCATTCACAAATGGTTTGGGCATCAAGCAGAAATAAGGATATGTCATCAACATAGCAAGAGGCATCATTGCGAGCATTTCATCCTACAGTTCATCATCCAATGAAACAAAGCCAATCCAACCCAACGAGATCCCCCACCCAAACATCAGTGCATATTGAGCATTGAATTGAGAAAGTAGAATGGAAAAGGATGTCTCCAAAACCAAAAATAACTTACTTGAACCCTAATAAAATTGACTGTAGTGTAGATGCGCGAATCAATTCATTGGATCCGTTTGTCATCAATGTTAATGTAAGGGATCTCTTGGATGAGGGGCCAATAGTCACCAGTGAGTTTTGCACATCACTCTTCCAGAATCTCGCATTTCTGTATGCGCAATTCTTGGAGGTATTGGATAAATTCTCTTAAGATATTTTGAAGTTGACAAAACATTTCCATCAGTCTAGTCTGAAGACTTGCAGACTCTACTGGCAAAGTCTGAAGATCCAAGTCTGACGATATCAAGACTCAAGTTTTAAAGTCTACTCTCATGGACAGTTTCTAGACCATCAAGTTATAAACTTCTATTTTGATTCTATCTAATATGGTTTTGGCTCCAATGGCTAAGGAATATATTTCGACTGGATTCAGTACTACAAGATCTTATATTCGTATCCGAATAAATATAGATTCTCTAAGATTCACAACTTATATTTGGAAAGTTCTACTTATGGAAACCAATATCCTGATTCTATGGGCGAGCATGATTGATGGGCTATCTACACTTACCTTAAAGAGCTCGAGATCTCTCTCAATTGATTATGTCCAACGGGTTGATTGGAAGAACTTCTTTGGAAGGTGCCAACGGTAATGAAGGCATGGAGAAGTATATAAGAGAGACTCTCAAGTTGTAGAAGGGTGTCAAATAGAAAAATTCCAAAGTCTGAATCTCCTTGTTATTTTGTGATCTTATTTTTCGAGCAATACTTGTAATCAAAAGAGAGACCAAAGTGTGGTGAGACCTTGAGGAAGTGTAGTAGAGTTTCTACATTGTGGATTCAAGGGCGTGAGATTGTAAACATTCTTTTTTATTCTTAGTGAAATCCAGCCAGAAAGGTTGTCCGTGCGGGAGAGTGGACGTAGGCTTGGTCTAAGCCAAACCACTATAAATCTGGAGTCTTGATTCTCTATCCCTAATCCTTTTATCTTTCATTACTTTCATTTGCAACGATTGTTGTTTTTAATTCATTAATCTCTCATTCGGATTAAAATTTATAAAATCGCTTTAGTCACCTATTCACCCCCTTTTAGGTGCTAATACTAGTTCTAACAATTGGTATCAGAGCTTGTGTACTCGTTTATAAGAAGTGTATTTACTTCTGAGTAAAAGATTAATGGCTAGTATGTTGCCTGCAGGGTTGGTTGAAGGTCAAAGCAATACCAGACCTCCATACTTTGATGGAAAAGACTACATCATATGGAAAAACAAGATGAAAGCATTCCTAAGATCAAAAGATCCTTTGGAATGGGAAGTGGTAGATAAATGAATCATTCCTATTGCTGCATCAGAATCAGAGAGAGGAAAAGAAGTTGCTGATCCTATTCAGATGACTCAAGAAGAAATAACCAAGAGACAGATTCTTGACGCTAAAGCCATTTGCTCATTATATTGTGCTTTATCCCCTACTGAGTATAACAGAATATCTTCTTGTGATACAACAAAAGAAGTCTGTGATAGGCTTCACATTACCTATGAAGGGACTGATCGTGTGAAAGAAACAAGGATCAATATTCTTTTGGGACAGTATGAAGTCTTTAAGATGAGATCTAGAGAATCAATAACTGACATGTTTAGTCGTTTTACTGAAATTGTGAATGATCTTGAATGTCAGGGACATCCAATCTCAGGACATATGAAGGTCAACAAACTCCTACGTGGACTCTCTCTGGAATTACATAAAAACCTCAATAAGAGAGACATAGAGGATTGCTCCACTCTCTGTAGACGAACTGGTTGGAACTCTTCAGTCTTACGAAGTAGAGCACACCAACGAAAAGGAAGATTCAAAAGGTAAAAAATCTATTGCCTTAAAGTCTAATGATTATTCTGATGTTATAGACTCTGAAGAAGATCTAGATGATGAAGAATTGGCACTCATGATAAAGAGATTCAGAAAGCTGAACAGAAAGGAAAGGAAATTCAATTGGAAGAAACAAAGCTCACAAAGGTTTTAAAACAAATCAACAGAGGAAGATGATTCTAACAAAAGAAGTGACTTGCTTTGAATGCAAGAAAAAAGGACACATCAGACCCAACTGTCCTCTGTTAAAGAAAAGAAAAGGAAAGACTGAGAAATACATGAAAGCACTCAAAGCAGAGACCTGGAGTGATACTGAATGTGAAGAGAGTGATGATGATTATGCCAATATCTGTTTGATGGCAAAATCTAATTCAGACTCAGACCTTGATACAGATACAGACTCAGACAGTGAACTCGAGGTCACTATCAAAAGGAAGATTAAATGGTATCTAGATAGTGGCTACTCAAGACATATGACGAGAGACTTAAGTTGCTTCATAAAACTAGTCCAGATAAATGGAGGAAAATTTTCTTTTGGTGGTAACAACAAAGGAAGAATTACTGGTCGTGGAACAGTAAAGATTGGAAGTCTGTCAATCAAGAATGTCTCCTTAGTTGAAGGATTAAATTACAACTTGCTTAGCATAAGCCAGTTGTGTGATACTTGTTTCAAGATCAATTTCCAGGAATGAACGTGTTTTGGAATCAGCAAAGACTTTACTCAATCTTTTACTGGACGAAGACATGGAAATATCTATATTCTGGATGTGAATCATGAAAGATCACAATGCTTAATATCAGTACAAGATGAAGCTAATCTATGGCACAGAAAGCTAGGCCATATCAATATGAAGCAGATCACCAAGATCTCTTCCAAGAAACTTGTTCGAGGATTGCCTATTCTCAATTACTTAAAGTCTGATCTATGCACACCATGCGTACTGGGTAAACAGGTTAGAAACTCTTACAAACCAATAAGTAAAGTTTCCACTAATCGTGTACTACAGCTTTTGCATATGGACTTATTTGGACCTACTAGAACGCAAAGCATTGGTGGAAAAAGGTTCTGCCTAGTAATAGTGGATGAGTATTCACGATTTACATGGGTCTACTTTCTTTCAAGTAAGTCTGAGACTTTCTCTCTTTTCAAAGTTTGCTAAGAAGGTGCAGAATGAGAAATGTTACACTATCTCAAGCATTCGTACAGACCATGGAGGTGAGTTTGAAAATCAAGACTTTGCTAAATTTTGTGATGAGTCTGGTTTTCAGTATAAATTCTCCTCTCCATATACACCATAACATAATGGAGTTGTGGAAAGGAAGAATAGGTCTTTACAAAAAATGGCAAGGACTCTTTTGATTGAAAGTAATATTTCTTCAAGATTTTGGGCTGAAGCTGTTTCAATTGCTTGCTATATTATAAACAGAGTGTTTTTAAGACCAATTCTTGAGAAAACCCCTTATGAAATTTTTAAAGGAAAGAAACCAATTGTTTCTTATTTTGAAGTGTTTGGTTGTAAATGCTTTATTTTGAAGAATGCAAATGATCATGTTGGTAAGTTTAAAGAAAAATCAGATGAAGGAATCTTTCTTGGTTACTCAACTACAAGCAAAGCCTATAGAGTATTCAATAAGAAGACTCAGACTGTGGAAGAATCAATGAACGTTAAATTTCAAGATTCTCCACAAGTTCAGCAAATTCAGACTGAAGACTCAAAATCTATTCCAGACTCTGCTAGATCTACCTCCCATGAAGCAGTTCAAAATTCAGAAGCAGTACAACAAGTTACTGATGAAGAATCGACTCAAGAAAAAGATCAACAACCTCTCAGATTATCCAGTAACTGGAAACACAAGTCTAGTCATCCTGAAAAACTCATTATTGGAAACATTAATGAGGGAATGCGGACAAGATCCAAAAGGCGAGAAGAGTCTAGTGTTGTTGCACTTATTTCTGAAATAAAACCCAAAAACATTGAAGAAGCCTTAGCTGATGAAAGCTGGATTGAAGCAATGCAAGAAGAGCTCAGACAATTCAGTATTAACGATGTTTGGGAATTGACTCCTAAACCAAAAGGTAAATCTGTTATTGGAGCTAAATGGGTTTTCAGGAATAAAGTCGATGAAAAAGGCAAAGTGACAACAAACAAAGCAAGACTCGTGGCTAAAGGATACACACAGGAAGAAGGGATAGACTATGATGAGACTTACGCTCCAGTAGCAAGGTTAGAAGCAATCAGATTACTACTTGCTTTTGCATGTTATAAGAATTTCAGGTTATTTCAAATGGACGTCAAAAGCGCATTCCTGAATGGATTTATTCAAGAAGAAGTTTATGTGGAACAACCTCCTGGATTTGAAGACTCAGAGAAACCAGACTCAGTGTTCAGACTGAAGAAAGCTTTATATGGATTAAAACAAGCTCCTCGAGCTTGGTATGAAAGGCTAAGTAACTTTTTAATTCAAAATGGTTTCTCTAAAGGAAATGTAGACACTACTTTGTTTACTAAAAAGGAAGGCAAAAGCTTTCTACTTATTCAGATTTATGTTGATGATGTTATATTTGGATCATCTAATGAGACTTTGTGCAAGAAATTTTCTAAGACTATGCAAGATGAATTTGAGATGAGCATGATGGGTGAACTATCCTTCTTCCTTGGTCTACAAGTGAAAAAACTGAAAGAAGGAATCTTTATTCATCAAGAAAAATATGCAAAAGAACTTGTTAAAAAGTTCGGTCTGGAGAATTGCAAAAAGACTAACATACCTATGTCAAGTTCTTTGAAGATAGACAAAGATGAAGCAGGGAAGAAAATCGACCAAAAGTTATACAGGAGTATCATTGGTTCACTTCTCTATCTTACTGCATCTAGACCTGACATATTATTTAGTGTTTGTATATGTGCTAAGTTTCAATCAGATCCTAAATAATCTCATTTAATTGCTGCTAAACGTATCATTAAATATGTTGCAACTACTGCTAAGATTGGTCTATGGTATCCCAAAGAAGGAGACTTTACTCTTCTTGGTTATTCAGACGCAGATCTTGCAGGTTGTAGAGTTGAAAGAAAAAGCACTTCCGGTACTTGTCAATTACTTGGAAACATGGCGGTATCTTGGTTTTCAAGAAAGCAAAGTACTGTGGCTCTTTCAACAGCTGAAGCAGAATACATAGCTCTTGGAAGTTGCTGTTCTCAAATACTATGGATAAAACAACAACTACGAGACTTTGGTATTGAAGACTCTTGCACAGAGATTAAATGTGACAATACCAGTGCAATCAATCTTACAAAGAATCCTATTCTACATTCAAGAGCAAAACATATTGAGATTCGACATCATTTTATAAGAGATCATATTTAGAACAAAGAAGTCTTGATACAATTTATTGACTCGAAGAATCAACTGGCAGACATCTTCACAAAACCACTTGAGAAAAGTTCATTTGAGTCTATTCGTTCAAGACTCAATATTTTATCTCTTGAAGATTGTTGAAGCTCAGACTCAGAATCTAATTCTGACAAAGTATCAGACTCAAAGATTCAGACTTGGAATGCCAATCGTCACGACTGTAAGTTGTCAGTACATTTACTCGTTTAAGCTGATATCTCAAAAATGTAAGATTGTCTGTTTATCTGTAATTGAGTTTATTAGAGGCAGTTATTTTTAAACAAAGGTGGTTATCGATTTGTTTAAGGCAGTTATTTTTTGAAAAAGAATTTTGTTTATTCTTTCCTTATTGCGACACTTTAGATACCTCGATTCGATTACTTTTTATACTCCTTCTCCTCCTCTTTCTTCTTTTACACAAAAACCATAGAACACAAATCTTCATTCTTTGAGATTCTCCTTCTCAAGTTCTTCTCCTCAAGTTTTTAACTTTCTTGTGACACAAATGTGAAAGTTCCTTCCAAGAAAGTGACAATGTCGTACCAGAGGAAATCTTCAAGAATAGCGAGCAGGGGACCACAGGGCTCGGCTGAGGGGCCTACGCATTTTGATCTCACTGATGAAGGTGACTTTCCAAGTGAACAAGTGCACCAACACTCTCAACAACGCTCCTCTTCACCTAGATCCCATGTTCATCATCCGCAACATACAGAGGAAATCATTGAAGATATCACACCTGTAAGGTCTCTTAAGCCTGCGTTTGTTTATAGGCTTTATTCTGTATTGAAGGAAGGAGGTTCTGCAATGACTTTCATTGATGAGTTTTTGAAAGAGAAATGCTATAAAAATGAGACACATTTTCTCACTGTGATGGAGAGATCGGGCGTTGTTCCTGTTGGAACGGCAGCAAAGACCTTTGCGAACTTTCCGAGTGACCCTTGCTTTGGTAGTATAAATTAGCCTGAGGGGAAAGATGATGATGAGAAGATGTTTGTACATTTTAAGCCTAGGATGGGTGTGGCTGCAACTCTTCAAGGAAAGAAGGACGAATTGTTCCGATCTGAGGAACACAAGAAAGTGTATGGGAAATTGCTGAAGCGTGGGGGTGATGAACCCACAAACGGTGGATTTTGATTTTCTGGATCTGTTGAGCATCAATTTGAGGGAGAAGTTTGAGAAGCTTCAACTTCATAAATTCTGTACTGAGAGCGAGGTTGCTTATTCTAAAATGACAGCCTATTTTTATTCCAACCTCAGTTTTCTTGATGCCAATAGTTTTTCCTTCAGTGTGAGAGATAGAGAGTATGTGGTTGACATAGATACTCTGGCGGATGTAATTGGTGTGGAAAGAGGAGCTTTCCAATCAATCTCTGTGTATGTGAGTCATGCAACTCTGGAACTTGCGAGAGACAGAATCGCAGAAGGTCGTCTCTTCTACTCAAGGATGAATGCTACAAACACTCTGTTTCACAAGATAGTGATCAACTGTCTCAGACCGAAATCGACATCGAAGACAGATGTATCCATCTCAGAAGCCAAACTGATGTATGCTATCAAGATCGGTCTAAACTTCTCTTTGCCCCATACTATCATGTTTCACATGTACAGGTTTATGGCGAAGGACAATGGAAAACTCCCTTATGCTGCTCTCATCACTCGTTTTTTCAGACATTTGAACATTCAGCCTCCCCACATTCTCTTTGTGAAGACTATTGATCAAATGGTCATTGGTCTGAGGATGATTACAAAAATGTGTCTGAAAGATTTTAGTAAGAAGTTGGAGCAGTTCAAGGAGAAAACCCCTGTTAAGACCAAACCAGACTCTTCTGCTGCTAAGAAGAAAGGAAAGGAACCTGTGACTGGTCCCATCAAGAAGAGGCGGGCAATCATCTTGGAGGATGAAGATGATGAGGATGATATGCCTATCTCTACCTTTGTTTCTCAGTATTCTGCTCCTGTGTCAGCAGAACCAGAACAACAAATTGTAGAGGAAACTGAGAAAGGGAACCAGGAAAAAGGAATCATTGCAGGAAGAAGAAGAAGAAGAAGAAGAAGAAGAAGAAGAAGAAGAAGAAGAAGAAGAAGAAGAAGAAACAGCAAAGACAGACTCCCAGCAACAACCAGCAGACTCACAAGCCAAAGAAGATTGAGCATATTCTCCAGCAGAAAAGGAGGATCAACAACATTTTGCCACTGAGGAAACTCCTCAGTAAGAATAGTACTTCTCCCCTCCAAAAGGCATTGAAACATGGGGAGATGTCCAAAGAGAAAGTACTCCTCTTCTCTTGACATTTACTAGTGTAAGTGTTAGTAGATCACCTCCTGATGCAGAAGATGTTCATGCTGCTCATTTTCCTGAGGAAGAAGCAACATCTCCACATGATGATCTTCCTGCTGATATTCACTCCACTGGCTTAACTCCACCATCAGACCAAGTTGATGCAAGCACACAAATTGACAATTCAGCTGATTTCGGAAGGTTGCTTGAAATCATTTTGGAGCTCAAAGGCCAAATATATGCTATGGGGTGTGAATTTCAGACTTTGCAGAATGAGAACCATGCTATGTTCATCTCCTTGCATGATCAGATTAAAGATGTTCAACGTCAGGTTTAGGCCACTGCAAAAGGCACTGCTCTCACTCAACTACAAGAGGATTTGAGGAATCTGGAAGGAACTGTCAAGTCTATGGAGGACTTTCAACTTATTCGCATTCCTCGTGCTCCTTGATTTTCTCACCTTTTTATGATGACAAAAAAGGGGAGAAGACTTTGCAGATTTTCACTTTTTCACTTACTTTTTAACACCTTTTTGGATTTAATATTTTGTTTGACATTTTGACTTTATCTTGAGATTTTGAAATGCTTGCTTATTACTGCATTACTTTAAGTTAAATTAGATAAAGATAGTTGATATCTTCACAGAACTAATATGTTTTCTGTGGATGCAGATCTGTGTACAAGATAAGTCTGTGTACAGGACAACTTATACTATTTTTACTCTAATCTTTTATGAGATATCATTGCTAGCTTAAATGTTATATTGCAGGGCAATAGTATTCAAATCTGCAGGAAAGTTTTGTTACCATAAAAACTTGGGAGATTATTGGATAAATTCTCTTTAGATATTTTGAAATCGACAAAACATTTTCATTAGTCTAGTCTGAAGACTTGCAGACTCTACTGGCAAAGTCTGAAGATCCAAGTCTGATGATATCAAGACTCAAGTTTTAAAGTCTACTCTCATGGACAGTTTCCAGACCATCAAGTTATAAACTTCTATTCTGATTCTATCTAATATGGTTTTGGCTCCAATGGCTAAGGAATATCTTTCGACTGGATTCAGCACTACAAGATCTTATATTTGTATCCGAATAAATATAGATTCTCTAAGATTCGCAACTTATATTTGGAAAGTTCTACTTATGGAAACCAAGATCCTGATTGTATGGGCGAGTAGGATTGATGGGCTATCTACACTTACCTTAAAGAGCTCGAGATCTCTCTCAATTGATTATGTCCAACGGGTTGATTGGAAAAACTTCTTTGGAAGGTGCCAACGGTAATGAAGGCATGGAGAAGTATATAAGAGAGACTCTCAAGTTGTTGAAGGGTGCCATATAGAAAAATTCCAAAGTCTGAATCTCCTTATTATTTTGTGATCTTATTTTTCGAGCAATACTTGTAATCAAAAGAGAGACCAAAGTGTGGTGAGACCTTGAGGAAGTGTAGTAGAGTTTCTACACTGTGGATTCAAGGGCGTGAGATTGTAAACACTCTTTTTGATTCTTAGTGAAATCCAACCAAAAGGGCTATCCGTGCGGGAGAGTGGACGTAGGCTTGGTCTAAGCCGAATCACTATAAATCTGGAGTCTTGATTCTCTATCTCTAATCATTTTATCTTTCATTACTTTCATTTGCAACGATTGTTGTTTTTAATTCATTAATCTCTCATTCGGATTAAAATTTATAAAATCGCTTTAGTCATCTATTCACCCCCCTCTAGGTGCTAATACTAGTTCTAACAGGAGGGAGGGAGGGAAGCCATCCTCTGGCAAGTACCTCAACTTGGGGCAATATCCAATCAATAATCCTTGGAGAGAGGAGAGATGGTTGCGGAGACCGCTCGATAGTCTTTCTACGTTTCTCAACTCACCTATCCAAAGACCGGTTAGAGAGGAAGGAAAGAGACTCCAGGCATCCTCATCCTCCGAAGGAAACCACTCCTTCTCTCCCTCCCCTCCCATGTCAAACTCAACGGTCAGCTTCTTGAGAGATGTGAGCAGGTGTAAGCCCCACTCTCTCATTGGCTGCTTTAGATCCACGAGTCCCCAAATTCTAAGGACTCGCAATTTGGGAGGCAGACCTCCATTTGGGAAGCATTTGATATTTTCGCAATCCCTAATTTCTAGATTTTGGAGGGATGTAAGATGATGCCACTGGTTTGGTAGGGACTTTATCTTCGGACATAGCCTAAGTGTAAGACCCTGCAGGGTGATGGGAAGGAGCGAGAAGTCCTCTATCTCCAATACTGGACAATGCCATATATTCAATTTAGTAAGGTTGTTACAATTGACAATGTTACAGTTAGCAATAGACTTTATCTTAGAACAATTAATAAGATCAAGACGCAAGAGGGTGATGGGAAGGGGAGGGAAGTCCTCTTTCTCCAATGCTGGACAATTCCAAATAGACAATTGAGTGAGATTGGAGAGCATGTGAAGGCATTGTGGTAAGCTTCCCATATTATGACAATCATCAATTTTCATTGTTTCAAGCGATTCTACGGCAATCCCTTCCAATGATTCCACTCCCTTGCACTTGAATATATCAAGTGCCTTCAGAGGAGCAAGTCTACCCTTGGCAAATGAAAAGGATATTGAAGAATCATAGTGATGTATCTTAAGAGATTCAAGTTGAGAAATCGAATTAATGCTGCTGGGGTCACCTTGAGGAATGTTTAGAGACATGATTTTTGGACAATTCTCAATCAACAAATGTCTAAGTGCATGCATCTTGCTTGGAAGCTTTTCTAAACTTGTGCAATCCACAAATTCCATCCTTTCAAGATTACAAGGTAGCTCTATCTCTCCTTCTCCTGCCACAAAAGATGTGAATCGAGCACAACTTTTAATGGTTAATTCCTAGAGGCAAGTGAGATTTCGCGTTTCATTTCCATCTTACCACAAGCATGTTAGCTTGTCACACAATCCTATATGAAGCTTCCTTAGCTTGCCCAAGCAACTCATAAATTGATGATCAAAGGAAACAAGCTCTATGAGTTTGTTAATTTTGAGAACTGTTAAAGATGTTAGTGTTAGGACTAGAATTAGCACCTAGAGGGGGGTGAATAGGTGTTTGAAGCGATTTTAACAATTCAAATCGAATGAGATATAAATAATTTAAAATCAACGATTGCAGCAAATGAAAACAGTTAATAATAAAAGGATTAGGGATTGAGAATCAAGACTCCAGATTTATAGTGGTTCGGCTTAGATCAAGCCTACGTCCACTCTCCCGCACGGATAGCCCTTCTGGCTGGATTTCACTAAGAATCAATAAGAGTGATTACAGTCTCACGCTCTTGAGTCCATAGTGTAGATTACTCTACTACACTTCCTCAAGGTCTACAATATGATCTCTCTTTTGATTACATGTAACGCTCAAAGAATGATATCGCAAAGTAGTAAAGGAGATTTCAGACTTTGGAATTCTTCTATCCACACCCTTCAACAACTAGAGCATCTCTTTTATATACTTCTTCATGCCTTCAATACCGTTGGCACCTTCCAAAGAAGTTCTTCCAATCAACCCGTTGGACAGAATCAATTAGAGAGATCTCGAGCTCTTTAAGGTAAGTGTTGATAGCCCATCAATCCTGCTCGCCCATACAATCAGGATCTCGGTTTCCATAAGTAGATCTTTCCAAATATAAGTTGCGAAGTCGTCAAGGAATCTAAATATATTCCATATAAAACTAAGATCGTTTAGTGTTGAATCCAGTAGAAAGATATCCACTTGTCGTTAGAATAAAGATCATATAAGATCAGAATAAACGTCGTCCTGGAAACTGTCCATGTGAGTAGACTTTGAAATATAAGTCTTGAGTCTTGCTAGCTTCAGACTTTAATCTTCAGACTTTGATCTTCAGACTTTGACAAAAGAGTCTGTAAGTCTTCAGACTAGACTGATAAAACTGTTTTGTCAACTTAAAAATACTTTAAGAGATTTCATCCAACAGTTAGCTTGAACAAGCTCTTTAAGATCTCCTTACTACAATCCTTAAGGTATAACTCATCAAGAGATGGAAGACATGACTCACTGGTTGAGTTATTGAATTGTTGGCATGAATGAATTTCAAGCTTTATAACACGATCAAGTTGACAAGGCAATGTCTCGACTAACGAAGGACAGCTCCGGACAACAAGATGCTCAAGACAGGAGAATGGGACTTCTTCTTTTGGCCCCCCTGCATAAGGAGACCAATCCTTCCACGCCAACATCTCTTTGAATTGCAAAGTAATTAAGGACGAAAAAAGCCTATCACCTCCATAATAAAAATTAGAGCCTATTATTCTTACTGCATTTAGACCTTTAAGAGATAATTCTCTCAATGAAGGTAGTTGTCCAAGTGAAGGCAACGATGTGACATAAGGACAGTGCCGCAAACACAAAGACACTATCCGAGAATATGATGAACCATCTAACCATGATGGGAATTTGGCACCGCCATAATTCAAAATAGTGATATTTTCAATATCAATATGAGGTCGCAAAGACTCAAGCACCCCTGATTCGCGCTTATCATTTCGAAGAATTCCAAAATCTTCATCCCAATGCAAGAATAATTTTCTTAGGTCTTGCTTTCCTAACAAATTAGCATCAATAGCATCTCTAACATCTTCCACCTTTTGTAATTTTGATATGAATAATTCTCCTTGAAGATGCGACAAGTTCTTTAACTCCTTTAACTGTAGGCCCTTCTCTGTTCCTACCACAAACTTGGATAAGATAGTGAGATTCTTCAAATTACTGATACCCAATGGCATCTCTTTTAGACTTTCTGTATCTCTAATATCAAGAAATTGTAAGCTGACTAACTTTGTGATACCGTGAGGCAACTTTGAAAGCCAATGACAACCTCTTAAGATCAAAGCTTGTAATTTGCACAAGTCACCAATTGACTCAGGTAACCTTTTGATGTCAGTGTACGAGAAATTGAAATATCGAAGATGTTTTAATTCACCAACACAATTTGGTACCTCTACAATGCTACAATGACATAATGAAAACACCCTCAAATACTTCAAGTTTGTTAGCAAGTCATGCAACACCTTGTTGGAAATAGAGAATTTATTTGGGCCTCGACTAGATCCAACACACACTAGAATTAAACTTCTTAAGACCTTCAATCCATGATATGCTCTTAAGCATTTTGATGTAACAAACCATGATGAGACGAATGATGCATAACGAGCTCTCCCAAGAGATGCATCATCTTCATTAACTACCACCTGAGACTCCCCAAAGCTAAAGCATATTGCACCCTCAATTGACTTTGCTAGATCATTCAAAAGATCATGCATTGAAAACTTAGATGTGTCAACACTTGATTGTTGAAGAAATGATCTAGATACTAACTCATTGAAGTAACTCTGTCCTAATTTCAACTTATTTTTCTTTTTCTTTTGGCCATCTAAAAATCCCTCTGCTATCCATAGGAGTATGAGCTCATCTCTCTCAATTTCATAATCCTTAGGAAATATTGCACAATAAGAAAAACATCTCTTCAAATAGGAAGGAAGATGGACATAGCTTAATGTCAAAATAGGGAGAACCTCATCATTCTCTACCATTGCAAGATCCCTTATTATGTTGTTTAAGGTATCTTCCCATTCATCGGGATTCGTTATACTACAGAGGGCACCACCCAACATCTTCGCTGCCAAAGGTAAACCTTTACATCTTTTAGCTATTTTCTTGCATATTTTTTCAAATTTCGGGTGGATCTCAAAGTTTATTTCTCCAAGAGTGTGAAAGGCTAATAAGTTTGTGCAATTTTCAAGGGACAATCCCTTCAAACAATACGGCAACGTTTTTGTTATGGAAGCAACAACACGGTTGCGAGTTGTGATAATGATCTTGCTTCCCCTAGCCCCCGTTTCAAATGGCTTCAAGATGGCAGTCCACCTTTCGTACTTGTCATTCCAGATATCATCTAAAACCACAAGAAACTTCTTCCCAGATAGACTGTCCCTCAACTTAACTTGAAGCCCGTTAAGATCTTTGTCCTGCCATGACAACCCGGTGATCGAGTGGAAAATATTCTTGGTTATGTTGAAAACATCAAAAACATCTGAAACACAAACCCATGCTTTCCTATCGAAACATCTATTCACTCGGGCATCATTATACAGCCGCTGAGCCAAGGCCGTCTTTCCAATACCGCCCATCCCAACTATGGGGATTATTCTCAGCATGGCATCAGAATTTTGCACATCATTTATCAATAGTTCAAGTATCTGTGCTTCTTCCTCCTCCCTGCCAAAAAACTGTGACTCGGGTAGAGAAGTGGTTGGATCCCTTTTACTGGTAAATTTGGATATGTCCGTAACATTCTCTCTCAAGCTTAGATTAGCCTTTCCGGTGACAATTGTTACCAACCTACCATTGATCTCTTGTATCTTGGTTTTAGACACGAGCGAGTGTGGTTGGCCAAAGAAAAGGGACTTCCATTTTTGCAGACTTCTACTTGTGCTAGATTCTACCTGTAACTCAATCTGAGCAGCTTCTATTGCAAACTCATCGAGCAAGTCTTCCATGTCATAGGCCAAGTCCTTAACCCTGTCCAGCCATAGCTTCACTTGATGGTTACCACCAAGTTGCTTGTTCTCTGCATCAGCCAACACTGCATTGATTGTTACCAGCATATCCTTCCACTCCTCAAGCAAGACGGTGTTGATTCCATGTCGTTGTGCACAACTTAATGTGGACGAAGTCAACTTGTCGAATAGGACCTGAAAGAACGAAGCCAAAAAGGAACCCAAAACGATCTCTCCAATGGCCATAGGTGAATTACTTACTGTAAAGAACAATAAAGGTGTTATGGTGAAACAAAGTGAAAATGAGCTAATGGAGAGAAAAAACTATGAAGTCTAGGAAGACCAAGACAATGACCTAGGAAAAATATTTTTAAAAAAAGACCCAGACTTTCAAGGGATGCACATCAAAGGTTAGACAAATAAAAATAAAATAAAATACTATTTGTCCACAAGTGCTTGTTACGTCAATTGCTCTCCTTATTCTTCATATCAAGACTTTTTTTACTGCCGGACTTGTACTTTTGGCCATCCAAAACAGAGTCTTAATATGACCAACTTAGAGTGTTTGCATATTTTCATTATAAGTGTTATCCCTCACGAGTGTTTTGTTGGCTTTTTTAGCATTTGTATATTCTTAGTAACCTTATGATTTCAATGTCTTTGTTTGCTTTATTGGTGAATGTGAGATTGATGAATTCTTTTACATGGCAATTACTATGCTAAACATTCACATCAAGATGGGCGACAATGATTTGTTGAAGGGTACTAAGGTAGTGGTCGATAATCGAGAATCGCCTTGATAGGAACATGGTTATCAAGTTCATTAATGTAATGGGTATAGTGTGACATCTAGAAGATTACATATTGTTTATACTGGACTCATTTACCATTTCCAGAGTGAGAGAAAGCAACTTGCTTGATGGATTAGTCGGTGTGCTTATCCCTTCTTTCTTGTTTAGCGATGAATGAAGTTGACCAAATTAATAGGATTGGCAAATAAACATATTTGTGCAACTTAGTAAAATAAATGCTTTTGAAACATAACATATTGAGGATTCACCCAATAATTGCATCTTATTTTCTGTTATGCATATACATGTCATCAAAGACAATTAACTTTGTCTGTGCATAAAGAAGAATGGAAACACGTGGTTTGGGCTTAATAAGAAAAAGGGTCAAGCACACCGACTAATTCATTAAGCAACTTGCTTTATTTTACTATGCAAATAGTGAACAAGTCACAAATCACCAAATGACAATGTATAATCTACTAAAAATTATACTTTATTCATCACACCAATGAACAGGAAAATCGAGTTCAAACGACCATGATTCTCTTTCTAGGCGATTCCCCATCATCGGTTACTAACTCATCACCTTTCAGCAGATATTTTCGCCCATCTTGCTGCAACTTTTTCTTTCACAAGTGGTTGTTCTGTAATATTTAAAGATTATCCCCCCCACATTTATAGTTTCCACGATCATATACGCATTCTTGTAAATAAATCATAAACTCGAGAAGACCAGAACTTCAGTGGGTATCATGAACTTTTTTGTCGTGAAAGTGAAGCAAAATTGGTAAAGAGCTGATTGGAAAGAAAACTTAATAAAATCCAGAAAGACCAAGACTTACGGAGATGCAAATTGGATTTATCGCTTCACTTTTCAAATCTCTCCTCTTCCGTTCCCATGCGAATGTCTCTTTTACATTACTAGTAGACTTTCCACGCATTACGTGGGTGCCGATTTTTTCTTTTTTTGTGTGATTGACAATTGGCACTGATTATTGTTTCTCTTGCTCAAATTAACAAAACTATAATTTTAGTCCATCTTTTGTCATTTTTAATCACATTGTGATTAGTCATTCATTAATCTCTATTGTACTTGTCTATTGGAATTGTGTCTAGATTTCCATTCATCTTTTCAGAATATAAGTTTAATAAATGGAAAAAGAGCAAAAGGAAAAACTAAATACGAAAAACAGCAAAAAACTGATAAAGAAAAAAAATGCAGGGATGGGGCGATAATACTCTTCGTGACTCGCGGGGAGTTCCACTTCACATTTTTGTTTCGTTTTTTTTTTTAAAATGAAGATGCAATCTAAATTTATTAATAAGCAAGATATGATTTTCCTAGATTTCCCAAATTATAGCATGTGATTTATGAAAGGAAACGTGCAAAAAGAGAATTAATAATAATGCACTCCAAAAAGCCTAGATGTGCATGATAATGCTTGTCCATGAAAATTCTAAGTTTTCTAATATAATTGTCTTGATACGGATATAATGAATTCTATCCTAATATGTAATGAAAAATCATAAAATAGAGGTCCAAATTTTGGCTTAAACAATTATGCGTGCAGATGTATCACCTCATTAAAACAACTAAGCCTCATTAAGATCAAACAAATCACCATGAATTATGCAGTCAAGCTGCAACTTTAACCTGGCCAGCAAGTATATGACATCAACTTTCCCCAATTTTGTTATTAAACTTACTGCATCAGTTCAAGGGAAAAAGAGAGCAAGTAGATAGATGTCTTTTACCTATTCCAAGAAGACTTCCCGGAGCTGACCAGGCGAACGGGATAAGATCTACAACAGCAATCCAGCAAGCACGAGCGCTAGGTTTGGCTGTTCACTGTGTACGCGTGCGTATTCAGCTACGGCAATGCGCGGTCGCTGCTTGCAACGACGAACGATGGTATTGATTGAGCGACGACTAGAGATGGTGGTGATTAGCGACAATATATATGCATGCAAGAAATGAATTGAATGAGAGTGAAGTCTGTGGGATATGATAATGCTTGTCCTTGAAAATTGTAATTTTTTCGAATATAATTATCCTGACACAAATATGATGATATTCCATCCTAATATGTAATGAAAAATCCTAAGTCTGTCCAAATCAGCAAATATGAACAAACTTAAAAATGTCCGGTCGCGGCTGGTCGCCGGACGCCGCCGTGGCCGGTCGGGCCAAAGAAGAAGAAGATGAATAGGAAAAAAATAAAAGAAAAAAGAAAAGAAAAGAAATTAAAAACTCAATTTAAAAAAAAAAGCATAAAAATAAAATGAAAATGTATTAATAAAAAAAAGTAAGAGGGAAGAAGTCATGGAAAACGATTTCCACTTTTCAAAAGTGGAAAACGTTTTCCTCACTTTAAAGGTTGTTTTTTCCAATGATGGAAAACATTTTCCTTGACTAGTTCATTTTTCGTGAAACGAACACCGGAAAATCCGGAAAACATTTTCCCGGAAGTCATTTTCCGCGAAACGAACGGACCCTAAGAACGAAAATATTGTTGCTGCTGCCACCTCTTCTTTTGCTTCAAATATATAGAAAGATTTCAGAAATGACTGGTGGCTGCTCTCGTGTAATGAAGGCCTACCGGATACTTTAGCAGTGAGGTTCTGGATGAATCAGTTTGAGGGAAAAAGAGATTTACCTATTCCGAGTAGACTTTCTGGAGCTGACCGGTGAACAAGATTAGATCAACAACAGCAATCCAGCAAGGACGAGCGCCAGGTTTGGACGAGCAGGAAGAGAGAACTGCTGAGCAGGGGGGACGAGCGCTAGGTTCGACAATTCACGGTGTATGAGTGTGAACTCTGCTACGGCAATATCGACGGAGCTACGACTAGGACAGGTTTGTTGGGGACTGGGCAGATCAAAAGAGGGTCGTGTTGACGTCAAGAAGAAAAATCAAAGTTGGCCTCCAAATCTTAGTAAACTTGCCCACTAAAGAAGGAAAAGAAACTAGCCGTGAATCTTAAGTTGAGGTTCCAATCCGTCACTTCCAGAAAACAAGTTGACAAGTCGACTTGACGTTTCCTTCTAGTAGAGAACATGTTCCATGCATGCTTGTTTGATCGAGATTGACTCTAAAGTGTAATATACTCATCGAATGAATCTAAAGAAATCAAATCACGAAATCAATATAATGAAAACAGAATGACACATCTAAATGATACTAAAGGACGAGTAAAAATAAAGTGTGGAAAGTAAATCCGAAACGAGACGAGCAAAGTATACATTGCTTTATTATTAAGTTTCGGGACATCAACTAGTGAGCTAATTTTCAAAATCAAGTCAAAGTCTAATTTTGGCAAAGGAGAATTGCCTACGGTTTTAATAACAATATTATAGACGAGAACGTAAACGAACTAAAGTAATACTAACGTAAAAGCAAGGAAGATTTTTTCATCATCATCATCATCGTCATTGGGTAGAAGTTTTAGGTATCGACAAGTTTTAACAATTAAATGATTATTTCTAAGCTATTTATACTTATTTTGGTAACCCCAGATTTCTTAACTTGTATTTCATCCGCCAATTATTAAAGGCTGAAATGAAAATGTTCACCATTTTTCATTCGAAAAAGAAGAGCATTTAAGACTCGTATGGTGTTACTGATTGATATCATAAAATTAGTCCATAGTATTTCAAATACTTTTATTAATTATGTTTTAGATATTGTAGGTTCTAAGAATTAACAAAAGTCAGAGAATCTAAATATTCACGAGCGGAACATGTAATGTGTGTGGACATGAAATGACTCGAGGGGTTTAACCAACTAGAGAGAGAGATCGAGCACCATCGTATTACGTCAAGTTGGAGTCTAGCATGTATTGCATGATCTTGCTTTCTTAAATCCGTTTTTCTTTTTTTTTTAGCGTGGAGAATAAGCCAATTGGTATGGAATATTTTCTAGACAATGGATCTGGATTGTCTATAATTTTAGAATTTTGAGGATGATTCAACCTACTTATTATGAGTGAGCTCACAAATTAATATTATGCCTTTCCTCTAATATCACTTGAAGCAAATTAGTATCATGCGTTGGTGTATATACTAATTATAATAATTCCAGAAAATTCACAATCATACCATCAAGGGCCCATACACAAACTATTTGAAATTTGATGAACTTAGACCGTATGATAAATTTGAAGCTGGACATCTATTGTCGCGAGAATTTTGTAGCTAGCCATCTCGTGCCAACATATGTCTCCTCGGCAGCTCCTCGTGCATCATGGGGCCAAAATCGCATCAAAGGATTGCCACTTTGTCAAAGTTATTGAAACTTGAATTATTGAGGATATAACCAACAATGGCATCTTATTGTATGTTATGCATCCACAAGTCATCAAAGACAGTTAGGTTTGTCTGTTTGGTAAGGAAAACAAAATCACATGCTTTGGGTCAAAAGAAATGGTCCCCTGTTTTAAACAACATCCAAAAGTCTTAATTTGAAGAAAAAGGAGAACATTTTATTTATCTAACTCAAGGACACAATGTGCATCAAAACATGGTCTCTTTGGTCTAAACTCAAATTGCTTGGCGTGATAGTATACTCATAAAATACTTTTCATCAAGAAGACCAAAACTTTACTGGGAGGATGCAAATTGTCTTTGTTCTTCCATCCCTATATGAATGTGTCTTTTTCCATTACTAGTAGAATTTCCATGTCTGGCTTAAAATTAACAATTCTAGAAATCAATATAGAAAGGAAGCCAGGAAGGAACCTTGAAAGATCTCTCCAATGGTCATGGGACAATCAGTCACTGAAGAGAAAAACAAGGGTTGTGGTGAAGCTAAGTGATAATGCGGTAATGGATAGAGAAAACTATAAAGTTCAGGAAGACAGACTTTCACCTACCAAAAAGATTGAACAAAGACCAAGATTTTTATGCACATCATAGGTTAGAGAAATCAATATAAAATACTTTTTGTCCACAGGTGCTTGTTTCACATTATCTAAGAATATTCCCAGAGACTTTACTAAATATCATGTACTTTTTTGTCCGGAAAGTGAAGCAAAAGTAGATAATTTCCACCCATTACATATATACAAAGTGAAGCACTTTAAGAAAAGTGAAAGTAAATAAAAAAAACATTTAATCAATTCAGATAGACCAAGACTTTGCAAAAAAAGTGATGATTGGAGAGAAACTTCAATCATTTCCATGAAGACCAACACCTTCCGAAAAAAAGTGATGATGAGAGAAAAACTTGAATCATTGCCAGGAAGACCAAGACTTTGTAGGACACGAATTGGCTCTGTTCCTCCAGTTTTCACATTTCTCATTCATCTCTACGTGAATGTCTCTTTTTTCGTTACAAGTGAAATTTTCACATGTTACATGTAAAATTAACAATTCTATAATTTCGGTTAACTATTATCATGATTAATCATATTGGGTTTTTCATTCATTAATCTCTATTATACTTGTGTATTAGAATTATCTCTAGGTTTTCATTCATGTTTACGAGTTTAAGATTGATAGAAGAAACAAGGGAAGAAGAAAAGCGAGCAAGAAAAAAAACAGCAAAAAGCTGAAAAGGAAACAAAAAAATCAGGAAGAGGGCGGCATGGAGAGAGCCACCCATCCAACGGCCGTCGGCATGCCGCTGTAGTCAGCACCTCGTAGGATGACTCATTCCAACCCTATCGCCACTTTCGCAGTTGGCACAACTTTTTGGACTAACCATCACAACCAGTTATCCTAAATTACCTATGACTAAACTAACATACTCTATAGATATGTTCACAATGAAAATAATGAATTCTAGGATTTACAATTTCTCATGTGCACCGTGAAAAGTTCGGTTCAACATGGAGTCACATCATTCAATAGTGGATGTGAGCTAGGCTTACATGCTTCAGGTTCATTCAAAAAATTTCTGCCATCCTGTGTCTAAGACTTTGGCAAGAGTTGCTATTATAACGGAAGAGTCTTTCTTTACAAAAATAAAAATAAAAATAAAAAGGACTTAGGCTCAAGAGACCCAATTCAAATTTATTACGCCCATGAAGCTCCATCTTGGAATCCCAACAGACTAACTTCCTTCAGCTTAGTTATAATCGTTGTAGTTGGCTTATCAGAGAAAAGAGGGATAGTTAAGAGGGAGAAAGAAGAATCAAGAAAGCTGGAAAAGGGAAGTGAACCGTGCGCTAGAGAGAGAAAGGGCTCGGTTCGAGTTCGCTGGGGACATCTTAACACGTTGGATATGTCGTACAAGAAGTGCTTGATAAGAATTCAAAGACTAAATTTTTCTAGATTAAGCTGTAATTTCAATTTTTTTTTTCCCGGCACCATCCACATCAAAAAGCTCTCTCTCCCCTGAAAATCGTGGAAATGCAAACTTGTAGGATTCAAAAAATGAACAAACAAGACGAATTGGGATACTTCACTTTCCTACTCTCAGAAATTAGTGTCACTTTCTTTTGATGATTTTTTTTTTCGCTTAACATATCTTATGATTAAATGACGAACGATAGCCGATTCAACTCTAAGTACATCCAGTATATCAGGAGACATCCTCTCTTCATCCTTTTTTGCTTTATCTCTGTAGCTAAGCCTCAATTTCTGTTTTGTTAGGTAGCTCGACCCCGGTGAACAACTCTTTTCTGATGACAAGAACTAAAGTATGATTAAACTCATCTGATTCTACGAGAACTGAAGTATCTTCTCATAAATCCCAGAAATCCCCATGGAAAGGCGCCACCTTGCCTTGAGGAACAACCGGAGCTCATCCATGCTTATAGATATTAGATATTCATCGTGACTAACCTACAAATCAAGGTGAAAAGAGGACTATTAGCTGTGAAGACGATCCATCGTTGGTCAAATGGAAGTATTTTGGCAAGAAAATCAATCTCACCATCAGAATTCTTCCTTGGAACAAGACCAAACCTTGAATGAGCACCTTAACCACATCCAAACCCTTCATTTGGGGATAGCAAAAAACGCAGAGTCATACTCTATCTATCCTTAGGCAAGAAACTAACAATTTACAAAGATAACACTTTAGTAGGTCATCATAGCAGAACTTAAAGGCCACATTTATAAACAAAGAAAAGTCCACATTAATTATGTGCAAAGCCCAATACTGGCTACAGGCACAGATATTTGAACTACTCGATATTATAGACTACTGTAATACAAAAATACTGATCAGGCTTAGCATAAATGTCTTATTCCCAATATCTTGCCAGTTGGAACAATTAGATTGGTTTATGTTCCACTATAAGCTTAGATGTAAGATGGCAGAGGCTCTTTGTAGCCATGTTTCACTGATTAGTTCTACTGTATATTCAATGTAAAGACCAGACTCTGATAAGTTCAATTGGTGCAAGAACAACAACAAGCATAACTGAAAAAGAAATCAAAGTCATAAAATGCAGAAAAATGACTAAAACTTACTAAATGATTGGATGGCTGGTCAAGCATAACTACGTGAAGTTTCTTGAAATTATCTTGGCAAATGCAACTCTACTTTTCTGACCGCCTATTTATATGGTCAAAGCACCATGTCATATGTGTAATAACATCCAAAAAGCCTCGAGAAAAGTACACAGTGAACCACAATTCATATTACAAATTAACTAACCTCCAATAGAGCTTCACAATGTCATATGAAATTGCTTCAACAAAAAATTTACATATGCAACAGTAGCAGAGAGAGAGGAGATGTACCAGACAAGATACACATTAGTCGAAGCACAAGATTTCCAGTTACACCAAAGGAACCCAAGTGAGCTTAAAGCTTTTGCTTAGAAACTCCCTTGAGGAAGAATGCCACATAAGAAGGTATTTTCAAATAAAATGATATAATGTATGATGAAATCATATTTCGTGGTGGAGTAAAACACAAAAGCAAACCCAGAGGTCACCGTTGACAATGCAAAAACAGAGGCAAGCGGCATATCATTACAATCTCAACTGACAAGCATAAGTATATTGGCTAAAAATTTCCAACAAGTTGCAAGCAATAGTTCCTAAACCCCCAGAGATCAAGACCCAAATGGAAGGTGGTTTATGGAATATCAATGCTGTCATGAATTGGAGTTGTATTGAAAGCTTGGAGCCATAAGCTGCCCTAGACTTTTATCCCAGATTGACTACTTAATACTGCTAAGGATCATCACCAGCAAAAAGAAGGTTTGACTCTTAACCATAAAAAAGAACTGCATCCTCCTTTCTTTTCAATCATGTCACACTTTCCACATAACCAATCATGTTTAAGATATTGAAAAGATTACTCTTATATACATCATATTTATTAGAAGAAAAATTATAACATACCAGTGCACCAAATAAAATCAGTAGCTTCTTTTCTTCTTCTTTTTTTATTGCAAAAAATGACACATAACATTGACAGCATTAGTCCTACCTCAAAAAGTGTTTGCAAGTGGTCCTTCAAATAAATTTTGCCAATACAGATTATAATGATGAATGAGTTGGGGCACAAGAAAAAGATTGTTGTGATGAGAATATACAACAAACGCCATAAATGCAGATGACAATGATTGCGGAATGATATGATTCATCAGGATTCTAATGCAAAGCATAGTGCATTTGCATTCCCAATTTGTTTGGGCATCAAGCAGAGTTCAAGATATGATATGTCGTCCTACAGTTTATTGTCCAATGAAACAGAGCCAATCCAACCCAATGAGAACACCCACTCAAATGTCAGTCTCACCTTCAGTGGCTAGTTTTTGGAAATTCATTGCAAACATTTCCATTGGAAAAATATCAATTTGTATTACACATCGAATTGAGGAAGCAGAATTGAAATCAAAACCAAAAACTTACCTGAACCCTAGAAAACTAACCATACATGGATTCACTGGATTCAAATGTCATCAATGAGGATGCTCGGGATCTCTTGGATGAGGGGCCAATAGTCGCCAGTGAGTTTGAAGCATCGATCTTTCAAAATCTCACACCCATCTATGCGCAATTCTCAGCGGGAGGGAGGGAGGGAGGGAGCCCATCCTCTGGCAAGTACCTCAACTTTGGGCAATCGTAAAGGTGTAAAAATGTGAGAGAGGAAAGATAGTTGCAAAGAAAGCTTGAGAGTCTTCCCATGTTCCTCATTTTAAATATACAAAGACAGGTTAGAGAGGAAGGAAAGAGAAGACTCCATGCATCCTCATCCTCCGAAGGAAACCATACCTTCTCTCCTTCCCCTCCCATGCTCAAGTCAATTAACAGAAACTTGAGGGATGTGAGCATGGGTAAGCCCCATTCTCTCAATATCTGCTTCAGATTCTCACACACTAAAACTGTAAGGTCCAGCAAATTGAGGCAAACCTCCTTTGGGGAAGCATTTGATATTTTGGCAATACATAATATATAGCATATGAAGGGATGTAAGATGATGCCACTAATTTGGTAGAGACTTTATCTTCGGACAGTTATAGAGAAAGAAATATGACAGGGTGATGGGAAAGGAAGGGAAGTACTCTATCTCCAATGCCAGACAGTTACTTATTTTCAAAAGAGTGAAATGGGAGAGCGTGTGAAGACACTGTGGTAGGCATCCCAAATTCGGACAGCTGTCAATAGTCATAGAATTCAACAATTCTACAGCGATCTCTTCTAGCGACTTCACTCCCTGGCAATGCCCAATAATAAGTATCTTGAGAGCAGCAAGTTGAGGCATCGGGTTATTGCTAGTGGGGTCATTTGGAGTAATGGTGTCGCGACCCAATTTTTTCGGGTTCACCGCCTAAAACTAGGTTAATGGACTGCTAAGTTTTTTTTAAACTTAGCTCGGGCTCTCCCAAGCCCATACCAAATCGCAACTTGAGTCTAAACTTTTTAAACATGCAAAATACTATCTAGGAGTCGCCACTAATCTGTTTTTGGTAGGTCGATTAGACACCTAAGCAAAATAATGAGAGAATTATTTTACTCCTACGAACCAGAGACTAAGGGTACGGGGACTTGGTTACACTAGACTATCCTAGTGCCCTTTCGGTACCATTTCTTTTTAATTTTCAAAAATGTTTTGCAGGCAGCTTGATTTGATTTTAATTCATTTTCCTAACGTGTGAGGCGATCATGCGAGTGCACAAACCACCAATTTAACACCCGAGAAAGCGAATAAAATAATGCAGGACTTACCTCAAAGCAACGAAAGCAACTGCGATGTTAGGTCATAATTCACATCAATAATCCTAGATATGATTTCTAATTAATAAGCAATCACTCAATTTTTTTGTTTTCACTTTATTTAATGAAAGTCGTGCAATGCATGCTACTAATTTAACATGAAATGATATGACGTGGCAATATGACCTAAACTATATAACATGAATAAGCATGCAATCCATCTTAAAGCATGAAATGAATTTATTCTAATTTTTTGTATTTTCCATGAAATTCGAAATTAAAGAAATGCAACAATTAAATATGCAATTTAATCAAATGACCTAGTTCTAATGACGAGCAATGAACTTAGCAACAATCACTAGATGACGAAAATTTCATCAACCTAATTCTACATGTCTAATTTACTAAACGTATATGCTCATGCAGAATTTTGATTTTTTTAAAATAATTAATTATTAAATAAATATTAAATCTAAACTATCAACAAAATAAAGCAAGAAAGGATTAAAATAATCGAAAAAATAACCTATTGTCTCACAGGTCAAATTAACGGTTATTCTAACCCTAATTATCACAACAAGGAGATCAAAACAATTACAAATCTTATCCGAAGTCTTACGGACCAAATTAGATAATTATTGTGATTTAACAATTAAAATTTCACCAAAAAGCCCAAAAATTAATATAATAAAAAAATGATCCGATGTCTCTCGGATCAAATTAATAATTACATTAATTTCGGACAAAATCCCTACGGATAATGCATACAAAATGCACAAATATTAACATTGACAAACCATATTCTAACTTAAACAATAATAACAAAATTTAAAAACACAATAATATAACATAAAATAAGCAAAAGAAAGAAATAAAAATAAAACTAAAGGAGGAGAATTGCAGCAGCGTTGGTGGGCATATGGCTAGTTCTTGATTTGATCATTTGTTAGTCTCCTCCGAGAACTTTTTGAGTGGACGCCCCCTTCTCTTGCCGTCTCTCTCTTGTCAATTATGGTGAAATATGGAATTGTGTGGCCTTTTGTTCGGCATCAAATTGCCTGTCACCACAACATCAGAACAAAACAAAGTAAATTAGGTGAAAATATGGGGTGAATAACTTTAATAGGGAGAGAAACAACCTGATTTTATCACAGTGAAATAATTGGATGGCAATCAGCGCTTAGGTACGTTGGCCACTTCGATGTCTCGCTGCTGGAATTATCGTCGGAGATGTAGGAGTTTAATCTAGGCAAGAAAAAATAAAATAACCATAGTGCGAATAGCAAATTGGAATTGCACACAATCAAACTTAAAAAAAAAAAAAAGAAGCTCGACTTAGCTTTATGCTTGTCGTCAATATCCATGAAGCATGATGAACATGGGGCATCGTCAAGAAGATTACACCATCGCCCGAGATCCCTGAGGGTGTGTGCCTCTCCCCTAAAGAAAATTGAACTCAAAAAAAACCAAGGAGAAAACCTTCCTCACTTTTGCTCTGAATTTTTTTGAAAACCGCCCTCCTCCCTTTCTCACGAACCGTTGCCTTTTTATAGTGAAAACCTCTATTGTCTTTTAGAAAGTTATGCTTCCTTGATTGTTGGAATTACAGAATTTCAGCCCCGATTTGCCATCGCAAATTAACATTTCGGTTTTTCACTCATGTTACCAAAAACCCATCCAAGTTCGTTTTGATTTTTGCAAGCAGTTCACCTTATGAATATAATCTTTTGATACTTTCCCTTTGATTTATCAATCTGGCCATTATCCTCACCAATTTTGGGTTTGGTTTCCATTTTGACTTTTATTCTCTTGATTTCTTGAAGATCTAATTGAAGCAAGAATAATTAGTCAGAATTCCCACCTTCCATTCATAACCAAATCATATTGATCTTCCCCTTATTTTCCTTTTGTTCAAAATGCAATTTTATTTTTCCAAAATTAGGTGTCAACAGCTGCCCCTCTTTGAAGGGAAGCTCATAGAGGTTTCCTTCAAAGATATATGACACCTAAATTTAAACCATGCAAAATGAAATATGAAATGCATACACAAATGTTAATGACTTGAATTTTTTTTTTTTTAAGAATAAAGGATGCAATGTAAATGCAATGATCTGGTCAGGAACATAGATCTCCATGTGCCTATGACCAATGAAATGCAAATGTAAAGAAGAGCACGTACATGTCATACATGTTTTGAGGATTTAGTTGTGAAATGATTCCGCTGAGACCTGTCAATCATCTGGAACTCCCTTCAGATAATTGAAAGGCTCAAAGTTTTTAGGGATCTGGAATTCTCATCAGATTCTAAGCACCTGGAAATTGCATCAAGTACTTGAAACTTCATAAATCTGATTCGTATGTCAGACATTTGAAAACTTTTACTAAACGTCTGGAAATCACATCAGATGTTTAGAAAGACAAACGCTTGGAAATCACATCAAGCGTTTAAAAGTTCAAATATCTAGAATTCACACTAGACATTTGGAAACATTTTATAAATAGGTACTTGGAATTCTCATCAAGTACAAAGATGACTGAACAAATTCAGGGTTTCAAAGACAATTCTTTTTGGTCTTTAAGGAAAAATTCAATGAAGGCCCATGCATGATGGCTTTATCAAGCTTCTACCGGAAAAATTATCAATAGGACAATTGAGACCTAATTTTAATTATGCACATGCACTAAATGACTTTATTTTGGAAAATGAATTCATTTTTTGTTAATGCAATATATATGATGCGTGGAAATGCTAATGCAAATGATAAATGAATTTACCTGGAATAACTTACCTTCAAGGAGGGTAGAGTAACTCAAGATAAATTGGTGCTACACGTCCAGGACCCATACCATTCTACGGTCACCCATAATAGTAACATGACTTTATAAAGAAAACTGCTTTCCTAGGACCCGTACCATTCTACGGTCGCCTAGTATGACAGAGCTGGTTGTGTCTAGGACCCGTACCATTCTACGGTCGCCTAAACGGGGATTTACCTTCCAGGACCCGTATCATTCTACGGTCGCCTAAACGGGGTTCGCCTTCCAGGACCCGTACCATTCTACGGTTGCCTGAATAGGGAAATAATTTTTTTTGTCTAAGACCCGTACCATTCTACGGTCGCCTAAACGAGGTTTTGCTTGGCTAGGACCTGAACCATTTTTCGGTCACCCGACGTCGCAATCTGGGGAAAAAATCTTTAGGGACAACTCCATCGAGTGTCAAATTACTCAAAAGTGAAAATACCTGTACAACGACAAGTATTTAAGGTATAGATAGAGATATACTTACCTGATGACATCTCTGCTCATTGGGGATATGTCTCCTGTAAAGATGGGCCTTGGGCTACGAAAGCACGCCAGGATAATATAAAAGGACACCGGGCTACAAAAGCACGCCGGGTCAATAAAGAGGGGACTCTGGGCTACGAAAGCACGCCAGGTCAATTTAAAAGGACACCGGGCTACAAAAGCACACCGGGTCAATAGAAAGGGGACTCTGGGCTACGAAAGCACGACAGGTCAATTTTAAAGGAACAGCTTGACTGAGTCAAGTGTCGAGAATGGGTAGAGAGATACTTACCTGATGATATCTCTGATTCTTTGGAATATGTCTTCTGGAACTTAGATATCCTGTGAAGGCCTCTTACCTCCTGGTAGAAATAAATTTTAGAACATCAATGATGCACCTTGAATGTTCATGATGATTTCTCATCTCTTCATATCATGAGGCATCTTGAAAAGAACCTGAATGTTAGGAGCTCTTGGGTCTTTGAGAAAACATTATCTGTCAGACATGATTAGAGCAAAAATTCATTCACCAAAGAAATAAGCAATTAAGGCTATTCTGGAATGCGAACTTCAAAATCTTATGAAGATTTTATCAATTCAGTCAAGGTTCATGCATAATGACTTTTGCATCATCCAAATTTCCACTAGAGAGAATTATCATTCAAGACAATTTTCACTCATGACATGGATTTCTTAAGAATACTAAATGAGAGACTTTCGGTTAGAAATGACTTTCAACTCACTCTCATTTAGAATGGCTATTTTATGAGAATCACTCAATTTCATCATATCGACATGGGTCTGAGTATTCTCGCAAGCGGTACGATCTTACCAATCTGAGAGGTCTTTAACAGGGACCATAATGTGGGCTTGGCCAACGGCTTAACAAATGGACTCTTTGAGTCAAGGCTAATTGAAAGAATGATTATGTAATCATCTCCGGGTTTACAAGTCAAGAACCCTGCAAAAATGAGAAAGAAATAATCCTGCTCGCACTTCTTCGAGCGATGCTTATAAACATATGAATTCCTACGTTAATTCAAGTGCCCTAATCTGAAGAGACTTTGTAAGGGACGTAACGTAGGTTGGGTTCATGGGTTGAGAAATGAAAGGATCATCAGGCTTAAGATGTGTGTAAAAGGTGAGAGTTGATGATCATCTTGGCATTGCCACCACTTTTCTTTTTCACCATCGGGGATTGTCTTCATGAAGTGCCCCATTGATTGTAGAAACTCGGCATTTGAGTTCTTTGAGTATTGCTCCAGTATGATTCAATTCTTGCAATTGACCGTCACCTATTTTGACCTTTTTTTTTTTATCTATGGGCATTGGCCTTGCTTTTACCAGGCACACTGCTTTTTATGCCCCTAGTTCTTATGCATATTTTTTCTTCTTTTTTCATGGGCATCGGCCTTGCTTTTACCAGGCACACTGCTTTTTCATGCCCCTTAGTTCTATTTTGAATTTAATTCTTGCGCATAATGCATGCGTCAAGCAATTACACTTTAAATGACACTATAACTTTTCAAGAGTCTTCATCTGCCTTTTGCCTTGCCCCAGTGTGGGCGATGATCATCAACTTGGGTTTTAAAAGAAATGAAATAGCAGGCTCAAGTGGGCTATTCAAAGGATATAAGTGTGTAGGATAGTGAAAGAAATGCTCTTCGTCATCCTAAGGCACTTAAATTAGCACATGAATTCAATGTAATAGCACGACTTGAAGATTGAAGCAAGTGAGAGCAAGAAAATTTCAATCCATTTTCCTCACTTCATGATGTCATTTTTATCTCCCAGTTGCCCCGATGTGGGGTGGTTCTTGACAGGGGTAATTTGAAAAGAACATCCATAAGTGTATGGGCTCAAAAATGGTTAAGCAATGGAACACCTGTAGTGTTTGGGATAGAGAAATGAACCGCCTCTTGTCATTTCAGCTGTCGTACTTTTCGCAAGAAAATTCTTCACCTTGAAATACAAAATGTTTCCATACTCACCTCAGAATGTATAGACATGGGACGGTGTATGGGATTAGCTTGCCTTTCACACCTCATTTAGCATGCTCAAGTAACTCAACATCTTTCACTGAATTATCCATTTTGATAAATTTCAAGTGGAATTGATGGATAAAACATGTAAGAGTCATCATGCAAAATCCATTTAAAAAAGAAAAACTCAACAGCTTTAAGCATGTCAACTTCAAACAGTTTTCTATACTGCAAAATGGTTTTAAGCATTCATTCAATGATCCCTCTACAATGGGAATTGCCTCAGCAGTTGATGTCTTTGGATTGTCGCTATCATTCAAGACTGGAAATCCACTTTTGCCCCTGCACAAGAGAACGTGCATGAATATAATACTATGTAACATCAAAGTAAAAACAAATGGAATATCCATTTTTGGCTTGGGTCAAGATTTTATTTCAGTCGGGTCACTAATAAAATCCGTCATGCCCACAATCTTGTCACATCAACTCCTTAGAAATGTGTCTTGATAGTTGGGCCAATTGCAACCTGGTGTGCCTTTTTCAGATGCCTTCTCATCAGACCAAAAAAGTAATACTCTGAAACATGAAGTAAATGAGTCAGAAAATTAACCAAGGCTAACCTAATGCATGCTTTTGGAAATTGCTTCAAAAATGATTTTTTTTTTATGAGGAAGCATGAAAGAGCCCAGTCCTCAGAATTCTCCTTGGATGACATTTTCTTTTCATTGTTGGATATCGTCACCGGCCTGGTTTGGCATACCCCATCATGTCCTCAAAACAAAACTTGTAATCAAATTACATTTATGAAAAATGTGATATTCAAGCACTAGAAGAAATTTAAACCAATCCTTGAAAAGCAATAAGAATTCCCACGCAGTGGAAGGTGCAACTGAACATGCCCCTACTTAGGACCATGAATCATGTGTGCTTGAGCTCTTCACCCTCTTTGATCTTGTGATGCGAACCATCCAGGTCAGAGATTCTTCCTTCTAGATATGTCACTAGTCTCTTCATGGTGGCATCAAATTCAGCTATGTCATCACAGCCCTTTTGCTTGTTTTGATGCGCCATTTTAGCTCTCGACCGTGTAAGGATGGGTAAGCGAGATCGCTCCATAATCACCTAAAGGAGATAAACGGGAACATGTAAGCATGAGGTGTAAATGGAGAGTCAATCCATGACAATGATCTAATCGATTTTTTTTTTATTTTTGTTTTTTATTCGTGAAAAGTCTGTGCAAGAAGGGAATTTCCTAAAAATAAGTAAAAATAGGACACCCTAACAAGAACCAAATTTCCTAAACACGAATTAGGAATGGCCAATATTTGAACTCCCTAATGAGAGCAATAAAGACATGAATTGAAAACAAATTCTCTAAAGTTTTTGTTATTTTCCAAATGATTCATTATATGGCAATTTCCTCATTTCATTTCTAACTGACAAAGGAATTTAATTCAATGATTGACTTATATTGTCATGGACTGACTTAAAAAATAAATTGCATGAAATAGGGATAGAAGACTTACTTCACCAATGAAAATTAATGGCAATCACATAGACACATCGCATGAGACGTGAGGCTCGATTTCTATCTAAAAGGCTTAACAAAGTGGAGCTAAGAGGGTGATCTGACCATTGCGGTCTCGCATTAACGTCAGGTCCCCTTAACTCCGGGCTCAGTCGAATGGGATGTCCAATAGTCACGCAATCTCGCGGATATGGACAAACACATTTGACACCATGAAAGAAATTTCGGGGAAGAGAAGGTCAACCTTTACACAGCAGTCTCGCTTTAGAGGAAGTATCCTTCTCAACACCATCCTAGAAATCCTATCGCAACCCAGGTCCGGCTGTAGGTTGTGTGTGCAAATAGTGCAGTGCTAAAACAATAAAGCATGCACAACAGTTTAAATGCAAACAGCACTTCAAATTGGGAAAAATAAATCATTCATCCCACACTCCAACCTGCAAGACAAAGGTTAGCAAAGACTACTCCCCTTATACCTCCCATCTGCAAGAACATTTAACACCTTAAAACTGTTAGGGACATACCTGGGATCCTTGCTGCCAAACAAAAACATTTTTCAAAAGACAAGAAAAATTGGCCTAAGTCCACTAAGTGTTTTAATACAAGTCACCAGTGGAGTCGCCAAGCTGTCGCGACCCAATTTTTTCGGGTTCACCGCCTAAAACTAGGTTAATGGACTGCTAAGTTTTTTTTAAACTTAGCTCGGGCTCTCCCAAGCCCATACCAAATCGCAACTTGAGTCTAAACTTTTTAAACATGCAAAATACTATCTAGGAGTCGCCACTAATCTGTTTTTGGTAGGTCGATTAGACACCTAAGCAAAATAATGAGAGAATTATTTTACTCCTACGAACCAGAGACTAAGGGTACGGGGACTTGGTTACACTAGACTATCCTAGTGCCCTTTCGGTACCATTTCTTTTTAATTTTCAAAAATGTTTTGCAGGCAGCTTGATTTGATTTTAATTCATTTTCCTAACGTGTGAGACGATCATGCGAGTGCACAAACCACCAATTTAACACCCGAGAAAGCGAATAAAATAATGCAGGACTTACCTCAAAGTAACGAAAGCAACTGCGTTGTTAGGTCAGAATTCATATCAATAATCCTATATATGATTTGTAATTAAAGCAATCACTCAATTTTTTGTTTTCACTTTATTTAATGAAAGTCGTGCAATGCATGCTACTAATTTAACATGGAATGATATGACGTGGCAATATGACCTAAACTATATAACATGAATAAGCATGCAATCTATCTTAAAGCATGAAATGAATTTATTCTAATTTTTTGTATTTTCCATGAAATTCGAAATTAAAGAAATGCAACAATTAAATATACAATTTAATCAAATGACCTAGTTCTAATGACGAGCAATGAACTTAGCAACAATCACTAGATGACGAAAATTTCATAAACCTAATTCTACATGTCTGATTTACTAAACCTATATGCTCAGGCAGAATTTTGATTTTTTTAAAATAATTAATTATTAAATAAATATTAAATCTAAACTATCAACAAAATAAAGCAAGAAATGATTAAAATAATCGAAAAAATAACCTATTGTCTCACAGGTCAAATTAGCGGTTATTCTAACCCTAATTATCACAACAAGGAGATCAAAACAATTACAAATCTGATCCGAAGTCCTACGGACCAAATTAAATAATTATTGTGATTTAACAATTAAAATTTCACCAAAAAGCCCAAAAATTAATATAATAAAAAAATGATCCCATGTCTCTCGGATCAAATTAATAATTACATTAATTTCGGACAAAATCCCTACGGATAATGCATACAAAATGCACAAATATTAACATTGACAAACCATATTCTAACTTAAACAATAATAACAAAATTTAAAAACAATAATATAACATAAAATAAGCAAAAGAAAGAAATAAAAATAAAACTAAATGAGGTGAATTGCAGCAGCGTTGGTGGGCATATGGCTAGTTCTTGATTTGATCATTTGCTAGTCTCCTCCGAGAACTTTTTGAGTGGACGCCCCCCTTCTCTTGTCGTCTCTCTCTTGTCAATTATGGTGGAATATGGAATTGTGTGGCCTTTTGTTCGGCATTGAATTGCCTGTGACCACAACATCAGAACAAAACAAAGTAAATTAGGTGAAAATATGGGGTGAACAACTTTAATAGGGAGAGAAACAACCCGGTTTTATCACAGTGAAATCACTGGATGACAATCAACACTTAGGTACGTTGGCCACTTCGATGTCTCACTGCTGGAATTATTGTCGGAGGTGTAGGAGTTTAATCTAGGCAAGAAAAAATAAAATCACCTTAGTGCGAATAGCAAATTGGAATTGCACACAATCAAACTTAAAAAAAAAGAAGAAGCTCGACTTAGCTTTATGCTTGTCGTCAATATCCATGAAGCATGATGAACATGGGGCATCGTCAAGAAGATTACACCATCGCCCGAGATCCCTGAGGGTGTGTGCCTCTCCCCTAAAGAAAATTGAACTCGAAAGAAACGAAGGAGAAAACCTTCCTCACATTTGCTCTGAATTTTTTGAAAATCGCCTCCCTCCTTTTCTCACGAACCGTTGCCTTTTTATAGTGAAAACCTCTATTGTCTTTTAGAAAGTTATGCTTCCTTGATTGCGGGAATTACAGAATTTCAGCCCCGATTTGCCATCGCAAATTAACATTTCGGTTTTTCACTCATGTTACCAGAAACCCATCCAAGTTCGTTTTGATTTTTGCAAGCAGTTCACCTTATGAATATAATATTTTGATACTTTCCCTTTGATTTATCAATCTGGCCATTATCCTCACCAATTTTGGGTTTGGTTTCCATTTTGACTTTTATTCTCTTGATTTCTTGAAGATCTAATTGAAGCAAGAATAATTAGTCAGAATTCCCACCTTCCATTCATAACCAAATCATATTGATCTTCCCCTTATTTTCCTTTTGTTCAAAATGCAATTTTATTTTTCCAAAATTAGGTGTCAACAAATGGTTAATAATCCCATGAGTTTTGGACACTTCTCAATTAACAACTTTTTAAGCGTGTGCATCTTGCTTGGAAGCGTTTCTAAACTTGCACAATCCCTCAATTCCATTTGTTTCGAGGTTGAAAGGCAGCTTTATCTCTCCTTCTCCTGCTACAAAAGACATGCATTTAGGACAACTTAGGATGGATAATTCCCGGTGGCGAGTAAGATTTCAAGTTTCATTTCCATCTTGCCATAAGTAAGTTAGCTTGTCACAGCTTCTTATATGAGGCTCCTTTAGCTTGACCAAACAGCTCATAAACTCATGATAAAGCAAGCAATCTCTGCAAGATTTTGAACCTAAGAATGGTTAAAGAAGTTAGGTTGACCAACCACTTTAAGATCCCTTTGTTACAATCCTCGAGGTATAACTTGCGGAGAAATGGAAGACAAACCACATTGGTTGAACTATTCAAATGCGTGCACGAATGGATTTCAAGCTTTATGAGACAATCAAGTTGACAAGGCAATGTCCTAACCATCTCCGAACAACAAGATGCTGAAGACAAGAGAATGGTACTTATTCTTTTGGGCCCTCGGCATAACAAGACCAATCATTCCATGCCAACATCTCTTCAAACTTCAAAGTTAAGGATGAGAAAGGCCTTTTACCTCCATAAAATTTAGAGCCTATCATTCTTACTGCATGTAGACCATTAAGACATAATTTCTTAATTTCTTAAGTAAAGATAGTTGTCCAAGTGGGGGCAGCAATATAACATTAGGACAACCCCGTAAGCACAAAGACACTAGCTTACAATAGGATGGACCATCTAACCATGATGGGAATATTGCACCACCATAATATGAGATAGTGAGATTTTCAAGATCAATGCGAAGCCACAAAGAGTGAAGCACCTATGCTTCGTGTTTATCTTTCCACATATTTCCAAAATCTTCACTCCAATGCAAGAACACGTTGCTAAGGCCTTGCTTTCCAAACAAATTAGCATCAACAACATCTCTAGCTTCTTGCACTTTTTGCAATTCTGATATAACTCATTCTCCTTGAAGATGGGACAAATTCTTGAACTCCTTTAACAGTAACCATTTCTTAGTTCCAACATCAAACTTGGATAAGACAATAAGATTTTCAAATTGCCAATACCCAAAGGCATCTCGTTTAGACTGTGCATCTCTAATGTCAAGAAACTATAAGCTCACCAATTTTGTGATACCTAGAGGCAACATAAAAAGCTTTTGACAACCTCTTAAGATCAAACCTTGTAATTTGCATAAGGCAACATTTAGGTAGTCTTTTGATGTCTGTGTATGAGAAATTGAGATATCGAAGATGTTTTTAAACCAACACAATTCGGTACCTCTATGATGTCACAATGACATAATGGGACCACCCTCGAGTACTTTATACAACACCTTGTTGGAAATGTGGAACTTGTTGCCCCCACTAGATCCAATATGAAGTAGCATTAAACTTCTTAGTATCTTCATTCGGTGAGATGCTCTCGAGCATTTTGATGTAATAGACCACGACGAAATGAATGATGCATAACAAGCTTTCACAAGAGATGCATCGTCTTCATTTTCTACTCTCTGAGACTCCCCTAAGCTAAAGCATGTCCCACTTGCAATTGACTTTGTTAGATCATTCAAAAAATCATGCATTGAGAACTTAGATGCAATGACACTTGATTGTTGAAGAAATGATTTGGATACTAACTCATCGAAGTAATTCCGTCCTAATCTCAAGTTATTCTTCTTTCTTTTTTGTCCATCTAAAAAGCCCTCCACTATCCACAAGAGTACCAGCTCATCCCTCTCAATTTCGTAATCCTTGGGAAACACCGCACAATTAGCAAAACATCTCTTCAACTAAGAAGGAAGATGGACATATCTCAAATTCAAAATTGGAAGAGCCTCATCATTTTTTCTTGTCAGAATATCCCGCATTCTATTACTTAAGATAGCTTCCCATTCATCGAGATCCCCTTTATAATGCAGGAGACCACCTAAAACCTTCACTGCCAAAGGTGAACCTTTACATTTTTCAGCTATTTTCTTGCCTATCGTTTCAAGATCAAGGTGCCTCTCAGAATTTGTTGCTCCAAGAGCATGAAAGGCTAATAAGCTTGTACAATTATCAATGGACAACTCCTTCAAAGGATGGGGTGAAGCTCATGTTAAGGAAACATCTGAACTATTGCAAGTTAGGATGATGATCTTGCTTCCCTTAGCCCTTGCTTCAAATGGCTTTAATAGGGTAGTCCATTCCCCATACTTCTTATTCCAGACATCATCTAAAACCACAAGAAACTTCTTCCCTGATAGGCTGTCCTTCAACTTAACTCGAAGCCAATTGAGATCCTTGTCCTTGCATGACAACTCAGTGATCGATCGCAAAATAGTCTTTGTTATGTTGAGAACATCAAAAACATCCAAAACACAAACCCATGCTCTTCTCTCGAAGCAGCTGCTCATGTTGGCATCATTATACAGTCATTGAGCCAAGGCCATCTTTCCGACACTGCCCATCCCAACCATGGGGATTATTCTCAACGTGGCATTAGAATTTTCAGCTTCACCAATCAATAATTTGAGTATCTCCACTTCTTCCTTCTCCATGCCAAAAAAACGAGTCTCCAATAGACAAGCGTTGTGGGGCATTTTGTTGGTGAAGTCAATTCTACCTATAGCATTCGCTGATAAGCTTAGATAAGCCTTCTTAACAACAATATCCTCCAACCTGCCACCTATCTTTTGAAACTTAGTTTTAGACACGAGCGAGCTCGAGTTTGGATTGGATCTGGAAGATTTATGTTGGCTAAAGAAATAGAACTTCACCTCACCTCCACTTGTGCTAGATTCTACCTCCGACTTGGCCTGAGCGGCTTCGATGGCAAACTCATCAAGAAAGTCTTCCATGCCATAGGCCAGGTCCCTAACATCGTCCAACCATAGCTTCACTAGACCTTTACCACTCAAGTGTTTGTCCTCTGCATCATCCAGCACTATATTGATTATGTCCAGCATCTTCCCTCATTTATTGAGAAAGTTGATGCTGATTCCAGAGAAGGGCAGTGCTCCTCCCCTTTGCACATAGTCTAGTCCCAAAGGAGCCGACTTCTCGAATAGGACCTAAAGGAAGGCACTCAAAAGGATCTCCCCAATGGCCATGGGTGAATCTGTCAATTGCAGAGAACAACACAGGTTATGGTGAAGCAAAGTGACAATAAGCTAATGGAGAGAGAAAATGGGTGAATGAGTCACTGTATATGACAGTAGGGGTTATGGTGAAGCGAAGTGATGGCGAGAAAAACTTTCACCTCCCAAAAACACTAAACAAAGACCAAGACTTCCAAGGATACACATCAATGGCTAGGGAAATCAAGATGAAATACTTTTTGCCCAATAGTGCTCCTCTCTTAATGTTTAGAGATTATCCCAAATATCTTATTTGAAGACAAAGCTTTTTGTTACACATCTACAAGTTATCAGAGGTAGCTAACTTTGTCTGTTCGATAAGGAAAACAAAAGCACGCTCTTTGCACTACAAATCTACAAGTCAGGCACACCAACTAATCCATTAAGCAACTTGGTTTATTTTAATCTGGAAAGAGCAAATGAGTTAAAAAATCACAACGAATAACATATAGTCAATTGAATAATAACTCTCTGAGTATCACATTGATAAACAGGAAAGTCGTGTTCAATCCCTATGTGGGAAGGAAACTTCAATGAAATCCAGGAAGACCAGGACTTTGCAGTACGCCAATTGGGTTTGTTGCTTTGCTTTCCACATCCCTCCTCTTCTATCCCTATCCCTATGTGAATATCTTCTTCTTTTTTTCTACTGTTTGATGCTAGATATTTAGTTGGTCTAGGAACTGAGAGGAAAAGCCATGCCTCAAAATTAAGGAGAATAATTTCATATCATAAAATCAAAAATTGCTGCTTACCCCTCTTACTATCGCAGACCAATGTCATCATCATCCGTCTCCTCTTCTCTGCAAACATGCATGAATGCCACCCTCCCATTCACCCACCATCGTCATCTACAGTCGACACCGATCACCCAACAGAACCAAATCGCCAACCCCATTGAACCATCCTTCTTCAAAACCATTCCCAACCACAGTAACAAGCACCACCACAGACTCGATCACCACGACCACCGCCGCCACCATTCACAGCCAGCAAAAATTTAGGGGGAGAAAAAAAGAAAAATGAAAGCCAGGGAGGAGGAAATTTCACCAATCGGATGGCCAAGTAATCGAAAAATGTGGGTCGGAGAGGCTTCTTGAGCTCTTCCGCCACCTGGTCACTACTATTTGACTTCGTATTCCGTGACTACCATGGCTGCGGTGTGAATAAACGGTGTTTAGCTTTTCACGGTGCCGGGCGGAGAAGAAGGGATAAAAGAAAGTGGTGAGAAGAAGAATAGGAGAATGTTGGACCAAAAATGTGAAGAAATATTTGGCCCAAACCACTTTCCCTGCCCATATTAGAGAATGATATCTAATTTTCTATCCAAACAGCATAAAATAATTTTTTTCATTTTCGAATTTCTACTAAACGCCAAAAAAAAATCATTTACTCAAAAATTAGTTCTAAGAAACCAGTTGAAAATACTAAATTTTCAGTTAATCAAGCAAAGCACTCGTTAGTTGATAATTCCTTTCTTCAAGTAATGTCAATATTATACTTATAGGTGTCTATACGAAAAATAAACTAAAGACCACTTTATACCACTCAAAATAATAATTAGGCCCTAGAACTTTTTTTAATTCCCTATTTTTGGCCAATTGCGATCATTAATACAAAAATTCCATATCCAATCACAACCATTTTGGACTCTTCAAGTTTCACCTGAAGTTTGCTAGTGAGATGGAAAATAGGAATAAATAAAGAATCTGTGATGAGAAAATCAAGTCGTCTTTGTCATGTAAATAAACAATTATAAGAGTAACTAGACAAACAAATTGTATTCATACTCACACGAAAGGAACCAAAAACCTAGGAACAAGACATATCGGGGTACTTCCTATTTCAAGTCTCATAAATGAGTGACCCTTTAGATCATTTTGTTTTTTTTTTTTTCTTGAATGGCCCTTTTGATTATATTAATGTAGAATTATGGGAGACTATAGATCCCCAGTAATGGTGACTTAATGGTATAGCATGATGATTTCATAAATGCTGGGTCACAAAGGTAACCCACTAACGAGGGTAGTGACGTGTATCTTATCTTGCCTGCAACGGGACCTCAAGTGACTTGGTGTGCTTCATGTAACTGGACTTGTCTATGCAAGATAATTCGGTTGCAAGTGGCATTGGATGACAACCTTCTCACAATTCTCTATTGGAATACCTTATGACAGGTGTGAGCTTATTTATGATAACTCAATATAGCGATAAAGCATTAAGGGAAAAAGCCACCAAAAATCTCAAACTTTACCTAAAGTGACAAATTTACCCCAAACTTTTTTTTGTGACATGAAAAAACCCTAAAATTTACTAACCATGACACATTTACCCCAAACTTTTATTTGTGATACAAAAACCCCTGAACTTTCATTTGTATGACACATTTACCCCCAATCATAGGGGCATTTTGGTCTTTTTACTTTATATATATTTTTATTTGTTTTTTCTTCCCTCCACTGGCGTTCGGCGAGGGCCGCCCTCACCGGCGTCGGGCGAGGGCTTTGCCATGGCCGGTGGAGGGAAGAGAGAAGAAAAAAAAAATTAAAAAAAAAATAAAAATAAAAACAGAAAAAAAATAAGACGAAAATGCCCTTAATGGAGTAAATGTGTCATAGTTTGCAAAGTTTGGGGTTTTTCATGTCAAAAAAAAATAATTGGGGTAAATTTGTCACTTTGAGCAAAGTTTGGGGTTTTTGGTGGCATTTTCCTAAACATTAAAAAAGAAAAAAAAAGAAAGGCACGACAATAAAGCATGGTCACCTCGAATGCTACTCTCCACCCTTCCTTTACAACAAAGAAAAAGAAAATGTGGGACTGGGACCGATAAAACCGTTGGTATGAGATTATGTGGGAATTTAAACAGAAGAAAGATGGGCTGTGAACTTTAGAAATAAGTCATATTTAAATGGATTATAATCTTCAGGCTTAATTCGAATTTAGCTATTAGATTCGCCAACTCGAGAACCCCTGTTTTCGCATCTTTAAAGTAGCTGCTATTCAAAAAAAAAATAGCTGCTGATATTAGAGCACGTTACCGCCAAATGTCAACGTTGGACCTTCAGTAGCTGGTTCATGGAAATTAATGTAGAGCATGGCCATGGAAAAACATAAACTTTTTTGCATTGAGATGCGGAAGAAAACTTGAAGTCTGAATTGTTACTTGATGTTAATAATCAAATAGCGGAGAGAAATTTTCTCATGGGATCCGAACTCAATCAATTTCAATGAGTGTGATTTCTTGGATGAGATACCAATAATCGCTAGTTAGTTTTCAAGTATTGATATTTTGGAATCTTACATTGAATTTTGTGGAATACTTAATGGGGGAGGTAGGGGAGCAATCCTCTGGCAATTACTTCTCAACTTATGACCCCATTCTTAATCTATCATGTAGGTATCGATTTTAAGTTTTTGAAATTTGAAACTTATGTTACAAACATTTTGAAAATGCTTAAAGTCTATCGGTTTCATGAGTTTCAAGCTACCCTATACTACCTTGCTGAAAATGGATGGTAAACTAGATTTTCAATTAAGCTATCTACAAAATCTAAAAAGAAAGCTGAAAGTTTTGTTTTATTCTAAAAAAAAAAAAAAAGAGAGTAATTTCACCACTGATTTTGAGCATCTACAAAGAAGAAATTAAACTAGGATCAGTAAAAGATAGATCATACTTTCTTTTTTATTTTTTGACTGGATTTGCATGGATTCAAAATGATGAATGCTAAGATTATATCTCGAATTTGACCTCAAAAAAGAAATCCAACCCAAGTAAAATTTCTGATTTGAGTGGATTTCATGAAAGGGAAATAATTTTTATGTAGAAAGTGGGTCTTCTTCGTGAAAAGTATCCAAGACTAGCTTTTCGTACTATCAATTAAGTATTACGTTCCTAAGGAATTACAAAATGTACTGAAGCAAATTAATTTTGTAGTAAGATCTGTGCATAATATCACAAGAGGAGGACAGTTCCCCTCCTATTCCAACCAATCCAAAGCCCCACGAAACTGGGAGACAACAAAATAAAATAAAAACAGAAGCCATCAGAATTTTCGAGGAAATTAAAGTTGAAACCTTTTATCTCTATTTTAATGGCAATCCTTACAGCCCTCTCCTTCTCCGAACTGCCCTCCCCGAAGATCCCACCTTTCTCCTCCATCTCCCACGCCCCTGCTCTCCTCATCTCGTCCCGCATTCGCAGGAACTCGTCGAACCTCGTCGCCCGGCACCGGAGACGAGCTCGCCGGAAGAACCCGCCGGTGCAGCCGCGGCCGCCGCCGGGTAACGACATGTCCACCGCCGTCCAGATGCCGGTGGCCCCTCGCTGGTGGGACGAGGATCGTGACCGGTTGCTGAATTCTATGGGTAAATTTCATTGCGTCGATTTTTTCTTACCCAATGATTGTTTTCGCCAGCTACCCCAATCATGGACGCATTTGTTTTATCCTTGAGGAATTTATGGTGTTTGATTGAGCGTAGGTGGAAGATGATGCTTGAATTTCGGATGTTTGTTTGGTAACCATTTATGGGTTTTGCTTATTTGGGTTTATGTTGGTCTGAAGGACTTGTGAGTCTGCTTGACGTGACGGTGGCGATGAAGTTGTTGTGGGTTTAACTGGTTAAGTGGTGATGGGTATAATTCAATTCATGCTGCGGTAGATTGGTCCTCTTGGCCGATCATCTTTGCTCGTGCTCATCTCTGATTCAAGTTGAGCTGATTTGTCACCTGTCTGGTCTAGTTGAAGTTGCACAAGTAGAGATGAGAGTGTTCTTCGAGCATTGTAAAATACTGTTCGAGTGATGTAAAACCAGCTGAAATATCAGTTTTATGGGCTAATATGTGCTGCTTCTTGGTTGCGTGGAGTAAATGCAAGCGCATCATCTCAACTGTTCAATCTTTCCGAACATGAAAAATGTGTCGGCCTGTGAAGCGATGGAGCTTCACAACTTACATCGGAAGTGGACTCCTCTGTGAAGGGTCACTGACCTGAAGTGGCTTTTTTCCTTGTTATTCATTTTGGCAGCTGTCGAATTCTAGTCAGGAACATGATTTAGCTTGTTACAATCATTTCTCGAACATTATCCATAAAAGTGGTGCTGCTTCCCTAATGCCACTACTGCTCTGATGCCGTTTTTCCCTTGTCTGTTTCTGTCGATAACCCAGGGGCAGGAAATGGGGATACGTTGACAGCAAACGATGACAGAGAAACAAGCACTTCCAGTAAAAATGTTCTTCGCAAGGAAAAAAACTATACAACTTCAATAAGTTTTTTGGGGTCGACTTGTCCCCAGACAATATTGCAGTTGCGATGGTCTATTTTGTTCAAGGTGTCTTGGGCCTTCCAAGACTCAGCTGCATTTTTATTCGAAAGATGATTGACATCTAGATCGATCCTTCAGAGGTATGTCATTGTTTTTGAAGGATTTTTAATGAAAAATCAGATCTCCTTTGAGAGCATTCAATTTGTATGTTCCAGCAGTCTGAAGATAGAAACTCGTGACCTTTCCCTCTGATAGTTGTTATGCCTCTGTACTTTCCTTAATACTTGAGAAGATTCTCTTGTATCTATTTTTCATTTATGGGGGAATTATTCACGAACTAGATGGTCGTTGCTGCGACTCCGTCCCACTTTCTGGTTACCGAAGAAGATCATTACTTGGTTTTATCGGGGCTTCTGGAGCACTTTCTGTTGGATATATTGTTAATATAATCTAAAAATAATATGTTCACATACAAGCCCAATAGGTAAAAGCACACTTATTTGGGTCCATATGGGCCAAAGCCCAATAGCTTACATATATAAACTCTAGCGTTCCAAATTTGACGTCTCTTGGTGTAATACTTCAAGCAACCGCTTCTTCTCTCTCAAACCCATAACCTCCAACAATTTCATCGAGTTTACAATGGCCACCTTTGCTGGTATCAAAAGTACAGTGAAGCTTTCTGCATACTGCTTGAATCTGTAAGAGTGGATTTCCCGTGGCCACATGATCAACAGACGCAGCGGCAGACAAACTACGACCATTTTATATTTTGCAATCCGTTGAGATGTTCAGTTCTAAAATGGCATACACACGCGAAACATCTCGCTGGTAGGATTTAGAAGAGAAAAGTAATTAAACAAACCCAACACCATATCAATGAGCTAAACATTACCAGTCGTGTATAAGCTAGTTCCAGCAAATCCAAACGCAGCTTCGTTGATCGGCACAACGTGTCGAGACATGACGTTTTACATACCTGCATTGAACCAATTGACGAAAGTAAGTCGACAAACATACTGTAAAATGTCTCGGATCAAGCACGCACTACAAAATCAGATATGAAAATCAAATATGCATGTCAATACAGTACATGTATGTGAACGAGATCATCACAAAGCAACGTAGCAAGTTCAAAACATTAACACAGGCTCAGTCATAATTGATTTTTACCCAGGCAGTGATTTGTACGTAGAACACCAGGAAACAGAGCATATGTGATTCGATTGGAAAGAGGATGATTACCTGTGGCTATTCTATTCATGATCGGACCTTAGTAAGGTGATCGCAGAAGCAGCTTTGTGAACTGGAATCGTCATGAGAGAAATGCTGACTGCAGTTCGAGCACTTCCGCAATGATGACCGAGAACAGGGGCGAACAGAGCTTCAGACGCGACGACCGGTGTGTGCTAAGGGTGTCCGGAGGGCGATAGTGAGGGAAAGTCGATAAGGAAGCCACTGGAGATTCAGAAAAGGACCGAGAACCAATGCTGTTGCTTGAATTGAAAAATGAAATCGGAGAACGAGAGAGAACTTATCTTCAATATTGTAGCAGTAACCGAATGATGAAGAGCTCGAAGTGAAGAATCCGAGTTCTTTCTTAATTTCAGTCACGACAATTCTCCCCCGTCGGAGAACGAAAGTGATAGAAACCGAAGGTGGAGGCAGTGACAAAAACGAACGATAATGAAGTCGTCAAGGGAGGCTTTTTGCTACGATTGGCACCAGTTTAAATTGAGAAACTTCAACTGAATAAAGTAAATTCAAGACGAATTGAGACCGGAACCGCAGAGCTATCGGCGGGACTCATGAAGCATTTCGCCATGGAAGGAACTGGAAGAGTTACGTATGAAGGCAGAAGAAGCCGATGCGATATTAGTATTACTAGTTGAGAATTTCCTGCTTGGCTGCACATTGTTTTTGTGCTATTACTTTGTATGCTTATGATACAAAATACTTTATTCTGGTCTAATTCTATCGGGCTCGCGATCCACATATCGTATCATACTAACATTCTAAATCTATAAAGACACCATTCCAAAGGAGTTTGGGTAAAATGATGCCTATTGCGAAAGTATACGATGTAATGACATAAAATAAATTTCAAGGAGCCAATCAATTGAAAAGACATTTTCAATGGACAATCTATACTTCCTCGTCTTTTTTTTTTCCAGATAAGAGAATTTTTATCATATCATACAAAATGTGAGGAAGTTGGCATTTTTTTTTTTTTCCATCTTGGTGCTAGTTGGGAATTTCTTGCTTCAATTAATAACCAACTCCAAAATTATTCAGTCACAAAGATAAGATAAAAAATATGTATTGAAAAAGAAAGTAAAAGCCCCAGATTTTTCTTTAATTCCCTGGCTTTCGCTAATCGCCATCATTACCAATCAACACAATTTGAATCATGCTGTCATTTGTATCGGAGACTCTTCAACAAGAAGAACAACATATGACACGAGATGAACATAAGAAAATTTTAAAAGTCCAAAAAGGAACAATTAATTAAAATGATCTTTCATACATAATAAACAGCTATGATAGTGATCAGACAAACAAAATTATATGTGACGGTAGTAGAAAGGGAGGAGATATACTAGACCAGGTATGCATTGCTTGAACCGCAAAATTTTTAGTTACGCCAAAGGAACCCAAATCAATATGGCTTCAAACTTTCGACCGAAAAAAAGAAAATGGCGTCAAACTAATCAATCAAAAGAAAATCTGTGCAATAACTAAAATGAAAATCATTTGAGTGGTGATCCCAACGATTTCAATTAGGAAAACACCACTTTATTGTACCAGCAAATTGGAGGGACTACTCTTTTTTCCCCTTCAAAATAGTTCGTCTTAGAATCTTGTGCCAAACTTTCTGAATATATCATAAAACCGATTGCCAGCTGTTAGAGTTTCCGAGCTTTGTATTTTTTGAAATATGTGGTGGATGGAGGACCGCAATAGAACAACACTGTCACACCTCTTTTCCCATGTAGATATTCCTCTGTATTATTTTCGTACTCAACTTTTAAATTAAAAAAAATTATTTTCTTTTTTATTTGATTTTTTGATTGACTAAAGTAATTTCCTTTGACCGGCTTTTTTTTATCACACTAAATAGCGAAAAATGAAAATAACATTTTCTTTACCAAAATGTTTCTCTCAAGACAAACAGAATACTAGAAGAAGACCTTTTCAAAGATCAATCATAAAATAATGCAGGTTGACATCCTCCGGATATTCATTGCAGATCATCATCTTATAACCACAACTTTTTAAATTCATTCTCGTTGATATAGACTCTATCGAAATTACTCATAACCAATGTCAAGGATCCTAATAAAATACCGAGCGAAAAATCTCAATTCTCTAAAAGAGAAGAATCAAGCACCATACACGGAGAAAAGATTTTCTGTAACAATTAAGCCTCTTCAAGAATCTCTTCATCTTCACATGTCAGATATTTTCAGACCTGAAAATAATTGTTCGCATGTTAGATCTTGTCCAGTAGACCGTGAGTGTCCTATTCCCGAAAGACAACTAAAAAATTAAATGGTGGGCAAAATTTACCCCTCAATTCGCAAATGAAGCGGTCATGGTTCGCTGCAGATCCTACTCCGTCAAAGCCACGGACTACCAGAACAACCTCAATTTTTCCTCCACAAATGTCAACATCAAGCTCAATTCGCAGCAGCTCCAGATCAAAAGTCTCTGCTAAAAGTAGTTCGTGAGACGGTGTCTCAAGCAGGGTCTGACGATGAAGAAGTAGAAAAACAGTTTCGCTCCTCAACATGGAAATGATTGTCATGGCAAAAACCTCATATAGCAGGCAATAACTTTATAATGTAACAGAAGTGTCCAATAATAGAACTCATGTAGCAGTATTCCTCAATATTGTATATCATGGAAGCCATAGTAGCACATTTCCTTTTTGGATCAAATTCCCTTCATTTGCCTGAATTCAAGGTATATCTTCAACATGTGAGCTCACGAGATTGAAACCATTTGCAATGGTAGTGCGCGTATCTTGTCACGTGTGAATGGTACTGGATCTTCAGCACCTCGATGGGGGTAAATGTGGTGGGGCTTGCCCCCTTCAAGGAGTTAATCATGAGTGGTGCTAAGTGACGATCTTCTCGGAATCAGAATATCTCATAGCAGACGTAAGTCCTCAAAGAAACATCCAGAGGGTAGCCATGGCTATTGATCCTCCCTCCCATTCCCCGTCCTGCACAGGAAATATAATAAGTAGGACCGCTAAAAATGTTGTCAAGAGATGGAGTGGAGTGGGTATTTGAATAAAAGGAAAATGAAATTCAATCTTTGACCAGGCAACTGGTTTACTAACATGTTTTGACCTGCAGGGCTCATTCAGAATTTAGCTGTCACATTCGCTTACTCAAACCTCTGCTATCAGTTCCGTTTGTCCATCTGCACCATAGAAGGATATTATCTAACAAATCCAGGTATTTATATGGAATTTCATTATAGTATTTTTTGGCTACACCAGGCCTACATTATAATTAGTCAACGCAATTCTGTACTTAGAGTTGAATATAAAGTTTTGCTGACAGTGATAATATTTTCATAATTAATTCTCCTGAACAGTGCAAAGAATGAAAATAGGGAAAATATATTCATATAAAAATAGATTGTCCTACAAAATAATTTACTATGCTAAAAAGATTCTTTTGCAAATGATTAAATCATTTTACTATGTATGGGAAAACTGACTTCCTCGGCGACAGAGTATCAAACTTCTGGGGGCACAACAAATGAACCTATTGCTAGAACAAAATGTGCAAGAAAGCATAAATTATACCAAGAATACAATCTCAACTCAGTTCTTAAGCTAGATTCACTCAATGTCAAAACTTCGATTCATCCTTCCACGAGTCCTTATCAAGTATGTATGACAAACGAGAGTCAGGGTAATAGTGAGTCTATCCTATACATTAGCAGCAATCCTCTCTTCATCTTTTTTGGGCTTTCTCTATGTAGCTAAGCCTCATTTTCAGTTTTGTAAGGTAATGGCAACCCAATGAACCACTCTCAGTTGATGGTAATAACTAGATTCACCTGATATAACAAAAACTGGAGTACCTTCCTATAGTCCTGAAAATTCCCGTGGATAGGCGCCACCTTGCCTTGTGGAATCACCCAGACCTCATCTGAGGTTCCAGCTATTAGATGCTTATTGTGACTAAGCTGCAAATCAAGGTGAAAGGAGGGCTATTAGTTGTGAAAATGATCCATGGTTGGTCAAATTGAAGTATTTTGACAACAAAATCAATCTCACCATCTCAATTGCTCCTTAGAACAAGACCAGACCTTGAATGAGCACCTCAGCCACATCCAAATCCTCCAGTTCTGGATAGGCAAAACAGCAGAGTCGCACTCACTCATCCTTGGACAAGAAACTAACAATTTACAAGGATAATTCTTCAGCAGTCACTACTCATTAAAGCAGAGCTTAAAGACCACATTTATAAATAGAGCCCAATACTGCCTACAGGCACAGATATCAGAACTTTTTGGTATTACAGATTACTCCAATACGAAAAAACTGATCAGGCTAACTATTCTATTCCAAATATTTTCCAAGTTGAAATGATTAGATTAGTTTCTGTTCCATTATAACTTAGATATATGATGACAGACCAGAGGCTCTCTATAGCTGTTATCACCGGTTGATTCTCCTGTATTTTCAATGTAACATCAGATTCCGATAAGTTCAATTAATGCAAGAACAACAACAGGCTAACTAAAAAGTATTTGAAGTCATAAGGTGGACAAAAAGAGCAGACTTACCAGATATTTGGATGGCTCATCAAGCAAAACTATGTGAGGCCTTTTCAAAGTTATCTTGGTAAATGCAACTCTGCCTTTCTGAGCACCTATTTATATGGTCAAAGCACCATGTTACATGTGCAATAACATCCAAAAAGCCTCAGAGTAGTACACAGTGAACTACACTTGAGATTGCAAATTGACTAACCTCTATTAGGGCTTCACAATGTCATGCAACAATTGCTTGAAATTTTTTTTACATATACAACGATAGCGGAGAGGGAGGCAATGTATCATAAAAGGTATACATTGGGTTGAAGCGCAAGATTTCCAATTACACCAAAGTAACACAAGTGAGCTCGAAGCTTTTCGATCGAAAATCCCGGAAAGAAGAATGCCACATAAGAAGGTATTTGCAGATAAAACGACATGATGTACAACAAAATCATATTCCATAGTGGAGTACATGCAAACAACCGATACTTTAAAGACCTGAATAGATTTGCCCCAGAGGTCACTGCTGATAATGCAAACACAAAGGCAGGCAGCATATCATTACAATCTCAACCAAATAAACACGAGTATATAGGCTAAAAATTTCTAGCAAGCTGTAAACACAAACAGAATGGTGATCTATGGAATATCAATGCTGTCATGATGGAGTTGTATTAAAAGCTTGGAGCAATGAGCTGCCCCAGAATTGTGTCCCAAATGGATTGCCTAATACTACAAAGGATCATCATCAATTAAAAGAAAAAAAGAAAAAAAAAGAGGTTCTCGATTCTAAAGAAAACCATTAAAAAAAAAACAATGAATGAGCTAGGACACAAGAAAAAGATGGTGGGAAGAGAACATGCAAGAAACGCTGAAAATGCAAAGACATATGATTGTGGAATGCTATAATTCTTCGTGATAGTGCATCTTTATTCATAGTTTGTTTAAGCATCAAGCAGAGTTGAAGGGTTGAAGGTGTGCCATCAATAGAGCAAGAGGCAGCACTGAGTGAATTTCGACCTATAGTTTATTGTCCAACGAAACAGAGCTGATCCAACCCAACAAGAAATCCCGCTCAAATGTCAGTCTTTGACTTTCAGTGGTAGAGCTCGCCCACTTCCAAAGAATGGGTTTTGTTGACCATGATAATATTTTCATAATTAATTCTCCAAAATAGTGCCAACTAGTGAAAATGGGGAAAGTATATTAATATAGCTTTCTCACAAAATAGATTGTCTTACAAAATAATTTATTGTGCTGAAATATTCTTTTGCAAATGATTAAATCATTTTTAGTGTGCATGAGAAAGCTGACTTTAGTGGCAATAGAGTATCAAACTTCCAGGGGCACAACAAATGAACCTATTGCTAGAACAAAATGTGCAAAGAATCATAAATTATACTAGGACTACAATCCCAACTCAGTTCTTAAGCTATTGCAAATGATACTGTATGCTCGAAGTCAAAAACTTTGACTCATCGTTCCATGAGCCCTTATCAAGTATAAATGACAAATGAGGGCTGGTGTAACTATGAGTCGGTCCTGTATATTAGCAGCAATCCTCTCTTCATCCTTTTTTGCTTTCTCTATGTAGCTAAGCCTCATTTTCTATTTTGTGAGGTAATGTGAACCCAGTGAACCACTCTTAGTTGATGGCAATAACTAGATTCACCTGATTCAATAAAAACAGGAGTACATTCCTATAGTCCTGGAAATTCCCATGGAGAGGTGCCACCTTGCCTTGTGAAACCACCCAGACCTCATCCAAGATTCTAGCTATTAGATGCTCATCGTGACCAACATTCAAATCAAGGTGAAAAGAGGGCTATTAGCTGTGAAATGATCCATCATTGGTCAAATTGAAGTATTTTGACAAGAAAATCAATCTCACCATCAGAATAATCCTTGGAATAAGACCAGACCTTGAGTGAGCGCCTCAGCCACATCCAAATCCTACAGGTGTGGATAGGCAAAAAAACAAAAACACTAATCATTAGACAAGAAACTAACAATTTACAAAGACAATTCTTTAGTCACTAGTCATTAAAGCAAAACTTAAAGACCGGATTTACAAACAGAAAGGGGTCCACATATTTGTATGTAAAGCCCAATACTGCCTATAGGCACAAAGATTAGTACCATTTGGTATTGTAGATTGCTCTATTTCAAATATTTTCCACATTGAAACAATTAGATTGGTTTCTGTTCCATTATTTGCTAGATGTATGATGATGAGGGCTACCAGCAGCTGTGACCACCATTTGGTTCTACTATATTTTTAATGTAAAACCAGATTCTGACAAGTTCAATTAGTGCAAGAACAATAACAAGCTAATTGAAAAAGTAATCAAAGTCATAAAATGGAGAAATATGAGTAGAACTTACTAGATGATAGGATGGGTCGTCAAGCAAAACTATGTGAGGTTTCCTGAAAGTTATCTTGCCAAATGCAACTTTGCTTTTCTAACCACCTATTTATATGGTCAAAGCACCATGTTATATGTGCAATAACATCCAAAAAGCTGTGGAGAAAGTACACAACGAACCACAATTCAGATTACAAATTATCTAACTTTTAATAGAGCTTCACAATGTCATGAGAACATTGCTTCAACAAAAAATTTATACATGCAACACTAGCATAGAGAGAGGAGATATACCAGGCAAGATACAAATTGGTTGAATCGCAAGATTTCCAGTTACTCCAAAGGAGCCCATGTCAGCTTGAACATTTTATTCCAGAACTCCCTACAGGAAGAATGCCACATGAGAAATCATATTCCGCGGTCGAGGAAACCGAAATGCCAACCCAAAGGTCATCACTGATAATGCAACCCTAGAGGTAGGCCTCTCCAAACAAAGCATAAGTATATTTGCTAAAAATTTCTAGCAAGCTGGGAGCAACAGTTCCTAAACCACCAGAGTTCAAGACCCAACCAGAAAGCGATTTATGGAATCATCGCTGTCATGTGAAAGCATGGAACCATGAGCTAACTCAGAATTTTATCCCAGATTGACTGCTTAATACTACCAATAATCATCATAAATAAAAGAAGAAGAAGGTTCCCAATTCTAAAGAAAACCATAAAAAGAAAAAACCGCATCCCCTTTTTTCACAATCACATCACAGCTTCCACAAAACTAATCATCCTTTTAGATTTTGAAAAAGATTTGTCCTTATTTAGATCATATTCACTAGAAGGAAAATTCAGAACAGAGCAACGCAACAAATATATTTAATTGCTTCTTCCTTTTCTGATAAATTGCAAAAAGAAAAAAAAAATGAAACAAGACATTGACACTAACAGCATTAGCCCTACTTTAGCAGCGTTCGCATGTGATCCTTCCAAAAGATTATGCCAATGCAAGATCACAATGGTATCTGCAAAACAACCAAAGTGAATGAGCTTAAGGGCCCAAGAAAAAAGATGTTGGGAAGAGAACAGACAATAGACGCTGAAAATGCAGAGGACTATGATTGTGGAATGCTACGATTCTTCATGATGGTGCGATTTCATTCACAATTGGTTTGGGCATCAAGCAAAAATGAGGATATGTCATCAACAGAGCAAGAGGCAGCACTGCGAGCGTTTCATCCTACAGTTTATCGTCCAACGAAACAGAGCCAATCCAACCCAACGAGATCCCCCACCCAAACATCAGTTCGTATTGAGCATCAAATTGAGAAAGTAGAATGGAAAAGGATGCCTTCAAAACCAAAAATAACTTACCCGAACCCTAAGAAAACTGACTATAGTGTAGATGCACGAATCAATTCATCGGATCTGTTTTTGATCAATGTCGATGTAAGGGATCTCTTGGATGAGGGGCCAATAGTCGCCGGTGAGTTTTGTGCATCGCTCTTTCAGAATATTGCATCTAAATATGTGCAATTGTTGGAGGAAGGGAGGGAAGCCATCCTTTGGCAAGTACCTCAACTTGGGGCAATCTGTAATCGAAAACAATCGAAGAGAGGAGAGATGGTTGCGGAGACCGCTCGATAGTCTTTCCGCGTTTCTCAAATCAAATATCCAAAGATAGGTTAGAGAGGAAGGAAAGAGACTCCAGGCATCCTCATCCTCCGAAGGAAACCACTCCTTCTCTCCCTCCCCTCCCATGTTAAACTTAACATATAGACTCTCGAGAGATGTGAGCAGGGGTAAGCCCCACTCTCTCACTGGCTGCTTTAGATTCATGAGCCCCTCAATTACAAGGACTCGCAATTTGGGAGGCAGACCTCCTTTGGGGAAGCATTTGATATTTTCGCAATCGATAATTATTAGCTCTTGGAGGGACGTAAGATGATGCCACTTATTTGGCAGGGACTTTATCATCGGACAATACCAAAGTTCAAGACTCTGCAGGGTGATGGGAAGGGGTGGGAAGTCCTCTATCTCCAATACCGGACACTCCCATATAACCAATTTAATGAGATTGTTACAGTTGGCAATGTTACAGTTGGCAATAGACTTTATCTTAGAACAACGATCAAGAACAAGACTCAAGAGGGTTACGGGAAGGGGAGGGAAGTCCTCTATCTCCAATGCTAGACAACTAGAAATATGCAATCGAGTGAGATGGGAGAGCGTGTGAAGGCCCTGTGGTAAGCTTCCCATATTTTGACAATCGTTAATTGTCATTGTTTCAAGCGATTCTACGGCAATCCCTTCCAACGACTCCACTCCCTCACAATTGTCTATATGAAGTGCCTTCAGAGGAGCAAGTCTACCCTTGGCAAATGAAAAGGATATCAAAGAATCATAATGATGTATCTTAAGAGATTCAAGTTGAGAAATCGAATTATTGCTGCTCAAGTCACCTTGAGGAATGTTTAGAGCCATGATTTTTGGACAATTTTCAATCACCAAATGTTTGAGTGCGTGCATCTTGCTTGGAAGCTTTTCTAAACTTGTGCAATCCACCAATTCCATCCTTTCAAGATTACAGGGTAGCTCTATCTCTCCGTCTCCTGCCACAAAAGATATGAATTGAGGACAATTTTTTATTACTAATTCCTGGAGGCAAGTGAGATTTTGCGTTTCATTTCCATCTTGCCACAAGCATGTTAGCTTGTCACACAGTCCTATGTGAAGCTTCCTTAGCTTGCCCAAGCAACTCATAAACCGATGATCAAAGGAAACAAGCTCTATGACTTTGTTAATTTTGAGAACTGTCAAAGAAGTTAGCTTGAACAAGCTCTTTAAGATCTCCTTACTACAATCCTCAAGGTATAACTCTTCGAGAGATGGAAGACATAACTCACTGGTTGAGTTATTCAATTGTTGGCATGAATGAATTTCAAGCTTTATAAGATGATCAAGTTGACAAGGCAATGTCTCAACCAACGAATGACAGCTCCGGACAACAAGATGCTCAAGACAGGAGAATGGGACTTCTTCTTTTGGGCCCCCTGCATAAGGAGACCAATCCTTCCATGCCAACATCTCTTCGAACTGCAAAGTAATTAAGGACGAAAAAGGCCTATCACCTCCGTAAAAATTAGAGCCTATTATTCTTACTGCATTTAGACCTTTAAGAGATAATTCTCTCAATGAAGGTAATTGTCCAAGTGAAGGCAACGATGTGACATAAGGACAGTGCCGCAAACACAAAGACACTATCCGAGAATATGATGAACCATCTAACCATGATGGGAATTTGGCACCGCCATAGTTCAAAATAGTAAGATTTTCAAGATTAATGTGAGGACGCAAAGACTCAAGCACCCGTGATTCATGCTTATCATTCCGAAGAATTCCAAAATCTTCATCCCAATGCAAGAATAATTTTCTTAGGTCTTGCTTTCCTAACAAATTAGCATCAACAGCATCTCTAACATCTTCCACCTTTTGTAATTTTGATATGCATAATTCTCCTTGAAGATGCGACAAGTTCTTTAACTCCTTTAACTGTAGGCCATTCTCTGTTCCTACCACAAACTTGGACAAGATAGTGAGATTCTTTAAATTACCGATACCCAATGGCATCTCTTTTAGACTTTTTGTATCTCTAATATCAAGAAATTGTAAGCTAACTAACTTTGTGATACCGTGAGCCAACTTTGAAAGCGAATGACAACCTCTTAAGATCAAAGCTTGTAATTTGCACAAGTCGCCAATTGACTCAGGTAACCTTTTGATGTTACTGTACGAGAAATTGAGATGTCGAAGATGTTTTAATTCACCAACACAATTCGGTACCTCTACAATGCTACAATGACATAATGAAAACACCCTCAAATACTTCAAGTTTGTTAGCAAGTCATGCAACACCTTGTTGGAAATAGAGAATTTATTTGGGCCTCGACTAGATCCAACACACACTAGAATTAAACTTCTTAAGACCTTCAATCCATGATATGCTCTTAAGCATTTTGATGTAACAAACCATGATGAGACGAATGATGCATAACGAGCTCTCCCAAGAGATGCATCATCTTCATTAACTACCACCTGAGACTCCCCAAAGCTAAAGCATATTGCACCCTCAATTGACTTTGCTAGATCATTCAAAAGATCATGCATTGAAAACTTAGATGTGTCAACACTTGATTGTTGAAGAAATGATCTAGATACTAACTCATTGAAGTAACTCCGTCCTAATTTCAACTTATTTTTATTTTTCTTTTGTCCATCTAAAAATCCCTCTGCTATCCATAGGAGTACAAGCTCATCCCTCTCAATTTCATAATCCTTGGGAAATATTGCACAATAAGAAAAACATCTCTTCAAATAGGAAGGAAGATGGACATAGCTTGATGTCAAAATAGGGAGAACCTCATCATTCTCTACCATTGCAAGATCCCTTATTGTGTTGTTTAATGTATCTTCCCATTCATCGGGATTCGTTATACCACGTAGGGCACCGCCCAACATCTTCGCTGCCAAAGGTAAACCTTTACATCTTTTAGCCATTTTCTTGCATATTTTTTCAAATTTCGGGTGGCTCTCAAAGTTTATTTCTCCAAGAGCATGAAAGGCTAATAAGTTTGTGCAATTTTCAAGGGACAATCCCTTCAAACAATATGGCAACGTTTTTGTTATGGAAGCAACAGCACGGTTGCGAGTCGTGATAATGATCTTGCTTCCCCTAGCCCCCGTTTCAAATGGCTTCAAGATGGCAGTCCACCTTTCGTAATTGTCATTCCAGATATCGTCTAAAACCACAAGAAACTTCTTTCCAGATAGACTGTCCCTCACTTTAACTTGAAGCCCGTTAAGATCTTTGTCCTGCCATGACAACCCGGTGATCGAGTGGAAAATATTCTTGGTTATGTCGAAAACATCAAAAACATCCGAAACACAAACCCATGCTTTCCTCTCAAAACATCTATTCACTCCGGCATCATTATACAGCCGCTGAGCCAAGGCCGTCTTTCCAATACCGCCCATCCCAACTATGGGGATTATTCTCAGCATGGCATCGGAATTTTGCACATCATTTATCAATAGTTCAAGTATATGTGCTTCTTCCTCCTCCCTGCCAAAAAACTGTGACTCAGGTAGAGAAGTGGTTGGATCCCTTTTACTGGTGAAGTTGGATATGTCCGTAACATTCTCTCTCAAGCTTAGATTAGCCTTTCCGGTGACAATCGTTACCAACCTACCATTGATCTCTTGTATCTTGGTTTTAGACACAAGCGAGTGTGGTTGACCTAAGAAAAGGGACTTCCATTTTTGCAGACTTCTACTTGTGCTAGATTCTACCTGTAACTCAATCTGAGCAGCTTTTATCGCAAACTCATCGAGCAAGTCTTCCATGTCATAGGCCAAGTCCTTAACCTTGTCCAGCCATAGCTTCACTTGATGGTTACCACTAAGTTGCTTGTTCTCTGCATCAGCCAACACTGCATTGATTGTTACCAGCATATCCTTCCACTCCTCAAGCGAGAGGGTGTTGATTCCATCTCGTTGTGCACAATTTAATGTGGACGAAGTCAACTTGTCAAATAGGACCTGAAAGAACGAAGCCAAAAAGGAACCCAAAACGATCTCTCCAATAGCCATAGGTGAACCAGTTACTGTAAAGAACAATAAAGGCGTTATGGTGAAATAAAGTGAAAATGAGCTAATGGAGAGAAAAAAACTATGAAGTCTATGAAGACCAAGACAATGACCTAGGAAAAATATTTAAAAAAAGACCCAGACTTTCAAGGGATGCACATCAAAGGTTAGACAAATTAAAAAAAAAATACTATTTGTCCACAAGTGCTTGTTACGTCAATTGCTCTCCTTATTCTTCAAATCAAGACTTTTTTACTGTCGGACCTTTACTTTTGGCCATCCAAAATAGTCTTAATATGACCAACTTAAGAGTGTTTGCATATTTTCATTATAAGTGTTATCCCTCACGAGTGTTTTGTTGGCTTTTTTAGCATCTGTATATTCTTAGTAACCTTATGATTTCAATATCTTTGTTTGCTTTATTGGTGAATGTGAGACTGATAAATTCTTTTAGATGGCAATTACTATGCTAAAGATTCACATCAAGATGGGCGACAATGATTTGTTGAAGGGTGCTAAGGCAGTGGTCAATAATCGAGAATCGCCTTGATAGGAGAATCGCGGTCCTTTGAACACGATTATCAAGTTCATTAGTGTAATGGGTAGAGTGTGACATCTAGTAGATTATATATTGTTAATATTGGACTCATTTACCATTTCCAGACTGAGAGAAAGCAACTTGCTTGATGGATTAGTCGGTGTGCTTATCCCTTTTTTCCTGTTTGGCGATGAATGGAGTTGACCCAATTAATACGATTGGCAAATAAACATATTTGTGCAACTTAGTAAAATAAATGCTTTTGAAACATAACATATTGAGGATTCACCCAATAATTGCATCTTATTTTCTGTTATACATATACATGTCATCAAAGACAATTAACTTTTTCTGTCCATTAAGAATGGAAACACGTGCTTTGGGATTAATAAGAAAAGGGGTCAAGCACACCTACTAAGGTGCTGCATGGTAACCTTCCCCAGCCCAAAAATTTCTATTCTTTTGTTCCTCGGAACAAAAAAAGAATAGAAACCCGTTTGATAACGGCAAGTTGATTTCTATTCCCGGGAATAGAAAAGTTAGCCCGGGAATAGAAACGAGAAACAAAAAAAAATTGCTTCTAGTCTCAGGAACAATTTCTAGAAATAAGCAAATTTTCTTTTTTTATTTTCGTTTTATTTCTCTCTTGCCGTGGCCACCTCCAACCGTCTGGAGCCACCGCCGACCGCCGCCGGTCACCCGTCGCCGTCGCCGGCCACCGCCGACCGTGAGCAAGAATAAAAAAACAAATAAATAAAAAAACAAAAATAAATACAAAAATAAATAAATACAAATAAAAAACAAACGCAAGAAAATTAAAAATACAAAAAATACAAAAAAATACAAAAACAAATAAAAAAACAAATAAACAAATAAATACAAAAAAAAAATAAAAAACAAATAAATACAAAAAATAATAAAATAAAAGAATAAAAAACAAATACAAAAAACAAATAAATAAATACAAAAAGAATAAAAAACAAATAAAAAGAACAAATAAAAAACAAAAAAATACAAAAAAGAATCGTTGCGTTACCAAACCCATTTCTATTCTTTTTCTATTCCAATAGTAGAAATTTTGTGCAGTTATCAAACGGGTTCTTTTGCTCAGAAACTGTTCCCCGGAATAGAAATAAAAAAAAAACTATTTCTGAAAAAAAACTCTTCCCCAGCCAAGAAATTTTACCATGCCCACCCTAATTCATTAAGCGACTTGCTTTATTTTACTATGCAAATAGTGAACAAGTCACAAATCACCAAATGACAATGTATAATCTACTAAAAAATTATACTTTATTCATCACACCAATGAACAGGAAAATCGAGTTCAAAGGACCATGATTCTCTTTCTAGGCGATTCCCCATCATCGGTTACTAACTCATCACCTTTCAGCAGATATTTTCGCCCATCTTGCTGCAACTTTTTCTTTCACAAGTGGTTGTTCTGTAATATTTAGAGATTATCCCCGCACTTTTTTAGTTTCCATGATCATATATTCGTTTGTGTAAATAAATCATAAACTCGAGAAGACCAGAACTTCAGTGGGTATCATGCACTCCAAAAAGCCTAGATGTGCATGATAATGCTTGTCCATGAAAATTCTAAGTTTTCTAATATAATTGTCTTGATACAGATATAATGAATTCTATCCTAATATGTAATGAAAAATCATAAAATAGAGGTCCAAATTTTGGCTTAAACAATTATGCGTGCAGATGTATCACCTCATTAAAACAACTAATCCACATTAAGATCAACAAATCACCATGAATTATGCAGTCAAGCTGCAACTTTAATCTGGCCAGCAAGTATATGACATCCACTTTCCCCAATTTTGCTATTAAACTTGCTGCATCAGTTCAAGGGAAAAAGAGAGCAAGTAGAAAGATGTCTTTTACCTATTCCAAGTAGACTTCCTGGAGCTGACCAGGCGAACGGGATAAGATCCACAACAGCAATCCAGCAAGCACGAGCGCTAGGTTTGGCAGTTCACTGTGTACGCGTGCGTATTCAGCTACGGCAATGCGTGGTCCCTGCTTGCAACGACGAACGATGGTATTGATAGAGCGAAGACTAGAGATGGTGGTGATTGGCGACAATCGATATGCATGCAAGAAATGAATTGAATGAGAGTGAAGTCTGTGGGCGTGAGTTTAATGATGATGATGGTGGTGGTGGTGGTGGTGGTGGATGAAGAAAAAGTGAGGCGGTGTGGTTTTAAAGAAAGGAGCAGGAGAATCAAGATGAATTCTGCCGTGTGTGTTTTTCTCTCGGAGCTTCCCATTTTATCTTTGCTTTTTTTTTTCTTTTTTTTTATTTGGGGAATAAATTCGAAAGAACCTAATCCTATTTGTCGAAATTCTGGTATATGCTTATAAAATGCTTTAATTCCAATAGACTTCTTATTTGGGAGGAAAATCTGTTCCAGTTTTCCAAAAATATATGAAAGCCACTTTTGGGCAGAAGTCAGGTACTGACAAGTTTTAACAATTAAATGATTATTTTAAAGCTATTTATACTTATTTTGGTAACTCAAGATTTCTTAATTTTTGGATGTGTGGAGCTGTGAGATGATCCTTTCCAGGTGTGGCTGTAACCGCCTGCTTATTGCTCACGTTTCACCTCTTTGTAGAGGAATGGTTTTGGAGGTTCAAACATTAGGATTTGTACCTGACTTCTGCTCCTTTCCAGATTTTCCATTACGTTCCTCTCTTGGATCGAACCGAGTCAATTCCTCTTGTTTTGCTCCATCAAAGTAGTTTAAGGGTACATTTAAGGGTGTGTTTGGTAGTGTTTCCCGGGAACAATTTCTGTTCAGAAACGATTTTTTTTATTTATGTTCCCGGGAATAATTTTTAGGGAAAAAAAAACACGTTTGATAACTACACAAAATTTCTGTTCCCAAAAAAATTTTATTCCCAAAAAAATTTTATTCCCAATTTTTTCATTTAATTTATAAAATGTCAATTATAGTTGATTATATAAAGTTCTTGAAAGAGGAAGGTGGAATTGGAATCATAAACTCGTGTTTTTTAAATTTAAAAAAAAAAAAATGCCGTCATTGGCTAATTGGAATCATAAACTCGAATGAGGCCTAATATGCTAGTTAACTATCGCCATTGATAATTCCTGCAGTGTTTTGAACTAAAGCCAATCGGCAGAGATTAGGCAAAATGCACATGGAGCCTTACCAAGGAAAAACTGTATAGAAAACCACCGACCTCCTGACCTCCTCGAGCGAGCGAAACAGACAGAAATTAAAAAAGGTTGTAAAAAGAGGCCACTCCACGTATATACATGCTCATTTCCACATAAGCCACCAACACAGTTCCAAAAATTAAAACTTTGCATGTCTGATTGCGGGTGAAAGTTTTCATGATCATACCTGCTTTGAGTCAAAAAATGCTACTTTATCTCCTGGTCTTTCGACTCCAAAATCCGAACTTCAGGTGCGCTTCTGAAACACAACCACCCAACAAAAAGAAGCAAAACACCAAAAAAAAAAAAACCCAACTTTTATTCATCACATAATAAATCTCAAAGCAAATTTAAAACAATCAAAACATGAAGAGCTTATCATGAAATTGCTAGAACCCAGAGAACCGTGAACAAAAATACGTTGCTTCAAATCTTTCAATTCAAAGAACCTCGTACAGGAGAATAGAAAGGCATGAAAATTCAAGAATGGATGCTGGAAAACGTATATTCGAGAAAAAGCCCAGCCAAAACTCTGCTGGGGACAGACAGGTATAAAAGCATAGATAAGGTAAGGGGAGCATTTCGAGCGAGTTTGAGAATGTTCGAGGATTTGACGGCACTATTTGAGAACCCACCGCTTCGTGACGCTGGTAATCTTCTCAAGCAATCGCTCCTACCACACTTGTGAAACACACGAACCATCGACCCCAAAATCTCATTTTTCCTTTTACCCACTACTTCGATTCCGCAAAGGGGGAGAAACCCACGAGGAAAGAAGAATTGCAGGGAACCCCAAATTGCAGATTTGTTGTTAAGAAGAACGGGAAGCGAGAGCACGAGCGGTCCGTACGTCAATGGCGAAAGTGAGAGCACCTCCAAAAACGACACGAGACGAGCTACAACAGGAAGAAATCGAACGAACACCAAAACGCAAACGATCTACGACTAACCCTCTCGCTCAATCGAGCGACAAATCAAACCGTAATTAAAAAAGGCAAAGGGGAGCAATGAAAAACAAAGCGAGAATCGCCAAAGGGAGAGAGCAAGAATTGCCAAGGAGAGAGACGCCTACCGTTTCTCAAGACTAGTTGCGGCAACAAAGGAGGAGGAAAGGTGTCGCGACTCTGTCTTCTCCGGCGAACGATGCGAAGAGGAGGAGGAGGAGAAACAAACTTCACGAGAGAGAAAGGTGAGAGAAAAAAAGACGTCTGCCAAGAAGTTTTAAAAAGGATGAGAATTAACTCCGTTTTTTATTTTTGTTCTCGGAACAATTAGTAATTTTTTTTTCTAGTTTATGTTCAAAATCTGTTCCAATAACACATTTATTCTCGGGAACAAAATACTTACCAAACACATTTTTATTCTATTTCTGCTCCCGGGAACAAAAAAACAGAAACAAGTGATCCCGGGACCAAATGCAATGTGAAAAAACTTAAGATTTGGATAACAATTTCCGAAAAATAATTAGTTACATATTAAAAAAATTGACCAACACAAGATATCTTTAATTGCCAACATTAATTTATACCTACCTATTTCGGTAAATGGTGAAAAAATTTGATTTGTTCATTTTTGTGAGCAATAAATCAAAAAACACAGTCAATTTTTTGAAAATATTTTCTAAATCTTGAGTTTTCAATTAAAAAATATATTTTAATTATTTGAAGTTTATTGTTCCTGCATTATACAAGGTAAAGAGTAGAAATCAAGTCAGTTCGACATCAATGTTTTTGAAACCTAAATTATTGAGGATACAACCAATAATGGCATCTTATTTTTTTTGTATACATCTACAAGTCACCAAAGACGGGTAAGTTTACGTGTCTGACAAAGAAAACGAAATCATGTGCTTTGGCCAAAAGAAATGGTCCTTTGTTTCAGATGACATCCAAAAGTCTTGATTTGGAGAAAAAAGGGGAACAATATAACTCGAGGACATAATGTGCGACAAAACATACCCTCTCCAGTCTGACTCAAAACTTCTTGGCACCTTAGGAAGACCAAGACTTTATTGGAACTCATCAACTTTTTTGTGTAAAATGTGGTAATGGGAAAGAAACTTTAATCAGTGCCAAGAAGACCATGACTTTGCAGGACGCAAATTGACTTTGTTGCTACACCTTTCACATCCCTTCTCTTCCATCCATATGTCAATGTCTCTTTTTCCATTGCTAGTAGAATTTCTACACACTACATGTCTTGCTTAAAATTAGCAATACCAGAAATTAGTATAAGAAGGAAGCCAAGAAGGAACCCAAAAAAACCTCTCCAATGGTCATGGGTGAATCAGTCTTCAAAGAGAAAAACACGGGTTGAGTGATAATGAGCTAATGGAAAGAGAAAACTACAAACTTCAGGAAGACCAAGACTTTCAAAAATGCACATAGAGGTTAGAGAAATCGATATAAAATACTTTATGTCCACAAGTACTTGTTTTGCAATATTTAGTGAATATTCCCAGAGATTTTGCTGGATATCATGCGCCCGGAAAGGTGAAGCAAAATTAGATAATTTGCACGCATTACAAGTGAAGCACTTTAATAAAAATTTGTGATGGTGGGAGAGAAATTTTAACAAATTCCAAATAGACCAAGACTTTGCAAAAAAAGGTGACGATGAGAGAGAAACATTAATCAATTCCACGAAGACCAAGACTTTGCGGAAAGAAAAAGTGATAATGGGAGAAAAATCTTAATCATTTCTAGGAAGACTAAGACTTTGCGCAAAAAGTGATAATGAGAAAAACTTTAATCAACTAGGAAGATCTAGACTTTGTGAAAAAAAGTGATAATGGGAGAAAAACTTAAATCATTTCCAAGAAGACCAAGACTTTGCAAGGATGCAAATTGACTTTATTCCTTCACTTTGCGCATCTCTCGTTCATCGCAATGTGAATGTCTTTTTTTCCATTACTAGTGAAATTCCCATGTATTATGTGTAAAATTAACAATACTACAATTTTTGTTTCACTATTTTCATGTTTAATCATATTATTGGGGTTTTCATTATATTAATATTTGTCGTACTTGTCCATTAGAATTATCTCTAGGTTTTCCTTTATGTTTACAAGTTCAAGTTTGATATAAGAAAAAAGGCAAAAAGAAAAGCGAACAAGAAAAAACCAACAAAAAACTGAAAATGAAAAAAATAAGGAATGGGGTGACATAGAGAGCGCCACCCAACCAACGGCCAATGGCATGCCTCTGTCGTCAGCTCCTTCGTAGGATAACTCATTCCATTGTCACTGTTGCAGTTGGCACTACTAACCGGACTAACCATCACAACTAATTAACTTAAATTACCTAATGACTAAACTAACTTAATCTATAATGGAAAGAATGAATTGTAGGATTTACAATTTCTCACATGCACCATGAAAAGTTGAGTTCAACGTGAAGCTCGCGTCATTCAATAGTGGATGTGAGTTGGGCTCACATGCTCCGGGATCATTCAAAAAATTTCCCCCATCCCGTGTCTAAGACTTTAATAAGAGTCGCTACCCCAACGAAAGAATCTTTCCTTTTTTTTAAATAATAAAAAGAACTTAGGCTCAAGAGGTCCAATTCTTATTTATTATGCCCATGAAGCTGCATCTTTGAAGCCCAACGGACTAACTTCCTTCAGCTTAATTATAATTGTAGTAGTTGGCTAATAAGAGAAAAGAGGAATAGTTAAGGGGGACAAAGAAGAATCAAGAAGCTGGAAAAGGGAAGTGAACCACGCGCTAGAGAGAGAAAGGGTTCGGTTCAAGTTCACTAGGGACATCTTAACGCATTGGATTAATGCCGTACATGAAGTGCTTGATAAGAATTCAAAGACTTAATTCACCTAATTGAAGAAATTTTTCTAGATTAAGCTGTAATTTCAATTCCATTTTGGTTTTAGGTGGCTAGGTTGATTATAAAGGTTGTTGAGCTATGAAATCATGTAGTAATGAAACTTTGGTGTATCACGAAACTATGGAATTTTATGGAAGTCAACTTAGGATTATGGTTTGGTTGGGATGAAATTTTGAAGCTTATTGCATACTGTCGGAACCATGTGCAAACTACTGTGTTTGGCACCGGTTGTTATCATAAATTTAGTCCATACTATTTTGAATGCTTTCCTCAATCATGTTTTAGATATTGTAGGTTCTAAGAATTAACAAAAGTCGATGAACGGAACATTTAATGTGTGTGGATATGGAACGACTCAAGGGGTTTAACCAGAGAGAGAGAGAGCGCGCCATCGAATCACGTCAAGTTGGAGTCTAGCATATCTTGCATGAATTTTGCTTTCTTAAAGCAAGATTGGTTTTCTTTTTTCAATGGGGAGAACAAACCATTTTGTATGGAATATTTTCTAGAAGATGGATTTAGATTATCTATGATGTTAGAATTTTGAGAGTGATTCAACCAACTTATTTTGAGTGAGCATACAAATTAGTATTATGCCTTTCCTCTAATATTACTTGAAGCGAATTAGTATTATGCGTTGGTGTATAGGTTGATTATAATTATTTTGGAGAATTCAAAATCATGCACTATCAGGAGCTCGTGCACAAACAATTTGAGACTTGAATTAAGACCATATAATGAATTTGAAGTTGGACATCTACATCCGAAGGCTCAAAATTATGTCAAACTCCATCATGACATGGTACTTGTTGCAAGGACTCTGCAGCTAGCCATCTCGTGCCAACATATGCCTCCTTGACAGTTCCTCATGCATCATGGGGCCAAAATCGCATCAAAGGATCCCCACTTTGTTGATGTAATTGAAACCTAAATTATTGAGGATAAAGCCAACAATGGCATCTTATTTTCTGTTATGCATCCATAATTCATCAAAGACGGTTAGGTTTGTTTGTTTGATAAGGAAGATCAAATCATGAGCTTTGGTCAAAAGAAAAAAAAAGGGAGAACAATCTAACTCGAGAATAGAATGTGCATCAAAACATACACTCTTCCATCTAACTCAAGCTTCTTGGCGTATTAGGAAGACTAAGACTTTACTGGATCTCATCAAGTTTTTTGTGTAAAAAGTGAAGCCAAAGGGAAAAGGCGGTAATGGGAAGGAAACTTTAATCAATGCTAGGAAGATCAAGACTTTGGATGACGCAAATTGTCCTTGTTCCTTCACTTTTCACATCCTTCCTCTTCCATCCCTATGTCAATGTCTCTTTTTCCATTACTAGTAGAATTTCCACATGCTACATGTCTTGCTTAAAATTAACAATACTAGAAATTAGTACAAGAAGGAAGCCAAGAAGGAACTCAAAAAGAGCTCTCCAATGATCATGGGTGAATCGGTCACTAAAGAGAAAAACAAGGGTTGAGTGATAATGAGCTAATGGAAAGAGAAAACTACAAACTATAGGGAGACCAAGACTTTCAAAAATGCACGTAGAGGTTAGAGAAATCGATATAAAATACTTTTTGTCCACGAGTGCATTTTTTCACAATGTTTAGAGAATATACCCAAAGATTTTGCTAGATATCATGTGCCTGTTTTTGGGAAAGTTGAAGCAAAATTACATAATTTCCCCGCAAACATGTGAAGCAAAAGTGAAGCACTTTAATAACAATTCGTGATGGTGGGAAAGAAATTTTAATAAATTCCAAATAGACCAAGACTTTGCAGGACAAAAAGTGACGATGAGAGAGAAACTTTAATCAATTGCACGAAGATCAAGACTTTCGAAAAAACAAAAGTGATAATGGTAGAAAAACTTTAACCATTTCTAGAAAGACCAGGACTTTTGTGAAAATAGTGATAATGGGAGAAAAATCATTTCCAAGAAGACGAAGACTTTGCAAGATGCAAATTGGTTTTGTTCCTCCACTTTTCACATCTCTTGTTCATTGCAATGTGAATGTCTTTTTTCCATTGCTAGTGAAATTTCCATGTGTTACTTGTGAAATTAACAATACTATAATTTTTGTTGTACTATTTTCATGTTTAATCATATTGGGGTTTTTCATTATATTAATCTCTATTGTACTTCTCCATTAGAATTTTATCTAGGTTTTACTGTATGTTTACAAGTTCAAGTATGATAAAAGAAAAAAGGCAAAATGAAAAGTGTATAAGAAAAAAAAAGCAAAAATTGAAAATGAAAAAAAAAAAAAATCAAGAATGGGGCGACATAGAGAGTGCCACCCATCCAACAGCCAATGGCATGCCGCTGTCGTCAACAGCTCTGTAGGTTGACTCATTCTATCGTCACCGTAGCAGTTGGTGCTACTGGCTGGACTAACTATCACAGCCAATTACTTTAAATTACCTAATGACTTAACTAACTTAATCTATAGATATATTCCAAATGGAAATAATGAATTCGGGATTCACAATTTCTCATGGACCGTGAAAAGTTGGGTTCAACGTGAAGCTCGCATCATTCGATAGTGGATGCAAGTTGGACTCACATGCTCTGGGTTCATTCAAAAATTTTCCCCCATCCCATGTCTAAGACTTTAACAAGAGTTGCAACCATAACGAAAGAGTCTTCCCTCAAACACATCACACTAGGAATCTTCTACAGTTTTAAGTCTCAACCTTCTTTACATGATGGTCTGTTACTGATGGATCCTACCGACATTTCTTGTGCTGCCCGTGTTGAGAATCAGTTCATGCATTGCCCTCAAACATCTCGCTTACAAGCAATTAAGCTCGTTTTTATATATTTTAATGGAACAATTGATCATGGACTGTTATTGAAGCCATCATTCGACAGCTCCTTGGTAACATTAACTCATGCTCTTGGGTCGGTTGTCCCGATACTCATCACTTAGCATCTGGATACTTAGCTTTTATTGGGTACAGTATTACATTGCGGGATCTAAATACTAGAGTTTTCGCCTCTGCAGTTGCAGAAACTTATTGGATTTGAGATATGTCATATGATTTTCATGTATTTTCACCTAAACCGGCTGTAAGTCATATGTGATAATATTAGAGCCACTTATTTAGCTGCTAATCTGGCTTTCCATGCTCACACCAAGCACATTGATATTCGGGACAAAACCGCATCTAGCGAAATTATTTCAATATGTATTCCAATTGCTAATTAGTTAGCTGACACTTTTATAAATTATCTTCTGATTGGTTTAATCTTTTGAAGGACAATCTCATTGTGGTGGTACCTGGTTCAAATTTAGGGTTATTATCAGAGTATCTTTAATATATGTTTTGTTATTTATATTTCAATTTACAAGTTTTGTTATGTAATTTTACTAGTCAGTGGTTTTCAATTTCTGATATGTAATCTTTTCAGCGTTCATGTCTACTTTGCAGCGGATTTGATTGTAACTACCTGTACTGCATATACAATGACAAGCACATCTCTATTTTTATTTTTATTTTTATTTTTAATTTGACGGGCTGACACAACTTACGATGAAGTGACAAGATCTTCATTTATAAAGATTAGCTAGTGAAGTGGAGTAATTCTAGAGAATCATTTCACGTAATAATTTATTCTAATTCTAGTGATGTTGTAAGAGCATGTCCAATTCCTGAATCCTAGGGAATCATTTCACATAATAATCTCCTCTAATTCTAGCGATATTTTAAGCGCGTGTCTTATTCCTGAATATTTTGATAGTTTCTTACACGTCAAACTAAGCTTAGATTTAAGTGACATTAATTTTGCTTGTAAAGAGATAGAGAGGGCCTGTTCAAGGGCCTCTTGCCAACATCTTAGCACTTCTCTGAACTGAATTAAACTTAGATTCAAGTGACTCTGATCTTGCCAATTAATAGAGAGAGGGGGCCTGTTTAAAAGCCTCTTGCCAACGTCTCTTAGTAGGTCTCCTAACAGAGTTACAAGATCCTTTCTTTTTAAATAGTTTGCTGAACTTACTTAAACTTAGGGTTTGTTTGTTTGAAGGAAAGTTATTTTTCAGAAAATTGCTTTTTGACTTTTTAATGTTTCGATGACAGAAAATCAATCAATTTATAAAAAATGTTTTCTGAAAAGCAACAAGTTTAAATCGGGAAAAACCGCATTTCCTTCTAATGAGAAGGAAATCACCTTTTTTTTAAACTAATTTTTTTTTTGTCGGTTTTTTTTAAAACCATTAAACAAATCCAAATTTCATGAAAAATATTCTCTTATCATGAAATTTTCAATATAAATATTTTAATTTTGATTATTATGAGGAATTGCGCCTTTCTCCAAAAGTATCAAAAAGAGTCAAATCATATTAATTTCGAAATTAGCTATATCAACATGATGTTCACATGGTCGCATTGAATTCGAATTCCCTAGAAGCCCTACCTAAAAGCCAAACTAATAAAAAATCTGCTGTTCGATTAACGAAGGAAACCGAGTCTGATTACCTCACAACCGAAGTCCATCCGAGAATATTCTCACAAGAGGATGTCAATTCAGTCAATTTAACAATCGAAAACCCACAAAACTGGGACACCACAAAGTAAAATAGAGAACATTTAATCAGTAAGTCAGGTTGTGGTCTTGGTTAGGACTCCTTCGCAGCTGAACAGCTTCAGTTTGCTCCGATACTTAGCAGGATTAACATAACAATCTGTTTCGCTTGACTATACAGCTGAGACATCTGGTTTTTCTGCTATACCATGGCTCGTTAAACCTCTATACGGGTTTATCGGGTACATTGTCTCTTTTTCTCATCTTGTTTTCATGGACCGCGGCCGTTTCTCTTAAGAATTGCACCTATTTTTTTCCATTTCTAGGGGAATTATGCAAGAACTAGATGGTTGCTGCAGTGACCACCTTTGCTAATAGCAAGTATAGTGCTCAACTTGACCAGTCGAGTATAAGCTGGTTCCAGCAAATCCAAGCGCAACTTCTATAAAGCGTTGATCAGCACAGCGTGTTGAGAGCAACGGTCGGGCATGCATTGAACAAATCGACGAAAGTAAGTCGACAATTATAATGATGAATGTCTCGGCTCAAGCACGGACTACACAATTCTGATATGAAGATACAGAAAAGCACCTCAACCTCAAACATGCATATCAATACAGTTGAGTTATGTGAACGAGATGATCACAAAGCAATTAGTAGATTTTACCCATGCAGTAGTCTGTACGTAGAGCAACTGGAAACAGAGCATATGTGATTCGATTGAATAAAGGATGATTACCTGTGGCGATTAATGATCGGACCTTAGTAACATGATTACAGAAGCAGCTTCGTGAACTGGAACCGTCACGAGAGACGGTGGTGACCGCAGTCCGAGCACTTCAGCAATGGTGACGGAGAACAGGGGCGAACAGAGCTTCCGACGGCAGCCGTGGAAATGGGAACGGTGACGATCGGTTGCGGTTGGCAGTGGCTGACAGTGTCCGGAGGGCAATAGAGAATAAGTTTCGATGAAGAGGTCTCTGGAAATTCAGAAAAAGACTGAGAATCGATGCTATGGACTGAATTGAAAAATGAAATCCAGAGAATGAGAGAAAACTTACCTTCAAAGTTGTTGCAGTAACCGAATGATGAAGAGCTCGAAGTGAAGAATCGAATTCTGATCGAGTTTCAGTCACGGCTATTCTCCTCCGTCGGGGAACGAAGACGATAGAAACCGAAGGAGGAGGCAGTGACAAAAACGAACGATAGTGAAGTCGTTGAGCGAGGGAGGCGCTTGGCTACGATTGGCTCCAGTTCGAGTGAGATTGAGAAGCTTCAAGGGAATGCAGTAAATTCAAGACGAATCGAGGTGTGAAGTGTGGACTGAAGCTTCACTGGTCTGGTGAGCGGACTTTTACCTATTTGATGAGTTTTGGGCCAAAGTGGTTGCACGGATTCGACTAGATTGATGACTTTCATCTGGCGAGCTTGAGTTTTACCATTTTATTTTCTCTCTCTCTCTCTTTTCATTTGTAATTATTTATTTTATTTTTGCTCTTAACTGCAATTATATTTTCTACACAAATGCGTGCTAGATTTATCAGCGAAAATTTAGGTGTCAATTGAGAAAATGATAATATTTCCTGATGTTTTGCTAAAAATTAGAACAGTACTGGAAATTACCCTTCATTGTCAAGAAAGGAAAACTTAGGACATGCTCTATTCGTGAAATATAAGGGATATATTGCTCCATTGACTATTAAACAACTTTTGGTGAGACCGGTTCTATGAAGCCACCCGGGAACCAGACCGGACCACCGATACTATTCCCATATTGATCCATGTAACTAACAGGCGGTTCTTGGTTTCAATTTTACGAAACCGGTCCTTAGTAGGCGGTTCCTGATTCTAGGCTGGGAACCGTTCACCCGAACCATGCACACCCTTAGATATACATGTTATATAATCAATTTTAAATACAATTTTATGGAATTCAATTTTCATAACATGGTACGTAATGTTTAATCATCGCAAATTTTCAGCTAATAAAATATCATTGGTAAACCTGACTTAATTATTGCTGAATTTGAGGCATTGGCCACGAACTTTTTCGTGTCCCAATATCATTAGCCATGACATTTCGCATCGCAAAGCGACAATAGCCAACGAAATTTTCATTGCAAGCGGTTGGCCCTTTAGGCACGGAACACAATTCGTCGCCATTGAGCGTCTATCTTTTACAGTTTTGTCACAATATATTTTCTTCACGAAAAATACATCTCTTGCGATGAAAGTACTAGAATTCGTTGCCAATGTCTACTGCCCCCGGGCCTCATGATCCCTCTAAAGATGATTTTTGTCGTAGAGGATTTACAAAATCAAGCAGAAGTCGGATGGGTATGAAGAACATTACAAAGCTTGTTGGGAAGCACAAGGTTTTTGAGCTGGCATTGATTTCTTGGAGACATTTAGCCCAGCCATCAACCTAACAACTATTCAAACGGTTCTGTCGGTTACTATCTCTTCCTCGTTCTGAGTTGTTTTTCAAGACGATCAAATGGTCGGCTCAAGCTTCCGACCCCAATTATCACGCTCTGCACGTGTTGGTCCTCGTCGTCACGTTTGTGGTCCTTCCAGCCATCTTCTTCCTCTCAATCTTGGTCTACAGTATAGGAGGCCCCGCTACCTCTAGCACAGAAAGGAGGAAAAAGCCCTCCTCGTAGAGTGCTAAATGACCCTAGGGTTCAATGCCGGTGAGTTTTCTAGCGCTCTCACTGTCAACGACGTAACTAACATTTAATACAAGTATCAAATTCCTTGAATTTCACCACATAATTCCTTAGTTTCAGGTCCGATGTTTTTTTTTTTTGTCAGTCCTACTCTAATCCTACTCTAACACTCACTCTCAGACTTTTGCCCTGCCTCCTTGCAAGGCGTGGGAGTCGAAACCTACTCCTGAAATGAAATCTTCCCCACCCCCAATCCCCCCTGAAAATGTGGGGATTTGAATCCCCAACCTCCCCCTTACAAAGAACATTTTGCAACTGGCCTTAAATTTTCCATTCCCCAACATATTGACGGGGTACCATGCGCCCTGGATCTCCGTCGGGTCAGCTTATTCGCAATGCTACTAGATAAATTATAGGTTCCAACATTCTTGCTCTCCTCCGGCCAAGACAGGCTTTTTTCTCAAGCGGTTTTGTTGAATCCTTTTATAAAGCCAGATCCGCTAGAAAATGTTGCGTGGGTGAGACTCGCCAAATCAGCAACAGGATGGGTCCACTCAAGTCTCGCCACGTGTACAGTAGGACCTAAAGAAAATTTTGAAATTCCCTCTCTCTCCTCTCCCTCGCTCTCTTCCCTCTCAATCCCAGCCTTCTCTCTATTCCTCGGACGAACTGCGCCTCCGCCGTTGCGTTCCGGAGCCCATCGGTGGCTCCGATCTGCCGTCTGGGCCCAGCGAGCTCGAGTTTCAACCTTCCGTGCGCGCGCTTCGCTCCCATTACAGCGAAGGTGTCTTTCTCTTCACTCCCGACCACCTCGCCGCCTCTGCCTCCGCCTCCACCGTCGCCTCCGGAAGTTCCACCGGGGGCTCCGGTTCGTTTTCTGCACCCGACGAGCTCAGGCTAGGGTTTTTCTTCTCTTTCGCGATTATGTCCTTGAGGGTGGAATTGGTGGCTCTGTGGAAGAAATTCGTTGCCTGGGAGATTCTCTCTTTCCTGGCCGGACGTTAAGGTTATAGAAGATGCATTTACTTGATAAATTCGTTATTCCTGGTTTGGTGGATTTTTGTTTTTCTGTCAGTTTTCCGGTACTCCGAAATTTCCATATTTTAACTTGTATTGCATGTACGAGTCTTGAGTTATTTCTGCTGTAAGAGTATGCTTTTTCATCCCACTTGCTTTAGCGCATTCCCCTTTGAGATATATAATGTAACGTCGATGCGTTTGAATCGATTATGGAAATTCAAAACAGAGAATTGACAGAGGAGGATGCTGGCTTTATTGGAGTCAAATTCAGAGTCTGTTGCACGTGCATCTGAAATGGGAACCTTTCGATGAGTTTAAAAGGGAACCGAAGTCAGTGTAGACAACTGAATGTCCAATGCTGAATAATGCTAAACAGATAATAGCAGCATGAGCTCAATTATATAACTATTGGGTTCTTAGGATTTTGAAGCTAGAAGTTACCCAAGTAACAATCTCATTCCGAGAAAAACAAGTATTGCTTGGTGAGCATTACATTTTTGTCTCTGCCGAGTACGAGTTATGTAATTGAACATGGGCATTTTTTCCCTCAATGAAGATTGTTACTAATGCATGCTATTCGAGCTGGCTTATTAACCCTCTGGATTGGAATTGGGTCTGCAAAATAGAAATTCTTGCTCGAATTAGCAGGGCCCTTAGCAACTTTTTAACCTTCTAGATTGGATTTGGGTCGGAGAAATAGAAGTGGTTGCTTGTTCTAGCTGGGGCTTATACTTTTACTCAGTCGGCCTACTCAATAGACCACATAATAGCTGGGGCCTTAGCAACTTTTTAACCCTCTAGACTGAAATTCTTACTCGCCAAGCATGTCTCTGAGTTTGTATACTTGACGCATGTGGCACGAAGCTGTCTGCGTGAGATGCATTTTGATTAAGAGAAGTTCTAGATATATTGTGTGGGTTCTACTTTGTAGTAACTTTTTGTTGAAAACTCAATCGTGAGATGAAGTCCTTATCGAATCGGTAAGATGTATGCTAAAATGATCTCGTCAAGTGTTAAACATCAATCATGCGCTACTGCATCCTTCGAGTGTAAATGGGTTGTTTCCACCTTAGTGGGTGTGCAATCGTTATGTGTTCAACTTGATCATTGTGAATTTTGTGTAATTCATATGAAAGGATTTCGAGTCTGTTCTTTTGAAAAAAAAATCTCAGAGTTTATCTTTGATTAAATCCTGAATGGAAAGAATTCAGCAAGTGGTGGAGCTTTCTTCAATTCATAGGTTATTATTTCTAATGGAAATTCTGTCTATATCACTTTCAGTGTATTGCTTAGTAGCTTTTAGAGTATTTAGTAAGAGGATTTCTAGAGAGATTGCAATGGTGTTTGTATTTTCATCTTAACAATCTGATTCCGAGAAAAAAGATGTAATGCTTGGTGAGCATTATTTTTTTAGTTGAAAGATTTCTTATTTGTACTTGTATTCTCATTTGTATTTTCATCTTAACAATCTGATTATGATATTAAAAAAAAGTGTTATCTTGCAGCTATGAGGTCTTCATCCAGAGTGAACGAGCGTACTTGCAATGTTCCTTATTCTATTATGAAGGTTCCGTCCTTGAAGATGACATGAAAAACATTTAGTATTTGTTTGACTATTTGAAAGATGAACTTAAGAACATCGATGAAAAGGTGCAGGGATTGAGTCATAAGGTGCGCCATTTAAATCTCTTGCTTGTTATTCTTTTTGTTTGTCGGTTTTTGTTATTTTAATAGGACTACTTGTTCAGAAAAAGTAAATGGTTGGAACTTATAATTTTGCTAGGCTTGAATCAAACATTATGTTGTGCTGGCTTTAGCGGACACAATCGCATTATCTAAGTTAGTATATACCTTTTCTCATCTCAATTCCATTCTAATTTAATGGGTATTACGAAGCGCACGTAATTTGTTAAACTAGCTGACCAAAGGAAGCTCGTCATTGCGGGAAGAGCAGGTGCTGCAAACTGAGAGTAAATGCCAGGAAAGGATAATGGCATAGGAAACATCTAACCTCCAAAAGTCCTACGACCAAGCATGGATTGCACATTATAAAGAGCGAGACTGTGTACATACACTCGCCAAAACATTCACTCTGAGATTCTCTAATTTGTATCCTTACCGCACCATCAGGAGAAAATCAGGATATTTAACTGAATATGGTTTCATGATGATTTCTCCATCAGCTGTATCGGGGTCGATATGTTTGATTTGCTGGTCTTCACAGTGCATCTATTCATGACCATTTCCTCCGGCATGAACTTCAGGTGAGAACATGATGTCCAGTCCACACTGCATTTAATCAGGAGGAGAGAGATACACAAATTTAACTGCTTCGAAGTCGTTTTTGAAGGAACTGAAGGGGTGAAGCTGTTGCTTTATGTCTCCCCACATTGCCGAAATGACGATCCATGGTTTCAACTAGTGAATGTATGAACTCCAAGACCAGAATTGCAACTACCTTTCATAAACAAGAACCAGAGTTAAAGTATCAAATTGATGAATAGAGTACGCTTGTGTTACTGTACGACAAACAATGAGTGTCAGAACTCAAATTTATGCATATCTCTTTGATCAAATCTTTCTGAAGCCAGCTTGAAACCTCTTCAAGGATAATGTGGATGACGCCCTCTTCTATTGGCCCATGCATCTAAATGCTCATGTTAAAACTTTGGGAAGTAATTGATGAGAATTCCTCCTATCCAAGAATTATTCGTTGCTTCGGCCAATCGGTATATGTTCCTCCCATCCAAGAAGTATGAGGGTGCCTCCCAACTATTTATGCTGCAACCATACATTGTCCATGCTTTTGAAATCGTTCAATCCATTCATTTTAGGATTGTTGAAAAGACTTTGGTGACACCTATATAATGAAATAGCAAATATATCTACAAAAGACACATTTCACTAAACAACGTACCTAAATAAATATTTTCTCAAATGATGCTGAATACTTCAAGGGGGGAGGGAACCCATTTTCTAGCAAGCTACCTTATACTACCCTGCATTTTGTTCAGTATTTTTTAATTGATTTTTTTTTATTCTGATTATTAATGCATTTAACATCCAACATAAGTACAAGTAAATTCATAATAAGGTACGCTCTCAATCTAATTGTAATTGTGAGTCCGTCCTGTATATCAACATCAATCCTCTCTTCATCCTTTTTCTCTTTCTCTATGTAGCTAAGCCTCATTTTCAGTTATGTGAGGTAATGTGAACCCAGTGAACCATTCTTAGTCGATGGCAATAACTAGATTCACTTGATTCAACAAAAATCGGAGTACATTCCTATAGTCCCGGAAATTCCCATTGAGAGGTGCCACCTTGCCTTGTGAAACCACCCAGACCTCATCCAAGCTTCTAGCTATTAGATGCTCACCATGACTAACCTGCAAATCAAGGTGAAAAAAGGGCCATTAGCTGTGAAATTATCTATTGTTGGTCAAATTGAAGTATTTTGACAAGAAAATCAATCTCACCATCGAAATTACTCCGTGGAACAAGGCTAGACGTTGAATGAGTGCCTCAGCTACATCCAAATCCTATAGTTGTGGATAGGCCATTAGACAAGAAAATAACAATTTACAAAGATAATTATTTAGTCACTAGTCATTAAAGCAAAACTTAAAGACCAGATTTATAAACAAAAAGGGGTCCACATATTTGTCTGTAAAGCCCACTATTGCCTATAGGCACAGAGATCAGTACCATTTGGTATTGTAGATTACTCTATTCAGAATATTTCCCACATTGGAGCAATTAGATTGGTTTCTGTTCCATTATTTGCTAGATGTATGATGACAAGGGCTAACAGCAGCTGTGACCATTAATTGGTCCTACTTTATTTGTAATGTAAAGACCAAATTCCAACAAGTTCAATTAGTGCAAGGACAATAATAAGCTAACTGAAAAAGTAATCAAAGTCATAAAATGGAGAAATATGAGTAGAACTTACCATATGATTGGATGGCTCGTCAAGCAAAACTATGTGAGGTTACTTGAAAGTTAACTTGGCAAATGCAATTCTGCTTTTCTAACCACTTAATTATATGGTCAAAGCACCATTTTATATGTGCAATAACAACCAAAAAGCCTGGGAGAAAGTACACAGTGAACTACAATTCATATTACAAATTATCTAACCTAATAGAGCTTCACAATGTCATAAGAACAATGCTTCAACAAAAAATTTATACATGCTACACTAACAGAGAGAGAGAGGAGATATACCAGGCAAGAAACACATTGGTTCAAGTGCAACACTTCCAGTTAAAGCAAAAGAACCCATGTGAGCTTGAACATTTTGTTCCGGAACTCCCTGCAGGAAGAATGCCACATGAGAAGGTTATTTTAAGATAAAATGGCATAATATATGATGAAATATATTCTGCGGTCGAGCAAATGGAAATGCCAACCCAGAGGTCATTGCATTACAATCTCAACCAAACAAGCATAAGTATATTGGCTATAAATTTCTAGCAAGCAGTGAGCAATAGTTCCAAAACCACTAGAGTCCAAGACCCAACCAGCAAGCAATTTATGGAATATCAATGCTGTCACGTGAAAGCTTGGAGCCATGAGCTGCCTCAGAATTTTATCCCAGATTGACTGCTTAATCCTACAAAGAATCATCGTCAACAAAAAAAAGGTTCTCAATTCTAAAGAAAACCATAAAAAAAAAAAAACTGCATCCCTTTTCTTCCCAATCACATCACAGTTTCCACAAAACTAATCATGCTTTTAGATTTTCAAAAATATTTGTTCTTATTTAGATCATATTCACTAGAAGGAAAATTCAGAACACAGCAGCGCAACAAATATATTTAATTGCTTCTTCCTTTTTTGATAAATTGCAAAAATAAAAAATGAAAAAATGAAACAAGACATTGACACTAACATCATTAGTCCTACTTTAGCAGCGTTCACATGTGATCCTTCCAAGAGATTCTGCCAATGCAAGATCACAATGGTATCTGCAAAACAACCAAAGTGAATGAGCTTAAGGGCCCAAGAAAAAGATGTTGGGAAGAGAATAGACAATAGACGCTAAAAATGCAGAGGACTATGATTATGGAATGCTACGATTCTTTGTGATGGTGCGATTTCATTCACAAATGGTTTGGGCATCAAGCAGAAATAAGGATATGTCATCAACGTAGCAAGAGGCAGCATTGCGAGCATTTCATCCTATAGTTCATCGTCCAACGAAACTGTCACACCCCGAATATCGAGCGCGCGCACATTACTCAGTGGTCGATAGAATTTTGCAACGTTCTCAGGTTTCATCGCCGACCCTTTTCATTTTAATTACACATGCGGAAGCGAATTCACTAATACCTTGACAATAACAAACATGGGATAGAAAAGCAGAACAACGGCAATTTCATTACAATCCGCACTTTCATAAACAAATTGGTTTATAAACAGAGACCATCTCTAAGGTCCAAGTACAAGAGACCTATCTCCAACAAGAACTACTGAGCCACCTATGCTCTTGACCCTTCTACTTCAAGCTCCTGGCTCTTCACACTAGGGACTTGAAAATGGTTATTTAATAACCAATGAGATATAAATCTCAGCGAGTTCCACCCCTAAGCCCTGGTTAGTACACCAACTCAACTCGGGGTATCTATCCAAAACTACCCCACCACAAGCAACAACTAACAGTCGATTCGCATACAACCTTACTTGGTATGCCATACCCTACACGTTATAATTCAACACGATACACGCAATGCACATGGCCATTAGATGATACATTTCATCAATCACATATGAGTCGCATCACAAGCGATTTCACCTAGCTATTGCCATTCCCTACATGTTATCAATTCATGCGTGCGTACCATAAACAATGTGCTCAACTCATGCATGACTGGAATCAACGATGCTATAATTCTCATGCGTTCTTGCACATTAGTGCGCCACTCATCGTGCATCAATTCATCTCACATGTCCCGATTATAAGGTAAAATCGTTATGACACGTCCCATACCATGCCACACAATTTTACCCTATAAGGCACAACGATCTCAACACTCACGTGTTCCCATTGATCACCGCCACACAGGCTAGATTTCCGCCACACAGGCACATTCCACGCCACACAGGCAAGTTCTACGCCACACAAGCAAGTTCCACGCCACACAGGCATAATTATCGCCACACAGGCATTTCACAAAGGAGCATCGTCCACTCGGCACGTAGCGGGGAATGGACTCAACTTGGTGATCACACCAACACACCACCATGATTCCCTTTTCTCTTTGGGCACTTAGCCAATGTACCCACGCTTGCATTTACACTTTCAAATCATCATCTCCTCAAGGCGACCCATTTCGGTGTCCCTCGGACACACTGTTTTTCCCTTTTTGTGAAAAGCATACATTTCATGCGGATTTTTATGCAATAACACATCCAATCACTTCATAGAATCAATACACATGAATTTTAGACACTTTTCGCATTCTGGATGAACAATGCACGTGAACAGTGCACGTGAACAATATTTTTGTGAATAGTGTCGCGTGAACAGTAAATTTCAAGAATTTAATAAACAATAAATTATACTCAGAAATTAAACAAAACATTAATTATAACAATCAAACAATTAATTAAGCAAAACAAGCTTAATTAAACATATAAGCACAATTAAGCAAGTAAAGCGAGATTAAGCTAAACTAATCTAATCCATCCATCGAACCACCTATCTTAGGGCTAATACAACTTAATTAAATAACCTAAACTAGAATTAAATCTAACTAAACTAACCATAAGCAAGTTTAGGCACTAATAAAATGATTAGGAGCTAAACTCACCCGTTAAATGGGCCGGAGGCACCGTCGCGGCGGCGGCAACGGTGGCTACGCACTGGGACCTCTACAACGACGATCCAAGGTGGTTCCAAGCTCAACACAACAACCACAGCCTCTGCCTCCCTCTGAAATTCTGGAAAACAGCTCCGCCGGAGAAGAAAACAAGTTGAACGGCTTGGCCGGAGCTTCGGCGAAGGGGTGGTTGGCAACTAGTGACTCCTGGGGGGTCTTGGGGATCTTATGGGAGGTTGGCATGGGCAAAGAAATGGATGGAATGGAAGAAAATGGGCTGCAAAGTTGAAATAGTCCAAGCTGCAGGCGGACCGACGGACCGCGACCGGTGGCTTGCAACAGCTGTACAGGACAGCCGGCGGCTCTGTTCAGGACGAAATTGGGCTCGTTGGAACGATTTGTCTCTCCCGGTCACGGTGATAGGTGGTTTGTAGGCTGATTCATCCGGAAAGACCACTTTTGACTCGATTCTTCACCGAAGGGTCAGCTGGAGCAGAACAGGGCCAGACGGACTGGCGACCGGTGGCTTCGCGCCGCCGTACGGAACGTCCGGAGAATCGTTCCGGTGAGAGGCTGGGTTCGTTGGAACCATCTGGGTGTGCTCTTCGCGGTGATGGGTGGAGCGTTGGCTGATTCATCCAGAAAGCCAACAATTAACTCGAATCTTTGGAGGAGGGTCTGCTGGAACAGAAACTGGAAAAAGAAGAAAACGAGGGAGAGGGAGCTTCGTCCGTTTTGGGGCTGAAGAGGAGGAGAGAGAGTGATGTGAGGGCAGCATGTCAAGCCTCATTAAGGCCCTCACATGCTCGCTTCAAGTCCCCATGCATGACATCATCTTCTCTCTCTTCTCTAGCCTTTTTCTCCCTACAACTAGGGGTATTTTGGTCATTTCACATTGCACAATTACCATTCTATCATTGGGCTGAAATTGGTGGATGGGCCTAAGAAATGGGCTTGGCCATGAATATGAATGGGCTTGGGAATTTATTAGGCTTGATTGGGCTCAAAGTTGCACCATGGGCTTTGAAAGATGAATAGTTGGTTTGGCCCAATGGGCTCATTTGATTTCCTTAGGCCCACCATGGTGGCTGTCCACCTTGGGCCTAAGGCCCACACTGACTTGGCTCGGCCCACGTCATCACAGACTCGCTTCCTCAGTCCGAAAATCCCATTTCCAATTGCTCGGCTTAATTGACTTTGTCGATTGTTTGATGTAGCTTCATCCAAATTCCATCCCGGACATTCCCGATAATTCAAAATCTAATCTTAAGTTCTCTTGCCATGTCAATTTCGCCAAATGCCATTTCGGTTACAACTCAAACTGACGGGTAGCTGTGAGGGTTCACACGTGACCGACTCGTACCAAACCACGTTCAAGACATCTCGACACATGGACGTCATTGACTGCATGAAATTACGGAGGGTATATTCTTATTTCAAAGTACACGATTACTGAGGATCGACATAGGGTTGTTCGTGGATTCGATAATAGTAAACAGAATCACCTGTTATTCCATTATGTTATGTCCGCGAATCAACTTCTAGTCATCCTTAGAATCGGCCTACCTATCTACAAGATCGTCCTCACATAAATCTCACGGTCAAGTCGTTTTCCCAGGTCAAGTCCTTTAGTCGTATGCGTTCTGTTCTCATTAGCTTTTCCCCTCAAGGTCAATATCTTAGAAGTGATCAATTTCGAGTGAGATCAACCAACAATGTATTGACGAAATTCACATCCCTTCATTCCTCAAAGGGCTTGAATTTCAGGATGTCACAGAAACAGAGCCAATCCAACCCAATGAGATCCCCCACCCAAACATCAGTTCGTATTGAGCATCGAATTGAGAAAGTAGAATAGAAAAGGATGCCTTCAAAACCAAAAATAACTTACCTGAACCCTAAGAAAATTGACTGTAGTGTAGATCGGCTAGTCATCAATCCCGATATTAGGGATCTCTTCGATGAGGGGCCAATAGTTGCCAGTGAGTTTTGCGCATCGCTCTTTCAGAATCTTGCATCGATATATGCGCAATTGTTGGAGGGAGGGAGGGAAGCCATCCTTTGGCAAGTACCTCAACTTGGGGCACTTTGCAATCGTTAAATACTTGAGAGAGGAGAGATGGTTGCGAAGACCGCTCAATAGTCTTTTCGCTTTTCTCAAATCATATATCGAAAGATAGGTTAGAGAGAAAGGAAAGAGACTCCAGGCATCCTCATCCTCCGAAGGAAACCACTCATTCTCTCCCTCCCCTCCCATGTTAAACTCAACGGTCAGACTCTCGAGAGATGTGAGCAGGTGTAAGCCCCACTCTCTCACTGGCTGCTTCAGATTCACGAGCCCCGAAATAACAATCTTTCGCAATTTGGGAGGCAGACCTCCTTTGGGTAAGCATTTGATATTTTGGCAAACAAGAATTAATAGCTCTTGGAGGGATGTAAGATGATGCCACTTATTTGGCAGGGACTTTATCATCGGACAATCCCAAAGTTTAAGCCTCTGCAGGGTGATGGGAAGGGGTGGGAAGTCCTCTATCTCCAATACCGGACACTCCCATATTTCCAATTCAGTGAGATTGTTACAAATGGCAATGTTACAGTTGGCAATAGACTTTATCTTAGAACGATGATTAAGAACAAGACTCGAGAGGGTTACGGGAAGGGGAGGGAAGTCCTCTATCTTCAATGCTGGACAATTATAAATATGCAATCGAGTGAGATGGGAGAGCATGTGAAGGCACTGTGGTAAGCTTCCCATATTTTGACAATCGTTAATTGTCATTATTTCAAGCGATTCTACGGCAATCCCTTCCAACAACTCCACTCCCTTACAATTGTCTATATGAAGTGCCTTCAGAGGAGCAAGTCTACCCTTGGCAAATGAAAAGGATATCGGAGAATCATAATAGTGACGCATCTTAAGAGATTCAAGTTGAGAAATCGAATTATTGCTGCTGGGGTCACCTTGAGGAATGTTTAGAGCCATGATTTTTGGACAATTCTCAATCACCAAATGTCTAAGTGTGTGCATGTTGCTCGGAAGCTTTTCTAAACTTGTGCAATCCACCAGTTCCATCATTTCAAGATTACATGGTAGCTCTATCTCTCCGTCTCCTGCCACAAAAGATCTGAATCGAGCACAGCTTTTAATGGTTAATTCCTGGAGGCAAGTGAGATTTTGCGTTTCATTTCCATCTTGCCACAGGCATGTTAGCTTGTCACACAATCCTATATGAAGCTTCCCTAGCTTGCCCAAGCAACTCATAAATCGATGATCAAAGGAAATAAGCTCTTTGAGTTTGTTAATTTTGATAACTGTCAAAGAAGTTAGCTTGAACAAGCTCTTTAAGATCTCCTTACTACAATCCTCAAGGTATAACTCATCGAGAGATGGAAGACATAACTCACTGGTTGAGTTATTCAATTGTTGGCATGAATGAATTTCAAGCTTTATAAGACGATCAAGTTGACAAGGCAATGTCTCGACCAACGAAGGACAGCTTCGGACAATAAGATGCTCAAGACAGGAGAATGGGACTTCTTCTTTTGGCCCCCCGCATAAGGAGACCAATCCTTCCATGCCAACATCTCTTCAAATTGCAAAGTAATTAAGGACGAAAAAGGCCTGTCACCTCCGTAAAAATTTGAGCCTATTATTCTTACTGCATTTAGACCTTTAAGAGATAATTCTCTCAATGAAGGTAGTTGTCCAAATGAAGGAAATGATGTGACATAAGGACAGTTCCACAAGCTCAAAGACACTATCCGAGAATATGATGAACCATCTAACCATGACGGGAATATTGCACCGCCATAGTTCAAAATAGTGAGATTTTCAATATCAATGGGAGGTTGCAAAGACTCAAGCACCCGTGATTCACGCTTATCATTCCGAAGAATTCCAAAATCTTTATCCCAATGCAAGAATAATTTTCTTAGGCCTGGCTTTCCTAACAAATTAGCATCAACATCATCTTTAACATCTACCACCTTTTGTAATTTCAATATGAATAATTCTCCTTGAAGATGCGACAAGTTCTTTAACTCCTTTAACTGTAACCCTTTCTCTATTCCTACCACAAACTTGGACAAGATAGTAAGATTCTTCAAGTTATTGATACCCAATGGCATCTCTTTTAGACTTTCTGTATCTCTAACATCAAGAAACTGTAAGCTGACCAACTTTGTGATACTGTGAGGCAACTTTGAAAGCTGATGACAACCTCTTAAGATCAAAGCTTGTAATTTGCACAAGTCGCCAATTGACTCAGGTAGCCTTCTGATAGAAGTGTTCGAGAAATTGAGATATCGAAGATGTTTTAATTCACCAACACAATTCGGTACCTCTGCGATGCGACAATGACATAATGAAAACACCCTAAGAAACTTCAAGTTTGTTAGCAAGTCATGTAGCACCTTGTCGGATATAAGGAGAGAGTTCCCACTAGGTCCAATACGCACTAGAATTAAACTTCTTAATACCTTCATATCATGATATGGCCTCAAGCATTTTGATGTAACAAACTGTGACCAGATGAATGACGCATAACGAGCTCTCTCAAGAGATGCATAATCTTCATTAATTGCTAGTTGAGACTCCCTAGTGCTAAAGCATATCCCACCCTCAATTGACTTTGCTAGATCATTCAAAAGATCATGCATTGAAAACTTAGATGTGTCAACACTTGATTTTTGAAGAAATGATCTAGATACTAATTCATCGAAGTAATTCCATCCTAATTCCAACTTATTTTTCTTTGTTTTTTGTCCATCTAAAAATCCCTCCGCTATCCATAAGAGTACTAGCTCATCCCTCTCAATTTCATAATCCTTAGGAAATACTGCAGAATAAGAAAAGCATCTCTTCAAATAGGAAGGAAGATGGACATAGCTCAATTTCATAATAGGGAGAACCTCATCATTCTTTGTCGTTGGAAGATCCCATATTATGTTATTTAAGGTATCTTCCCATTCACCGGGATTCATTTTATTACGTAGGGCACCGCCAAACATCTTCGCTGCCAAAGGTAAACCTTTACATCTTTCAGCTATTTTCTTGCCTATTGTTTCAAATTCCGGGTGGCTCTTAAAATTTGTTGCTTCAAGAGCATGAAATGCTAATAAGCTTGTACAATCATCGAGGGACAATTCCTTCAAAGGAATTGGCGGTGCTTTTGTTATTGAAACAACAGCATGGTTGCGAGTCGTAACAATAATCTTGCTTCCCCTAGCACCCACTACAAATGGCTTTAAGAGGTCAGTCCATTTTTCGTACTTGTCATTCCAGATATCATCTAGAACCACAAGAAACTTCTTTCCGAAAAGATTGTCCCTCAACTTAACTTGAAACTCGTTTAGATCTTTGCCCTCGTAGGGCAACCCAGTGATTGACCGCAAAATAGTCTTTGTTATGTCGAGAACATCAAAAACATATGAAACACAAACCCATACTCTCATCTCAAAACATCTATTCACTCTGGCATCATTATACAGCTGTTGAGCCAAGGCAGTCTTTCCAATACCGCCCATCCCAACTATGGGGACTATGCTTAGCGTGGCATTAGAATTTTCGACCTCATTGATCAATAGTTCGAGTATTTGTTCTACTTCCTCCTCCCTGCCAAAAAACTATGGCTCTGATAGAGAAGTGGTTATCCTTTTGCTAGTGTAGTTGGATTTGTCCACAACATTCTCTCTCAAGTTTAGATGAGCCTTTCCAATGACAATTGCTTCCAACCGGCCATTGATCTCTTGTACCTTGGTTTCAGACATGAGTGAGGGTGGTCGGCCAAATATAGACTTCCATTTCCCCAAACCTTTGCTTGTGCTAGATTCTGCCTCTAACTCAACTTGAGTAGCTTTGATCTCAAACTCATCGAGCAAGTCTTCCATGTCATAGGCCAAGTCCTTAACCTTGTCCAGCCACAGCTTCACTTGATGGTTATCGCTAAGTTCCTTGTCCTCTGCATCAGCCAACACTGCAATGATTATGACTAGCTTCTCCTACCACTCCTTAGGCAAGGTAGTGCTGATTCCTTTACGTTGTGCATAAACTAATGCGGGAGAAGCCAACTTGTCAAACAGGACTTGAAAGGATGAAGCCAAAAAGGAACCCAACACGATCCCTCCAATGTCCATAGGTGAATCAGTCACTATAATGAACAACAAAGGTGTTAAGGTGAAGCAAAGTGAAAATGAACTAATGGAGAGAGAAACTATGAAGTCCTAGGAAGACCAAGATGATGACCTAGGAAAAAGATTATAAAAAAAAAAAAGACCAAGACTTTCAAGGGATGCACATCAAAGGTTAGACAAATCAAAATAAAATACTATTCCACAAGCGCTAGTTACATCAATTGCTCTCCTTATTCTTCAGATCAAGACTTTTTGGCTATTAGACCTTTACTTTTGGCCATTCAAAACAGAGTCTTAATATGACCAGCTTAGAGTGTATGCATATTTTTGCCATAAGTGTTATCACTCACGAGTGTTTTGTTGGCTTTTTTAGTGTTTGTATATTCTTAGTAACCTCATGATTTCAATGTCTTTGTTTTCTGATTTATTGTTGAATGTGACATTAATGAAGTCTTTTACATGGGAGTTTTTGTGCTAAAGATTCACATTAAGATGGGCGATAATGATTTGTTGAAGGGTGCTGAGGTAGTGGTTGATAATCGGGAATCACCTTGATAGGAGAATCATGATCCTTTGAACACGATTATCAAGTTCATTAGTGTAATGGGTAGAGTGTAGGGGTGATCGGGTCCAGGGTGGGTAGGGTCTAGACCTGGACCCTGTACCCGACCCACCCTGTTTTTCCGATCCGGTTCCAGGGTCAACCCTGTTTCCATTGGAACCTGTTTTGCAATCTTCCGATATCCTATACGACTTTGAATTTTATATTAATAAGCGAGAAAATAACGTAATCCTCCTAATTTATATTGAAACATTAAGCACTGGTAATAAATTAATACATGAACATTTGGAATAAACGGAAAATTAAAGATCCATAGGGCTAATTATAATAAATAAAATCATAAGGTAAAGAATTAACATCAAACATGGGTCTAATATTAGCCTTATTCCCACAACTACTACATGAAGCTATTCATTTATTCAAGCATAACTCTTTATACAAAAGAGAAATTAGACGAGCCAATCCATGTGATACACAAGAATTTGGTGGCGACAAACACCGTCCGTCCATCAGACAGTGCGAGAAGGAGCCGATGAGGGAGGGAAGCAAGTGAGGAAGATGAATGACAAATGAGAAGTGCTATGCGTGTTTGAGAGAGCCAAGAGGAAAAATATCATGTGATTGCGAGAGTAAAAATAGAAATCAGAAGAAAAAAAAATGTTTTTGACCTCTACTTACAAAACCGGTCCAAGAACCGGTTTCCGGGTGGGTAATCACTCGGACCCTATTCCCGGACCGGTTTAAACCGGTTCCGAATTTTGGGAACCTGTTCCTGGACCGGTTTCAATGGGAACCGATTCTCGACCTTGTTTTCCGGGTGGGCCGGTCCGGGAACAGGGTATACCTGGTCCGATTGCACACCCCTAGTAGAGTGTGACATCCAGTGGATTATATGTTGTTAATACTAGACTTGTTTACCATTTCCAAAGTGAGAGAAAGCAACTTCCTTGATGGATTAGTTGGTGTGCTTATCCCTTTTTTTCTTATTTAGCGATGTATGAAGTTGACCAAGTTAATAGGATAAGCAAATAAGCATATTTGTGCAACTTAGTAAAATAAATGCTTTTGAAACATAACATACTGAGGATTCGCCCAATAATGGCATCTCATTTTCTGTTATACATATACATGTTATCAAAGACAATTAACTTTGTCTATCCACTAAGGAGAACAGAAACATGTGCTTTAGGCTAAATAAGGAAAATGGTCAAGCACACCGACTAATTCATTAAGCAACTTGCTTTATTTTACTTTGTAAATAGTGAATAGTCAGAAATCACCAAACGACAATGTATAATCTACTGAAAATTATACTCTGCCAATCACACCAATGAACAAGAAAATCGAGTTCAAAGGACCATGATTCTCGCTTCAAGCGATTCCCCATCATCAACTACTAACCCATCACCTTTCAGCAGATATTGCCGCCCATCTTGCTGCAACTTTTTCTTCTTTTTCTTTTTTTCACAAGTGCTTGTTCTGTAATATTTAGAGATTAACCCCCATACATATGTAGTATCCACGATCATAGACTTGTTCATATAACAAAATCTTAAACTCGGGAAGACCAAAACTTCACTGGGTATCATGAACTTTTTTGTCGTGAAAGTGAAGTATAATTGATAAAGAGCTTATGGGAAAGAAAATTTAATAAAATCGAAGAAGACTAAGGCTTACGGAGATGCAAATTGGATTTGTTGCTTCACTTTTCAAATCCCTCCTCTTCCGTTCCCATGTGAATGTCTTTTTTACATTACTAGTACTTTTCCACGCGTTACATGGATGCCAATTTTTATTTTTATTTTTTTTATGTGTGTGATTGACAATTAGCAGTGATTATGTTCTCTTGCTCAAATTGACAAAACTATAATTTCAGTCCAACTTTTGTCATTTTTAACCATATTGTGATTAATCATTCATTAATCTTTGTTGTACTTTTTTTTTTTTGTCAGTCCCACTCTATTCCTCTGTTGTACTTGTCTATTGGAATTATGTCTAGATTTCCATTTATCTTTTCAAATATAAGTCTAATAAATGGAAAAAGAGCAAGAAGAAAAACTAAATAAGAAGAACAGCAAAAAAACTGACGAAGAAAAAAAAAATGCAGGAATGGGGCGATAATACTCTTCGTGACTCGCGGAGAGTTCCACTTCACATTTTTGTTTTGTTTTGTTTTGTTTATGAAGATGCAATCTAAATTTCTTAATATGCAAGATATGATTTTCCCAAATTTCCCAAGTTATAGCATGTGATTTATCAAAGGAAATGTGCAAAAAAGAGAATTAACAATAATGCACTACAAAAAGCCTAGATGCGCATGATAATGCTTATCCATGAAAATTCTAAGTTTTCTAATATAATTTTCCTGATACGGATATAATGCAATTCTATGCTAATATGTAACGAAAAATCAAAAAATAGAGGTCTGAGTTTTGGCTCAAACAATTATGCGTGCAGATGTATCACCTGATTAAAACAAAATTAACAAATCACCATGCATTATGCAATCAAGCTGCAACTTTAACCTGGCCAGCAAGTATATGGCATCAACTTTCTCCAATTTGCTATTAAACTTGCTGCATCAGTTCAAGGGAAAAAGAGAGCAAGTAGAAAGATGTCTTTTACCTATTCCAAGTAGACTTCCTGGAGCTGAGCAGGCGAACGGGATAAGATCCACAACAGCAATCCAGCAAGCACGAGTGCTAGGTTTGGAAGTTCACTGTACGCGTGCGTATTCAGCTACGGCAATGTGTGGTCGCTGCTTGCAACGACGAACGATGGTATTGATTGAGCGACGACTAGAGATGGTGGTGATTAGCGACAATCGATATGCATGCAAGAAATGAATTGAATGAGAGTGAAGTCTGTGGGATATGATAATGCTTGTCCATGAAAATTGTAACTTTTCGAATATAATTATCCTGACACGAATATGATGAAATTCCATCCTAATATGTAATGAAAAATCCTAAGTCTGTCCAAATCAGCAAATATGAACACACTTAAAAATGTGAATATGACTTTCCCTAAATATGTAAATGTATGATATGCAATTTCCTAAATGTGCAACACCTAATAACTCTACACGTGGTTTTATTAAACACCTCCCCTAATATACAATCTAGACTGCAACGAATGTATATAACATGCCGTGGATGACTTTTATGAAATTTGACACATGTAAATTCATGAAATTACACGTGAAGACGTGATCGAGAGTGACCTAGCCATATGCAATTTCACAAACACGGATGGCAAAAATATTCAACAAATCACCATGACGCAACTTTAATCGGGACAGCAAGTATTTGACATCAACTTCTCCTAAAATTTTGTTATTAAACTTGCAATCGGGATTATAGACAGGCATGAAGTCAGTTTAAAGAACGAAAATATTGTTGCTGCTGCCACCTCTTCTTTTGCTTCAAATATATAGAAAGATTTCAGAAATGACTGGTGGCTGCTCTCGTGTAATAAAGGCCTACCGGATGAATCAGTTTGAGGGAAAAAGAGATTTACCGATTCCGAGTAGACTTTCTGGAGCTGACCGGTGAACAAGATTAGATCAACAACAGCAATCCAGCGAGGACGAGCGCCAGGTTTGGACGAGCAGGAAGAGAACACTGCTGAGAAGGGGGGACGAACGACAATTCACGGTGTATGCGTGTGAACTCTGTTACGGCAATGGGTGGCCACCGCTTGCAACGATAGAAGATAATATCGACGGAGCTACGACTAGGACAGGTTTGTTGGGGACTGCGCAGATCAAAAGAGGGTGGTGTTGAATAATCAACATCCTACATTGGCCGTCAAGAAGAAAAATCAAAGTTGGCCTCCAAATCTTATTCAACTTGCCCACTAAAGAAGGAAGAGAAACTAGCCGTGAATCTTGAGTTGAGGTTCCAAGCCGTCACTTCTAGAAAACAAGTTGACAAGTCGACTTGCCTCAGCCAAACGTTTCCTTCTAGTAAAGAACAAGTTGGCCAACTTGTTCGGAGCGAGCGTGCAATTTATATGAAAGCCAAACCCTTCCTCTATTATTACTAAAAGCGAAATAGCGTTATGCCTAGTTGAAAATGCAATGTGTGCATGCTAATTATTGTTATTCAGGAGAAGTCACAATCATGCACTATCGGAAGCTTATAACCAAATGATTCGTGACTTGAATTTAAACTATATATATGAATTTGAAGCTGGATGTCTATATCCAAAGGCTCGAAATTATGTTAAACACCATCGTTACATGGTAATCGTGGCAGAGGATCCTGCTACTAGCGATCTTGTGCCAACACATGTCTCCCCAGCAGCTCCTTGAGCATCGGGAGCCAAAACCGCCTCAAAGGATCACGGCTAAGTGGATGACTAGAGCAACAGATACGACCATGAAGGTCAAAGTTGCAGAGAGGAGCAGCAGGCCAGAGAAGACGATCTGGTTCCCAGAGGGCAGAAAAATCCAACTGGCTCAAGTGATTCAAGATCAACACAATACTGAGACAGATTCAATGCCGATAGTAAGTGCAAAGGCAGTCAGAGGCAATTGCGATGCTCCCGAGCGGGATGAGTGGGTTTAATTGCTTATTGAACGGGAACGTGTGATCCCTCTCCTTCGGTGTGGATTCTTTGAAATCCTAACCGCACATAACATTGAGAAATATACTAGTTACTAGCCTATTGAAATCGGTTAGGAGCTAACGGGAGAACATGTTATTTTATATAAGCTATAGAATTCAAAGATATGATTACATGTAGTAGTATTCTCCACTACGTGTCCATGCATGCATGTTTGATCAAGATTGACTCTAAAGTGTAACATACTCATTGAATGAATCTAAAGAAATCAAATCACGAAATCAATATAATGAAAACAGCATGACACATCAAAATGATACTAAAGGACGAGTAAAAATAAAGCGTGGAAAGTAAATCCGAAACAAGATGAGCAAAGTATACATTGCTTTATTATTAAGTTTCAGGACATCAACCAGTGAGCTAATTTTCAAAATCAAGTCAAAGTCTAATTTTGGCAAAAGAGAATCGCCTACTGTTTCAATAACGATATTATAGACAAGAACGTAAACGAACTAAAGTAATAATAACGTGAAAGCAAGAAAGATTTTTTCATCATCATCATCATCATTGTCGTCGTTTTTTTATTTTATTATAATTTTTTTTATTGTTTTCTTCTCGTTCTTGGTCCCTCTCCACCAACTTCATGTACGGCCACCAGACGCACAACCACGACTTTCCTGAGTAACACAGAGCATGTATGAGAAAATAGGAACGCAACAGAGAGATTCACACAACCACCACGAGAAATCGACTCCAAGCAATTATATATCTCCGGTGTCCACCGCAAATCGCCAAACGAACAGGCGAAACGCAGAACAAATGAAACGCAGGTTACGTGTCTAACAAATCATGCCTAATAGCGAAAAAAAAAACAAAAAAACAAAAAAAACAAAAATATCATGTGTTTCAATTTGCCTTAAGATTAGACAATTTTGGAAGAACTATTACACAACCCTGTCTCAGCGACATTTCATCGAACAGGTTACACAACCCTAAGGATTTAAAGGAGGCATCGCTAAACTCGGATTAGAGACCAAAGTCGTACAAAATCAGTTCAGGACGTTTTCAATCAACGAAAGGGCTGATGGATTGAGGCCGTGGATTTGAATGGGCTTTGTGAACTGGACTGGACTGAATAGGGCCGAGGCTTTATTATTTTATTATTCTCCTCCTCCTCCACCTTCCGCGTGTTCTTCTTTTCTTCTTCTTTTGTTATTTGTTAATTTGTTAATTTATTTTTTGTTCTTTTTACTATTATTTATCTATATTAAAAAATGCAATACTTGATTTTTTTGAGAAAATTCATGCGTCAACAGAGGCAAATACAAAGAACTAGTAAAGCTAACTGTAATCCACATGTGAGGTTGCTAATAATTCGCTTCAATTCATACTAAGCTGATATGTCTTTTATTTATTTATTTATTTATTTATCAAGACATGCATTAAATTACTTTGTGGGTTTTGGAATAGTGACTTAGGGAATATGAGTAGTTTGAGCAGAATTTGAGATCCTCTTTATTCTCGGCATATAAAAAATGGTTCTTTTTGGAATATCATGGCTGAGTGAATGATATTTGTAGGCATTAGCACGAGAAGATAGAGGCTTTGCTTATGAGTTATGACCAAGAGCATCGGTTTTGGTGTTTATGATTTGACCGTCACTTTTAAATTTGACAATGCTATTGTTCATCTTTAAATAATGCTAATTACTAGTATTCCTTCTCATTTTTTTTTTCTTTTTTTGTAAATTTAACAAGATTGATGGGTGGGTACTAGATATTCTACTCGAAAAATAATGGGAAGTGGGTTGATGGGCGAGCAAAGCCGAATTATGTGTGTAACATCCTTAATCATTCTTTTATTGTTGTATTTTATATTTCTGATTTTTCTTTTCTCTAACTTTAATTGTGTGATCAGGAAAAGATGTCGGACATTCACACGGAGAGGATTCCGGTTTTCTTGGATCTTTATAATAAAGCCAGACCCACCCGAAAATATTGCGTGGGTGAGAGTCGCCAAATCAGCAACAGGACGCTCCACTCAAATCTCGCCACATGTATAGCAGGGTCCCACCGAAAAGATATTTTGAAATTCCCTCTCTGTCCTCTCCCTCGCTCTCTTCCCTCGCAATCCCAGGCTTCGCCTCCGACGAACTGCGCCGCCGCCTCCGCCCATCGCTTTCCGGAGCCCATCGGCGGCTCCGATACACCGTCTGGGCCCAGCGAGCTCGAGCTTGAACCTTCTGTGCGCACGCTTCGCTCCCATTACAGCGAAGGTGCCTTCCTCGTCACTCCCGACCACGTTGCCGCCTCTGCCTCCGCCTCCACCGTCACCTCCGGAAGCTCTACCGGCGGCTCCAATTCGTCGCCTGCATCCGACGAGCTCAGGCTAGGGTTTTTCCCTCTTTCGCGATTATATCCTCGTTTTGTTACTTTTGTGGGGAACCGGTGGAATTGGTGGCTCTTTGGAAGGAATTCGTTGTCTGGGAGATTCTCTCTTTCCTGGCCGGACGTTAAAGTTATAGAAGATGCATCGACTTGATAAATTCGATATTCCTGGTTTGGTGGATTTTTGTTTTTCTGTCAGTTTTCTGGCACTCCCGAATTTCCATATTTAACTTGTATTCGAGTGTTTACACGGAATTTCATCATAGATTTTTTTTTTTTTTGGCTAGGCAAGGCCTACATTATATTTACTAAAAGCAATTCTGTACTTAGAGTTGAAAGTATAAAATTTTTGTCAATCACGATTACATTTTCACAATTTATTCTCCTAAACAGTACTTAAGGACAAAAATGGGGAATATATTTTCACGCAGCTAATTTCTCGTAAAACATTCCCTTGGTCTCCTCTGTAGTATGCAAATTGGAATGGAGAATCCATACTCAACATCAACAACTCCGCCTAAAAGCTGGTGAATTAACGTAAAAAACTTGGGAAGGTAAAAAGATTTATGGCTTTGAAACTTGAACCTTTATAGGGCAGACTGCAAGTGGAAAATCTTCTTTCCAGAAGCATAACTGGATTATTACGTGCGTCTACGTAACGAGTATGTCTTGAATCTCAACTCTCAATGCCGCCTGGGAAAAGCACGTTTCCACGGCGGTCTTACAAAATTCCATGAGAAAATCTTTGCCTTAACCATTCATAACGAAGGATAGGAAAACAGAGTAGACTCTATAGAGGTTCCCATGAAAGTTACCATACTCATTATGAGTTACTCGATTTAAGCCATTACCGCATCACAGGATTCGGATTTAAATACAGCTGGAAGTGCTACAGTTAATACAGGCCAGATCAAGGCCACGTAACCTAGTTTGCTTTTAATTGGAATTAAAGAATTTTGAATCCGGATCAATGTGCTCAGAGTTGGGTCCCAGAACAATTTAATCAAATTAATCCACACATGCTGCATTCAGAGATTGTGCGCGCTCAACCAATTTCTACTTCATTTTGGGATGTTTGTCCTCCACCGTTAGTGTAGATGATCAACACAATAACCCCAGAGATACCCTCAGGACATCCAAACTCTTATAATCCTGGAACTTCCCATGGAAAGCCACCACCTGAGAAACCACCAATAGCTTGTCTGCGCTTCTAGATATTAGATGCTCATCGTGACTAACCTGCAAATCAAGGCAAAAAGAGGGCTTTCAGCTGCGAAATGATCCATCCTAGAAACAAGACCAGACCTTGAATGAGCACCTCATCCTAATCCTACAATTGGGTATAGTGGAAAAGGCAGAATCATATCTATTTCTAGACAAGAAACTAACGATTTACAAAGATGACACTTGAGTAGTCCCTACTCATTAAAGCAAAACTAAGAGTGAACATTTATAAACAAGAAAAGGGTCCACATTCATTATGTGCAAAGCCCAACACTACCTCTAAGCACAAACATAGGAACTACTTGGTAGTATCATAGATTACTGTAATACAAACACACTGATCAGGCTAGCAGAACCATTCTATTCCCAACATTTTGCAAGTTGGAAAAGCTAGATTGGTCTCTATTCCATTATAAGTTAGATGTACAATGACAGAGGCTCCTTGTAGCTGTGATCACTGATTGGTTTTACTGTATTTTCAATGTAAAGACCAAATTCCGATAAGTTCAAATGGTGCAAGAACAATAACAAGCTAACTGAAAAAGAAAAATGAGTAAACCAATTAAATGATTGGATGGCTTGTCAAGCAGAACTACGTGAGGTTTCTTGAAAGTTATCTTAGCAGATGCAACTCTGCTTATCTGACCACCTATTTACATGGTCAAAGCACCATGTTCTATGTGCAATAACATCCAAAAAGCCTTGGAGCAAGTACACAGTGAACCACAATAGAGATTACATATTAACCAACCTCCAATACAGTAGCAAAGGGGGAGGAGATGATCTAGACAAGGTATTTATTGATTGAAGTGCAGGATTTCCAGTTAGACCAAAGGAACCCAAGTGAACTCTGGAAGGATGCCACATAAGAAGGTACTTTTAGATACAATGACATGATGTATGATCAATTTAAAGAACTGACAAGATTTGCCCCAGAGGTCACTACTGACAATGCAAAACTAGAGGCAGGCAGGATATTGTTACTGTCTCAACCACATAAGCATGAGGATATTGTAAAAAATGACACATAACCTTGACAACATTAGCCCTACCTCAAAAGTTTTCGCAAGTGATCATTCCAAGAGATTTTGCCAATACAGATTACAATGGCATCTGCAAAACAATGAACGTGGATGAGCTAGGGCATGAGAAAAGGATGTTGGGAATAAAGCATACAACCGATGTTGAAAATGCAAAGGAATATGATTGTGGAACGCCATTGATTCTTCGTAATTCTCATGTATTTGAATAAAAGAAGGATGAACTATAATTAATACAGCTTTCTCACAAAATAGACCGTCTTACTAAATAATTTACTCTGCTAAAACATTCTTTTGCAAATGATTAAATCACTTTAGTGTGCATGGGAAAGCTGACTTCGGTGGCAATAGAGTATTGAACTTCCAGGGGCACAACAAATGAACCTATTGCTAGAACAAAATGTGCAGAGAATCATAAATTATATTAGGACCGCAATCCCAACTCAGTTCTTAAGCTATTGCAAATGATACTGCATGCTCGATGTCAAAGACTCATCATTCCATGAGCCCTTATCAGGTATAAATGACAAATGAGGGCCGGTGTAACTGTGAGTCCGTCCTGTATAGCAGCAACAATTGTCTCTTCATCCATTTTCGCTTTCTCTATGTAGCTAAACCTCATTTTCTGTTTTGTGAGGTAATGTGAACCCAGTGAACCACTCTTAATTGATGGTAATAACTAGATTCACCTGATTCAACAAAAACCGGAGTACATTCCTATAGTCCTGGAAATTCCCGTGGAGAGGCGCCACCTTGCCTTGTGAAACCACCCGGACCTCATCCAAGCTTCTAGCTATTAGATGCTCACCATGACTAACTTGCAAATCAAGGTGAAAAGAGGGCCATTAACTGTCAAATTATCCACCGTTGGTCAAATTGAAGTATTTTGACAAGAAAATCAATCTCACCATCGAAATTACTCCGTGGAGCAAGACTAGACGTTGAATGAGTGCCTCAGCTACATCCAAATCCTACAGTTGTGGATAGGCAAAAAAAACAGAAACACTAATCATTAGACAAGACTGACCAAAAAAAAAATCATTAGACAAGAAAATAACAATTTACAAAGATAATTCTTTAGTCACTGGTCATTAAAGCAAAACTTAAAGACCAGATTTATAAACAAAAGGGGTCCACATATTTGTCTGTAAAGCCCAATATTGCCTATAGGCACAGAGATTAGTACCAATTGGTATTGTAGATTACTCTATTCGGAATATTTTCCACATTGGAGAAATTAGATTGGTTTCTGTTCCATTATTTGGTAGATGTATGATGACAAGGGCTACCGGCAACTATGACCACTAATCGGTTCTACTTTATTTTTAATGTAAAGACTAAATTCCGACAAGTTCAATCAGTGCAAGGACAATAATAAGCTAACTGAAAAAGTAATCAAAGTCATAAAATGGAGAAATATGAGTAGAACTTACCATATGATTGGATGGCTCGTCAAGCAAAACTATGTGAGGTTGCTTGAAAGTTAACTTGGCAAATGCAACTCTGCTTTTCTAACCACCTAATTATATGGTCAAAGCACCATGTTATATGTGCAATAACATCCAAAAAGCCTAGGAGAAAGTACACAGTGAACTACAATTCAGATTACAAATTATCTAACCTCTAATAGAGCTTCACAATGTCATTAGAACAATGCTTCAACAAAAAATTTATACATGCTACACTAACACAGAGAAGAGATATACCAGGCAAGAAACACATTGGTTGAAGTGCAACACTTCCAGTTAAAGCAAAAGAACCCATGTGAGCTTGAACATTTCGTTCCAGAACTCCCTGCAGGAAGAATGCCACATGAGAAGGTTATTTTAAGATAAAATGGCAGAATTTATGATGAAATCATATTCCGAGGTCGAGCAAATGGAAATGCCAACCCAGAGGTCACTGCATTACAATCTCAACCAAACAAGCATAAGTATATTGGCTAAAAAATTCTAGCAAACTGTGAGCAACAGTTCCAAAACCACCAGAGTTCGAGACCCAACCAGCAAGCAATTTATGGAATATCAATGCTATCACGTGAAAGCTTGGAGCCATGAGCTGCCTCAGAATTTTATCCCAGATTGACTGCTTAATACTACAAAGAATCATCGTCAACAAAAAAAAAGGTTCTCAATTCTAAAGAAAACCATTAAAAAAAAAAAAACCTGCATCCCTTTTCTTCCCAATCACATCATAGCTTCCACAAAACTAATCATGCTTTTAGATTTTGAAAAAGATTTGTTCTTATTTAGATCATATTCACTAGAAGGAAAATTCAAAACACAGCAGCACAACAAATATATTTAATTGCTTCTTCCTCTTTTGATAAATTGCAAAAAAAATAAAATAAAATGAAACAAGACATTGACACTAATAGCATTAGCCCCACCTTAAGAGCGTTTGCACGTGATCCTTCCAAGAGATTCTGCCAATGCAAGATCACAATGGTGTCTGCAAAACAACCAAAGTGAATGAGCTTAAGGGCCCAAGAAAAAAGATGTTAGGAAGAGAACATACAATAGACGCTGAAAATGCAGAGGACTATGATTGTGGAATGCTACGATTCTTCATGATGGTGCGATTTCATACACAAATGGTTTGGGCATCAAGCAGAAATGTGGATATGTCATTAACATAGCAAGAGGCAGCATTGCGAGCATTTCATCCTATAGTTCATCGTCCAACGAAACAGAGCCAATCCAACCCAACGAGATTCCCCACCCAAACATCAGTGCATATTGAGCATTGAATTGAGAAAGTAGAATGAAAAAGGATGCCTTCAAAACCAAAAATAACTTACCCGAACCCTAATAAAATTGACCGTAGTGTAGATGCTCGAATCAATTCATTGGATCCGTTTGTCATCAATGTTAATGTAAGGGATCTCTTGGATGAGGGGCCAATAGTCGCCAGTGAGTTTTGCGCATCGCTCTTCCAGAATCTCGCATTTCCGTATAAGCAATTCTTGGAGGGAGGGAGGGAAGCCATCCTCTGGCAAGTACCTCAACTTGGGGCAATATCCAATCAATAATCCTTGGAGAGAGGAGAGATGGTTGCGGAGACCGCTCGATAGTCTTTCTACGTTTCTCAACTCACCTATGCAAAGACCGGTTAGAGAGGAAGGAAAGAGACTCCAGGCATCCTCATCCTCCGAAGGAAACCACTCCTTCTCTCCCTCCCCTCCCATTTCAAACTCAACGGTCAGCTTCTTGAGAGATGTGAGCAGGTGTAAGCCCCACTTTCTCATTGGCTGCTTCAGATCCACGAGCCCCCAAATTCTAAGGACTCGCAATTTGGGAGGCAGACCTCCATTTGGGAAGCATTTGATATTTTCGCAATCCCTAATTTCTAGATTTTGGAGGGATGTAAGATGATGCCACTGGTTTGGTAGGGACTTTATCTTCGGACATAGCCCAAGTGTAAGACCCTGCAGGGTGATGGGAAGGAGTGGGAAGTCCTCTATCTCCAATACTGGACAATGCCATATATTCAATTTAGTAAGGTTGTTACAATTGACAATGTTACAGTTGGCAATAGACTTTATCTTAGAACAATTAATAAGATCAAGATGCAAGAGGGTGATGGGAAGGGGAGGCAAGTCCTCTATCTCCGATGCTGGACAATTCCAAATAGACAATTGAGTGAGATGGGAGAGCATGTGAAGGTACTGTGGTAAGCTTCCCATATTATGACAATCATCAATTTTCATTGTTTCAAGCGATTCTATGGCAATCCCTTCCAATGACTCCACTCCCTTGCACTTGAATATATCAAGTGCCTTCAGAGGAGCAAGTCTGCCCTTGGCAAATGAAAAGGATATTGAAGAATCATAGTGATGTATCTTAAGAGATTCAAGTTGAGAAATCGAATTAATGCTGCTGGGTTCACCTTGAGGAATGTTTAGAGCCATGATTTTTGGACAATTCTCAATCAACAAATGTCTAAGTGCATGCATCTTGCTTGGAAGCTTTTCTAAACTTGTGCAATCCACCAATTCCATCCTTTCAAGATTACAGGGTAGCTCTATCTCTCCTTCTCCTCCCACAAAAGATGTGAATCGAGCACATCTTTTAATGGTTAATTCCTGGAGGCAAGTGAGATTTTGCGTTTCATTTCCATCTTGCCACAAGCATGTTAGCTTGTCACACAGTCCTATATGAAGCTTCCTTAGCTTGCCCAAGCAACTCATAAATTGATGATCAAAGGAAACAAGCTCTGTGATTTTGTTAATTTTGAGAACTGTTAAAGAAGTTAGCTTGAACAAGCTCTTTAAGATCTCCTTACTACAATCCTCAAGGTATAACTCATCAAGAGATGGAAGACATGACTCACTGGTTGAGTTATTCAGTTGTTGGCATGAATGAATTTCAAGCTTTATAAGACGATCAAGTTGACAAGGCAATGTCTCGACTAACGAAGGACAGCTCCGGACAACAAGATGCTCAAGACAGGAGAATGGGACTTCTTCTTTTGGCCCCCCTGCATAAGGAGACCAATCCTTCCATGCCAACATCTCTTCGAATTGCAAAGTAATTAAGGACGCAAAAGGCCTATCACCTCCATAAAAATTAGAGCCTATTATTCTTACTGCATTTAGACCTTTAAGAGATAATTCTCTCAATGAAGGTAGTTGTCCAAGTGAAGGCAACGATGTGACATAAGGACAGTGCCGCAAACACAAAGACACTATCCGAGAATATGATGAACCATCTAACCATGATGGGAATTTGGCACCGCCATAATTCAAAATAGTGATATTTTCAATATCAATATGAGGTCGCAAAGACTCAAGCACCCCTGATTCACGCTTATCATTTCGAAGAATTCCAAAATCTTCATCCCAATGCAAGAATAATTTTCTTAGGTCTTGCTTTCCTAACAAATTAGCATCAATAGCATCTCTAACATCTTCCACCTTTTGTAATTTTGATATGAATAATTCTCCTTGAAGATGCGACAAGTTCTTTAACTCCTTTAACTGTAGGCCCTTCTCTGTTCCTACCACAAACTTGGATAAGATAGTGAGATTCTTCAAATTACTGATACCCAATGGCATCTCTTTTAGACTTTCTGTATCTCTAATATCAAGAAATTGTAAGCTGACTAACTTTGTGATACCGTGAGGCAACTTTGAAAGCCAATGACAACCTCTTAAGATCAAAGCTTGTAATTTGCACAAGTCACCAATTGACTCAGGTAACCTTTTGATGTCAGTGTACGAGAAATTGAAATATCGAAGATGTTTTAATTCACCAACACAATTTGGTACCTCTACAATGCTACAATGACATAATGAAAACACCCTCAAATACTTCAAGTTTGTTAGCAAGTCATGCAACACCTTGTTGGAAATAGAGAATTTATTTGGGCCTCGACTAGATCCAACACACACTAGAATTAAACTTCTTAAGACCTTCAATCCATGATATGCTCTTAAGCATTTTGATGTAACAAACCATGATGAGACGAATGATGCATAACGAGCTCTCCCAAGAGATGCATCATCTTCATTAACTACCACCTGAGACTCCCCAAAGCTAAAGCATATTGCACCCTCAATTGACTTTGCTAGATCATTCAAAAGATCATGCATTGAAAACTTAGATGTGTCAACACTTGATTGTTGAAGAAATGATCTAGATACTAACTCATTGAAGTAACTCTGTCCTAATTTCAACTTATTTTTCTTTTTCTTTTGGCCATCTAAAAATCCCTCTGCTATCCATAGGAGTATGAGCTCATCTCTCTCAATTTCATAATCCTTAGGAAATATTGCACAATAAGAAAAACATCTCTTCAAATAGGAAGGAAGATGGACATAGCTTAATGTCAAAATAGGGAGAACCTCATCATTCTCTACCATTGCAAGATCCCTTATTATGTTGTTTAAGGTATCTTCCCATTCATCGGGATTCGTTATACTACAGAGGGCACCACCCAACATCTTCGCTGCCAAAGGTAAACCTTTACATCTTTTAGCTATTTTCTTGCATATTTTTTCAAATTTCGGGTGGATCTCAAAGTTTATTTCTCCAAGAGCGTGAAAGGCTAATAAGTTTGTGCAATTTTCAAGGGACAATCCCTTCAAACAATACGGCAACGTTTTTGTTATGGAAGCAACAACACGGTTGCGAGTTGTGATAATGATCTTGCTTCCCCTAGCCCCCGTTTCAAATGGCTTCAAGATGGCAGTCCACCTTTCGTACTTGTCATTCCAGATATCGTCTAAAACCACAAGAAACTTCTTCCCAGATAGACTGTCCCTCAACTTAACTTGAAGCCCGTTAAGATCTTTGTCCTGCCATGACAACCCAGTGATCGAGTGGAAAATATTCTTGGTTATGTTGAAAACATCAAAAACATCTGAAACACAAACCCATGCTTTCCTATCGAAACATCTATTCACTCGGGCATCATTATACAGCCGCTGAGCCAAGGCCGTCTTTCCAATACCGCCCATCCCAACTATGGGGATTATTCTCAGCATGGCATCAGAATTTTGCACATCATTTATCAATAGTTCAAGTATCTGTGCTTCTTCCTCCTCCCTGCCAAAAAACTGTGACTCGGGTAGAGAAGTGGTTGGATCCCTTTTACTGGTAAATTTGGATATGTCCGTAACATTCTCTCTCAAGCTTAGATTAGCCTTTCCGGTGACAATTGTTACCAACCTACCATTGATCTCTTGTATCTTGGTTTTAGACATGAGCGAGTGTGGTTGGCCAAAGAAAAGGGACTTCCATTTTTGCAGACTTCTACTTGTGCTAGATTCTACTTGTAACTCAATCTGAGCAGCTTCTATTGCAAACTCATCGAGCAAGTCTTCCATGTCATAGGCCAAGTCCTTAACCCTGTCCAGCCATAGCTTCACTTGATGGTTACCACTAAGTTGCTTGTTCTCTGCATCAGCCAACACTGCATTGATTGTTACCAGCATATCCTTCCACTCCTCAAGCAAGACGGTGTTGATTCCATGTCGTTGTGCACAACTTAATGTGGACGAAGTCAACTTGTCGAATAGGACCTGAAAGAACGAAGCCAAAAAGGAACCCAAAACGATCTCTCCAATGGCCATAGGTGAATTACTTACTGTAAAGAACAATAAAGGTGTTATGGTGAAACAAAGTGAAAATGAGCTAATGGAGAGAAAAAACTATGAAGTCTAGGAAGACCAAGACAATGACCTAGGAAAAATATTTATAAAAAAAAAGACCCAGACTTTCAAGGGATGCACATCAAAGGTTAGACAAATAAAAATAAAATAAAATACTATTTGTCCACAAGTGCTTGTTACGTCAATTGCTCTCCTTATTCTTCATATCAAGACTTTTTTTACTGTCGGACTTGTACTTTTGGCCATCCAAAACAGAGTCTTAATATGACCAACTTAGAGTGTTTGCATATTTTCATTATAAGTGTTATCCCTCACGAGTGTTTTGTTGGCTTTTTTAGCATTTGTATATTCTTAGTAACCTTATGATTTCAATGTCTTTGTTTGCTTTATTGGTGAATGTGAGATTGATGAATTCTTTTACATGGCAATTACTATGCTAAAGATTCACATCAAGATGGGCGACAATGATTTGTTGAAGGGTACTAAGGTAGTGGTCGATAATCGAGAATCGCCTTGATAGGAACATGATTATCAAGTTCATTAATGTAATGGATAGAGTGTGACATCTAGTAGATTACATATTGTTTATACTGGACTCATTTACCATTTCCAGAGTGAGAGAAAGCAACTTGCTTGATGGATTAGTCGGTGTGCTTATCCCTTCTTTCTTGTTTAGCGATGAATGAAGTTGACCAAATTAATAGGATTGGCAAATAAACATATTTGTGCAACTTAGTAAAATAAATGCTTTTGAAACATAACATATTGAGGATTCACCCAATAATTGCATCTTATTTTCTGTTATGCATATACATGTCATTAAAGACAATTAACTTTGTATGTGCATAAAGAAGAATGGAAACACGTGGTTTGGGCTTAATAAGAAAAAGGGTCAAGCACACCGACTAATTCATTAAGCAACTTGCTTTATTTTACTATGCAAATAGTGAACAAGTCACAAATCACCAAATGACAATGTATAATCTACTAAAAATTATACTTTATTCATCACACCAATGAACAGGAAAATCGAGTTCAAACGACCGTGATTCTCTTTCTAGGCGATTCCCCATCATCGGTTACTAACTCATCACCTTTCAGCAGATATTTTCGCCCATCTTGCTGCAACTTTTTCTTTCACAAGTGGTTGTTCTGTAATATTTAAAGATTATCCCCCCCACATTTATAGTTTCCACGATCATATACTCATTCGTGTAAATAAATCATAAACTCGAGAAGACCAGAACTTCAGTGGGTATCATGAACTTTTTTGTCGTGAAAGTGAAGCAAAATTGGTAAAGAGCTGTTTGGAAAGAAAACTTAATAAAATCCAGAAAGATTAAGACTTACGGAGATGCAAATTGGATTTATCGCTTCACTTTCAAATCTCTCCTCTTCCGTTCCCATGCGAATGTCTCTTTTACATTACTAGTAGACTTTCCACGCATTACGTGGGTGCCGATTTTTTCCTTTTTTGTGTGATTGACAATTGGCACTGATTATTGTTTCTCTTGCTCAAATTAACAAACTATAATTTTAGTCCAACTTTTGCCATTTTTAATCACATTGTGATTAGTCATTCATTAATCTCTATTGTACTTGCCTATTGGAATTGTGTCTAGATTTCCATTTATCTTTTCAGAATATAAGTTTAATAAATGGAAAAAGAGCAAAAGGAAAAACTAAATACGAAAAACAGCAAAAAACTGATAAAGAAAAAAAATGCAGGGATGGGGCGATAATACTCTTCGTGACTCGCGGGGAGTTCCACTTCACATTTTTGTTTCGTTTTTTTTTTTTTTTAAATGAAGATGCAATCTAAATTTATTAATAAGCAAGATATGATCTTCCTAGATTTCCCAAATTATAGCATGTGATTTATGAAAGGAAACGTGCAAAAAGAGAATTAATAATAATGCACTCCAAAAAGCCTAGATGTGCATGATAATGCTTGTCCATGAAAATTCTAAGTTTTCTAATATAATTGTCTTGATACGGATATAATGAATTCTATCCTAATATGCTTAAACAATTATGCGTGCAGATGTATCACCTCATTAAAACAACTAAGCCTCATTAAGATCAAACAAATCACCATGAATTATGCAGTCAAGCTGCAACTTTAACCTGGCCAGCAAGTATATGACATCAACTTTCCCCAATTTTGTTATTAAACTTACTGCATCAGTTCAAGGGAAAAAGAGAGCAAGTAGATAGATGTCTTTTACCTATTCCAAGAAGACTTCCCGGAGCTGACCAGGCGAACGGGATAAGATCTACAACAGCAATCCAGCAAGCACGAGCGCTAGGTTTGGCTGTTCACTGTGTACGCGTGCGTATTCAGCTACGGCAATGCGCGGTCGCTGCTTGCAACGACGAACGATGGTATTGATTGAGCGACGACTAGAGATGGTGGTGATTAGCGACAATATATATGCATGCAAGAAATGAATTGAATGAGAGTGAAGTCTGTGGGATATGATAATGCTTGTCCTTGAAAATTGTAATTTTTTCGAATATAATTATCCTGACACAAATATGATGATATTCCATCCTAATATGTAATGAAAAATCCTAAGTCTGTCCAAATCAGCAAATATGAACAAACTTAAAAATGTGAATATGACTTTCCCTAAATATGTAGATGTATGATATGCAATTTCCTAAATGTGCAACACCTAATAACTCTACACGTGGTTTTATTAAACACCTCCCCTAATATACAATCTAGAATGCAACGAATGTATATAACATGCCGTGGATGACTTTTATGAAATTTGACACATGTAAATTCATGAAATTACACGTGAAGACGTGATCGACAGTGACCTAGCCATATGCAATTTCACAAACACGGATGGCAAAAATATTCAACAAATCACCATGACGCAGCTTTAATCGGGACAGCAAGTATTTGACATCAACTTCTCCTAAAATTTTGTTATTAAAGTTGCAATCGGGATTATAGACAGGCATGAAGTCAGTTTAAGAACGAAAATATTGTTGCTGCTGCCACCTCTTCTTTTGCTTCAAATATATAGAAAGATTTCAGAAATGACTGGTGGCTGCTCTCGTGTAATAAAGGCCTACCGGATACTTTAGCAGTGAGGTTCTGGATGAATCAGTTTGAGGGAAAAAGAGATTTACCTATTCCGAGTAGACTTTCTGGAGCTGACCGGTGAACAATATTAGATCAACAACAGCAATCCAGCAAGGACGAGCGCCAGGTTTGGACGAGCAGGAAGAGAGAACTGCTGAGCAGGGGGGACGAGAGCTAGGTTCGACAATTCACGGTGTATGCGTGTGAACTCTGCTACGGCAATGGGTGGCCACTGCTTGCAACGATAGAAGATAATATCGACGGAGCTACGACTAGGACAGGTTTGTTGGGGACTGGGCAGATCAAAAGAGGGTGGTGTTGACGTCAAGAAGAAAAATCAAAGTTGGCCTCCAAATCTTAGTCAACTTGCCCACTAAAGAAGGAAGAGAAACTAGCCGTGAATCTTAAGTTGAGGTTCCAATCCGTCACTTCTAGAAAACAAGTTGACAAGTCGACTTGCCTCAGCCAAACGTTTCCTTCTAGTAGAGAATAAGTTGGTCTGCTTGATCGGAGCGAGCGAGCAATTTATATGGAAGCCAAACCCTTCCTCTATTATTGCTAAAAGCGAAATTGCGTTATGCCTCGTTGAAAATGCAATGTGTACATGCTAATTATTGTTATTCAAGAGAAGTCATAATCATGCACTATCGGAAGCTTATAACCAAATGATTCGTGACTTGAATTTAAACTATATAAATGAATTTGAAGCTGGATGTCTATATCCAAAGGCTCGAAATTATGTTAAACTCCATCGTCACATGGTAATCTTGGCAGAGGATCCTGCTACTAGCGATCTTGTGCCAACATATGTCTCCCCAGCAGCTCCATCAGCATCGGGAGCCAAAACCGCGTCAAAGGATCACCGCTAAGTGGAATACTAGAGCAACAGATACAACCATGAAGGTCAAAGTTGCAGAGAGGAGCAGCAGGCCAGAGAAGACGATCTGGTTCCCAGAGGGCAGAACAATCCAACTGGCTCAAGTGATTCAAGATCAACACAATACTAAGACAGATTCAATCGAGTTGATAAGATGCTGAATTTAAATTGCCTTCGTAATATTTTGGTAAAATAGAAATGCCGATAGTAAGTGCAAAGGCAGTCAGAGGCTACTGCGATGCTCCGGAGCGGGATGAGTGGGTTTAATAGCTTATTGAACGGGAACGTGTGATCCCTCTCCTTTGGTGTGGGCTCTTTGAAATCCTAACCGCACATAACATTGAGAAATATACTTGTTACTAGCCTATTGGAACCGATTAGGAGCTAACAGGAGAACACGTTACTTTACATAAGCTAGAGAATTCAAAGATATGATTAAACGTAGTAATATTCTCCACTACGTGTCCATGCATGCTTGTTTGATCGAGATTGACCCTAAAGTGTAATATACTCATCGAATGAATCTAAAGAAATCAAATCACGAAATCAATATAATGAAAACAGAATGACACATCAAAATGATACTAAAGGACGAGTAAAAATAAAGTGTGGAAAGTAAATCCAAAACGAGACGAGCAAAGTATACATTGCTTTATTATTAAGTTTCGGGACATCAACTAGTGAGCTAATTTTCAAAATCAAGTCAAAGTCTAATTTTGGCAAAGGAGAATTGCCTACGGTTTTAATAACGATATTATAGACGAGAACGTACACGAACTAAAGTAATACTAACGTAAAAGCAAGTAAGATTTTTTCATCATCATCATCATCGTCATTGGGCAGAAGTTTTAGGTATCGACAAGTTTTAACAATTAAATGATTATTTCTAAGCTATTTATACTTATTTCGGTAACCCCAGATTTCTTAACTTGTATTTCATCCGCCAATTATTAAAGGCTGAAATGAAAATGTTCACCATTTTTCGTTCGAAAAAGAAGAGCATTTAAGACTCGTATGGTGTTACTGATTGTTATCATAAAATTAGTCCATAGTATTTCAAATACTTTTATTAATTATGTTTTAGATATTGTAGGTTCTAAGAATTAACAAAAGTCAGAGAATCTAAATATTCACGAGCGGAACATGTAATGTGTGTGGACATGAAATGACTCGAGGGGTTTAACCAACTAGAGAAAGAGAGATCGAGCACCATCGTATTACGTCAAGTTGGAGTCTAGCATGTATTGCATGATCTTGCTTTCTTAAATCCGTTTTTCTTTTTTTAGTGTGGAGAGTAAGCCAATTGGTATGGAATATTTTCTAGACAATGGATCTGGATTGTCTATAATTTTAGAATTTTGAGGATGATTCAACCTATTTACTATGAGTGAGCTCACAAATTAGTATTATGCCTTTCCTCTAATATCACTTGAAGCGAATTAGTATCACGCGTTGGTGTATATACTAATTATAATGATTCCAGAAAGTTCACAATCATACCATCAAGAGCCCATACACAAACTATTTGAAATTTGAACTTAGACCGTATAACAAATTTGAAGCTGGACATCTATTGTCGCGAGAATTCTGAAGCTAGCCATCTCTTGCCAACATATGTCTCCTCGGCAGCTCCTCATGCATCATGGGGCCAAAATCACATCAAAGGATTGCCACTTTGTCAAAGTTATTGAAACTTGAATTATTGATTGGCATCTTATTGTATGTTATGCATCCACAAGTCATCAAAGACAGTTAGGTTTGTCTATTTGGTAAGGAAAACAAAATCACATGCTCTGGGTCAAAAGAAATGGTCCCCTATTTTAAACAACATCCAAAAGTCTTAATTTGAAGAAAAAGGAGAACAATATAACTCGATGACATAGTGTGCGTCAAAACATATGCTCTCCGGTCTAGCTCAAACTTCTTGGCATATTAGAAAGACCAAGACTTTATTGGGACTCATCAACCTTTTTGTGTGAAAAATTAAGCAAAAGGGAAAAGTGATAGTGGGAAAGAAACTTTAATCAATTCCAGGAAGACCAAGACTTTGCAGGACACAAATTGGCTTTATTGCTTCACTTTTCACATCCCTCTTCTTCCATCCCTATGTTAATGTCACTTTTTACATTACTAATAAAATTTCCACACATTACATGTCTTCTTAAGATTAACAATACTAGAAATAAGTATAAGAAGGAAGCCAAAAAGGGACTCGAAAAGATCTGTCCAATGATCATGGGTTTACCAATCATTGAGAGAACAACAAGGGTTCTAGGGTCCAAGTTCCGGAACATATAGGGTAGGTTCCAAGTTTTAAAAAATGAGAAACCTACTCTAACAAAAACCATTGTGTCCTAAAACATTAAACAAAGACAAAGACCAAGGCTTTTAAAAATAATAATAATAATAAGTGCACAGAAAGTCCGAAAACTTATCATGAAAGTACAATTGAATTCTAAAATTTTCAAAAGATGCCCTAAAACTTGTCTTGAAAGTCCAATTAAATCTTAAAACTTTCGAAAATTGCAATCAACAAAAGAACTTAATTGAACCAATTTGACATGTTTTAGGATTTAATAGCATTTTTTTGAAAATTTTAAGACTTAATTATACTTCATACTCTCCTATATCTTCGAATCATGTAAAATATATAGCTCGTGCATTGTAAAGTGTTGCTGATATAAATTGATTCTTGAGGAGCCACGGATGCAGATCTGCCGAGTCCATCATTCCATTTCACACCACAGCTCTTTTGTTTAGCATTTGATTAAGTTCACTACTTTTGACTCCAAAAAGAAAAATATTAAGTTAACTACTTGCAGTTGTAGTCTAATTGGAAATTACAGATATATTGAAAGTCTTAAATTTTATATATAGAATGTAGTGAAGTCCTCAACTTTAATTATTTCACTGAAGATTGGAACCCTTTTTTAAGCAATACGATGGCAACCTTAAATTGCATATCTTTGTACAAATTTAGGACTTACTTACGCCAACTAAAAAGTTTGGTACTCGATTGCACCTATTGATAGATGTGTAGGACTTTTGCACTAATTGAGAACTGATGGCTCAATTGCATTTCCTAGGTAAGTATCAGGACTTGTGGAACAATTTCCCGTCATAATCTTTACAACTGATTTTAGGGATAATGATAGAAGGGTCCTCAAACATGTGTCAATTTGGCACGGTTTAAGTCGTAAAACTTTTTTCTTTTTGGGTATCATTTAGTCTGAAAATCTGTTCCGATTCAGCACTTGAGTCTCTCCGTTGCACAGATTAATTTCAAGTGGATGGAAAGAATATGTGGCATTTTATTTATCATTTTTTTCCCTTCCTACTGTAAACATGCGGTACCGATGTGGTGATACCACATAGAAAAAAACGACAAAAATTACGAAAATGTACATAAGAGAAAACAGGGAGAGAGAGAGGGAGGTCACGGGGCCTGTCGCGACCAATTTTTCGGGGGGTGAACCACCTAGGATTTGGCTAATAGATTGTTAAGCCTAAACTTAACTCGGGCTCTCCCAAGCCCATACCAATTTGCGACTTAGGTTTGAGTTCTTAACGTGCAATTGATTTTTAACTAGGAGTCGTCACTAATCTATTTTTGGTGGGTCGATTAGAAACCCAAGTAAAGTAACGGGAGGTTTACTTTACTTCTACGAACCAGAGACCATGGGTACAGGCACTTGGTTACACTAGATTTCTCTAATGCCCTTTCGGTACCATTCTTTATTTAAAAAATGTTTGACAAGCAGCTTAGATTGATTTTAAATCTAGTTCCCTAATATGTGAGGCAATCATACGGGTGCGCAATTTCTTTTTTTTTTGCAAAAGGATCTGCAATGAAAAAAAAAGCAATGAATAAATTGCAAACTTACCTCAAAGCAACGAAAGCATCTGCAATGTTAAATTAAAATCCACATCAACGACCCTAGATATGGTTTCTAATTAACACGCAATTTCTTTTTTTTGTTTTCACTTTTATTAATAGGAACTTAATCTATATGCAATGCATGTTAGTAATCTAATATGGCATGGCAACATGACCTAAATTACATGACATGGCAATATGATCTAAGTTATATGTCATGAAAATATGATCTAAATTATATGACATGAATAGAGTAAATCCTAAAGAAATGCAATAATTAGATGCAATCTAAAAAAAAATCTATTTAAACTTAAAGTTAACTAGGAAGTCAAATTTAACATGCAATCTTACCCTAATATGCAATGACGTGCAAAATATGCCTCCTAATTCTACATGACACATGCATGATGATTTTTTGGTTGTTTTTCCTTTTTTCTTTTTTCTTTTTTAATTTCGAAATTAACAATTGCCTAATAATTAAACGTGCAATAAAAAAACTAACAACCTAAGTCAATTGATTTTTTTGACATTTTTATTATTAAAAAAGTGGAATTTCTATCATGAGCATGCAAACCCTCAAACTACATTTTTTTTATTCTTTTTTTCTTAAAGAAAATTAATTCAGATAACACCACAGCAAATCAAGTAAAATTGATATCCAAATTGACGAACCATATCTCGCGCATGAGATCGGGTTGGCCAATTTTCGCAATTTTTTTAGTAATTGCGAGTCGGATTTCGGGCGCGAAAATCGGACTGACAATCACTAAATTTCAAGACGATTTCTTATCATGCAATTTTCAATTCCGCATTAAAAGGGTAATTACACTAAAGAAGCAAATAATATGAAATATTAAAAAAAAAAAACAGAAGATAAATGAACAAAATAAAAGAAAAAATAAAAATTACCTAATTTTTGCTCTTTCCTCTTTTTTTCCTTTTTTCTTTTTTTTTTAAAATAAAAAATAAAGTTGTGGCCGGTCGGTGAGGGGGATCTCGCTCGCCGGCAAGGGTTTCGGCGAGGCTCTGGAGCGGCGCGACGTCGGAACGAGGGGGCTTCGAGCGCCGGCGGAGGACAGCTCGGATGAGGGGCGGCGTCGCGGGGTTCGAGCGAAGTGGCGGCTGCAACGGCGCGGTGTAGGCTTTACGGACGAGCCCAAGCAGTTGGAGGCAAGTCGCGAGGCTTCGTCTCCGGGCAGCAGGGCGTCGGGCGATGGCTCGGCGTCTGGATTTGGCTTCTGCACACAGGCGGCTCGTGGAGGAGGTGCGGCGTCGGGAAAGGGCAGCGCAAGGCGGCGGCGCACAGAGGCAAAGCGATGGCAGGATGACGCGGGTTTCAGCGAGGCGACCAGGCACGGGCGTCGCAGGGCAGCGGTGCAGGAGAAACGAGACAGCAACACGTTGAGGCGACGTGGGCAGTTGGCACGGCGGGATCTCAGCGTTAGGGCTTCGGATTTGTCAGTCGGCGTGGGGCGGCGTGGCAAGATCGGCGAACGCGACGGAACGTAGGGGCGCCGAGACTTCGACGAGGCGGCGGAGCTTCGCGGCGGTGTGGCTTCGCGACGGCGGGGCTTCGCGTCGGCGGGGCTTCGGACGAGGGGCCGCGTCGCTGGAGGCTCGCGGTTGTGCCGGTGGCCGGATGAAGGGCGGCGTCGCGAGGAGGAAGACGAACAGTCCTCCCCCTTTTTCTCTTTTCTTTTCCCTCTTTTTTTTTTTACCTCCTTTCTACCAACTCACTTTTTTTACCTTTTGCTCTCTCTCTTTTTTCCTTTTGTGCTTCTTTTTTTTCAACGGAAAGAGCCCCCTTAACAAATTTGCGCACCATGTCTTTTATAAGCTAAAAAAATGTATCTTCGCGATATATATTATTTCTTTTTTTGTGTGCGCACGATACCCTAAATATATCATCGAAATATTTTCCGCATATTCCATAAAAAAAAAAAAAATCCCATTTTGTGCAAAAATGCATCTCCTAATGTATATTACCTAAATATGTGAGCAATCAGAAATAAAATTTTCCTAAACTATATGCCATGTAATTTTTATTTAGCAAAATCAAATCCCAAAATTTTAGGTGTCAACAGCTGCCCCTCTTTGAAGGTGAGCTCGCAGAGGTTGCCTTTAAAGACAAATTGAGGCCTAAATTTTGGTCATGTTCATGCAATGAATGATTTTTGTTGGAACATGAATCCCATTTTTTAATGCAATCTATATGATGCATGGAAATACTAATGCAAATGATAGATTAACCTACCTGGAATAGCTTACCTTCGAGGAGGATAGAGTAATTCGAAGTGGTGGGTGTTACTTGTCTAGGACCCGTACCATTCTATGGTCGCCCAGTATGGCAGAGATGAGCTGCTTTCTCAGGACTTGTACCATTCTACGGTCGCCCAATACGGCAGGAAGGGGTTGCTTTCTCAGGACCCGTACCATTCTACGGTCACCCAGTATGGCAGAAAAGTGCTGCTTTCTCAGGACCCGTACCATTCTACGGTCGCCCAATACGGCAGAAAGGTTTTGTAAGGAACTGCTTTCCTAGGACCCGTACCATTCTACGGTCGCCCAGTACAGCAGAAAGATTTTGTCTAGGACCCGTACCATTCTACAGTCGCCTAAACGGGGATTCATTTTCCAAGACTCGTACCATTCTACGGTCGCCTTGACGAAAAATTGATTTTTTCAGGACCCGAACCATTCTTTGGTCGCCTGAATGGGGAAATTGCTTTTCCAGGACCCGTACCATTATACGGTCGCCTGTTAGGGCAATAAGTGTTGTTTAGGACCCGTACCATTCTACGGTCGCCTGAATAAGGAATAGGTGTTGTCAAGGACCCGTACCATTCTACGGTCGCCTTGACTGAAAATTGATTTTTCAGGACCCGTACCATTCTTCGGTCGCCTGAATGGGGAAATTGCTTGGGGGACAGCTCAATCGAGTGTCGATGAAAGCAGGTGTCAGGAACTGGACAGCTTGACCAAGTCAAGTGTCGATGCACTTGAGAGAGAATACCTGCACAATGACAAGTATTTAGAGTATGGGTAGAGATATACTTACCTGGTGATATCTCTGATTCTTAGGGATATGTCTTCTGGAATTTAGATATCCCGTGGAGGTCTTTCACCTCATGGTAGAGGTTTTTCATCTCATAATATCATGAGACATTCTGAAAGGAACTTGAATTACCTGACAGACATGATTTAGAGCAAAACGCTGATATACATTCATCAAAGAGATAGACAATCTGAGCTACTCTAGAATGCACATTTTAAAGTTCAATGAGGTTTTCATCAATTCAATCAATGTTCATGCATAATGGTATTTGCATCACCCAAATTTCCATTGGAAAGAATCATCGTTCAAGACAATTTTCATGACATGGATTTTCTAAGAATACTAAATGAGAGACTTTCAATTAGAAAGGACTTTCACTCACTCTCATTTAGGAGGCTTTTTATGAGAATCACTCAATCTCACTATCATCATACCAACAAGGGTCCGAGTATTCTCGCAAACAGTACGACCTTACCAATCTGAGAGGTCTTTAATAGGGACCGTAATGTGGGCTTGGTCAACGGCTTTTTTTTTTTTTAAAAAAAGGGACTCTTTGAGTCAAGGCTATTTGAAAGAACAATTCCACAATCATCTCCGGGTTTACAAGTCAAGAACCCTGCAAAATGAGAAAGAAATAATTTTGCTCGCACTTCTTCGAGCAATGCTTAAAAACATGTGAATCCATACGCTAATTCAAGTGTCATAATCTAAAGAGACTTTTATAAGGGACGTAACGTAGGCTGGGTTCATGGGTTGAGAAATGAAAAGATCATTAGACTCAAAAAGTGTGTAAATGGTGAGAGTTGGTGATCATCTTGGCATTGCCACCAATTTTCTTTTTCATCACCGGGGATTGTCTTCATGAAATGCCTCATTGATTGTAAAAACTCAAATTTTGAGTTCTTTGAGTATTGCTCCATTGGGATTCAACTCTTACAATTGACAGTCACCTACCTTGACTTTCTTTTTTCATCTATGGGTATTGGCCATGCTTTTACCAGGCACGCTACTTTTTCATACCCTCAATTCTCATGCTTTTTTTTTTCACTTCTTTTCATGGGCATTGGCCTTTGCTTTTACCAAACACACTGCTTTTTCATGCCCCTTAGTTCTATTTTGAATTCAATTCTTGCGCACAATGCATGCGTCAAGCAATTACACTTTAAATGACACTATAACCTTTCAAGAGTCTTCATCTGCCTTTTGCCTTGCCCCAGTGTGGGGGTTGATCATCAACTGGTTTTGCCTTGCCCCAGTGTGGGGGATGATCATCAACTGGGTTTAAAGAAATGAAATTGCAGGCTCAAGTGGGCTATGCAAAGGATATAAGTGTATAGGATAGAGAAAGAAATGCTCTTCGTCATCCTAAGGCACTTAAATTATCACATAAATTCAATGTAATAGCATGACTAGAAGATTGATGCAAGTGAGAGCAAGAAAATTTCAATCCATTTTCTTCACCTTATGGCGCCGCCTTACCCTCCAATTTGCCCCAGTGTGGGGTGGTTCTTGACAGGGATAATTTGAAAGAATATCCATAAGTGTATAGGCTCAAAAAGATTAAGCAATGGATCACATGTAGTGTTTGGGGTAGAAACATGAATTGCCCCTCATCATTTCGGTCATCGTACCTTTTGCGAGAGAACTCTTTACCTTGCAGATATGGAACTTCCTACACTCATCTCACAAGTGTATAAGTATGGGACTGTATATAGAATAGGGCTTGCCTTTCATCATCCTAACACATCTCATTTAGCATTCTTAAGCATTGATGTCACTCTATTGAATTGTCTATCTTGACAAATCTCCGCATGAAATTGGCGAGCTAAATCAATATGAAAATTCCCTTTTCAAAAGAGTCTAGCAACTCTAAGCATGAAAAGAGTTTGTTACAAACAATTTATTGCACTCAAAACATGGTTTTAAGCATTCATTTGGGGGAATTGCTCCACAAAAGAATTGCCTCAGCAAAGGATGTCCTTGGATCGTCTCTATCCATTAAAAGTGGAGATCCGCTTTTGCCCCTGCACAAGAGAATGTGCATGAATAGGATACTATGCAACATCAGAGTAAATTCAAATTGCACAACCATTTTAGCTCGGATCAAGATTTTGTCTCAGTCATGTCACTACTAGGATCTATAGTGCCCCAATTCTTCATACAAATTGTTATGAGATGTGCCACATATCACACTTTGGAATCAAGATGATTTTCTTCACTCTTGGGAGATTACAATCGGCTAGGAAATGATCATTTGCCTTCATGTCTATTTTCCTTCGGATGCATGTTCCCAAATCAACGGGCGAACTATCACTGGAAATTGACGCATTATTTTCAAATGCCTCTCTGTTATGCTCTAAGACATGAAGTAAATGAGTTAGAAAAACAAACAAGGGTAACCTAATGCATGCTTTTGGAAATTGCTTGAAAAATGATTTTTTTTTTTTAAACAATGAAGTGTTTTTTGTTTTTGAAAAAAAAATAGGAGGAAGCATGAGGAAGTCCAGCCCTTAGGATTTCTCCGTGGATGATATTTTTTCATGATTGGACATCGTCATTGGACTAGTTTGGAGTACCTCATCATGCCCTCAAAATAAAATTTGTAATTTTATTGAAATTCATCAATAAATTACATTTATTAAAAAAAAATGCAACACTCAAGAATTAAAAGGAAAGTGGAAACATCTCTCTAAAAACAATAAAAATTCCCACGTAGGGGAATATGCAAAAATAGTAAAAGAGTTACTCTTGTGGGCCAAAGCCCATCTCTTCTGAGGGTCCTTCATCGATAGCTTCTATGATGAGATCGTCGAACAAGCTTGCAATTCCTTCCAGCTCATTATTAGGGTTTTCTGCCTTCGGGGGTATTGGATCATCCATGCCACCCCATCCATCTGAGATTATCTCACGAGGATCAATGTAGTAACTGGGAGGGACCGAATACTTCACTAAGTAATCAAACTTGCCACTAGGCTACCCCAAAGTGTCTATCACTTCAGCTTTATCCTGCATCATTCTTGGAGGACCGGGGAATATTTCATGAATGCTCGGGGGTAGTGGGTTTTGCCTCCCTCGCCTTTGGTCAGGTGGCGGGTTCCGCCCTCCCTGTCTTCGTCCTCCAGAACCTTCCCCTCCTCTTCCAGCAGCATGGGGCCTCTGAGGGACTTCATTTAGACTTTGAATACTCTGACTATTTCTTCCAAGGCCACTACCAGGAACAAAACCATTCACATCCATCATCCTTTCCATCATAAGGGCAGCATTTGAGGCTTCAGAAGTGGGTGGTGGTGAGTCTTGAGATGCATGTATGGTGGACACCAACTCAAATAAGTGGTAACTTGATTCGGATTCAATGTCTGGTTCCAGGATAGCATTGACCGTATCCTCATGCTTTAGTGGCGAATCTTTCTGGATGTTCGGCCGAGCAGTTTGAAATGAGAAGGCTTTCGTGTCCAAGAGATTTTGGATCTTGTGCTTGAGGGTGAAACACTCATCAGTTGAATGCCCCAATTCACCGCTATGGTAGTCACACTTCTACATCGGGTCGTAGCTACGATTGCTTTCACGGTTAGGACGCTTTGGTTCACTTGTTAGCAAACCATTCTTTTGGAGGATTGTCAGCACTTGGGATGGAGATCCAAGGAGATGAGAGAATTGCCTTCTATTATTTGCTTGGGCAAATGGTTGACGGCCAGCAGTTTGTGGCTGTCTTGGATTCATCTGGATAACTGGGGCATGTTTGGCACTTTCTTGACTATAAGTCATGTTCACATCCTCAGCCGCTTCCTTCTCCTTCTTGGGAGTGAACCTTTTACTAGATGGCTCAGTAAACCATCCTTCCCTTATCCCTACTTTGAGTTGTTCTCCCACGGGAATAAGCTGATTGAAGTTTTCAACGTATGTGCTGGCCATCCGGTTACGGAACTCAGACGGGAGGGTTTTGACAAACAACTTCATCAACTCCTTGTCTGTAGGCTCGGGAGTGATTTGAGCTGCCAGATTTCGCCATCTCACGGCATACTCTTTGAACGACTCGTTCCTCTTTTTCTCCATCCTCTCAAGATCCTCTCGGGAAGGTGCAATATCCATGTTGAACTTGTATTGCTTGAGAAATGCGTCGGTCATTTCATTCCAAGTGTCGAGAATGTTCATATTCTTCATGACATACCAATTTAGTGCCGGTCTAGTCAAACTTGCATGGAACGATTGGATCATGAGGGGCTCGTTCTTGACATATTGGGCCATACGCACGTGATACATCTGCAAATGAGCTTTTGGGCAGGAAGTACCATCGTACTTCTCAAAATCCGGCATTTTGAACTTCTTTGGCATGTTAACCTTCTCATACACAGACAGGTCGAACGGGAGTGAATTCTGCGACTCCTGCAGTTGCTTCAATTTTTCTTCCAGCTTTGTGAAGCGTTCATCATGATCAGTCTTTGGAATGCTGTTAGGCTTGGTCTTTCTAACAATGATCGAGTCATCGTCCAAACCGGGCATGTCATCGTCAACCTTGTTTGTTTGCTTCGGGATAGTTATTTGAGGAAGAACAGGTGCAGTTGTTGGATTTACTTGGAGGAATTGGAGTTGATCCGTCACAAGCTGTAGAGAGGCGAGCACTTGTTGAAGTTGAGTTTCCACAGCGGACATACGATCACGCATTTCTGATTGGTCGGTCATTCTAGCTCTTAATCGCGTGATAATGGGTGAACGTGGAGGATCCGTTATCACCTAATTTTGAAGAAATGGACAAAAATAAGTATCTCATATGGAATGCGCCGGCCCATGGCAACAGTCTAGAACCTTTATTCATTAATGGAGTTTTTGACAAGCTTATCAAAATAGCAACTTGGAATGTTCTAAACAAATGAACTAAGAAAGTAAACGACTCAACTTTCTAAACATTAATCTAAACATGAAAGTAGCAATATTGATTCAAGCATTTCATCTGGCTTGATCAATATACACTCGGGACACCATTCGGTGCAATCGTTTATTCTCCTCTTGAGCTTTTTCAGCAACTCTTTTGAGGCGTTTATTATCAGCACGGTTGGTGATCTTCAATGATGTCTCCGGTATCTTCGGAAGCAGCTCCTCAGGAATCTTGTGTTGTCGGATGTACTTAGTTGAGGCATAGTATTTTCTTTCTTTGCCCTCCAACTCTTCTTCAGGCCATTTGAGCTTTCGTGGATGGCACATAACCCACATCGATTTGATAGTGAGAATATAATCTTCATGGCCTTGGCTTCCATCAACGAAGCTAACTCGAAGCGGATCCGCTTGTAATGCTGGGGGAAGCTCTTGCACGACTTGATACTGACGAGTCACTCTAGTTGGATAGTACTCCAATGCTTCAGTGAATCCCAGTAGAGGGATTGGGCCAACACCTCCACATGTAAGTCTCGCCACACGAACTTGGAACCATTTAGCATGCCATAGGAAACCCTTGGAAGTTGGTTTTTTCATGAAAGCTAGCCACCTAGAATAATGGTAATCCGGTGCGTGTTTTTGGTTGTTCTCAAATTTTATAATAGGGTGGTTAGAATCACTAATATCATGTATAATCATTAGACCACCAAATCCCCTTATATGAAAAAGAAACCAAATTTGCAAAAGTTCGGGAGAGGAACAGAATGTTTTATCACCGCCTCCTTTGAATCGGGTGAGAGAAAGAAAAGTTTAAGTGAGGACAGTGTTTATAAATTTTTTTCTTTCCAACACTTGTTTAACTAATTGAGCAATCAAAGGGTTAATAACATTCTTGCAGTAAGGAAATACTATAAATCCGAAGAAAGCTAAAAGGAAAACCCTACGCATTTGAAATGGGGTGCCTTTTTCAAAATATTCTTTCAGAAAAGATAAAGGACATGCATTGCGATGAGCCTTTAAAACCTTTCTTATGTCGTCTTCCTTAATTCTCAGAAAATCATATAAAGCCATAAGAGGATCTATTCCGATAGGCAGACTAATCAATTCAGCTTTCAAGGATTTCCCTACGGCAATGCTATATTCTTTCAAGGTGGGAGTGAGCTCATGCTTACCACCAAAGATAAAGGTAGAGGTCTTGGGGCACCAACAATGTGCAAGTGCTTGAATGAGACCGCCATGAATGTTGATGTGCAGCAGTGGAAGTAGGCGACCAACATGCGACTTTATGAATTGATGGCCATCTTGATCTAACTTGTCCCACCAAGTGCTAAGCTCCTCCTTCGGAGGGAGAATGATTCGAATGTCCGAAGTCCCCATTGTATATTGATCAAAACTCGTGACAACCCTAATGCCATGGACCGACAAAAATAATGCGATAAAGTAAGTAAATTGCAAAAGCAAAAATTTAGAGAACTTACTTTACCAATGGTGAGCAATCACATAGACATGCGCATGGTAAGTGGCTCGATTTCTAATCTATAAGGCTTATCAAAGTGGAGCCACAAGGATGATCGGACTAGCCACGGGCTTGTGGACTATGTCGGGTCCTCATGACTCCGGCTTGGTCAAAGAGCCGACCCAGGTCGCGGGCATGCGGACCGAGGTGGGTACTCTTGACAAGATGAAAGAAACTTCGGGATTGAGATGGGCGGCTCGTACCGCGAGCATGCGGTCGGAGTGGTATCCATCTCAACACCATCCTAAATAATCCTATGCGGCCCAGGTCTGGCGGCAGGTTGTGTGTGCAAAAATGTAGTGTAAAAGCAAAGCATGCACAACAGTTTAAATCAAGCAACACTTTAAATGTGCAAGTAAACCATTCATTCCTACACATCCCTACAAAACAAGGGTTAGCAAACACTTCCCCTTATACCTCCCAATCTGCAAAAACATTTAACACCTTAAATGTTAGGGACGTACCTGGAATCTTCGCTGCCAAACAAAAACATTTTTCAAAAGAAAAAGAAAATTGGCCTAAGTCCACTAAGAGTTTCAACTCAAGTCCCCAGCGAAGTCGCCAAGCTGTCGCGACCAATTTTTCGGGGGGTGAACCACCTAGGATTTGGCTAATGGATTGTTAAGCCTAAACTTAACTCAGGCTCTCCCAAGCCCATACCAATTTGCGACTTAGGTTTGAGTTCTTAACGTGCAATTGATTTTTAACTAGGAGTCGCCACTAATCTATTTTTGGTGGGTCGATTAGAAACCCAAGTTAAGTAACGGGAGGTTTACTTTACTCCTACGAACCAGAGACCATGGGTACGAGCACTTGGTTACACTAGATTTCTCTAATGCCCTTTCGGTACCATTCTTTATTTAAAAAATGTTTGACAAGCAGCTTGGATTGATTTTAAATCTAATTCCCTAATATGTGAGGCGATCATACGGGTGCGCAATTTCTTTTTTTTTTTGCAAAAGGATCTGCAATGAAAAAAAAAGCAATGAATAAATTGCAAACTTACCTCAAAGCAACGAAAGCATCTGCAATGTTAAATTAAAATCCACATCAACGACCCTAGATATGGTTTCTAATTAACACGCAATTTCTTTGTTTTGTTTTCACTTTATTTAATAGGAACTTAATCTATATGCAATGCATGTTAGTAATCTAATATGGCATGGCAACATGACCTAAATTACATGACATTGCAATATGATCTAAGTTATATGTCATGAAAATATGATCTAAATTATATGACATGAATAGAGTAAATCCTAAAGAAATGCAATAATTAGATGCAATCTAAAAAAAAAATCCATCTAAACTTAAAGTTAACTAGGAAGTAAAATTTAACATGCAATCTTACCCAAATATGCAATGACGTGCAAAATATGCCTCCTAATTCTACATGACACATGCATGATGATTTTTTGGTTGTTTTTCCTTTTTTCTTTTTTCTTTTTTAATTTCGAAATTAACAATTGCCTAATAATTAAACGTGCAATAAAAAAAATAACAACCTAAGTCAATTGATTTTTTTTGACATTTTTATTATTAAAAAAGTGGAATTTCTATCATGAGCATGCAAACCCTAAAACTACATTTTTTTTTATTCTTTTTTTCTTAAAGAAAATTAATTCAGATAACACCACAGCAAATCAAGTAAAATTGATATCCAAATTGACGAACCATATCTCGCGCATGAGATCGGGTTGGCCAATTTTCACATAAATCATAAATCGGGTCTCGGGCGGGAGATCGGATTGGCAATTTTTTTAGTAATTGCAAGTCGGATTTCGGGCGCGAAAATCGGACTGACAATCACTAAATTTCAAGGCGATTTCTTATCATGCAATTTTCAATTCCGCATTAAAAGGGTAATTACACTAAAAAAGCAAATAATATGAAATATATAAAAAAAAACAGAAGATAAATAAACAAAAGAAAAGAAAAAAGAAAAATTACCTAATTTTTGCTCTTTCCTCTTTTTTTTCCTTTTTTTTCTTTTTTTCTCTCTTTTTTTAAAATAAAAAATAAAAAATAAAGTTGAGGCCGGTCGGTGAGGGGGATCTCGGTCGCCGGCAAGGGTTCCGGCGAGGCTCTGGAGCGGCGCGACGTCGGGACGAGGGGGCTTTGAGCGTCGGCGGAGGACGGCTCGGATGAGGGGCGGCGTCGCGGGGTTCGAGCGGAGTGGCGGCTGCAACGGCGCGGTGGAGGCTTTACGGACGAGCCCAGGCAGTCGAAGGCAAGTCGCGAGGCTTCGTCTCCGGGTAGCAGGGTGTCGGGCGTCGAGCGATGGCTCGGCGTCTGGATTTGGCTTCTGCACACAGGCGGCTCGTGGAGGAGGTGCGGCGTCGGGAAAGGGCAGCGCAAGGCGGCGGCGCACAGAGGCAAAGCGACGGCAGGATGACGCGGGTTTCAGCGAGGCGACCGGGCACGGGCGTCGCAGGGCGGCGGTGCAGGAGAAACGAGACAGCAACATGTTGAGGCGACGTGGGCGGTTGGCACGGCGGGATCTCAGCGTTAGGGCTTCGGATCTGTCCGTCGGCGTGGGGCGGCGTGGCAAGATCGGCGAACGCGACGGAACGTAGGGGCGCCGAGACTTCGACGAGGCGGCGGAGCTTCGCGGCGGTGTGGCTTCGCGACGGCGGGGCTTCGCATCGGCGGGGCTTCGGACGAGGGGCCGCGTCGCCGGAGGCTCGCGGGTGTGCCGGTGGCCGGACGAAGGGCGGCGCCGTGAGGAGGAAGACGAACAGTCCTCCCCCTTTTTCTCTTTTCTTTTCCCTCTTTTTTTTTTTTTTTACCTCCTTTCTACCAACTCACTTTTTTTACCTTTTGCTCTCTCTTTTTTCCTTTTGTGCTTCTTTTTTTTTCAACGGAAAGAGCCCCCTTAACAAATTTGCGCACCATGTCTTTTATAAGCTAAAAAAATGTATCTTCGCGATATATATTTTTTCTTTTTTTGTGTGCGCACGATACCCTAAATATATCATCGAAATATTTTCCGCATATTCCATAAAAAAAAAATCCCCTTTTGTGCAAAAATACATCTCCTAATGTATATTACCTAAATATGTGAGCAATCAGAAATAAAATTTGCCTAAACTATATGTCATGTAATTTTTATTTAGCAAAATCAAATCCCAAAATTTTAGGTGTCAACAGGGCCTTTCCAGGCAGGGCCAGCAACCCTCACCAGGGTCACAACTCGAGTGGCTAGCCCTCGCTAGATCACTGGCAACTGCAAGTCTGCAACCCTCACCCAAATATGGCTTGTTCATGAGGAGGGCCACATCCATTGCCGGTCACCCTTACCTCATCAGCGGGAAGGGAAGCAGCGGTTAGATCCTATGCAGCCCCTGCCCCATTTGACCTTTGACTCTCGCAGGTTTTTTTTTTTTTTTTCCTTTCACATTCCTAAACAACATTTTCTAATCGTTGGATTTTTTCTAATTTTAATTCCTTTTTAATTTTTTTTTTGTTTCAATTCTTTGGATGTGGCAATAGGGAAACATTGCCCTTCCCTGCTTGAGGAAGCTCCATCATCGCACTAACAGTCATGTAGGACTGAAAATATGACCAAAAAAATGTAGACATTTCATCTACAAAATAAAAAAAATAAAATAAAATAAAGACGGACTTAAGAAGTCCTGAAATGCATAAATTGCGCAAATATTATTACTTAAATGCATGAAAGAAAAACTTTAGGACTTTAAGCGCGGAAACGACACAAGTTTTGGGAATCATAATGTCATTATCCCTTGATCCTACATTGAATAGAATTTAAATTCGAGCCAACCTCTTTAGCCTCACCTAGACTCTAGATTAGTTAAAAGATATTAATTGGATTTTAGCCTCTTAGTAATAATTGTCCTTCAGTTATGGTATTGATAAAACGTTATATTACACTAAAAACTTGAAAAATGAAAGAAAAATACATTAGGTTTCGGAAACCAAAATTTTTTAATATACGTGTTAATATGTTTTAATTAAAAATATAGCTTTGAAATGTTTTTCATTAAATAGGAGAAAGATTTGTAAGAGAAAACGGTAAGTTAGCAGATGTAACCCCACAGACCTTATTGTATAGCTCAAACGATGAGGATAAGAAACTAAATATGCCATTAGAGAAGAACGAGCACAAACCTTTTCAGTCCGCCAAAACAGTTGTTGCATGGGAATAGTGCCCTCTAGTCTTCTACAACTTGTGTCTCCTGGAGCTCGTCCATGCTTACAGATATTAGATTTTCATCGTGACTAACCTGCAAATCAAGGTGAAAAGAGGACTATTAGCTGTGAAGACGATCCATCGTTGGTCAAATGGAGGTATTTTGGCAAGAAAATCAATCTCACCATCAGAATTCCTCCTTGGAACAAGACTAGTTCTTGAATGAGCACCTTAACCACATCCAAACCCTTCATTTGGGGATAGCAAAAAACGCAGAGTCATCCTCTATCTATCCTTAGGCAAGAAACTAACAATCTACAAAGATAACACTTTAGTAGGTCATCATAGCAGAACTTAAAGGCCACGTTTATAAACAAAGAAATGTCCACATTAATTAAGTGCAAAGCCCAATACTGGTTACAGGCACAGATATTTGAACTACTCGATATTATAGACTACTGTAATACAAAAATACTGATCAGGCTTAGCATAAATGTTCTATTCCCAATAGTTTGCCAGTTGGAACAATTAGATTGGTTTATGTTCCACTATAAGCTTAGATGTAAGATGGCAGAGGCTCTTTGTAGCTGGGTTCACTGATTAGTTCTACTGTATTTTCAATGTAAAGACCAGACTCCGATAAGTTCAATTGGTGCAAGAACAACAACAAGCATAACTGAAAAAGAAATCAAAGTCATAAAATGAAGAAAAAAGACTAAAACTTACTGAATGATTGGATGGCTGGTCAAGCATAACTACGTGAAGTTTCTTGAAATTATCTTGGCAAATGCAACTCTACTTTTCTGACCGCCTATTTATATGGTCAAAGCACCATGTCATATGTGCAATAACATCCAAAAAGCCTCGAGAAAAGTACACAGTGAACCACAATTCATATTACAAATTAACTAACCTCTAATAGAGCTTCACAATGTCATATGAAAATTGCTTCAACAAAAAATTTACATATGCAACAGTAGCAGAGAGAGAGGAGATGTACCAGACAAGATACACATTAGTCGAAGCACAGATTTCCAGTTACACCAAAGGAACCTGAGTGAGCTTAAAGCTTTTGCTTAGAAACTCCCTGAAGGAAGAATGCCACATAAGAAGGTATTTTCAAATAAAATGATATAATGTATGACGAAATCATATTTCGTGGTGGTGTAAAACACAAAAGCAAACCCAGAGGTCACCATTGACAATGCAAAACCAGAGGCAAGCGGCATATCATTACAATCTCGACCAAACAAGCATAAGTATATTGGCTAAAAATTTCCAACCAGCTGCAAGCAATAGTTCCTAAACCCCCAGAGATCTAGACCTAAACGGAAGGTGGTTTATGGAATATCAATGCTGTCATGAATTGGAGTTGTATTGAAAGCTTCAAGCCATAAGCTGCCCTAGAATTTTATCCCAGATTGACTACTTAATACTGCTAAAGATTATCATCAGCAAAAAGAAGGTTTTTACTCTTAACCATAAAAAAGAACTGCATCCTCCTTTCTTTTCAATCATGCCATTTTTTCCACATAACCAATCATGTTTAAGATATTGAAAAGATTACTCTTATATACATCATATTTACTAGAAGAAAAATTATAACATACCAGTGCACCAAATAAAATTAGTAGCTTCTTTTTTCTTTTTCTTTTTATTGCAAAAAATGACACATAACATTGACAGCATTAGTCCTACCTCAAAAGTGTTTGCAAGTGGTCCTTCAAAGAAATTTTACCAATACAAATTACAATGGTGAATGAGTTGGGGCACAAGAAAAAGATTGTTGTGAAGAGAATATACAACAAACGCTGAAAATGCAGAGGACAATGATTGCGGAATGCTATGATTCATCGGGATTCTAATGCAAAGCATAGTGCATTTACATTCACAATTTGTTTGGGCATCAAGTAGAGTTCAAGATATGATATGTTGTCCTACAGTTTATTGTTCAATGAAACAAAGCCGATCCAACCCAATGAGAACACCCACTCAAATGTCAGTCTCACCTTCAATGGCTAGTTTTTGGAAATTCATGGGAAACATTTCCATCGGAAAAATATCAATTTGTATCACACATCAAATTGAGGAAGCGGAATTGAAATCAAAACCAAAAACTTACCTGAATCCTAGAAAACTGACCATACATGGATTCACTGGATTCAAACGTCATCAATGAGGATGCTCGGGATCTCTTGGATGAGGGGCCAATAGTCGCCAGTGAATTTTAAGCATCGATCTATCAGAACCTCACACCCATCTATGCGCAATTCTCAGAGAGAGGGAGGGAGGGAGGGAGGGAGGGAGCCCATCCTCTGGCAAGCACCTCAACTTCAGGCAATCGTGATGGTGTAAAAATGTGAGAGAGGAAAGATAGTTGCGAAGAAAGCTCAATAGTCTTCCCATGTTCCTCATTTTAATATCCAAAGACAGGTTAGAGAGGAAGGAAAGAGAAGACTCCACGCATCCTCATCCACCGAAGGAAACCATACCTTCTCTCCTTCCCCTCCCATGCTCAAGTCAATTAACAGAAACTTGAGGGATGTGAGCATGGGTAAGCCCCACTCTCTCACCATCTGCTTTAGATTCTCACACACTAAAATTGTAAGGTCCAGCAAATTGAGGCAAAGCTCCTTTGGGGAAGCATTTGATATTTTGGCAATACATAATACATAGCATATGAAGGTATATAAGATGATGCCACTAATTTGGTAGACTTTATCTTCGGACAGTTACAGAGAAAGAAATATGACAAGGTGATGGGAAGGGAAGGGAAGTACTCTATCTCCGATGTCGGACAGTTACTTATTTTCAAAAGAGTGAAATGGGAGAGCGTGTTAAGACACTGTGGTAGGCTTCCCAAATTCAGACAGCTGTCATAGAATTCAGCAATTCTACAGCGATCTCTTCCGGCAACTCCACTCCCTTGCAATGCCCAATAATAAGTGTCTTGAGAGCAGCAAGTTGAGGCATCAGATTATTGCTAGTGGGGTCATTTGGAGTAAATTGTTAATAATCCCATGAGTTTTGGATACTTCTTGATTAACAAATCTCTGAGCGTGTGCATCTAGCTTGGAAGCTTTTCTAAACTCGCACAGTCCCTCAATTCCATTGTTTCGAGGTTGAAAGGCAACTCTCTCTCCTTCTCCTGCCACAAAAGATGTGAATTTAGGACAACTTTGGATGGATAATTCCTGGTGGCAAGTAAGATTTCGTGTTTCATTTCCATCTTGCCACAAGTATGTTAGCTTGTCACAGCTTCTTATATGAAGCTCCTTTAGCTTGACCAAATAGCTCATAATCTCATGATTAAAGCAAACAAGCTCTGCAAGATTTTGAACCCTAACGATGGTTAAAGAAGTTAGGTTGACCAAGCACTTTAAGATCCCTTTGTTACAATCCTCAAGGTATAACTCGCAGAGAAATGGAAGACAAACTGCACTGGTTGAATTATTCAAATGTGGGCACGAATGGATTTCAAGTTTTATGAGACGATCAAGTTGACAAGGCAATGTCCCAACCAACGAAGGATAACTCCGGATAACAAGATGCTAAAGACAGGAGAATGGTATTTTTCTTCTAGACCCCTGGCATAACGAGACCAATCATTCCATGGCAACATCTCTTCAAACTCCAAAGTTGTTAAGGATGAGAAAGGCCCTTTACCTCCATAAAATTCAAAGCCTACCGTTCTTACTGCATTTAGACCATTAAGACATAATTTCTTAAGTAAAGGTAATTTTTTCCAAGTTGAGGCAGCGATATAACATTAGGACAACCCCATAAGCACAAAGACACTAGCTTACAATAGGATGGACCATCCAACCGAGACGGGAATATTGCACCACCATAATATGAGATAGTGAGATTTTCAAGATCAGTGCGAGGTCACAAAGAGTGAAGCACCTGTGCTTCGTGCTTATCTTTCCACAGATTTCCAAAATCTTCACTCCAATGCAAGAACATGTTGCTAAGGCCTTGCTTTCCAAAAAAATTAGCATCAACAGCATCTCTAGCTTCTTGCACTTTTTGCAATTCTGATATAACTAATTCTCCTTGAAGATAGGACAAATTCTTCGACTCATTTAACTGTAACCCTTTCTTAGTTCCTACATCGAAGTTGGGCAAGACAATAAGATTTTTCAAATTACCAACACCCAAAGGCATCTTGTTTAGACTGTGTGTATCTCTAATGTCAAGAAACTGTAATCTCACCAATTTTGTGATACCTCACCAATTTTGTGATACCTAGAGGCAACATAAAAAGCTTTTGACAACCTCCTAAGATCAAAGCTTGTAATTTGCATAAGGTGACAATTGAATTAGGTAGTCTTTTGATGTCTGTGTATGAGAAATTGAGATATCGAAGATGTTTTAAATCACTATGATGTCACAATGACATAATGAGACCACCCTCAAGTACTTTAATTCTATTAGCAAGTCATACAATGCCTTGTTGGAAATGTTGAACTTGCTGCCCCCACTAGATTCAATATGAAGTAGCATTTAATTTCTTAGTATTTTCATTCGGTAAGATGCTCTCAAGCATTTTGATGTAACAGACCACAACGAGATGAATGATGCATAACGAGCTTTCACAAGAGATGCATCGTCTTCATTTCGTACTAGCTGAGACTCCCCCGAGTTAAAGCATGTCCCACCTGCAATTGACTTTGCTAGATCATTAAAAAAACCATTCATTGAGAACTTAGATGCAATGACACTTGATTGTTGAAGAAATGATCCGGATACTAACTCATCAAAGTAATTCCGTCCTAATCTCAAGTTATTCTCCTTTCTTTTTTGTCCATCTAAAAAGCCCTCTACTATCCATAAGAGTACCAGCTCATCCCTCTCAATTTCGTAATCCTTGGGAAACACCACACAACAAGCAAAACATCTCTTCAATTAAGAAGGAAGATGGACATAGCTCAAATTCAAAACTAGGAGAGCCCCATCATTTTTTCCCGTCGGAATATCCCACATTCTATTACTTAAGATAGCTTCCCATTCATCGAGATCCCATTTATTATGCAGGAGACCACCTAACACCCTCACTGCCAAAGGCGAAACTTTACATTTTTCAGCTATTTTCTTGCCTATTGTTTCAAGATCAATGTGCCTCTCAAAATTTGTTGCTCTAAGAGCATGAAAGGCTAATAAGCTTGTACAATTATCAATGGACAACTCCTTCAAAGGATGGGGCGAAACTCATGTTAACGAAACAACTGAACTATTGTGAGTTGGGATGATGATCTCGCTTCCCCTGCTTCAAATGGCTTTAAGAGGGCAATCCATTCCCCGTGCCTATACATCATCTAAAACCACAACAAACTTCTTCACTGATAGACTATCCTTCAACTAAACTTGAAGATAGTTGAGATCTTTGTCCTTGCATGACAACTCGGTGATTGACTGCAAAATAGTCTTTGATATGTTGAGAACATCAAAAACATCCGAAACACAAACCCATGCTCTTCTCTCAAAGCAACTGCTCACGTTGGCATCATTATATAGCCATTGAGCCAAGGTCGTCTGTCCAACACCGTCCATCCTAACTATAGGGATTATGCTCAACGTCGCATCAGAATCTTCAGCTTCACCAGTCAATAATTTGAGTATCTCCGCTTCTTCCTTCTCCATGCCAAAAAAAATGAGTCTCCGATGGACAAGTGCTGTGGGGCTCTTTGTTGGTGAAGTTAGTTCTACCCACAGCATTCTCTGTCAAGCTTAGATAAGCCTTCCTGGCAACAATATCCCCCAACCTGCCATCGATCTTCTGAACCTTAGTTTTAGACATAAGCAAGCTTGGGTTTGGATTGGATCTGGAAGATTTATGTTGGCTAAAGAAATAGAACTTCACCTCACCTCACCTCCACTTGTGCTAGATTCTGCTTCTGACTTGGCCTAAGCGGCTTAGATGGCAAACTCATCAAGCATGTCTTCCATGTCATAGGCCAGGTCCCTAACATCATCCAACCATAGCTTCACTAGATAGTTACCACTCAAGTGCTTGTCCTCTGCATCATCCAGCACTGTATTGATTGTGTCCAGTGTCTGAGTAAGTCGATGCTGATTCCAGAGAAGGGCAGTGCTCCTTCCCTTTGCACATAGTATAGTCCCAAAGAAGCTAGCTTCTCGAACAGGACCTAAAGGAAGGCACTCAAAAGGATCTCCCCAATGGCCATGGGTGAATCCATCAACTATAGAGAACAACACAGGTTATGGTGAAGCAAAGTGACAATGAGCTAATGGAGAGAGAATGGGTGAACGAGTCACTGTATATAACAGCAGGGGTTATGGTGAAGTGAAGTGATGGCCAGCAAGACTTTCACCTCCCAAAAACATTAAACAAAGACCAAGACTTCCAAGGATACACATCAATGGTTAGAGAAATCAAGATAAAATACTTTTTGCCCAAAAGTGCTCCTCTCTTAATGTTTAGAGTTTATCCCCAGATATCTTATTTGAAGACAAAGACTTTTTGTTACACATCTACAAGTTATCAGAGGCAACTAAGTTTGTCAATTCGATAAAGAAAACAAAAGCACGCTCTTTGCACTACAAATCTACAAGTCAGGCACACCAACTAATCCATTAGGCAGCTTGGTTTATTTTAATCTGGAAACAGTAAATGAGTTAAAAAATACCAACGAATAACATATAACCAATTGAATAATAATTCTCTAAGCATCACATTAATGAACAGGAAAGTCGTGTTCAATCCCTATGTGGGAACGAAACTTCAATGAAATCCAGGAAGACCAGGACTTTGCAGTACGCCGATTGGGTTTGTTGCTTTGCTTTTCACATCCCTCCTCTTCCATCCCTATGTGAATATCTTCTTCTTCTTTTTTTCTACTGTTTGATGCTAGAAATTTAGTTGGTCCAGGAAAATAATTTCCACTGGGAGGAAAAGCCATGCCTCAAAATTGAGGAGAATAATTTGAGATCATAAAATCTAAAATTGCTGCTTACCCCTCTCACTATCGCAGACCAGTTTCATCATCATCCCTCTCCTCTCCTCTGCAAACATGCGCGAATGCCACCCTCCCACTTACCCACCATCGTCATCTACCACCAACATCGATTACCCAACAGAACCAAATCGCCAACCCCATTGAGCCATCCTTCTTCAAAACCATTCCCAACCGCAGTAACAAGCACCACCACAGACTCGATCACCATGACCACCACCGCCACCATTCACAGCCAACAAAAATTCAGGGGGGAAAAAAGGAAAAAAGAAAGCCAGGGCGGAGGAAATTTCACCAATCGGATGGCCAAGTAATCAAAATATGTGGGTCGGAGGGGCTTCTTGAGTTCTTCCGCCACCAGGTCGCTACCATTTGACTTCGTATTCTGTGACTACCATGGCTGCGGTGTGAATGAACGGTGTTTAGCTTTTCACAGTGCCGGGCGGAGAAGAAGGGATAAAAGAAAGTGGTAAGAAGAAGAATAGGAGAATGTTGGACCAAAATTGTGAAGAAATATTTGGCCCAAACCACTTTCCCAGCCCATATTAGAGAATGATATCTAATTTTCTATCCAAACAGCATAAAATAATTTTTTTTCATTTTCAAATTTTTACCAAACACCGAAAAAAAATATCATTTACCCGAAAATTAATTCTAAGAAACCAGTTGAAAATACTAAATTTTCAGTTAATCAAGCAAAGCGCTAGTTAGTTGATAATTCCTTTCTTCAAGTAATGTCAATGTTATACTTAGAGGTGCCTATATGAAAAATAAACTAAAGACCACTTTGTACCACTCGAAATAATAATTAGGCCCTAGAATTTTTTTTAATTCCCTTTTTTTGCCAATTGCGATCATCAATACAAAAATTTCATATCAATCACAATCATTTTGGACTCTTCAAGTTCCACCTAAAGCTTGTTAGTGTGAGGAAAATGAGAATAAATAAGAATCTGTGATGAGAAAATCAAGTCGTCCCCATTAAAAATTATTTTGTCATGTAAATAAACAATTATAAGAGTAACTAGACAAACAAAATGTATTCATACTCACATGAAAGCAACCAAAATCCTACGAACAAGACATATAAGGGTACTTCCTATTCTAGGTCTCCCCGGCCGTCGCCTTTAGCTGGTGGCCGAGGTTTGGCGACCGACTAGAGGAAGGAGTAGGAGAAGGCAAAAAAAAAAAAATTCAAAAAAATTCAAATATTATTAAAAGTTGTTAGTGCCAATTGTGTCACGTCAGCCAGCTTGAAAAAAGATTTCGGACTAAATTGGCATAAATGCAAAATTTTTAGGACTTTTTTAACACTCTTCCCGCATTTGGCATATATGTCTAGGGCTAAACGCTTCAGGGAAAAGAAGACCAACATCAACCGAATTTACAGAAAAACAAAAAAGTGTGATAATAAAGCCCTCCAAGTTCTCCAAGCGTGCTCTATAAATGAAAGGGCAAAATCGCACTACCGCATCGTACATAGCATCTTCGATTGGCATAAAGCCAAAAGAAAAGACAGTCGAAAGAAAAAAGAAAAAAACATGAGTTCGGAGGAAGTCCCAGTCATTACAACTTCCCATGAAGATGAAGACATTTTGAATGCCTTTGAGATCCCCTCGATGGCTTTTGTTCCCATGGTCTTGAAAGGCTGCCTTGAGCTGGGGATTCTTGAATTGCTGGCCAAGTGTGACCAGCTCTCTCCGTTGGACATTGCGGCCCGCCTCTCCATTGACAACCCGGCCGCGCCAGACATGATCAACCCGGATGCTGAGGCTCCTTGCGAGTTAACTCCATCTTATCGTGCACTCTCGTGGAGGATAAAGGCGGCCGCCGCCAGAGGCTGTACCGCCTTGGGCCTCGGGGCAAGTTCTTTTTGGACCAGAATGGAGCTTCTGCTGCACCAACTCATAAGCTACTACAAGAAAAGACTGTCCTGGAAAGCTGGTTTGTGTGTATATAACCCACGAATTTTTACCCACCCGTTAGTTGCTCTCTTGGTCGTAAAATAGAATCTGAAAACCCGATTTCGATTGATCAACCGTAAAAAGGAAGGGATACAAGTAAAATTTTCTGGATACTCGAGGAGCGATTACGATGTTATTCTATGTTGCTCCAGAGAGCACACTGATGCTAAATTTGTGTTGCGTGCTCTGTAGGCACTGCCTTAAAGATGCAATTAAGGAAGGAGGGGCCGATCCTTTCACCCACACGCACGGCATGAACGTGTTCGATTACAAAGGCCGAGACCCGAGATTCAACGACCTGTACAACAAGTCGATGAGGACTGCGTCGGCGTATTACATGCTCAAGATCGCTCAGCATTATAGCGGGTTTTCAAAGGCGAAGACGGTCGTCGATGTGGGTGGTGGCATCGGCGAGACCCTGAAAACCATACTCTCCAAGAATCCCCACATCCGCGCCATCAACTATGACTTGCCTCATGTGATCGCAACTGCTCTTCCCATTCCTGGTAAAATCGATCCCAATCATATCGAAGGTTTTGTGCGCATACGAACCGTATGAGAGCTCGCTCAACTTCATGTTTCACGCTCAACTTCATGTTTCACATAACCGTAATTTTTTCTTTTCTGGGTTAACGGTCTTTGCCTTAGTACGATTACACAATTATATATTCGTTTGCAGGTATTACGCATGTTGGAGGAGACATTGTAAAGGCCGTCCCTAAAGCAGACGTCCATTTCCTGAAGGTCCATTAATTATTATTTTTTTCGTATCATCGAATCTTCTAATTATTCAAAATCAGCTTGACTGCTAATTGATTCGTTTAATGAAAATTATAAGAGAGACATGAGAGGTTCAAGTATCGTGAAAACCAAGTAAGTACAATGTTTTGAGTAGTCTACTTATTTAACAGTCGGTTCTCAATTGCGGGGACGATGAGTTCTGCGTGAAGGTGCTCAAGAATTGCTGGGAGGCATCGCCGCCGACGGGGAAAGTGGTGATCGTGGACGAGGTGACCCCGGAGTATCCTAGGACTGACGATGTCTCACAGACCAATTTCTTGATGGACTTGAACGCTCTGAGGTTGGCCCCTGGCGCGAAGACCAGGACGCAAAGGATTCGCGGACCTTGCCCATGCCTCAGGGTTCCATGCCTCGAAATATGTTCTGCGCGTGTACAACCTATGGTTGATTGAGCTTCACAAGAAGATGCGACGATCGCAATGGTCGATGGTTTCTTCTCAGTTTGATGATGGCTTCACTACGTTAACAGATGAATTACCTATGGTCGGAGTGTTTTGGGTAATTTGATGGAGAGACACCATTGTCTTATGTTGTCGACAAGCAGTGGTTTGGTCCTTCCAAATAAAACAAGAATTTTCCCTTTCTTTTTTCGATTTAGGATGTGTCTTAGGGACAATTCCATTCTCACCGAGTAAATCTAATAATAACTATGGTTGTAGGTGTGGGGTCATTTTTCCTTGCCAGACCCATTATTTTGCATTAAATATATCGAAGAAAAAGCAATAAGGTTCTGATTTGAATAATTAGACTATTCTCAAAATGACTATGCCGGGTCAACGGTTTTGAAAATGGCCAGTTTAAAGAAAAATTGTAACATAGCTTACGTAGCTACCAAATTCAGGAGAAAATGATCAAACTCTCCACCCTTACATGCTACCATATTAAACTTTGGCATCCCCTCTTAAATGCTGGTACAATTGATGATTTACAATTAGTTACTGGATTCACATTGTTGAAAATATCCTTTATCGCTTGACAACTGGGTATCCATGCTCTTTATATACATGTGATCTCACTCCATTTGACTTTAATTTTTGAGTTGGACTTTCTAATATGCACATATAAATGGCATTGTTTGGATTACTATTAGATCCATTGTCAGAGTCATCAAACATAGATTCTTAAAAATATCTCAAAATATAAGGTACCTAAAAAAAAAAAAAAATCCAAAGACAAAAATAGCAAGGATGGCACCATTTACTTAAAAGTATTTTTGTTTATGCACTCTTGTACAAACGAAAGAGGATCTCATAAATCAAATAATTTGTTTTTCTTGATATAGTAACGAAATCTTTATTGAAAGTAAAATTTTAACCTTAATCTTAATAAGGGATATGTTGTGAATCATCAGCGATGGTTAAGGTTGTACCTCACCATAATATAAGAGCCTGAGAGCTTTGCTAAGGGCTACCCTACCTACCACATAATCCTAGTGAGCTAATAGGACTGCATTTGGAATTTTGATTTGCCAGTGCCTACTTACCTCAGCCCCCAATTGTGAAGAACATTTTTCTTCCCCTCACCCAATGTGACATCATGATTTTCAATCCTGTTTTCGATGAAATGAAATGGGTTTTTCATTGACGCGCATATAGTCTTTTTCTCTGAGTTGATCACTCATGAGATAACTAGTCTATTAGGTGAAGTTGTTAAGGAATCTAAACGCGACAGACTTGAGAATTCAACCAGAAATCGACTGCTCGACCGTGCTAATCTGCAAGGGTCAATATGGCACTGTTAAAATCGATTAGAGACCAAAGATAGGTCGATTCAACAAAGGCATGTTATTAAAGTGTGGGTGATTTCACATAATTGCAAAATTCGCGTCAAATGGTATTAAACCAATTTTTCTGTCGTTTCTATACCTTATGCCCGTATTTGAAATTTTGAGATTTTCACGACAACCGAGAGTCGCCTATGAGTCGAAGATGCACAATGTGGATCGAAAATAATCGACCGTGGGTCAAATGCATTAAATATTCTTAAATGCTACCCGGTAGGTTAGGTCATGCTAAAATCGTGTCCGGTTGAAATTAATCACAAAATTGAACCTGATTATAAATTGAAAGTTTTGTCATGTCACGATTTATTTTAGGAACATCGACTCATCCTTCGAAGAATTTCTAACGAGTCCGGATTTTTGGTGAATCAGTGAAATTGATTCAAGAATCTGAATGGACTAAATTGAGTGCACTTTTTGGCCATCAAGTTGGATCAAATGGTGATGGGAATGCAAGAAATTTGACACGCTCCGATCCTCAGGCACGCACCCATTCCTTACCTGGTCGATATAATAGTGACGTCCCAGGATGCATTGCCGACCTATTCATTTTAATACGCATGCGGAAGAATATAAATAATCCCCAGACAATAAATCAATGGGATAGGAAAATAGGACTACGAATTTTCCAACCAAACGACCTTTTATAAACAAACAGGTTTATATACCATATCAGGCTGTTTACAAAATATCGACTTAATAACAAAAGGGAATTGTCCTATAACCCACTGGTCGGATACATTTGCTGATTCTTCAGTCTCCACCTTCCCAAACTCCGGGATTCCTGGTCCTCAACCAATACCATCTAAGGACTTGAAAATTGTTATACAATGACTAGTGAGATTGTATCTCAGCGAGTTCTACTCCCTAAGACTCGATTAAGAAGCTAATATGCCATAAGGGCTGCCTATGCACAACACGAGTTAGAGAACTTACCTTGGCCTCAGATTCTACCTGCAATTTAACACATTTCGAATAGGCACCCAATCAATCACCACAGATTGAAACATCGATCAATCAACCTAGTCGATTACATGTCATTCGGACCATTTCCCGGTCATTCCATTCCATACTGTCCATTCTCCAAGATAACCTATCAAGTTACCGAGCCAGTATCTTACAATATTCATTCTCCGAGAGGATAAACTAAGTCATCGAGCCACTATAATATACTATTCATTCTCCAAGATAACCTATCGAGTTACCGAGCTAGTATATTATAATATTCATTATTCGAGAAGACATATAGAGTCACCGAGTATATTCATCATAACGTCCATTCTCCAAGATGACATATAGAGTCACCAAGCCGTTATGGCATACCGTCCTTTCTCCAAAGTGACATATAGAGTCACCGAGCCGGTATAGTATATCGTCATTTCTCCAAAATGACATATAGAGTCACTGAGACAATATCGCATACCGTCCTATCTCCAAAATGACATATAGGGTCACCGAGCCGGTCTTGTACACCGTGCTGTCTCCAAGATGACATATAAAGTCCTCGAGCCGGTATGATACCCTATTTCTATTATACACTTAATTTACCATTTTCATCATCCTCGATAAAAATACACGTGTATGGGTATACTGGCCTTAGCCAAAATACAAGGTTTTCACTTTTGAATCTTCCACTATTTTCAACAGTACCAAAATAGATTTTTGGCGATGTAGACCGATGCCCGGTAATCCTCCAATTAATTACCAAAATTATCACTTTTTGAAATAATTACCCACTAACACAATTTCACTCAATTTGCACAATCAAGTACTCAATTAAATAAACAGAGAGCACTACTGCAATCAGCACGAAATTCTGATCCTCGACTATCCCGGTTTAATTTCTGGAAAATAATTAATTAATTAAATAATTACGGAAAATATTAAATAAATCCCAATAAATCCAACTTAGGCTCGAAATGCCTAATTGGAAGTTGAAATGGACCCCAAAAATTTCCAAGGTTCGTTCAATAAATACTAGAACCTATTTATTTGCTAATTGCTACAACTAACCACCTAACATGCATCGGTAAAACACTAAATTAATTACTCTAATCTAATTTATCCACTTAATCACACTTAATTAAATATAATCAACCCCTAAGCATAATTAACCTACTAAGTGAGAATTAGTGAGTTAAACTCACTTGTTTAGCGAGCCAATAGATGCAAATTGACGGGGACGCGACGGGGGATGATTCTCTCCAAAGCGGGCCTAATTTTCAGGGCCTGGAACCACCTCAAAACAGGCCGCAAAGCTGCTAGAAAACGCATTGTTTTAGCTTCTGTTTTGAGCTGCAAAACAAAAGAAACAAAGCTGGTTCAACTCCTGCTTCTGCTTGTTGGACAGAGGAGAACCAAGGCTGAACGGCGAAGAAACGGGTTGATTGGAGCTTCGGCGAGCGGTGGCTCCTATGGGTCAAGGGGGGATTGCTAGTGGTTGGTATGGGTGGAGGTACGGTCGAAATTGGGAGGAAAGGAAGAAAAACGTGAAACAGTGCAGGCGAGCAGTAGACCGGCAGACAAGCGACCGATGGCTTGCGGCGGCCAGACGGGATGACCGGTGGTTCCATTCGAGGCGAGATTGGGCTCTTTGGAATGGTCTTGATGTGTTGGTTACGGTGATGGGTGGATAGTTGGCTAATTCATCCAGGAAGACCACTTTTATCTCAGATCTTTGGTAAAAGGTCAGCTGGAGTAGAAACTGGGATAAAGGAAAACAGATGAGCAAAACGGTCCGATAGCTGTGCGGCTTGGTTGAACAGCAAAGGGGCTTGCTTCTCTAGTTTTTCTCAAGTTTCTATGCACCCTGAGCAATGGAGAAAGCAAGTGGATTGAGGAAGAAGAAGGCTACTGCAAGAGGGAAGGCCACTTGGCTTGTTTTTCCACCAAATTGTCCCCTTGACTCGATCACAGCCATGTCTAGCTTCTTTGGCCACAATCCAGCCACCCATGCTCCCCATCTAGAAGCTTGAATTGGTCCATAAGTTGTGGGGGTGGGGGCCATACGAACTTGCCTTGATCTTGCTTCAATTGAACATTAAATCCTTCTTACTTTAATCCAATTTGGCCTCTATAAAATCAATCAACCCACCATCGATCATCTTGGCATTTTTCCTCACCCATACAACTCACTTGCTTCCCAAATTTGCGATAAAAAACAATCCTCGATAATTTCTGAACAAAAATAGCCCTATGTCGACTTTTTCCCAAAAGTCTTGGTTTGCAGAAAAATCTTCTGAGACTGAGTTGACGCTCCTAGAATTAATTGTGACATGACAGAATCTTCAATTTCTGAAATCAGATTCAAATTCACGATTAATTTCGATTCAGCGCGTTTTAGTGTGACCGAGGCTACCGGGTAACTTTCAGAACTTTTTAGTGCAAATAACCCGTGGTCGATTTTCTTGGAATTGGCTCGATAACTGATACGGGACTCAATGGAGCCATTTTACAAATAATCACTAACGAAATACCGCATCTAGAAGCCCATTTACTCCGCAATTTAGGGCCCTTTCCACATAAAAGGGGAATCTTTTGTTACAATAGAAGCAGAAGTGATGTGGATTATTCAAGAATCGAAGTCGATTTGCTTTATATGTGAATTATATAGGAACAAGAATAATCTTGGATTACCTTTTGAAAAAATGGTAATATGTTTCTTTCAAGCAATAAGACTATTAAATACCGTTACTGTATAGGTAGATCTCGTTGTGAAAGACCTATTACTAGATAATTCATAGGTAGAGCCAATTCCTATATATCCACTCATGGAGTACTTCATTATACGATATATATAAGATCCATCTGTATAGATATCATCATTTACATCCGAGCCACTTTTTATTAACATAATGACATGAAAATCTCACGTACGGTTCTGAAATAGCGATGGGAACAGTGATGTTATCATCGACTATAAGCCACAATGAACCCACTGGACACATTGGTGACTCTCGATTGTCATGAAAATCTCAAGGTTTCAATTACAGGCACAAGGTACCCAAAATGACAGAATATCGGTCTAGTGCCGATTGGCGAGAATTTTACAATCAGGTGGAATCACCCACACTTTGATCACACATCTCAATCGAATCGACCTATCTCTAATCTCTCATCGATTTTGACAATGCCGTAATGACCCTTACAGACTAGCACGGTCGTGCAGTCGATTTATGGTCGAATTCTCAAGTCTATTGCATTAAAATCTCTTAATGGCTTCCCCAGATAGTCTAGTTATCTCATGAGTGATCAGCTTTGAGAATAGCACTATAGGCGCGTCGATAAAAGACCCGATTTATTCAATTGAAAACATGACTGAAAATCCAGGATGTCATGACTTTCCCCCTCTTATAAGAATTTCGTTCTCGAAATTTAAACTTTTACCAATCTTGACGAAATGTGGGGGTATTTTCGCCTCATCGAGTCTCACTTTTCCTAATTGCTTCTTCAGTCCCGTGGTGTCATCAGATCACTTTGATCAAGGGGACCTTCTTGGTTCACAAAATCCAATCTTTTGGATTCACAGTTTGAACCGAGCTTTTCATGTAGGATACTCTATCATCGACGTCTAACTTTTCAAGATTTAGCATGTAGGTCGTGTCAGGCTCATATGTCCTCACATCGACACGTGAAAGACGTCATGCACTTGCACCTACCTCAGTGGCAATGCAAGATGATTCGATAGGATCTCGATTCTTTCTAGAATCTCAAAGGGACCTACGTACCTTGGTTTCAGTTTTCCCTTCTTGCCAAAGTGCAAGGTATTCCTCTTTGGTGATACCTTCAAAAATATGCACTCACCAATTTAGAATTCTCAGGGCCTTCAATGCTTAACGATTCAATTTTTCTGCGTGGTTCTGATTGGTCTTTAACCCGTCACTGATAAATGCAACTGCATCTACTGACTGCTGTATTGACTCCAGACCTATGATCTTTCTTTCCTTTAACTTCCTCCTCACAATTGAAGTTCTGCATGCTTTGCTATGCAATGCTTCAATAGGAACCATCTGAAAGTTCTGCTGAAATTGGGAATCCTTGGGTCTAGATCTAATATAGATTCGTCATTAGTACTCCATGCAGACGAACTATCGGATGCGCATACACTTCTGCATGCCTATTCAAATCGAGATTCTTCCATATAGTGATAAAGTGAGCCGACTTCATCAGTCTGTCGACCACTATCCAAATGGAATCATTACCCTTCTGACGCATTGGTAAGTCTGTCACAAAATCCAATGTGACGTGTACCCATTCCCACTCGAGAATCTCGAGAGGTTGTAAAAGTCTTCTCGGTTTGCATTATTGAACTTCCACTTACTGACACATCTGACACTTGTAACATATGTTCGGCGACATCTATCTTTATAGCGGTCTACCAATTGGGCTGACGCCGATTCCAACCTACTTTGTACTGTTTGGTCGAATACTGCAGCTGCTACAGTGAAATCATAACAAGGTCTCTTCCCTAAGTACTACATTGTCAGGTACACCCAATCACTCCCGGAACTTGAGTGTTTCATCCTCAGAAATCTAAAAATCAGCCTCTCTCTTATCAGTATCCTCTTGCAGGATCTTCTGAACATCCTAGTCTGTTAACTAAAGCATCTGATTCTAACCTAAATATTTGGTTTAGTTTTGAGGGTGGCCATAAAATTCAAAAGGTGGCTTACCTCAAATTTGAAAATCGAATCTCGAGCTCTCTCGTGTAAATTTCACTCCTTGATCACCGTCTATGCAACGGAAGATTTTCGACTCAGTGCACTTGCCATTTAATTCGTCCTTCTAGGGTGATACAGGATATTATAATCCTAGTTCTTTCGAAGTTCTAACTCACAACATTATCTCATATTCAACTCTTTTTGAGAGAATAAATACTTGAGACTTTGATGGTCATCGAAGATCTGGGGCATTTTTCCACATAAATAATATCTCCAAATCTTTATAACGAAATTTATTGCTGCAAGTTCCAACCTGTGCAGTAATTCAACTCATGAGATCTCAACTGATGGGACGCGTATGTAACACTCCACCCCATTACATCAACATGCAACCTAATCCTCTAAACGGCGCATTACTATAGGTCTCGCATCCTCCCCAGAACCATATGGAAAGATCAGCATAAGTGAAGTAGACAACTTCCACTTAAGCTCTTAGAAACTATCCTCGCACCGGTCTATTCATATGAATTTCTCTTCTTTCTTCAGGAGTCAAGTCAATGGCGACACCAATGCTGAAAATCCTACTGCAAACCTTCTGTAATACTCTGTCCAACCCAAATGGTTTCTAATCTCTGATACTATTGTCGGTCTTGGTTAACTAATAATTGCTTCACTCTTGGATGGTCCACAGAGATTCCTTCGCCTGAACTCACGTGGCCTATGAACGCCACACGAGTTAACCGACACTTGCGCTTGCTACTTAGCATACCACTGACGAATCCTTAGGGTCTGAAATACTATTCTCATATGGCTTTCATGTTCCTCAGCACTCCTCAAATACACCAGAATATTATTAAAAGACATGATCACAATTGGTCTAGCTATTCTTCGAACGCTCGGTTTGCCACATCCATGATAGTGGTTGGAACGTTCGTCAGACCCCAATGGCATTACAATACTCTCGAAATAGTTAACTCGAGTATCCAACATTGACTTCGATACATCCTTATCCTCTAGTCCTCAGCTGATGACATCTTGTTCTCAAGTTCATCTTTCAAAGTATCGACACACTTTATAATTAGTCACACAATTCATCGACCTTCGAAAATGAACACTTGTAGACACCGGACTGATTTGACGATAGTCGATGCATAATTGCCACGAACCATCTTTCTTTCTCACACACAGAACTGGTGCTTCCCAAGGTGATGCACTGGGATGTATGAATCCCTTATTCAATAATTCTTGCGTCTGCACCCTCAGTTCTTTCAACTTAGACAACAACATCTGGTAAGAAGTCTTAAAGATTGGTTCTATCTCGGGTGTTAACTCAATCACGAATTCTATCTCTTTCTCTAACAACAGGCTTGACAATTCCTGTGACAACCCATCTATAATTCCTTGGACTATTGAGATGTTCTCAACTTTTAATTTTGCAATCTGTCTTATTTATGACAATCGTCCAGTAACCTAGGCAACCTTCGTCTAACAAACGGGTTGCTTTCAAGTAACGGGATTAATGAAATCGAGGGTCCTTCTCGACTCTCAATAAACTCGACACTCCCACATACTAATGAATTAAGCTGGATTACTCCACGACAATAATTCATTATCACAAGATGCACCATGAGCCAACTCCTTTCACACCTAACATCAAAGTTACACATCAGCAAACCAGTCAAGTATAACCTTAGTCAGTGATTCTCCTTTTTATGACTTCATCACAATAACTAGAATTCCATCACCTCAGCCCAAAACTCTACTGCGCTACTCTAATAGAATTACTCCAAAATATTTTTCCTTTGATTGGTGCATGGTCAGTTCCATTCCTGTCCCTTGCGTCATCCTAGTGGTGCCCTAACTGTGATAACGGTATCTATGTTCCCTTGGACTTTCACTAATAGTCCCTCACCTGATGGCCATGCTGGTCACTATCACAACACGTTCTAGCCATACCGGGCTACTAGATTGATCCATGGTTCTTTCTATAATTTTGGCACTCACCTGGTGAGTCTTCTATCTCTTACTAGGTGACAACATGCACTCTTTTTGGTACCGGAGGCTTGTTCCAAAAACACCACGGTGCGTTCTATGGCGCACTCTTTCTGATCTGTTCCATCGAGGATGACAACAGTAACCGTTGCTAAGGTTCCATCTGCCTGCGCGGACAATCCATAAACCACTGTCTGTGCTGGCGACACTTGCCACAAATTCTTGTCCTCGGAATACATGAAACTGCTCCATTTCACCTTCCAAGGGAACATGTTCCATTTTATCTCGAAGCTGACCTGACTATCCCACCATTCATATTGGGTGGAATAGAATACTCTTCCCTCGATATCGGTCTTTTCCCTGACCGATTTCCATTTCTATATGAACTGAATCTTAACTTAGATATTGTAGCTTGTTTTGTAATCACCAATCCAGGTTGGATCTTAGCAAAGGCGGCAACAATAGCGGTCCGATCTTGAGTTTGCCAGTTCAACTAGTTCCCAAGGAACACTAGTGCCTGAACGATCAAATCGAACCTAGGATTGCTCGGTGCTGCTACACTAGTACCGGCCTATAGCGGTACTCTTACACTTGCGTTGGCCTGAGCTTGTGCTTTGTCATAACCACCTCGGGCGATCCTTGTCGGCATTCTACCCTGAGTCACAGAGGATATTGTCCTCTTACCAAGAGTCCTTAACTCCTTATCACTCAAATTACAGGATCATTATAGAAACCTGTTTTCTAATTCCAATATCATAATGGAATTTGAGTGACCCACACAACCAAGTTACCAATCACATACGCTAGCATGAAATAGAGGTCATTCCTACTAACTATCCCATGACTCATTGCACCTTATCACTCCAAACTTAACCTTCGCTCTGATACCACAAAAAGCGAATGTTACGCCCTGATCCTCGGGCACACACTCATCCCTTACCTAGTTGATATAATAGCAACGTCGTAGGACGCATCGCCGACCCATTCATTTTAATATGCATGTGGAAGCATATAAATAATCTCCAAACAATAAATCAATGGGATAGGAAAGTAGGACTACAAATTTTCCAACCAAACAGCCTTTAATAAACAAACAGGTTTATATATCATATCAGGTTGTTTACAAAATATCAGCTCAATAAAAAAAGGGAATTGTCCTATAACCCACTGGTCCGATACGTTTGCCAATTCTTCAGTCTCCACTTTCCCAGACTCCGAGGTTCCCAGTCTTCCACCAACACCATCTAAGGACTTGAAAATAGTTATACAATTAACCAGTGAGACTATGTCTCAGCGAGTTCTACTCCCTAAGATTCTATTAGGAAGCCAATATGCCATAAGGGCTACCTATGCACAACATAGGTCAGAGGACTTACCTTGACTTCATATTCCACCTGCAATTTAACACAGTTGGAATAGACACCTAATCAATCACCACAGATCGAAACATCGGTCAATCGACCTAGTCGTCGTTCAGACCATTCCCTGGTCATTCCATTCCACACTGTCCATTCTCCAAGATAACCTATCAAGTTACCGAGCCAGTATCTTACAATATTCATTCTCCGAGATGACACACTAAGTCATTGAGCCACTATAATATACTATTCATTCTCCAAGATAACCTATCAAGTTACCGAGCTAGTATATTATAATATACATTCTTCGAGATGACATATAGAGTCACCGAGTATATTAATCATAACATCCATCCTTCAAGATGACATATAGAGTCACCGAGCCGTTATGGCATACCGTCCTTTCTCCAAAGTGACATATAGAGTCACTGAGTCGGTGTAGTATATCGTCCTTTCTCCAAAATGACATATAGAGTCACCAAGCCGATATTGCATACCGTCCTATCTCCAAAATGACATATAGAGTTACCAAGCCGGTATTGTACACCGTTCTGTCTCCAAGACAACATATAAGGTCATCGAGCCGGCGTTGTATACCGTTCTGTCTCCAAGACGACATATAAAGTCATCAAGCCGGTATGATACCCTATTTCTATTGTACGTTGAATTTACCATTTTCATCATCCTCGATAAAAATACACGTGTGGGTACACGACCGACCTTAGCCAAAATACAAGGTTTTCACTTTTGAATCTCCCATTATTTTCTGCAGTCCCAAAATAGATTTTTGGCGCTGTAGACCGACGCTTGGTAATTCTCCAATTAATTACCAAAATTATCACTTTTTGAAATAATTACCCACCAACACAATTTCACTCAATTTGCACAATCAAGTACTCAATTAAATAAACAGAGAGCACCATTGCAATCAGCATGAAATTCCGATCATCGGCTATCCCAGTTTAATTTTCGGAAAATAAATAAATAATTAATTAATTATAGAAAATATTAAATAAATGCCAATAAATCCAACTTAGGCTCATAATGCCTAATTAGAAGCTGAAATGGACCCAAAAAATTTTCAAGATTCGTTCGATAAATACTAGAACCTATTTACTTGCTAATTGCTACAACTGACCACCTAACATTAGGGGTGTGCAACCGGACCGGGTATACCCGGTTCTCGGACCGGCCCACCCGAAAAACAGGGTCGAGAATCGGTTCCCTTTAAAACCGGTTCGGGAGCCGATTCCCAAAATTCGAAACCGGTTTAAACCGGTCTGGGAACCTGTTCCAAGTGATTACTTACCCAAAAATCGGTTCCCAGACCGGTTTTGTAAGTAGAGATCCAAAACCCTTTTTTTCCCCCAATTTCTATTCTTACTCCCATAATCACATGACGTTTTTCCTCTTGGCTCTCTCAAACACGCACGAGAGGACATTCCTCTTCCTCACTTGTTTCCCTCCCTCATTGACTCCCTCTCGCACCTTCTGATGGACAGACGATGTTCGTCGCCGCCAAATTCTTGTGAATTACATGGATTGGCTCACCTAATTTCTCTTTTGTAGGAGGTGTTATGCTTGCATAAATGAGTAGCTTCATATAATAGTTGTGGGAATAAGACTAATATTATACCCAGTTGCTAATTATTTGCCTTATGATTTTATTTATTATAATTAGTCTTATGGATCCTTAATTTTTCGTTTAGTCAAAAAGTTTATGTATTTATTTATTACAAGTGCTTAATGTTTCAATACAAATTAGGAGGATTATGTTATTTTCTCGCGTATTAATATAAAATTCGAAATCGTATAAGATATCAGGAGATTGCAAAACAGGTTCCAGTGGAAATAGGGTTGACCCTAGAACTGGATCGGAAAAATAGGGTGGGTTGGGTACAGGGTCCAATACAAACAAGGACGGATATAGGATCCAGAAAAGAGGAACCGGTTATAACAGGGTTGGGTACAGGGTCCAGGTCTAGACCTTACCCACCCTAGACTCGATCACCCCTACCTAACATGCATCAGTAAAACACTAAATTAATTACTCTAATATAATCTATCCACCTAATCACACTTAATTAAATCTAGTCAACCCCTAAGCATAATTAAGATACTAAGCGAGGATTAGTGAGTTAAGCTCACTTGTTAGGCGAGCTGGTCACTGCAAACCGATGGGGATGTGACGGGGGACGATTCTCTCCAAAGCGGGCCTAACTTTTCAGGCCCGAAACCACCTCAAAACGGGTCGCAAAGGCTGCTCCGCAACTCCAGCCACTTGATTCTAGTCCATGCGCTATCCCTGTCATCCGTCGATCATGCTAGCTGTCCGCGCCCTAGTCACCGTTGCCTCCGCCTGGTCTCGCCTGGCTCGTTTCCCATTGTCCTAGCCCTCGGTCAACCAGAACCGGAAGCCCAGCTCTTGTAATGTGCTGTTGGATTGTTTTCAGCCCGGTCCAAGCCTCGTTGGGTGTTACTGTAGGCTCGAGTCTCACTCACCTCCGCATCGGCATTGCCGTGAATTCATCGGCTCGCAAATCTGGTGATTTTACTTACTAAACCTTGCTTGGGGGGTTAATTATGCTTAGGGGAGGATTAGTTTAGACTAAGATTGGTTTAGGTGGATTAGTTAGTTTAATTAGTGATTTAGTTAGTTAATTAGGCATATTAGGTGGTTAGATTAGTTTAGTTAGGGGTTAATTAGATTATGTGATTTATTTAGTTTAGTGCATTATTTATTTAAGTCCAATTAGGTGGTTAGATTAGTGTATTTACCTTAATTAGGCATTTATCTAATTATTTTGCATTTATTTAACTAATTTTGCAATTTATTTAATTATTTAATATTTTTCAGAAATTTTACCGGGATAGCCGATTGTTTGAATTTCGTGCTGATTGCCGTGGTGTGATTACTTTATACAATTGATTGTTAGATTGTGCAATTGAGTGATGATTATGGTTTTTGATTTATTATTTCAAAATTGTGGTTTTTTGGTATTTAATTAGAAAATACCGGGTGTCAGCTTTTGACACCAAAAATATTTTTAAGTACTATATCAAATAGTGGAATTTTTAAAAGGAAGGGTATCATTTTTTATGGTTCGATCTGACCGTGTACCCACACACGATTATTTTACCGGTGTTTTTAATATGAAGAAAATAGGCCAAGCACATTATTGTAATTGAGGCATTTGAGTGCAAAGCATAAGGTCCTTGGCCAAGATTTGATGGTTTTGTGATGGTTATGTGAACCTGTTGCGAGTGTTTACACCAGATGATGCTCCTATATGGAATGCCCTTGTCAACGGATGCTGGTCGCAGTAAAGGCTGGGCCAATGCTCCTTCCGGAATGCCATCTCGAGGTAGACATTGTCGTTCTCGAAGGGGTGAGACGACGCCAGGCTATGCCGGAAGACCGCCAAACGTCGAGTAGGCCATGCTTGTGGGGCCGTAATCAATTGGAACGCATGAATGAGTGTTTTAGCTGCGCTTGATTGTGGGATGAAATTGTGTGGCACAGAATAGGACGTGTCATAACGATTTGGCCTTATAATCGGGACCTTTGTGATTGATTGGTTTGAAAGTGAGACGTTCCAATTGATTACTATATGCATATGTTATATGAACTGTACTAATGTGCAGGGAGGTGCTGAGGCGAGGTGAGTCTTTTGTGATGTGTGATTAGACTACCTCCAGGCGTATTACCTTCCTAATCGGGATTTAGGGCGTGAACTCGCTGAGACATGGTCTCATCTCATCGCGATTTAACTCTTTACAGGTCCTTAAATGGAGGCACATCAAGTGCATTACAGAGTCCCGAGGGAGGTAGACTTCTAGCACTACTATTTCCTAGTTTCTAGGACTAGCCTTACCCGTTAGCTGGGGGAGTCCACCGTTTGGGTCGATGAGGGCCTACCCCACTTGGTACCTCATCGTTTCAAAGCGTGGTACCTTCACAAGCCCGATGGGAGTCGGGAGGGTCCTTTAGGTGGTTTTGACGGGCCTTTCGTTGGGACTGGGGAGTGGGAGATAGGGCACCCTTTGGATATCGACACCCCTGATGGTGCCGTGGAAGACCCGGAGCCGGAGACTGGAGAGTCCGGAGTTTAGGTGGCTCCGTAGCCCTCTTTGATCTAGACTGCTGTACGTAAACCTTAGAATTGGCCCCTGTGTATAAACTAGCTTTTTTATAAAAGTGTGTTTGTGAAATTTGGTTGTACTTCTTTTCTATCTCATGTTTGTTGTTGTCTAGGGATTGTTTATTTCGCTTATGCTTGTGCATGAATCAATTTGGGTCGGTGACGCATCCTCGAAACGTCGCAATTTAGTCGACCACCAAGGGATGTGCGCGCACTCGAGGTTCGGGGCGTGACACCTAGAGAATACTCTCATATTTTACATCACATAGTTCAGACGTAGCAGTTTAAAGACTGGCTAGGGTCCAAGATTTTATGAAAGGTTAATCTTAAACAGGAATGCAAAATTCGAGGAAAAAAAGTAGCTAGTAAAGAGGATGGTGAAGTGGCCGACCACCACTTCCATGAAAAAGTTTATGCGCCTTGGTCGAGACCTTAGCCTCATGGCACATGTCTTAGGAATTCTAACCAAGGTTGCAACTAAGCAAACCTCATTTCAGAGGTCGCATATTCACAATCTTAATTGCGGTGGAGGCTGCATTACCAAGTCATGGCTAAGGCACATCAACGGCGTAGATGCAAACATGAGTATCTCAAGTGAATTAACTATCATATAAAAACTCACATTTTCAGCCTTTTTGGGCGATTTCTTAAAAATGTTTTCGACTTATAAGTCTAAGAACTTGTCTCCAAATTAACATTGCATGGTGGTGACATCAACTATAAATCTGCTATTTCAACTACTGCTTCGGCGTGTTAATTGTGACATCCTCAAAATTCAACCCTATTCAAAATACGATAAGGGGTTTACTTCTATCAATGCGCAATTTGTAGAATTAGACTTTAAGTTGGTTCGTGAACCATTCAAGAGTGTTAAACCTATTGGGAAATACAATTTAGGATTTTGATGCACACAATCAAAGAACTCAGTCATGGATTGACGATTCGACCATAAGGATCGATGAGTGACAATCTTAAGCCGTTTCTGACCAATCGAGGAATGGTTATAGATTGATTTGATAATAGCATATAATCGGATGTCAAAATGGGTTTTCTTCTGCGGTCATTAGAACTGTTCAATGGACAAGATTTTGGGCTGCCTTTGGTGATTTTCTGCTCTGTATACAAAACAAATTAGGCTTGGATTACTCATGAAAAATGTTATCTAAAGTTTTCTTTACAACATATTAAATGTTTATAATTTTTCGAATCCGTTTGTTAAGGTAATGACATTTATTTCGAAAATTGCTCAAAATTGATCTTCACATTGGAAGGAGAGGGCCACATGCCAAAGCTTAAAGGACAAGCTTAGGCAATTGCATGGTTGAGATCAATCCTTGCTTCCCAAGTTTGGAGCCATCATTGCAAAATTTTAGCATTTATTGCACTCAAGTACTTGAATAGTGCGCAATCTCGGTAAAATTATTGAATTGCCCTCTTATTCAACTAAGGACAAAAGGCCAAGAATGGAATGGCAAGGAGGAAGGGCACCCATGTGCATGAGGGAGGAGATGAAAAGGACGCCCTAAAGCCTAGCCTACCCCTCTTATCTCTCAAGTGCATATCTCTTCATTAATGGCTTGGATTTTTCTTCTTCAAGAAGCTTTCCTTTGCTTGGTTGAGAGTGATTCAAGGATTGGTGATGGGATGAGCATTAATGGCAAGATTTCTTCCTTTTCCTCTCTCTCTCTCTCTTCCCTCATTTTCTCTCATTTTCTCTCAGTTTCTCTCTCTCCCTACCCTTTGGACCAATTTCTCTCATCCTCTTTCTCATTTCATACCCATTTCTCTCTCATTTTCTTCTGTAGACTCACCGGTAATCGACCACCACAACCGCCACTCGTAAACCGCCCTTTGCACTATCGTTCCCATTGCCAAGTTGGAGTTTTGGAGATGAGAAGGCTATTGTCCAGCCTTGCCACAACTCTCTCTCCCTCCTTCCTCTCACGGTTTGGTCCCCTGCGGTGTGACATCCCAAATTTTCAATTTTGTTTTCAATTGAATAAATTGGGCCTTTCATCGATGCACCTATAGTGCTATTCTTAGAGCTGATCACTCATGAGATAACTAGACTATCTGGGAAGTCGTTAAGAGATTTTAATGCAATAGACCTGAGAATTCGACCAGGAATGGACTACTTGACCATGCTCATCTGTAGAGATCATTACGACACAGTAAGATCGATTAAAAATTAGAGATAGGTTGGTTCGATAGAGATGTGTGGCTAAATGTTGGTAATTCCACTAAATTACAAAATTCTCGTCGACCGGCACTAGATTGCATTTTCTGTCGTTTTGGTACCCTGTGTCTGTATTTGATTTTTCGAGATTTTCACGACAACCAAGAGTTCTCAATGTGTCAAATAGGTTCATTGTGGCTCGAAGAAAATTGACCACCGATCCTTTGCACTAAAAATTTCCGAAAACTACCAAATAGCCTAGGTCACACTAAAATCGCGCCGAATTGAAATTAATCGCGAATTTGAATCCGATTTCAGAAATTGAAAGTTTTATCATGTCATGAGTCATTTTAGGAACGTTGACTAAGTCTTCAAAGATTTTTCTGCAAATCGAGACTTTTTGGGAAAAAGTCGAGGTAGGGTAATTTTTGTCCAGAAAATCCATAGGACCATATTTGATCGCAAAATTGAGAAGCGAGTGGGATCAATGGGTGAGGAAAAATATCAATTTGATCGAGAACACAATATTCGAATTTTTTAGGGCCAATTGCTATTGATTTAAGGAGAAATTGAAGTTCGATGGGAGAGAATTGTGTACAAATTCGTATGCCCCATGGACCCAACCTTTTGGACCTCCTTGAGCCTTCTAGAAGGGGCATATGGGGCTGGAAACTTGCTGTGGACACCAGCTGGGTTTGGTGGAGCCCTCGAGGGGGACAAAGAGATAGAGATAGAAGACTAAGGTGGTCCCCCTCCTATCCAAACTTGTTGCCCCTCCTTCCTCTTGCCCCCACCGTCGATTCCTCCCCTCCTCTGTCCCAGCTTGCTGTTTGAAAACTCCATAAGTCCAGAGGCCAAAGCAGCAGCCAGCTCAGCCGTCGCAGCCACCCGCCAAGCCATCGGACCACCGTCGTTCGCCGTCACGCACCTCCGAGTGCCTGTCTGCTCATCGAGCTCACCTATCATCTTACCCCCACCGTCTCGCTAACTCGTGCGACCAGCGGACCCTCAGGATGCCGTTCATCGCCACTGTGACTGCCGAAGGCCTGCCGAGCTCCGTCTGTTCCCCGTAGCAGCCCCACCACCTACCTTTACTGGTTTCCACCCCTCCGATCGTCAAGCAACCCTTCTCGGTCCCAAGGTCAGCACTGAACAGAGCTGAAGCTTGTGGGGTTTTCAGCTGCTATTTAGGCCCGCTTCAGTACCTTTCGTACCTTGGTTGGTAGGCCCGCTTTGGAGATAGTTCATCCTCGCCTCGCCCCCATCAAATTGATTCGAGAGGATCGATTAACAAGTGAGTTTAACTCACTAATCCCTGCTTAGTAGGTTAATGACGCTTAAGGGTTGTTTAGTTTAGACTAAGTATGGATTAGGTGGTTAGTTAAAATAGACTAGTGAATTGATTAATTACCGATGCATGTTAGTTGGTTAGTTTAGTGCAATCAGCATGGTCCAATGTGGAAAGATACAAAGGTGCGCACAAAGGGAATTAAAGAAGCCAAGGAAATATATGAGATAATATTGCACGAAGGTGGTATATTATGCTTTATGGAATATATCTTGAAGGTAGCAGTGTACCAGCATGAGGAAATATATCTTTTCATATAAATGGGATGGGCTTACAGAGAGAAAGAGGGAAAGAAAAAATATGCATTTGAAAAATAAAAAAGCTGGTCACGTACCTTTTGGAAGAAACCCACTCTCGACCTGTAAAAGAGTTCTCATTACAAGCAAAGGGGCAGGCTGGTAAGAAGTAAAAAACGGGACTTTATCTTTCTTCTTTAACAACTTGCAGAGAGAAAAAAAAAAAAAAAGACATGTGAGAGAGAATTGAGGTCTTCTTCTTCGGTGGGTGTTCGAACGCCATTGCCAATGCTTGAAACTCTCCATCGCCTCTCTTCTTCCGGCGAGCTCCGCCCCAGTGCCGCCATATCTGCTCATTGCTCGCCACCATTACCAAGCTCAAACCAATCGCTGCTCAACGCTGGACCCGTTTTCACTGTGGGACCGTTGCCCGCGTCTCACGCCGCAAGCTTGCTATTCAACCACCGTTGACACCTACCATCCCGAAGCCTTGACGAGACAAGGAGTTACCACGAGATCCCGATGAGTCGCTATCTTTCTTGCATCGTGATCCTCAAAGGCACAGTGGCCATGCTCTTTGTTTTTGCAAGTTGTTTGCCGACTTTTTAGGCTAGTTACCAACGCCTCAAGCCCTAACGTTGTTGCATCGTGATCCTTGCAGGCAAGGCCAAGCCATCTCTTGTAATCCGTGAAGCCAACAAGTGATTCTCGACCAATACATCAACAATTCAGGTGAACCTCATTGACCCAGGAGCCTTTGCCATCGTCGAGTGCTGCAAATGATTCCCAAGACGCTATCATGAGCCAACTGCCACGTGTTAGACATAAAAATAATATGCGAAAAACAAGACAAAATATAAACACAATCCCCTCCCATACAGATGGTGTATTCCAAATGAGAAAGTTTGCATTAGACCTTGTAATTACCCTTTTGAAATGAACGATCGTTCCTTTTATATACCGTCTCATCATCAAGGCGATTATTGGATGGGCAGTTGTCACGAAGAGGTACGAAGCATGGATAAACTACATGTGAAATAACCGCTACTTTAAAGAGAAAATATGGGTCCAAAAATGTGGGATAACATTATATATTCTCCCACTTGATCCCAACATTTTCATTATATGGATTATCCACCCAAATCCGCTGAAACTTTATGCTTAAAGGAAAGAAACAAAATGCATGAATAATGGCGATATGTTCTCTAAGAACGAGTAATATCTTTCATATATCACAATGCTTCTTATTTCTTTAATGTTAGCCTATATGTGACAACATATCTTAATGAATAAACCCTATGTTTATTCCAAAATCAAAGATAAATGTTATTCTCATAGACAACAAAATGTGTAGACCAAAAATTGAGAATCACCATTACAAGAGAATAAGAGTTTCATACAACAAAAATCGTCCATATGATGACAAATAACATGATGGGACCTATTCCCATACTAGTTATATAATCCTTATACTTCATTGATGGCATGCCTTTAGTTAAATGATAAGCTATTATCAAATTAGTACTAATGTGTTCTATGATCACTTTATTGTCCTTAACACGCTCCCTTATGGCTAAAACCTTAATGTCGATATGTTTACTTCAACTGTCACTTTTGGCATTTTTAGCCATAAAAACTGCACCTAAATTATCGCAATATATTCTTAACGGCCTAGAAATAGAATCAACAATTCTAAGCCTAGAAATAAAACTCTTTAACCATACACTATGCGAGGTAATCTCAAAACAAGAAACGAACTTAGCCTCCATAGTGGAAATAGTAATCAAAGTCGGCTTCGCACTCCTCCATGACACAGCTCCACCAACTAAAATAAAAATGTATCCAAATGTTGATTTTTGAGAATCAACGCAACCCGTGAAATCCGCATCCGAATAACCGACTACTTTCAGGTTATCAATCCGTCTATACATAAGCATGTAGCTTTTCGTACCTTGAAGGTACCTTATCACTTTCTTTGCAGCTCTCCAGTGATCCATACCGGATTACTCTAATATCTTCTCAATATTCTCACAACAAAGGTGATGTCAGATCGCGTGTAAACCTAAGTATACATCAAGCTTCCGACAACAAAAGCATATGGAATATTATTTATTTGTTCCCTTTCCAGATCGTTCTTTAGACACTAGTTCAAATTGAACTTGTCACCCTTCACAATAGGTGCTATTCTTGGTGAACAATATTTCATCCAAAATCTCTTTAGGACCTTATTGATATAAATTTCTTGAGATAGTTCTAAAATTCCTCGAGATCTATCTCTATGAATCTTAATGCCAATGACATAAGATGCCTCACCCATATCCTTCATGTCAAAACTCTTAAAGAGAAATTGTTTCACCTTATGTGGTAACTCAATATCATTGGTTGCAAGTAGAATATCACCCACATATAGCACAAGGAAACAAATTTTGCTCCCACTGACGTTCTTATATTAATATTTATCCATGACATTCTCTACAAAACCGAATGAAGAGATGACCTCATGAAATCTTAAGTACCATTAGCAAGATGCTTATTTCAAGCCACATATAGACTTCTTAAGCTTGCACACCAAATGCTTACCTTTACTAGAGAATAATCCTTCATATTGTTTCATGTAAACCTCCTCCTCCAATTTCCCATTGAAGAATGTCGTTTTCACATCCATTTGATGTAATTCCATACCAAAATGGACAACCAATGCCAAAACAATATGAAGACAATCTTTATTAGATGTAAGAGAAAATGTTTTCATGTAATTTATTCTTTCCTTTTGAGTGAATCCTTTGGCGATGAGTCTAACTTTATATTTTTTAATATTACCCAATGAATATTTCTTAGTTTTGAAGACCCATTTACAACCAATGGCCTTCGCACCATCAGGCAACTCAACTAAATCCTAGACTTCATTAGATGGCATAGAACTCATCTCTCCCTTCATGGCATTGTACCACAAATTGGATTTATCACTATTCATGACTTGTAAAAACTATTTAGGATCATTCTCAACTCCAATATAATAATTAGATTCTTGTAAATACACAATATAATCAATAGGAATTGCTGATTTCCTTATTTTAGTATATCTTCTTAATGTTATGTCAACATTCCCTTGAGGAATGTGTTGATCAAATGGTTGTTCAACAGTTTCTAGTAATTTCTAAACAACTGGATTTACTAGATCAATATCAGCAGGTTGTGGAACTTCTATGATTGGTTGTTCAATAGCTAGTTGAACTGAAGGGCTGTTATGAACAACAACCAACCTTATACTTGAGGTGGAAGGTTGAGTGTCTAAATTATCATTCTTAGGAACAAGGCCCTTAGATCGATCGCTCCCACTAATCAAGTCATTTTTAAGAAACTTAGCATTTCTTGATTGGACAATCCTAGTGATATGAGATGGACAATAAAACCTGTATCCTTTGGACTTTTCAGCATATCCAATGAAATACCCACTAATGGTCCTTGGGTCCAACTTCTTTTCTTGCGGATTGTAAACTCTCACTTTAGATGGATGTCCCCAAATACGTAGATGTTGCAAACTCGATTTATAACCTTTAAATAACTCAAAAGGTGTTTTTGGGATAGCCTTGGTTATAACTCGGTTTATTATACACACTGCCGTCTTAAGTGCTTTAGTCCACAAGGACTTAGGAAGATTAGAGTTGCTATGCGTACTCCGCACCATATCCAATCAAGTTCAATTCCTTCTTTTGCTACACCATTTTGGTCTGGAGAACTAGGCATTGCATATTGGGTAATTATCCCATGCTTTTGAAGAAATTTTGTAAATGGACTAGGTGCTTGTCCATCTTCAGTGTATCTATCATAGAATTCCCCACCTCTATCTAATCTCATGATCTTAATTTGCTTGACGCATTGTTTCTCTACTTCTACCTTAAATACCTTAAAGTCATCTAATGCTTCATGCTTATTATGGAGCAAGTAGAGATACATATAACGTGAGTAATCATATATGAAAGAGATGAAGTATTTTTTACCACACAAGTCTATACCCGGACTACATATATCTATATGTCTGATTTTTAATATTTTTGTACTTCTCTTGGCACCTTTCTTCATCTTGTTGGATTGCTTTTTCTTTATGCAGTCCACACAAGTATCACAATCGGTAAAATCTAAATTACTGAGTACTCCATCATTTATCGATTGCTTAATTCTGTCTATGGACATATGTCTGAATCTCCGGTGCCACAACATAGAGGAATATTCGTTCACAATACATCGTTTTATACTGGTGTTATCATGAACATGCATCGCATTATAATGGGCATTGTCTTGTAAATTAATTTTAAAAAGACCATCAAACAAAGTATCACTCCCAATAATTTTAGATTTAAATGATAAACAAAAATTTGAATCTGAAAGGTTAAAAGAGTGACCCAAAGGTACAAGTCTTGAAACTGAAATTAAGTTTATAGAAAAACTAGGAACATAAAAGGCCATTTACAAATTCAAAACATAGCCGCTATTGAGAATTAATCTGCATGTCCCAATAGCTTCCACATGCGAATGCATCTTGTTTCCTGAATAGATGTTTTGTTCACTTCCCACTAGCTTCCTATGGTTTTGAAAACCTTGCAAATAATTCGAAATGTGGATTGTGACTCACATCAGCCATATTAGATTCATAACAAATATAAGAGATTGGATTACCTTTCTTCTCGAGCTAAACCTTAAATCTGATGCAATCCTTCCTGAAATGTCCCTTCTTTTTAAAGATGAAATATTTGGATTTTTTCTTAATGTCAACTTGAGGAAGTATCTTACCCTTTCCCTTTTGCTTGTCATGATTCTTATTCTTTTGTTATATTGCCAAATGAGCATTTTCTCTCAATTCCATAATCAGTCTTTCTTCCTCTTGAACACACATAGTCATGAGTTTATTAATTGACCATTTATTCTTATGTGTGTTGTAAGAGATCTTAAAAGGTGCATACTATTGCAGGAGAGTGTTTAGAATATAATATACAAAAAAAGATTCGGATATCTCAACGTTAAGGTTCTTAAGTTGAGCTACAATATCCCTTAGCTTCATGATGTGTTCATGTACACCTCTAACACTAGTGAGCTTCAATGATGAAAACTTCATAATTAGGGTCATGGCATGCACCTTTTTAGAAGTCTCAAATGACACACCAATCGCCTCGACAAAGCCTTAGCATTACTATGCTAAATAATCGAACCACGGATACTATGAGATATTTTAGCTCTTATAAACATTGTACTAAGGCAGTTCGACCGCTCCAATTGATCATAAAGGGCTATCTTAGCTACAATGTTTGAATCAATAGGAGTATGTGATTCGTCTTTCCTTATAGCATAATCAATGTCCATCAACTCCAATTGAATAAGAACTAACTTCTTCCAAAATTTATAATTTTCACCATTCAGTATGGGAACATCACACTTAGATTTAGAGAAATTTACAAGGTTGCAAAATTGTATACCAAACAATCATGCTTATGTCATAAAATATGAGGCAAAATATACATAAATCATATTTTACTAATATAAACATGTCACATATATGAATCACATAACAGTAAAACTACCTGTGGGCTAAGTTTTTAATTTAAATAGATTCATAATTACATCTTGAAGAAACTACCACATTATATACCTTTCTCTTAATCTCTATGGGTAAACTAAGAAAAAAAAAGGATATTTCATCATAATTAATCATATTAATATAATGAAAATTCCCGTGAGATAAAATTCATCATATTAATATAATTAATTACAATCAATGTCCATTTCTAAATATGATCTGAAGGGTATTAATATATAATTTAATTAATTAAAGATGCTGTGAATACTTTCTAATTAATTAAACATATGGATCATTGGACATTTAATTTCATGCATAAAATATTCATAAAAATGTATGAAATGGAAAAATAGTAAATAAATACACCAAGGGGCAAAACAATAAAATAAATTTGAACAAGGACAGAATCACAAATTAAACGTCAAGGGAAAAATTGTAATAATGGCAAAAAGAGAGGGGCATGATAGTAAATAAATGGCAAAAGGGCTGATAGGCACGTGCTAGGCCCCCGACACGCACCCTCTTCAGTGACCCTGGCATGTGGGTCACATGCACTTGTGGTTGCGAGCATAGATGGGAGTTGTGGGCGCATGACGCCCACACGCCACTCGTTCCAAGCACGTGGGGCCATGTGCCTTCATCCTCCCCCACATGCAGACCCATTTCTTTCACCGTTTTTTGTTGTTCCGCCACAATTTCGTTGTCTGTCACTTCTATGGTAGCACATCTCACACCAAAATATATTATGGGTTTGGAGGCCACACCGGTGGACCACATAGGTCCAAGTTTCAGCGAAAATGCCCAAGAAATTAGCCCTAATTCAAACAAAAATTTCCCAAAATGCGAACCCTTAACAGTCATGACTTCTACCACTCAATTAGCCTCCGGTGAACACCAATATACTGAAATTGTGGCACCCCCCAACGATCCCCAATCTGTTAGGGTCACCACATATACCTTTCACTTGACCTGAAAATCTGTTATTCTAATTTCATAAAATTTTGACAAGCTCATGAGTCCTGGGGTTTATATTCTTTCGACTGGTCCCTGCACATAAAATATAGCAGAAACACATCCAACAACTTCCCTTCCTGTAATTAAAACTATGCACACCAAATAAACATTTTATAAGTTAAAGCTGAACACTTTTTATTTACATAATTAGATAGACATCATTTGTCGGTACACCAAAATGCCAAGGTTTTCTATACCCGACTACTCTCAAAATATACCCGACTATTTCAGCAGATTATCTACATGAGCCCATCAATCAGTGTCGGCATCAAAAAAGCTTCCTTTGTTAACCCTTGCTCGTGGTCACACCCACCCGTCTAGTCCGTCTGCTGGCGGTGGTGGCAATGGCCCTAGCATGCGTCCATGTCGTTGGACAAATACAGTTAGGTATTCCTGAAGTACTGGGTCGGCGGGAGGACCAATATCAAACACTACCAACACCCGCACTCGTATAAACACCAGCCCTCGCACCTCAGGATGGTAATGCTCCGACCATTCGCATTGTAGATCAACTGGAATTCCATAAAATGTGTCGGGAGGTACGGGCAGCAGAGGCATCTCGTCTAGTCTGAAATGTTAGTCCCCAAAAGGGGTGAGTACAACCACCCAGCAGTTGAAGATCTACTAAGCTATACTATGCAAGCCATCACAATCTAAGTCCATGCATGATAGACAAAACATGAAATCAAAAGAATGAATGTGCATCAAATCGATAAAACTTTTTAAAGCAAGGGCAATGTAGTTTCAAAACTAAAATGCACTATTTCAGTCACACAGGTCCCGATTATAGGGCCAAACTGTTATGACATATCCCATACCATGCCACATAATTTTGTCCCATAATCAGGCGCAATTATCAGCATGGTCATTATTTTTAGAAAAGCTCTGCTTATTTTTATTTTCCTACGTCTACCCTAGAGGACCAGTGTTTGCGTCCCTCTGGGCATTCGCACCCAACCTGGCATCGCGAAAGCCTCCGGTATTCAGTCACCGGGCATCTAAAGAGTGTTGCGTCACACCTCCAGGCATCTCGCACCCCACCTAGCATCACAAGGAATCTTCGGGGATTGCCATGAAAATGGTTACCTCGACCCTCCGGAATTACGTACCAATATACCACCGGGCATCCCGACACTCCCAGGGAACCTCAAAGGCACTGCGGACCCCAGGCATCCAGTGGCATCAACCATTTCGATCCTATGGGCATCCCGACACTCCTGGGGCATCGTCGACTCGAAGGTCTGACAGCATCAATCATATATCTCAGCCATAATATATCAATCAGATCATTTCGATGCCAAAATAGTTATAAAACAACCACATCTGAAATTCCTTTTGAATGCTTGAAAATCTTCCTTCATGATATTGACCAATGCAGCTGAGATTTTCAAAAGCATAACAATGCAACAACAGCAGGCTTTGAAATCATATGCCATTTCCATATTAATGAAATGAATTCACAAAATCTCAGCAACGTGATAACAGTTTATAAATCCGTTTCCATGTTTCACCTTCAAAACATTTCAAAAATCCATGTGAGAATTCTCGGGTTGCACTTGTGCCTCACGGCCAAAATCAAAGAGAGTTATTAAATCCAAGTAATTTGAAATCGGCACATTGGTAATTCAAATCTACACTCCCGACTTCAAGATTTTCAAAGATTGTTTCTTGCAAAAATTTGAAATTTCGAGGGCATCAAAAATATTTTCTTTTCCATTTTGAATCATTGATGAACAACGCCTCGATATGTAAAAATTCCGGCAAGAGTCAGGAGGTTTTCCAAATTAGTCTACGGCCAAGTTTTGTTCAAAATGATAAATAAGTTTAAAAGCTTGTGTAGTAAGTTCGAAATATCAACCCGATCTCCAATGGTTTTGAAAGAATTGATTCAAAATTTCAAATATGAAAGCACCGTACATTTTCTTAAAACATTTGAGGCCGGTGCTGTGGTAGATAAAACTTCAAATATGGATTGGGAGGTTTTTCTTTTTCAACTCAAATCAATGGCCGAATTCTTCAAGATTTCATAGTTGCCAAATCTTTTTTGACTGAAATTCAAGGGAATCGGAAGCATGCACGAGAAACCCGAGCATTTTCATCAATCTTTTAGCCTCAAAACAGTCCCGGTTGCTCAATAAACCATCATTCAGCATCAAAATCCAACAATCCAGCCTATCAATACACTTTCTAAGACAGCAACATCACTACACTATATAGATTAGTAGACTTCAACTTGCCTTAGGTCCTACGGCTCGACGGCAAGCAAAAAAGGGAAGCTTGCAGGTTGCAGACACGGCTCAATGGCGACCAAGGCAAGCTATGTCGACGGCGGCAGCACACGAGCACGGACGGAGGGGTGACCTCCTCTCCTTTCCTTCTCACTTTCGCTCGCCGCTCTCTCTTTCACTCGCTCTCTCTCTCTATCTCTCTCACTTGCTGCCTGGTTTCGCTCGAGCACTCTCTCTCTCTTGCTCACACTTACGGGCCGTTTTGTTCTTTGATTAGTTGATTAATCAACCTATGCATGCAGGTTCTTTTGGTGGCTACAAGAGAAGAAGACAAGTGGGGGAGGCGTGTCTTCAGCTGGGGTTTCTTGGTCTTCATTGGCAGCCCCACACCGAAGCAACGTGGCCATCATTGGCCTTGCTTCAGTCAACTTTTCTCTTCATGGTTGACTAATATGTCGACTAAATGGAGAAGAACTTGGGTGGCATTGGACGCAAACGATTCCTCCTCTCCGCGCGGGCATGCATGGCCGAATTCCATTCCTTCGGCTCTCAAAAAATCAATTGATCAAAGTCCAAATTCCTCTCTTATTCCATACACACTTAGGTGGTATAGTTGTGCATTATCATCAAAAGAACTATGTACATAAATCGGCAGGGTCTAAAGTGGTGTCGATGATGATGATGATACGACGGGGTCCAACATCGATGTCGACGACGAAGTTCGATAACAAATTTGTCAATCCGCAACGTGTGGTCATTTTTCTAAGGTCGGCAAAATACGGATGAGGTTGGTCTCACCAATGACCTTAAGTAAAGGGATTTTGACAAGGTTATAATTTATTCAACAATCGGACCATTACTAAATCAGGCATAACGGTCCGATGATGATATCAAAATGATGCACATAGGTAGTGTTAGTAATTCAGTTCGACGACACTTCCGTCGATCGGTCAAGGACAGTTGTATATTCGAGGGTCGTCGAAATTCTCGGATGCCACAAAAATAACTTACGGCTATTCTTCCTCATGGTGGTGCGACTGTACCGGTCCGAAGTCGAGTGATGGGTCCTTGGAATTTGGCCAAAATTAGCGATTTTACTCTTAACCCCAAAATGGCCGAATTACTGTTCACATAAAAATCCCCGAAAAATGCCCCAAAAATTCGACAAAAACAAGGGAGAGGCACTGAACACGCTCAGATACCAAATGTTAGACGTAAAACTCATTTGTGGAAAACAAGATCAAATGTAAACAAACCTCTTGCCATTGTTTGTCGGAAATTCATGGAGATTCAGTGAAATTACGGGTACACTTTACTAACCCAATCCCCTTGCATACTGATGGTGTATTTCAAATGAGACGGTTTGTGTTAGACCTTATAATTACCCTTCTGAAATGAACGATCGTTCCCTTTATTTATCGTTTCCCATCAAGGTGTTTACCAAATGGGCCGTTGTCACGAAGAGATACGAAGCGTAGATAAACTGCATGCAGAATAACCGCTACTTTAAAGAGAAAATGTACGTTTGAAAATGTGGGATCACATTATATATATAACACCGCAAAGCAAAGTTGATCGTGATTCCTGCATTTTGATACCCGTCCAAGCTAGGAAACAATAATCCAAGTAGGTAAAGTTCCCATCTAAATTAATCCTTGAATATTTTGTTTGCTCGTTTGAGGCATTGCATTCTTGATTAAATTCCTAAATGAGGTTATCTTGTCCCATGTTTTTTTATTAGCCTTTCAAATTGGGGATTAATCCCTAATTTAACAATGTTCATACGATTGATAGTCCGATTTCATGCTCGAAATATGACTCGCAATCACACGGGAAAATTGCTAATCCAATCTTATGCCTGAGATATGATTCGTGATTTTGTTAAAAGTTGGACAATTTGATCTCATGCATGAAATACGATTCGTCAATTTATTTCAAAAATTAGATAGATATTGATCATATCTTGCTTAATTTACTACCGTGTTTTTTTTTATTTATTTATGATTTTGTTTGAATTGATTTTTGCTTCCATAAAAAGAAAACCCAAAAAATATATTTGAGTTGGATTTGATTCATGCCAGAACATTGCCTATTTTAGGATAGTCTGCATGTTTAGTGTGACAGCTCAAGTGGTGGTGCGCGGGGAGGAGGGACAGTGGTTCGCGGGGAGGAGAGATGGCGGTGTGTTAGCACCTCGGTCCCCGGACGTGCGCAAAGAGGAGGCATGTCTCTTGTCCCACATCGCCTAGGGAGGGAGTTATGGGCTACCTTATAAGGCAATGGGACCTCTAATTGTACACACGCATTTTCTTGGGGTAGTATGGGCTGCCCTGAGAAGAACAAAACCGTGAGGACTTAGTGTCCAAAGCGGACAATATGTGTACCTTGGAGACCCAGGGTGTTACAAGTGGTATCAGAGCTGACTCCCGACCGCGTGTGGGGCCACAATGAGGACGCATTGCTCCTAAGGGGTGGAGAGTGTGACAACCCAAGCGGCAGTGCGCGGGGAGGAGAGATGGCGGTGCGTCCGCGCCTCTGTCTGCTAACATGCGCAAAGATGGGGCATGTCTCTTGTCCCACATCGCTTAGGGAGGAAGTTATGAGCTGCCTTATAAGGTAACGGGACCTCTAATTGTATAGACGCGTTTTCTTAGGGTAGTATGAGCTACCTTAAGAAGAACAAAACCATGAGAACTTAGTATCCAAAGCGAACAATATGCGTACCTTAGAGACCCAGGGTGTTACATTTAGAATAGGAAATTTATATTTTTCGAATTTTTGAGATAAAAATCCCAAAAACATTACTTTAGAATGTTAGTTTTTCTTTCCATTAATTTAAATTGCATGTTTAATTATCTGGTAATTTTAATTTCGAAATTTAATTAAAAATAAAAGAAAACATAAAAATTATCATACACATGTCATGTAGAATTAGGTCATCCCTCGCACGTCATTTAATCATTAAATATTTAGGATCATTTAAATGTGTGATATGTTAGGATAGTTTCAGTCATATAATTGATCTTGTGTGACATATAATTTGCATGTTAGGGTGCACATTGTCACGCCCCAACCCTTGAGCACGTGCCCATCCCTCGGTGGTCGATAAATATGCGACGTCCCAGGACGCGTTGTTGACCCATTCATTTTAATACGCATGCAGAAGCAAATAAATAATCCCCAGACAACATAAAGATGGGATAGAAAAATAGGGCCACAAATTTAAAATCAACACTTTATTAAAACCACAATCTGGTTTACAAACAGGGGCCAACTCTAGGGTCTAGATACAATTGTCTATCTCCAAGAAGAGCTTCTGAGATACCCATGCTCCTGTCCCTTCCGCCTCAAGCTCCAAGTTCTTCGCTTTAGGGACCTGAAAATGTTATCCCACAACGGGGTGAGACAACGTCTCAGCAAGTTCACTCCCTAAGCCCCGACTAAGAAGAAAATACGCCCAAAGGGCTGCCTAAGCACAAGCACAATTCAGAGGACTGACCTTTGCCTCAAATTCTTCCTACAAGTTAGTACAATTCAAATACTCACGAATCACATAAACCAATCAAATCAGATCGGATCATCGAGCAATCGACTCAGTCGATTCCGTGTCATAATGACCTTCTCTCAGTCGGTCCATTCAATACTATCTATAAAGTCCGATAATATCAGGACTGTTCACTCTAAGTTGAAAATAGATAGTATAGCTCACTCTAAGCTGATAAAGTATACTGCTCACGCTAAACTGACATATCAGAGCCTGTAGGTTGATATAGTATACTGTCAATGCTCGCTCTAAGTTGATAAATAATATAGCTCGCTCTAAGCTAATAAGGTATATTACTCGCGCTAAGCTGACATATCATAGCCTGTAGGTTGATATAGTATACCGATATACTGCTCGCGCAAGCTGACATATCGCCCACAGGCTGATATAGTATACCATCCTGATCATCTAATCATTTCACCATTTTTATCATTCTCGATAAAAATAATCGTGTGTGGGTACATGGTCGGCCTTAGCGAAAATATGATATTTTCCCCTTTGAAAATCCCACTAATTTCAACAGTCCTCAAATCTATTTTTGGTGTTATAAACTGACGCCCGGTGATTTTCTAATTAATTACTAAAATTAAATAAAATTTGGGATAAATACCCAAAATCACAAATCACACTCAATTTGCACAAAATAACAGTCAATTAAATAATCCAACCACACCATTGAAATCAGCACGAAATTTTGGTCATCAGTTATTCCGGTCTAATTTCCAAAAAATAATTAATTAATTAAATAATTATGAAAATTAATTATTAAACACCAAAAATAGCAACTTAGGTCGGAAAAGCCTAATGAAAAGCCGAGACAGGCTCGGAAAATTTCCAAACCACTCTAGATAAATATTAGAGCTTGTCTAGGCTCTAATTACACTACTCTAACCACCTAACATGCAATAATGGTTAATTAAATTGCTAATCTACTCTAACTATCCACCTAATCCATACTTAGTTTAAACTAATCAACCCTTAAACATTATTAACTTACTAAGCAGGGATTAGTGAGTTAAACTCACTTGATTAATGATCCGACGAGACCACGGCGATGGGGATGTGAAAGCGGCCGATAAACTCCAAAGCGGTGGCATCGTGTGGGGTCGGGACGGGCTCTAAAACGGCCATAAAGCCCACGGCGAGGCTGCTTGGTGGTTGATGAGATGTACGGAGGAGAGAGCTGCTTCGGTTGAGACGCAACTGCAGACGGGGGCTTCGACGGCGTAGGTGGAGCAGCAAACAAGGGAGATGGACGTGGCAGCAAGGGTGGTCTTTGGTGAAGTTTTGGAGGGTCAACACCAGCTTCTATGGTTGATTGGAGGAGAGCACGCGGACGGAGGGGAACCGGTGCTGAGGGGCATTGCAGGGAAATGAAGATAAAACCGAAGCTACTTCCTTTGGTGAAACGGGAGCCCACGCGAAGAAGAAAGAGGGAGGAGAGAGAGATTGAAGGGGAGAAAATGGATAAAGGAGTAGTGGTTGTCAACCAAAATGGAGGAAAGAAACGTGTGGGAAATGGAGAGATAAGGGTGAATGAAAGTCAAAGAAATAAAGTAGAAGAAGACTAAGCTGCAGGGGGCTGTCAGGCAAGGGAGAAACGCGCGAGGGAGAGAGGGAGAGAGAGAGTGACCGAAAAGAGAGGGACGGAAAATTAAATAAAACACAAATATTTTTAGCTCAACTTCACACAACAATATCAATTGGTCATCCAAGACCAATTTCCACACCAACTTGTCCCAATTGAAGTCCAAATAAGGATCAAAATACAACAACCTCTCAAACCTACGAATTTCCCTCAATTCCGAATTTTATTTCCTTTTTCCCCGGAATCCAATTTTGTAACAAATCTCTTCGATTGACGTCCAATTTGGTCGAAGAAAAAGCCCACACACTTCCTTTCACCAAGTAGTTCACACAGGAGGCCAAAAATCCCTTTGATTTGGCCAATCCGAATTTATGTTTGTTTTTCGAATCGATTTTTCGTAAAAATCCCGAACTCGCCGAAAATTCCTCGAATGATGAGTCGACGTTCCTAAAATAACTCGTGACATGACAGAGCTTTCAATTTCCAAAATCAAGTTCAAATTCATGGTTAATTTCAACCAGATGCAATTTTGGCGTGACCTAACCTACCAGGTAGCTTTTAGGATTTTTAGTGCAATCGACCAGTGGTCGATTTTCTTCAGCCACACGTACCTCTTCGTAACATTGGCGATTCTCGGTTGTTGTGAAAATCTTAAGGTTTCAAATACGGACACAGGGTGCCAAAACGATAGAAAAATCAGTCTAGTGTTGATTGATGAGAATTTTGCAAATTAGAGGAATCACCCATGTTAGCCATACATCTTAGTCAAATCGACCTATCTTTGATCTCCGATCGATTTTTAATTGTGCCATAATGACCCTTGTAGACTAGCACGGTCAAGCAGTCAATTCCTAGTCGAATTCTCAAGTCTATTGCATTTAAAATCTCTTAACGACTTCACCTGATAGGCTAGTTATCTCGTGAGTGGCCATCTCAGAGAAAAGCATTATAGTCACGTCGATGAAAAGCCCAACTTATTTAATTGAAATCAGAACTAAATTTTCAGGATGTCACACACATCGTGTGTCATGTTAGTATAAACACATTTTTGTACGTCATTGCATTGCATTGCTATCTCATGAATAGATGCATGCTAATTAGAAATCATATCTAAGGCTATTAATGTGAATTTTAAACTAACATTGTAGATGTTTTCATTACTGTGGGGTAAGTCCTGCAATTTATTTATTATTTTACCGAGCGTTAAATTACTGGATTGCGCACCCGCGTGGTCATCTTACATGTTAAGGAGTAATAAAATGAAATCAAGCTGCCTGATAAATATTTTTTTCATAAAAAGAATGGCACTGAAATGGCATTAGAGAAATCTAGTATCTCCTATACTGAAATTCTCTGATTTGTAGGAGTAAAATAATTCTCCCATTATTTACTTAGGTGTCTAATTATCTACTATAAACTGATTAGTGGCGACTCTTGGATAAAATTCATTTGCGTGCTTAAAAACTTGAACTTAAATCGTGAATTGATATAGGCTTCGGAGAGCTCGAGCTAAGTTTAGACTTAATAATCCATTAGCCAAACCCTAGGTGATGCATAAGCTCCTTTGCTATTGAAGATTTAGATCATACGATAACCATAGAATGGTTATTTTATGTTGTCTTCGTTTGGGCATTTACGGTTTCTTTAGTTTTGAATTGTGAGAAATTTTTAGCATATGTAGTTCTATTGAGCAATTAACATGATAGGATATGAAAATATTCAGTTTCACTATTGCGCCATCACAATTTTCCTAATGTCGCTAGGGAGATGGGTTTAGAGGTAATGCCCATAAGGTAGAGCAATGGCCTTCGATTAGGAACATACTCTCTCAAGCTCTTACCTCACATGATTTTAGGGTTCATTTTAAGTTTCAATCAATCCTAAAAGATTCTATGTAAATTGGGAATTCTCACTAACTTATTGGGGTCGGTTAGCAATCAAAGTGAGGCATGGGAGACTACTTCACTTCCTATGCAACTAGAGTATTCTAGGTTTGTGGACTTAATTGCACTAATAGTTCATATTTGTGCCTTTTTGGTACTTGTAACTTGATTGGTTATTCGGCTAAGCGATCAAATAGTCTTGTTGACTAATTATGAGTCCTAGATGTCATTTAAGTCATTAAGTTTTCATGCAATGGTTTTTGGGGCTTTATTACGGTGCGAGGGCCTATCCTATCCATTTTAAAAAGGAAAAGAATAACCAATGTATTAAAAGTGTGGGAATCAAACACCATGGAAATGAAGACAAAGAATATTATGTGGCTTTGTTTTTTAGCCTGTGGAAATGATCCCCCATGAGGTTGAACCAATACAAGTTGGGTAAAGAATATTACACCACCTTATTTTATGTCTCGGGACATGAATAATTGTAAACTTGAGTCTAAAGACTAGATTGAATATAGAATTTTTTCAGCGATTTAGGTTGAGTATAAGCTACTAGATTTATATTGCATGAAAATGAGTCAAAATGAATTAAAACTATTAATTTGAGGGGAACCATTTTCAACCCCACCTACCTATTTGATGAGTCTACTCCTAGCTTCTAAGCAAGGCTTTATCTCCGATGGTGATCTCATAGTGGCCCAACATGAAGTCTCCATCTCTGATGGTTCTGTGCAAAGTTTCCATCTCCACTTATAATCTTGTTGCCAAGCTCTTTTAGATCATGAACATTGAAGAACCCATCAAGCTATGGAAAAAAAAGAACCCATCAACCCACATGCTCTGATCTTGCCATCACTTCCTATTATCAAGAGTGCTCACACAATGGCTCATAAAAAAATGATGACTTCAGGAATTCCAAACAAACCTTTTACAAGAAAGCGCGTGAACTACAATCAAAACACAATAGATTGAGGAATCATCATGGTGGTGATGCATTGGTGATTGAGGCATTGCTTGGGGACTATGATTCACCATAGATTTGAGACTCCAATAGAGAATGGGGTGAGGTAATCTCAGGCGACCACCGACTGCACGATCGTTGTCATGGTGGTTTAGCGTCATAAAATTAGTGTGATTGCCAAATCGACACGAATATTGATCTTGTCAAGCAATTCAAATTCGAGTTCATCGACACTAGCCAACTGCAGGAGTCTTCCTACCAACGATAATGTAGTCTGTTGAGCCAGAGCTATTCCAACGAGCTCTTTCACTGGCACAACTGACTTTATAGAGAATCGTGTTGCACCACCATGGCTTCCAATGGTGGAGCTAATCATCACAAGAGAAAGCAACAGTTTGTTGTTGTCGTTTTTCTTAAATATATTTTAACATGGCATTTTTAAATTATTTCTCTCTCCTATGTGGCCTTTTTATTAATTTTTCCTTTAAATTTTATTCAAATAATATTTAAACTAAAAAAATGCTAAAATAATTTTAAGAAAAAACAAATTGGAAAAAGAAGAACACGAAGGGGCAAGGGCTCACAAGTGCAGTGGGCGCTGCCCACGCCGCCCAAAAAATGATTAAGGTAATTATTTGAAATTATATTAATTGCTATGGCATCGCATCACTTTATTGAATATTATGATTGGCTGGCTGTGGCGCGTGGCCAGTAACAATAGTTAGAAAAGACATTTTTTATCGTGAGGATGAAACGTTGCTAACTAGGTTTTGTACATAAATCCTCACCCTACAAGTTTCACTTAAAGGATGCGATGATTATGGGAGAGGGCGACCCTTTCAAGCTCACGAACAATGCAGGGATCTTTGACTACTTTGGGATAGACCTAGAGTTCAACCACTCCTTCAACAATGCCATGAAGTGTGCATCCACTCTATACATTGGTAAAATCATGGAGTTTTACCGGGGTTTCAAGGGTGCCAATACTGTCACCGAAGTCGGTGGTGGCATCGGCGAATGCATTAGGCTCATATTGTCCAAGCACCCACATATGTGAGGCAAAAAATTTGATCTACCCTACGTCGTCAAAGAAGGGCTTTCTTACCCCAGTAATCAATTTTCTCGCTGTATCAAGGGTTCTTTTTTCCTCTTGTAGATAAGTAAAATTTCCTCCTTCCTCTATGAACAAACAAAGTTTAATCAAATTATGCTGCGTAGATTAATTCTCTCAACAAATCAGACCTTTCTAACTCATTTCAAATTATGTTGAAAGTATATCCTTTTTTTCTCCATGCTTGTTGATTGTCTTCTTCCTCTAAATTGGTCACCTCTATATAACTGGCCTTTCTAATGACATCTTATATTGCAATGATGACGAAAGGAGATGATCGGTTGTTGATGGCAGGTTTGGAACGTGTCGCGAGAAGCTTTGTAGATGACCCCATTCCCCAAGGAGAGCTCTATTAGTGAAGGTTACTCTAGATAAAATATTTTAGCATAGCAAATTCTTGTCCATCAATTACCTCTCAAAATGAAACGAAACGAAACGTATAAACTACGTTTGCTCACATTCATTTGCGTATGTTGATTTTAATCTATTTTGCATTAACAAACCTAGTTGAAGATGTTTCCAATGTATGAGCATTTTGTTTGGGATAAATTAGCGATCGGGAGTCCTAATTATTTCTTGAACCACGATAGTTCATGATTTTAGTCTAGTTTTTTTTTTTTTTTTTAGTGGCAACTTCATTGTTTCAAGGACGAGTTCAGCTTACAGCTCCTAAAGAACTGTTGGCGTGCATTGCCGGTGTCGAGCAAGGTGTTGATCATAGACCCGATAAGCCTGGAATACCCAGGGATTGACATAGTAAACTCGAACCACATTCAAGTTCGACATGATCATGTTGGGTGTCGCTGTCAGAGGGAAAGATCGGACATTGAAGGAAATTGAGGTCTTGGTCCATGTGGCCGGGTGTAAAGCCATGAAAGTAGCCTGCTGAGCACTCAACATGTGGGTGCTAGAGTTGCACAAAACTGCCTAATTCGTTATGTTTGGTTGCGTCCCTCTTTGTTTTCAAATGGAATAAATATTACGTACCTTTCCTATGTTTCCGGTGAATAATGAGACACGAGCTTCTTGGTCTTCTTCTTTATATTTTTGGTGAAGCATCAAAGAAGAGGCGCTCTCTCTCTCTCTCTATTCATTCTAGCTACTTGCAATTTGCTAAGCGACGAATAATTGTACACTCACTATCTCAATGAATGATGATAATAATCAAATGTTGAGTAGTGACATGCATGGACGATTGGTTTGAATGCGGCAACCTCATGTTCAAAGTCATGACCAAACCATTTATATAACCTTAAGGAGGCCATGCCTAGTGCCATATGGGTGAAATTTTTTCATCATATATGGACTGAGCGGTATATGTGTACTCTTTTTGACCCAAGTTTAGATTGAATCGACCTACAAGCATGCTAATCCACAGAAAATGACACTTTTAGGCTAATTTGTTTCTACTCAAACGATAAGCAGCATGTGTTTTTTTTTCTTTGATTCTCATAAAAAAATTTAAATATTGAGGAAATTTGTAAAAAATTATGAAAAAAAAAATTGTGAATCTACGTTTCAATTGTTTTGACTTAAATGAAAGTCAATCCGTGAGCTCTATAAGATTTAGATTTATCAAAAAGTAAAAGGTTAATAATCAGTCTAAAAGTAGGGTTATCACAAGGACAAGTGCTTGGTTTGGTTGTGACAAATCCTCACTTCAAGGTTTCGTTTGTTACATGAAAAATAAATAATATAGAAACCATTTCCTAAAAACAATAATGTGTATCATTTACAAAAATTAATAATCAAAAAATATTTTCATTGTACAAAGAAAATGTCTAGGCATAAATTATTATTGATAATAAAAATAATTTTCATTGACTAATTTCAAATTACACAAAAAATCATTTTTCCGAAAAAAAATTTCCAAATCATTTATTTTTCGTGAAATAAATGAGCCCAATATTACAAATGTTTTCCAACTTAATGTGTGCATCAAGAAATTTCTGCATTAATTGATTGATTTAGTGAATTACGGTAGCTATTAATTTACCCAGATTTTGGATAACATTTATGAAAATTTCAATTAGGTCATTCATTGTATGACGTTCGGAAGGTTCAGAAGATACTTTTTGTGTCCATGGTTTTTCAAAATGCGATTCCATTAAGTACTAGGAGTTATAATTGAAGTAAATAAATTAAAAATGAAGGTTTACTAATTTCAATTCGCCAAAAATAATATATAATTATATATAAGTTGGCGTGGCTAACGGAAAAGGATTCCTCCATGGAGGTGAGGTCAGCGTGGGTGCTGGCGGCACGGAGGAGATGGGGGAAAGAAGGAAGCGGGGGGGAGGTGCTATTTTTTGCCAGAAGGTGAGAGAGGGAGATAAGAAGGAAGATCGCCATATCTTGCCGAAGGAGAAGAAGGCGTGTACTCGAGTTGGCCAGAGAGAGCTGGGACCAAGAGAAAACCCGTGAAAGAGAGAGAGGGTTAAGCGTTGGCTTACAGACGGAGGGGAACGCTCGCATAGAAGAAAGGATCGGGCATTGGTAGCCATTGTTGGATCAGCCAAGGTTTGCTGAAGAAAAAAAAAAACAGGAGAGTAGAAGAATGAGAGAGAAATCTGAGAGAGAGAGAGAGAGAGAGAGAGAGAGATGCATCTGCTGTGGCCACCGCCGAGTCGCCTTCTCCGCAGAGATACCGCAAGTGTCTGGGCGTTCTCGTGAGTGCAGAGAAATCAGGGGGCAAGAAGCCAGAAGAGAAATGAAGAGTGAGCATTGGCTAAAAAGAAAAAGCTCAAATCAATGAAGAAAAAGAATGCTGATGTTGATACCCAAAATTACCACTATTATCACGTGTTGACCATGAGAAGATAATAAGAGCAAAACACTTTTTGTTCATAAAAGTTAAGGACAACTAGTGTTCATGAAGGTCATTTGAGCAGAGCATCGACAGAATTCTAAACACAAATTTCAAAGTCAATGATCAAGTAATTAATTGCCACGTGTTAGGTTATAGGAATAATGCATCAGCTTTGAAATTAGCATTGGAGCTCAAATAAGAATAACTACTACGTGAAATACACATAAAAATAAGGAGTCATTATTTTCTTGATGAACAAATCGCACAAGTATCGTCGACAAGTCAGGAAGCAATTGCTTATGAATAAGGTTGCCAAGAAGAAATGAAAAACATGGAGAATCTAAAGAGTAGTTACCAAGGAGAAGCAACCAACCAAGGATTACCAGTTCACTCTATAAATACCATAGCCTATCAATTCAAAAAGCCCCCTACAAAATACAACAACTGTGACGTCCCAAAATTTGGCCCCTGTTACGAATATGTGAAATAGTTATTTCATCAACGCGCTTATGGTTATTTACTATGAACTGATCACTCATGAGTTAACTAATCTATTAGGTGAGGCCGTGAAGGGTTATAAACGCGACAAACTAGAGAATTTGATAAGAAATCGACCGCTCGACCATAATAATCGACAAGAGTCAATACTACTATTATAAATCGATTAGTGAATGGATATTAGCCGATTCTATGGAAGTACGTAGTCGAATTGCGGGTGGTTCCGCATGATTACGATATTCGTGTTGAATGGCAATAAATCGATTTTCTATTGATATTATATTCAGGATACATAATTGAACCCTCGCGATTACATGATAACCGAGGGTTGTCTATGATTCGAAGATTCACAAACGTGAGTTGAAAATTATCGACCACGGGTCAAACGCACGAAAACTCCTAAAAGATGCCCAATAGATTAGGTCATACTAAGGTCGTATCCGATCGATTTGAACCACGAAATTTAATTTGATTTCGGGTATCGAACTTTCAAGCGTGTCGCAATTTAATTATTGGATGTCGTTTCATCTTTCATCAAATTTTCGACAAGCCCAAAATTTTTCAGAAAAAATGATTTTTGAACAAGAAGAGGGAAATGAAATTCGGATGAAGAGACCAAAGTGGATTTTGCTGCCCAAAAAGCTTTATTTTTTAGAAATTAGAGTTAAAAAGATAATTGGGAGGGTAAAGATAGCTTAGAAGACTTTTGAGGCATATAGATAGAATGTGATGATGAGTGTTTAGGATATTTTCTTAGAAATTCTTTAGTTTTTCTTCTTTATGGTTTTATCTCCCTTTCTCACGCAAGAACACCCACCCCTTCCGCCGATGCCTCCTTCCGCCCATTTCCCTCCTCTTCCTCACATCATCTTCACCTCATCTCCATTTTCCTTTCCTCTCCATCTCATTTCCCCTCTCCTCCAACTCCTTCATTGCTGCCGCACATCACCACCACCACACTACCATCAGCTGCCCCCCCCATCATCACACCAGCGTCTCCATCGCCAGCTCCACCCGCCACTCCATCCTCACGCCGTCACCACCCATCACTCCTCCACCCGCCAGCACTGCCACTACCCGCCCACACCACCACCACCTGCCAGCATCTCCACACCACCGCCAGCATCGCCACCACCACCTTGGCCGCACCATCGTCATCGCCGTAAAGTCACTGTCCGCCTGAGCACCCCAAGGCTGCCACCAAGCTGAGCCACCCTAAGTGGTTGAGAGCTTGAGGGACTGCCACCGCCACCGTCGAGCCTCCGTTTGAGCCGTAGGTGTCACGTTCTCGACACTGTCGTGTTGCCGTCGCATCGCTGTCGCCGCAAACCCACCGCCGTCGAAAACCTGTGAGTTAATTTCCTAATCGTGGATTAGGGCGTTAATTGCGTTTAGGGGGTGGTCAGATTAGTACTAATGGTGATTAGTCTTAGTTAAGCTTAGTTTATTTTTAATTACGATTAAGGATGGTTTAGGTTAAATCTAATTACGATTAGTGTAATTTTGATTTGTTTAATTAATTGTGTTTGGATTAATTAATTGAGTTTAGCTTTATTAATCATGATTTATTTAATTAATCGCAATTAGTGTAATTAGTGATGGATTAGTCGTTAAGTAGAATTTTATGCTCGTTTTCTTGGATGAGATTATGCGTGATTTTGATTGTTTGCACGTACGATATTATGTGATTGATTGCTCTATTGTAAATATCGATTGTTATTACAAAAGACAGTCTTATAGGCAATTAAATAGAAAAATATAAGGTGTCAGGTTTGGACCCTTCGTCGGAAACATGGAAGGGCAAGTAGGTGACCCCATGGATATCGACATCCCTAGTGGTGTCGTTGTGGATCCAGATTCCGGTTCGGATGGGCTTGGGGAGCTGTACCCACATGACTACATGCCCGACTTTGTACCTTGGTACTAGAGCAGGTGTTGGGAGTTTGTGTAGTTAAAAGTTAACCTTGACCTTCTAACCCTTTTTTCTTGTAGATCACGTAGGAGTTTCTTTTTGTTGCAGGCCTGTACATATTAAACTCCTCGGGTTAACTAGTTGATAAATAAATTGTGATTTTTGGAAAATCGCTGTTGTGTTTTACTATCCCTATTATTGTTGATTGACTGGTGTTTAATTTAGTCGCTTCTGAATGTGTACAATCAAAAGATAAAAAGAATGGGTCAATGATGCATCCTGGGATGTCGCATTTTTTTTAATCGACCGCTAAGGGATATTCGCGTACTCAGGTTCGGGGCGTGACAACAACTATCTTTACTTTATCTTTATTTTATCGTATTTTAGCTGTAGTTTTCAAGATTATCATCGTAGATTAAATTCCAACATGTATTTTTATCCAGTTCAGCATCATTGATTAAATTCTAGTGTTGTTCCATAAGCTTAGCATTATTGATTAGATTCCAACGTTGTGTTTCCTATCCAAGGGTATTGTTGTTGATTAGATTCCAATTTTACACTCGAAACAAGTTGTGTCATAGGCTAAATTCTGGCATAATTTGAATTCGAAATATAGGCTACCTAGCTATTTTTATCTAGGTTACATCATTGATTAGATTATGGTGTAATTTGTGCTCAAAAGTTATTAGTCTTTGAGTCATCCGAGAATTAATTGTCTAGATTGTATATACAAGTTGAGAATAAATTCTATCCTTTCATTTGACATTTCCTATCCAGGCTCAACGCAGAACTAAGTCCGCTATAATAAAACCAAAACACAACATTTGATGAAAGATTGATTGCGGAAGACAAAACCGGCCAAACATCTTTTTGGCATGCCTAGTGAGGCCTTTGTGTTGAGTTAAGAAAGGACTATGCCACAGACCCGAAGTCGAATCAACTTGAATAGCACCACTAATGAACAAATACAAAACAACACACGAGCTGAGTTGTCATCAGCCCAACTCCCTCAAAATGAAACCACAAATCAAGTTCAAGAGGAAGGAGTTGATGTTTTAAGGCAACGTATGGAGGAAAGAAGGCAGGCAAACCTCACGCTGATCATGCTCACTACTATGAGGCGAACAACTGAAAAAACTTAGAATGAGTTTATTGATTATATGGTCAGGTGAATGACTAATGTCATTAGGCCTATAATCATCAATACTTATCATGAATGTGCCCAAGGACAACATGGCATTCCAACATGACTAGCTCAAACTCAAACAAAGCAAGTCCCTATTTCAACCGGGTACATTTTTATATCGTCAACTTCTTAAACAATGTTAGCTAATGCAAGACAAATTGTGTCGACTTGGCCCCTTTTTTAAAATCTTGCACAAAGGAGAAGTTCTTGCAGTTGCACATGCTGATGGGTCTATGAATTCACATATCCCTACTAATGTTGACCGAGGTCTTGCAACATTCATCCCACTTGTGGCTCAATAGAATACACCACTTGAAAATGCTTTAAGGGTATTGCTTGTCACAGTGGAGGTCCCCGGAATCGTAATAACCCCGATTAGGGGGCATGACCAATTACAATAGTTGAATATTCACCAACAGGTACCCTAGATTAGGGGCCTTAATGTTCAACAACAGGCTCCTAATATCTAACCCCAGGTACCTGTAAATGTGCAGCCTCAAATGTTGCAGCAACATCTTCCTGTTCATATGAATATCTCAACCTATAAATAAACTAAGCACTTGTTGTCACACCCCAATCATCGAACGCGTGCACATCCCTCACTTGGTCAATTAATAGTGACGTCCTAGGACGCATCAGCCGACCCCTTTCATTTTAATACGCATGCGGAAGCATAAAATAATCCCCAGACAATAAAACAATGAGATAGAAAATTAGGGCTATATTTTTCACAATTGAAAACCATAACCACACTTTATACAAGGAAAATCATATAGTACATATCATCATACTATTTACAGAAGTCTGATCTATCATACATCAGTCCACTTCTTAAGGTTTGCAAAATAGGATGAGATTTCAATCCTCATTCAGGTCGTACTCTAGGTCCTCCTCCAGATCATCCTCATCTTCTTCATCTTCAGGGTCTTCTTCAGAGTCTTCCTCTTTAGGCTCCTCTTCAGGCTCTGCTTCTGCAGGTTCCTCTTCTTGCCATTCTCAATCCTAATCCTCCTCTTGTCCCTCCTCTTGCTCGACTATATCCCCTTCTTCTTCACCCCAGTTAGCTCCTCCGGTTGAGTACACAGGAGTACTAGCATCGTCCTCTTCCTGAGGGTTCTTAGCATTCACTATCAATCCTTCCTTAGGATCTAATGTTCCTTCCCCAAACGCGTCTTCCAATACATACTGAGGCACATCCTCTTCGGGTATAGGTTCCTCTCTTCGTCCATCGAAATATTCACGGTACCACGACCGATACTCATAGAGCCTCAAGTCGTCTGTACCCACGTCAACCCAGATAGTCGACTTAATCAGGACGTACTCTAGTCCTTTCCGGTGAGGGTGTATGTGGAAGTGGTACTCTATCTCGCTCATCTCTTGAGGAATACCAAAATGCATGGGAGGACGAGGAGGTGGAGGTGCTACCATCTATGGGCCTGGGATGGTTATACAATAACCAATGAGACAATGTCTCGGCAAGTTTTACCCCCTAAAACTCGATTAGTAAACTAATATACTATGGGCTACTTAAGCACACACAGGTCAGAGGACTTACTTTGGCCTCAGATCCCACCTGCAAGTCAGTACAATTCACAATAGGCACCCATTATTCAACACAGATTGAACTATCGATCAATCGACCTAGTCGATTACATGTCAATCAGACCATTCCCCGGTCCTTTCAATCAATACCATACATTACCCATAACGGAATATCTAGTCATTGAACCCACGTGCATTCTCCAAGGTGATGCATCAAGTCACCAAGCCCACATGTCTTTTCCAAAATGCCATACTTAAATCATTGAGCCCACGTGTCCCTTTCGAGATGCCATACTCAGTCACCAAGACCACATGCATTCTGTAAAGTGACCTATTCGCCAAGATGACGTACTTAATCACTGAGCTCACGTGCATTCTCCCAGGTGAGATACCAATTCACCGAGCCCACGTGCCTTCTTCTAGGTGATATATATCCTACCATTATTCTCCGTAGTTCACCAATCTATTTTTGATACAGACAACCGATACCCAGTTATTCCTAAGTCAAATATCCAAATCAATACATTTAGGAACATATCTTAAAAATCCATAGTTAAATCAATTCAGTACAAATCAAAGCTCGAATAAATAAACGGACTACACCATGACAATTAGCATAAAATTCCGGTCAACGACTATCCCGGTTAAATTTCCGGAAATTAATTATTAAATAGCAATAAATCCAATTTAGGCATGTAATGCCTAATTGGAAGTCAGAACGGACCCGGAAAATTTCCAACGTTCGTTCAATAATTACTTGAGCCTATTTACTCGCTAATGACTATGTCTAACCACCTAACATGCATTAGTCACTAATTTAATTATTCTAAACTAATCTAACCTCCTAGTCATCGTTAATTAACACTAATCAACCCTTAAGCATCATTAGCAAACTAAGCGAGGTCTAGTGAGTTAAACTCACTCATTTAACAATTCGCTCGGATTGAAACGTTGAGAACATCGCGGGGGACGTTTTTCTCCAAAGTGAGCCTAAGATCCGAGGTTCGCAAGCACCTCAAAACGGGCTTGGGAAGCTGCTAGAAACCCACTTCTGGACTTGCTGTTGAGCGGCTGAAAATAGAAGAAAACAAAGCTAAAGTGGCGGCAAGGCTCGGGAATGGACAACGGGGTGGTTTCAGGTCCAAACCAGCAGCTTCGGGGCTTCCTCAGCCTCTTGCAGCGGCTAGACAGGACTGCAGGGGTCGGGATCGCATAGTGGGGGGCGGTGGTTCGCACGGCCAAGCATAGGTGGGGGCAGACAGCGAGGAGCGGCACAACTCCGACGGCGGCTTGGCATGCGACGGGCTGGCTTCTCCTATGCTGGTCTTCTTGGCTGTTGGTTGCACAAAATGGAGGGAGAGAGGGTTTGGACGGTGGTTGAGCAAGAGGGAGGAGAGAGAGAGGGAATGGATGGGGTTTGGGGACCACTTGGCTTTGAATTTCCACAAAATTGTCCCCATTGTGCTTGCTCTCCTAGCCAAGGTTCTATGGTTGTCATTTGGCCACCAAGACACTCTCCACAACCTCTTGAAATGGTCCAAAGACCATAGGGAATGGGGGCACACGAATTTGATAAATCCTCATCAATTGGACACTTGATCCACCTCAAATTAATCTCATTTGGCCTTTACTATTTCAATTGATACCTCAATGTCTCAACTGATAATTTTCCTCATCCAAGAAACCATCTTGCATCTCAATTTTGAAATAAAAAAGCTCCTCGGCCTTTTCTGCAAAAAATCGATCCTAAGCCGACTTTTTCCCAAAAAGTCTCGGTCATCAGAAAAATCTTCTGAGACTGAGTCTATAATCCTAGAATTTATTGTGACATCACAGGATCTTCAATTTCTGAAATCGGACTTGAATTGACAGTTAATTTCTATTCGGCACGTTTTTAGTGTGACCGAGATTACCGGGTAACTTTCAGATATTTTTAAGTGCAAATGACCCATGGTCGATTTTCTTTGAGCCACAATGAGCCCACTCGACTCATTGGCGACTCTCGGTTGTCGTGAAAATCTCGAGGATTCAAATACGAACACAAGGTACCAAAACAATAAGAAAATCAGTCTAGTAACGGTCGACGAGAATTTTCCAATTTAGTGGTGTCACCCACGATTAGCCACACATCTCCGTTGAACCAACCTATCTCTGATTTCAAATTAATTTTTAACTGTGTCGTAATGGCCTCTAAGGATGGACACGATCGAGTAATCGATTCCTTGTCGAATTCTCAATTCTATTGCCTTAAAATTTCTTAATGGCCTACCCAAATAGTCTAGTTATCTCGAGAATGATCAGTTCTAAGAACAGCCCTATTGACGCGTCAATGAAATGCTCGATTTATTCAGTAAGAAACAAGACTAAAAATCTAGGATGTCACACTTGTAATCCAACCACAACCCGAACTCTGTGGGCCTCAGTTGCAATACCATCAAGTTCCTCAGCAAAATGTAAACTTGGCATTGCAACCCAATTTTGCTTTGCAGCAAGTCCTAGGGCTTCCTCATAATCAGCTACTGGTCAAATCGGCATTAAGGGGATATGGTAATGTCATCATTTATTTGCCTAATGTTTATAGAAAGCCATATCTGAATTGAATGAATGTTGTATCCGAGGGGTTTCAAAATGCCCCGAGTTTACTTTATTTACTATTGAAGAGGATCAATCAACATTTGAGCATGTTAACCATTTTTCGGCATAGTGCAGAGATGCAGCACATGTAGACCATTGAAAGCTAAGATTATATTTTTTTTTTTGGTCAGTAAGATTATTCCCTTTATCATTATCAAAAACTGCATTTACTTAGTATACAACATTATCGCCAAACTCAGTTAATCCATGGGAATAGATGGAAAGGTTATTCCATACTCAATTCTTAAAAAGTTGTCCCAGATCTATCAATGGTTGATTTATTGACCACGAAATAACTACATGATAAGTCAATCGATTAATTCATTTCAAGGTTTAAGAGGGCCAGAAATAAATGCATGATCCCCTTACCAAAGAAGGCCTTTACAAATCTTGTTATTAATGGTTTGAAGTTTGAGATCTGGGAAAGAATGGTTGCGCAGCCCTATTCTAATTTATTTGGGAACTATAATCTTATTCTTTGGCTGGAGAATAATATTCAATATTTTAAAAGTTGCAACCGTTCTTTGTATATTTTTTATTGTTTAAATATTTATCACTTTGATTTGTTTCCTTAAATGAGACAAGTGAACCTGTTTAGTAAGTCTCCGTATGAATGATTCTAGACAATGGGAACTTTGTTTAAATATTTCCTCAACAGATTTGGTCGTGACAGCTTTGGAAAATATATATAATAACAATGGGAAACCTGCTAAGTAATCTCCCATTTTTGAAGAAGGAAAATGTGTGGCTGAGGTGTGGCCGGTCCTATTCAAAATTAATGGCATGGTAATTTCAGCATTTTCCCATGATAAGAATATATGGTTTGAGAACGGTAACAGTTTGTTGGAGCATAGCCTGTATCAACTCAGATTAATCAATTTGTATGTTGTCCTCAAACAACAAAATCGTTGCATGGTTTATAATGCGTCTTATGATCCTCGTGTGGGTAATTCCCCATCTTGTTCGTTGAAACCTTGGTATATCAATAAGTAGATTGCTATCTACTACAAATATCAAAGGCTTTATTATTGATAAAGGAAAATGAGGTTATACAGTAGTCATTGGAGGTTTCATTACTTTTCCTTCATAATGTTGTCGCTGTTAAAATATGTCTCGAGTTTGAGTTTAATGTGAAATTCAAAATATTCCGAATTGGATATGTTGCAGACGTTCAAAATTGAGTAAAGAATATCCGAAGATCAACTTCCCAAAGTTTGAATCAGCATTGGAGAAATTGGCCGCTGAAATAGGAAAGTTCAATTTTGACTTGGATTTGGATTTTGTTTAAAATATATAGAGATATGTTTTGGATAAAATCGTTTTAGATAGGAAACATAATCCTATTAGAAGTTGGCATAATAATAAGGGTTTTACGTATATATAGACTTGTGGCCGTGAGTGGTAGGTGTGGATCACAAATTATCTTGAAGCGCCGCGTGAGTGCTTGGTGTTCCGCCGTTGATCATGAAGAGTTTGTCTTGAAGCGCCGTCTAGTTGTCGAGTGCTTGTGAGGGATTTTCTTTGTCGTTCTTACTCGTGAATTACATCCAAGAAGTTTAGTGTTTGTAGCCGATTAAATCTTGAGGTAAGATTTGCGTGTAATTCCTTCATGAGATTGAGAGATTATTTTCGAGGAATTTTCGGAGCTAAACACTGTGTGAGTTATTGGTTGTAATTGGGGCTTGGGAAACACCGAGAGAGTGTTTAAGTAACTTGAGTGTGTAATCTCCTTGTATCGCTTGATCTATAGTGAAATTCGTTGCTGCTCTCCCCGTGGACGTAGGTCTTTACGACTGAACCACGTAAATCTGGTATCCGATATATTTTTTTCTTCTGTCTATATTATTGTTCGATCGCTCGCTTAATCGCAACAATTGGTATAAGAGCCAGGCTTGGCTAAGTTGAAGCGAATTGATGGCGATAGAAGAAGTAAAAGTGAGAATCGACAGATTTGATGGGAAGGATTTTAGTTTTTGGAAGATGCAGATTGAAGATTATCTTTACCAGATGAAACTGCACTTGCCCTTATCTGGGGAAAAACCAGAGACGATGAAGCAAGCTGATTGGGATTTGCTGGATAGACGAGCTATGGGTGTTATTCGACTGACGTTGGCTCGTAACATCGCGTTTAACATCCTAAAGGAGAAGACCACTGCTGATTTGATGCAAGCCCTGTCAGATATGTACGAGAAGCCCTCTGTGATCAACAAGGTCTATTTGATGCAACGTCTGTTTAATTTGAAGATGAGCGAAGGTGCGTCAATTGCAGATCATATCAATGAATTCAATGTGATTGTTAGTCAATTGAGTTCAGTTGAGATTGATTTTGAAGATGAGGTACGTGCTTTGATTCTGCTATCCTCATTGCCTGATAGTTGGAATACTACTGTTACTGCTGTTATTAATTCTGAGTGAGGACATTCGTAGAAGAGAATCTGGCGAACCTGTATCTACTGCTTTAGTAGGTGAAAATAGAGGAAGATCTTGAACACGTGTGGGTAACAATAGTACTAATATGAACAAACGTAGTCAGTCTAGGACTGCTAATGTTGTCTGTTGGAGCTGTGGCAAGAGGGGGCATCTTAGAAGGGATTGCCTTAAGCTGAAGAATGAGAAGGGTAAAGGAATTATGGTTGATTCTGCAGATAATGTTGCAGCTGTAGCAGATAGTGCCGATTATGTCTTGTCTGTCACTGATTATTCATCGTTTGATGGATGGATTATGGATTCTGGTTGTTCTTTTCATGTTACACCAAATAAAAACTGTTTTATCACTTATCAGTGCACGGGTAGTGGTAAAGTCCAGTTAGGGAACAACGCTAAGTGCGATGTTGTGGGTGTTGGTGATGTTAAAATCAGAATGCATGATGGTATTATGAGGACATTGACTGGAGTAAGGCATGTTCCAGAGTTGAAAAAGAACTTAATTTCCTTGGGTGCCCTAGATTCAGCTGGTTGCAGGTATTCTTCAAAAGGTGGAGTTCTGAAGGTTGTACGAGGTGCCTTGGTGATGATGAAAGGAATCAAGCACGGAGGCCTATATAAACTTCAAGGTAAGACAGTGACAAATTTCACTGCGAAGACGTCGGATGCATCTGTTCGAGAGTCTTTTGACTGCTCGAGGAAGACCTGGGTATTTGTGCCAAGGCACAAGTTTGATGCTAGTGTGAGGATCTCGCAGTTGAGAGCTTTGATCGAGATGGAGACTGGTAAGTCGATCAAGCATGTGCGGACTAACAATAGCATGGAGTTCTGCTCGAAGCTGACAAATAAATTCTGCATGAAAGAGAGCATAGTGAAACACCGCACTAGTGCCAATAAATCACAACAATTTGCAGAATTGACGAGAAGAACATTACTAGAGATGGCCCGTAAAATTATCTCTAGTGCTGGTATTGCTAGGAGAATTCTAGCTGATGTGCTAAGTACGGTAAGCTACCTGGTGAATAGATCCCCATCGACTGCGATTGGATATCGAACTCCTGAAGAAGTGTGGCCAGGTAACGTTGCTGGTTATTCTATTATTAGAATGTTTGGTTGCCCGTGTTATTTTCAAGTGAGTGATGGTAAGCTTGATTGGAGGGCAAGGTGCATATTCCATGGCTATGCACAAGGTGAGTGGGGCAATCAGTTGTGGTGCCCGGATATAAATTCACCTGTTGACAGCAGAGAAGTTACCCTTGATGAGTCTCCAGTATTTTTGGTTAGGAGTGATTATAGCAATATTCAAACGGATCTGAACGGTGTTCAGCTTAAGGTGGAGTTGCGACCAGAAACTCCTGAGGTAGCGTATACAGGTACTAGCAAAGTAATTGACACAGATGGTGCTTATAGCGAGGTGGAGCCTATAGAGCCAATGGTTGCTGTAACTACTGAAATTAACAAGGTACGTATTCGATCTCCTGACAGATATGAATGCAACAATGGTTTTGCTTTATCTGTGGTTAAGGAGGTTGTGTCAGAAAATCATTGCGGAGCAGTTAAAGGTGCATGTGGAGTTGGTATTCTGATGAGGTCCTCGGTTATGGCGAAGTTCAAGCAAGGCTTGGACTTGGATAATATCTGTGGCGATTGAGCCCATTGGGGGCTATGGGAAAGTAGCAGCAGAGTTTGAATTTTTGCGAAGCGATTGCAACTTGGCTCAAACGTCGAGCCAAGGTAGAGATTGTTAAAATATGTCTCGAGTTTGAGTTTAATGTGAAATTCAAAATATTCCAAATTGGATATGTTGCAGACGTTCAAAATTGAGCAAAGAATATCCGAAGATCAACTTCCCAAAGTTTGAATCTGCGTTGGAGAAATTGGCCGCTGAAATAGGAAAGTTCAATTTTGACTTGGATTTGGATTTTGTTTAAAATATATAGAGATATGTTTTGGATAAAATCGTTTTAGATAGGAACATAATCCTATTAGAAGTTGGCATAATAATAAGGGTTTTACGTATATATAGACTTGTGGCCGTGAGTGGTAGGTGTGGATCACAAATTGTCTTGAAGCGCCGCGTGAGTGCTTGGTGTTCCGCCGTTGATCATGAAGAGTTGGTCTTGAAGCGCCGTCTAGTTGTCGAGTGTTTGTGAGGGATTTTCTTTGTCGTTCTTACTCGTGAATTACATCCAAGAAGTTTAGTGTTTGTAGCCGATTAAATCTTGGGGTAAGATTTGCGTGTAATTCCTTCGTGAGATTGAGAGATTATTTTCGAGGAATTTTCGGGGCTAAACACTGTGTGAGTTATTGGTTGTAATTGGGGCTTGGGAAACACCGAGAGAGTGTTTGAGTGACTTGAGTGTGTAATCTCCTTGTATCGCTTGATCTATAGTGAAATTCGTTACTGCTCTCCCCGTGGACGTAGGTCTTTACGACTGAACCACGTAAATCTAGTGTCCGATATATTTTCTTCTTTTGTCTATATTATTGTTCGATCGCTCGCTTAATCGCAACAGTCGCCAGCCCGGAAATTAGGTTGAGAAGTCTTTCATCCAAGAGGTACGTCTTCCTATTGAATTCTATTCCATGACCACATTTTTTTTTTGGTCAGTCCTACTCTATTCCTATTCTACACTCACTCTCAGACTTTTGCCCTGCCTCTTGCAGGGCGTGGGAGTCGAAACCCACTCTTGAAACTTACGCGTCCCCATCCCATCCCCCCTGAGAAGGTGGGGATTTGAACCCCTCACCTCCCTCTTCCATGTTGGAAGGGTGACCACATTGATTAGGCTAGGAAAGGAATGGAATCTTCGCGTATTAATTTTAAAAAATTTCCAAATTCATAAGAAACTTAGCCAAACCTAAAGAGATTTCTTGTCGGGCTTATAACATAGATAAATTTTGCCAAAAAAAGGGAAATGTAGAGATTCATATATGCTAATTGATATCCATAAAAATTGATTACAGATTCACACGTCAATTTCCATATAAGTAGGATTGCTGTTGTAGTGGTGCTCGAATTGCTTATATATAGGTAGGGATTGTGTGTAATTTTCCACAACCGATCATATCATCAAAACCGAGAGAGAAAGTGAGAAAAGAAGGTCGTCAGAATGGCTTCAGGAAGAGTTTGTTTGTTCATCAGCGTTCTTTGCCTCATCTGTCTCTGCTTCGCAGGTATTGTTAGCTTCTTTTTCATCCCTATCGAGTTCGTTTCTCTTTTGGTTTAGATCACGCTCGTGACTGGAAAGCTCGTAGGACACGGATTAATTCGATCTATCAAATTAAGGAGAAACCATGTCCATAAAATTTATATTATGTCTTACGTTGATTGCTGAAAATTTTTGAATTCTGGTGCATCTCAAAACATCAGTTGCGAGAGAGATCAATGCAGAAACCTTTCTGGACATCGGGCCATGTTCAAAGTTCCCGGACTGCAACAAGGCTTGCAGAGAACAGTTGGGGCTTAGCATTAAAGGGTTTTGCAAGAAAAACGAAGATGGAACGGATCGTTGTTATTGCATAATTACATAACTTTGAGCAATGTCATAGTGTTTGCTATCAAGTTTTAATTGCGATGAATAAAATTCCATCTTCTGTACAATTTTCTCAATGAATTATTGGAAGTTGGTGCAAGTTCACTCATCGTCTCTCATGTCTACCCTCCTCTTTTATATATATGTGTGTGTGTGTGTGTGTGTGTGTGTTTTTTTTACTTCAGTCGATCAATGGACATTACATGCTTCACAAGCTAAAGATGTGTACTTGAATTTGTTAATATGTGATCTTAGTTGTAAAAGTGAACTTCTGGGATTCTATAAGCTCTTCTTCCTATAATTCTTGACTATTCTCGTGATTGACTTCAAGAAAAACGAAACTTATTAAAGGCAAGTTTTCAGTTCGATATTTGAAAGATCAATATCAAAATTTGAGCAACAGAATGTTAACGTGATACATTGCTGTCTATTTTGACACCAGCATGACATAAAATTACAATTGTTTGTAATAGCCGGTATGGTGGTGAAGAAGATTAAATTGAAATTTTGATGAACCAAACCCCTTCAATCCTTCCAAGCCGGATCCTTCCAATCTTTCCAAGATTCATTTTGGAATGACAATTTACCTTCTAGTATTTTATTTACACCCCGATAAACCTATCAACTATCAATTCCAATGCCATGCCAATTGGTGGGCAATCAGGATTTGAGAATGGGGAAAAAGCCACCAAAAACCCCAAACTTTGCCCAAAGTGACAAATTTACTCCAAACTTTTTTTTTCTGACATGAAAAACCACAAACTTTGCAAATTGTGATACATTTACCCCATTAAGGGCATTTTCGTCTTATTTTTTCTGGTTTTTTTCTTCTTCTTTTTTTAAAAAAATTCTTCTCTCTTCCCTCCACCGGCCATGGCGGAGCCCTCGCCCGATGCCGGCGAGGGCGGCCCTCGCTGGACACCGGCGGAGGGAAGAAAAAACAAATAAAAAAATAAAAAAAGTTTTAAAAAAAAGTAAAAATACCAAGATACCCCTATGATTTAGGGTAAATGTGTCACACAAATAAAAGTTCAGGGTTTTTTGTGTCAAAAATAAAATTTTGGGGTAAATGTGTCACAGTTAGCAAACTTCAGGGTTTTTCATGTCACAAAAAAAGGTTTGGGGTAAATTTGTCACTTTAGACAAAGTTTGGGGTTTTTGGTGACTTTTTCCCTTTGAGAATGTATAAATTGATAGTTATCCGTGTCCTCAAGGGTTGATTTTTTTTCCAAACCGTCTCGTGACTTCTTATTGGGTTAATTATAAACATCAGTGCTAGGTTTCCTAAAATCCGCATCTTCCTATGGGGTGTCTGCCAGAAGATCTCCACAAAAGAAAGATAGTACTTAACCCCATCTGCACCTTATGCTCACAAGCTCCTGAAACCGGCGAGCACCTATTCCTCTGCGGATGGATAAATTGTCAAACCAAAGCATTAACTTAAAAATCTGCTCTTTGGCATTCCTCAGATGGACAAACGGATGATGGAGGTACTCACTGCTCATGTTAAATTGAAACTCACCTTTGAGAGAATTAGTCGCTGAAATACTATGGTGGTATGGAAAGCAAGAAACGCCCGAATCTTCCAAGGCCGCATACCTAACCCGACTGTGATTGCTGAGACAGCCCTTGCTCAACACAAGAACTATGTGAGGTGGAACCCACGTTTAGGAAAACAGAGCAAGAGCAGAATTAAATTAATTGGACAATGGATGCCCTCGGCCAGTGTAACCCCCAAGCTTGTGGGTGGAGGAAGCCTCTGACAGATCTGTGGCTGGCGTTTATCACGATTCAAGGGGAGCTTTGGTCACGGACTTCGCCATTTCAGCCCACGCACTTCAGCTTTGACCGCCAAAACCTTATTACCGGACAGATCTGTTGTTGTACTTGCTGGAGAATTCAGACCAGTTCCTCCTGCCAGACACGAGTGGAAGTGGAGACAGCACTTCAGATCCGGGCAAGGAAGAAAGTCCATGGACCCCGCGTCCACTAGTGGACGATTGTAAGCTGCTCTTGGCCCAATTGAATTCAGACCCTGCGTCCGTTCGAGATTGGGTTGCTAAAGTCCACATTCGGAAAATTCTTCCAACTAATTGGATCACTAATCCCTCCCAGAAACTATTATGTTTTGTTCCTATATTTCTCGTGAATGAATAAATATTTTATATGTGAACAAAAAATAAAAAGAAAGAAAAATAATACTCACACGTGCATCTCAACCATTGATTGCGTTGTGGAGTTAATTGCACATCACAAAAGACAGTAAGGGCCTATATGTATAGCACTAAACTGAATTGCGTATCCCACGTACTGACTAGAGTGCTCACTCACTAGAGAAGAGACCACAACAGCATTTTGTTTTTGAGGAGTCAACGCAACAGATTTAACAAGCATCTAAATTAATTGACAACGAGGCATTTAGTGTCATGCCCCGATCCTCCGAGCGCACGTCCATCCCTCATTGATCGATTAAATAGCGATATCCTAGGACGCATTGCCGATCCATTCATTTTAATACGCATGCGGAAGCAAATAATTAATCCCCAGACAACAAGAAGATGGGATAGAAAAGTAGGGCCATAATTTTTCAAACTGGAAATCACAACACATTTATATATATGACAAACCAAGTCATATATACAATACAAGCCGATCTATTAATAACGTCTACAAAACAGGAGGAGTTTCACAAAACTACGGATCTTCATCCTTGTCGCGAACAAAATTTTTGGATGATCTACCTAGGATTTGGCTAATGGATTACTAAGCCTAAACTTAGCTCGGGCTCTCCCAAGCCCATACCAATTCGCGACTTAGGTTCAAGTTCTTAACATGCAATTGATTTTTAACTAGGAGTCGCCAATCATCTATTTTTGCTGAGTCGATTAGAAACCCAAGTAAAGCAACGGGAGGTTTACTTTACTCCTACGAACCAGAGATTTATGAGTTCAGGAACTTGATTACGCTAGATTTCTCTAACGCCATTTCGGTACCTTTCTCTTTTATTTTGAAAAAAAAGTGTTCTGCAAGCATCTTGAATTAATTTTAATTCACTTCCCTAACATGTAAGGTGATCATACGAGTGCGCAAACCACCAATTTAACACTCAATAAAGCAAATATAAAAAATGCAGGACTTACCTTATAGCAACGAAAGAATTTGCGTTGTTAGATCAAAATTCACATCGACAATCCTAGATATGATTTCTAATTAACATGCAATTTCTCTTTTTTTGTTTTCACTTATTTAATGGGAAATCATGCTTCATGCAATGCATGCTACTAATATAACATGAAATGATATGACATGGCAATATGACCTAAACTATATGACATAAATAAAATATAAGCATGTAGTCTATCCTGAAGCATGTGATGAATTTATTCTAAGACAATTTTTTTGTATTTTCCACGAAATTCGAAATTAAAGAACTGCAACAATTAAATATGCAATCTAAATTAACCAAATGACCTAATTCTAATGACAAGCAATTTCTAACTAGATGAACCTAGCAACAATCACTAGATGACAGGCATTTCATGAACCTAATCCTACATGACATGCGCATGATTTTTATTTTTTTATGAGAATTTGTAATTAAAATCACTAAAAATGAAGATCTAACTAAAGTGAAAACTAAAGTGAAATGCTATCCATTCTAAAAGATAAACATCAAATCATCCATGGTCACCAAAAATGTTATCCATCATTCGAATTGAAATTCAAACTTGATTATTTCGCTAATAAAATCGATAAATTGATCTTAAGCCTTAAAGATCAAGATATTAATTTTACTCTCGCGTGATTAATTATTCTATCTAAAGCCTTATAAATTGAATAAAAATTAGTAAGCTATTGTGAATTGAAGCGGTACATCGGGAATTTCAACCATGCAACGAGAAATATTTCAAATAAAGAGACAAAATATCAAAAACTAAAATAAATCTACCTAATAAATCTACTTAATAAATCTACTTAATAAAATAAAATAAATCTCTACCTAAATTTGAATTTTTTCCAAAATCCGAACGGTAGAATGGATCAACGATGAAAACTCAGCGCGGCTAAGGATGGTGCTCGGTGAGGTTGCGAGGAACGCCAAGGGAACTTGTAAAAACAAAGAATCAATAGCTGGTATGGTTCGGTGATCAATGAATTCACAGCCTACGATGGCTCGACCGTGATGAGTGTTGCTCGGTGGGACTCCTTGATTGAACCACAAAGTCATGATCTTCTCTTGCTTCAATTCCACATGGTCTCTCTTGCTCAAGAACTCATGGTTAAGTCTCCAAATTTCACCATGCAATAAGAGACAAATTCCACCGCTTTGGCCAAAAATCAAAACAACCTGCAATCTTTGAAGATGTGCTCGTACGATGAATTCATGGCTGGGGACTTCTAGCTGCAACAAGCAAAGAACTCAAGCGTGGTGGGTTAGCTTTCTTGCCGTAAGTGTTGCGACGGTGCAGCGAGCAACTCGACGTTGAGTGGAGCTAACAATGTGGAGTCACACAAGAAAGATAGCAACCTCCCTGGCATGGCTTTGTGAGCTGGTTGACGACAGTGAAAGCTCGAGGAAAGGATGGCAACACCTCATCGGGTTTGCCGAAGGGAGGAAGTAATGGCGTCAGGTGGGCTGAGATCAAATCTTCGCTACTGGTAGGACTCTTGATGGATCAGCAATAGCGACAGCGGGGGCAAGCAAAAGGCATGATTGGAAGCTGCTAAGGAGAACTCTTTCTCTATTCTCCCCAAAATTTTCTATTCGTGCACCTCGAATTACCCAGAAAAGCTCTCAGTGTATCGTGCAAACAAAAGGCACCAAGATTTTTCTCCTCTATATTATCTGGCTGTGTGCATTCAATGTGTGGCCTCATATTGAATCGTGTGGCCCTCTCTACAAAGTGATAAAAGAGAACCTCTCACGTTCTTCTCTCAATGGCCGTATATTCAATGTGTGGCCCCCCTCTCCTTCTGTAGTGTAGCGACCTATTTATAGGTGAGTGGACTAGGGTTTTAGATCAACATCCATGCAAATATTTTCGAACGCAATATTCGTTTTCTTAAATTTCAAATCCTGCAAAGATAAGCTCGCAATATTTTTTGTCACACTTGCCCTATCCGAAGATATCCCGGAAAAAATGTCAAATCTCTATTTTTCATGAGATAATCTTTGATCATTAAAAAAAAAAAAGAAACAAGCTTGGGCCAATTCGCTCACTTCGTGAGCTTAGTCCAGCCTGCCAAAATAAAGTTCAGAACCACTAATTTGAACCCATCCGCCATGCACCTAAATCTATATGCTATGCAATTAATATTTTTTCAAGGATAAGACTAACCCCTAATTTTATGCCATAAATAAATGATCGGATTGCCAAAATTTAGGTATCAACAGCTGCCCCTCTTTGAAGGTGAGCTCATAGAGGTTGCATTCAAAGACAAATTGAAACTTAAATTTTGATCATGCACATGCACTGAATGATTTTTTTTTTTTTTTTGAAAAATGAATCCCATTTTAAAATGCAATTTATATGATGCATGAAAATGCTAATGCAAATGCATGATGCGACAAAAATGAAGGTACTTTCAGTTACTTATCAATCAGTGCGGTAGAGCTTCTTGAGGTATATGATAAATCCTCATTTACTCCACAAGTACCCGGTTTTCACTTAGGTTCCTTGAACAGTCTAACGTGTAATAAATTGAGACTTCGAGATCGAGAAGAACATTCACATCCAAAGAAAGTGAAATGTTCAATGAAAAGAATTGAGATATCCAGATCCAAACTGAGATGTCAATATTTTTTTTAAAACTCGTCCAAACTAAGGTATAACAAGAAAGGTTTAAAAACATTCACATCTAAAGTGAAATGTTTAAATGAAAATAATCAAGATATCTGGGTTCAGACTGAGATGTCAAGATTTTTGAAGCTCGAAATATCTAGATCCAGACTAAGGTATAACGAAAAAGGTCGAAAAAACATTCACATCCAAAGTGAAATGTTTAAACGAAAATAATCAAGACATCCGAGTCCAAATTGAGATGTCATGATTTTTTAAGCTCGAAATACCTAGATCCAGACTAAGGTATAACGAGAAATGTCAAAAAAACATTCACATCCAAAGTGAAATATTTAGACAAAAATAATCAAGACATCCGGGTCCAGACTAAGATGTCAACATTTTTGAACTTGAAATACCTAGATCCAGACTAAGGTATAACGAGAAAGATCGAAAAAACATTCACATCCAAAGTGAAATGTTTAGACGAAAATAATTAAGACATCCGGATACAGACTGAGATGTCATGATTTTTGACCTCGAAATACCTAGATCCAAACTAAGGTATAACGAGAAAGGTCGAAAAAACATTCACATCAAAAGTGAAATGTTTAGACAAAAATAATAAAGACATCCAGGTCCAGACTGAGATGTCATGATTTTTAAAGCTCAAAATACCTAGATCCAAACTAAGGTATAATGAGAAAGGTCGAAAAAACATTCACATCCAAAGTGAAATGTTTAAACGAAAATAATTAAGACATCTGGGTCCAGACTGAAATGTCAAAATTTTTGAACTCGAAATACGTAAATCCAAACTAAGGTATAACGAGAAAGATCGAAAAAAACATTCACATCAAAAGTGAAATGTTTAAACGAAAATAATTAAGACATCTAGGTCCAGACTGAGATGTAAAATTTTTGAACTCGAAATACCTAGATCCAGACTAAGGTATAATGAGAAAGATCGAAAAAATATTCGCATCCAAAGTGAAATGTTTAGACGAAAATAATTAAGACATCCGAGTCCAGACTGAGATGTCATGATTTTTTAAGCTCGAAATACCTAGATCCAGACTAAGGTATAACGAGAAAGATTGAAAAACATTCATATCCAGAGTGAAATATTTAAATGAAATAATCAAGACATCTGAGTCTAGACTGAAATGTCATGATTTTTTAAGCTCGAAATACCTAGATCCAAACTAAGGTATAACGAGAAAGATCGAAAAAACATTCACATCCAAAGTGAAATGTTTAGATGAAAATAATTAAGACATTTGGTCGAGACTAAGATGTAAAAATTTTTGAACCTGAAATAGCTAGGTCTAGACTAAGGTATAACGAGAAAGATTGAAAAACATTCACATCCAGAGTGAAATATTTAAATGAAAATAATCAAGACATCCGGGTCCAGACTGAGATGTCATGATTTTTGAAGCTCGAAATACCTAGATCCAGACTAAGGTATAACGAGAAAGGTCGAAAAAGCATTCACATCCAAAGTGAAATGTTTAGATGAAAATAATTAAGACATCTGAGTCCAGACTGAGATGTTAAAATTTTTGAACTCGAAATACCTAGATCTAGACTAAGGTATAACGAGAAAAGTCGAAAAAACATTCACATCCAAAGTAAAATGTTTAGATGAAAATAATCAAGACATTCGGGTCTAGACTGAGATGTCATGATTTTTTAAGCTCAAAATACCTAGATCTAGACTAATGTATAACGAGAAAGGTCAAAAAAACATTCATATTCAAAGTAAAATATTTAGACGAAAATAATTAAGACATCTAAGTCTAGACTGAGATGTCAAAAAAAATTTAATGTAGTTTGTATGGAAATACTAATGGAAACGGTAAAGGAACCTACCTGGAATATCTTACCTTCAAGTAGGGTAGAATGATTCAAGATAGTTGGTGTTACACGTCCAGGACCTGTACATTTTTACGGTCACCTAGCGTTGCAACATAGATCGACCTTTCTTCAGTTGCCTTAATCAGATTGAAATTGGAGAAAAATCTTTGGGGGACAGCTCGATCGAGTTAAGTGTCAGTGCACTTGAGGGAAAATACCTATGCAATGACAAATATTTAAGGTATGGATGGAGATATACTTACCTGGTAACATCTCTGATCATTGGGGATATGTCTCTTTTAAAACATGGTCATAGGAGAGACAATATGCATTTGTAAGCACAAACATGCATTAATCCAAGAGAAGTTCATGTGTGACGACTTCTATTAATCATGCATCACCTAATTTCCATTGGGAAAGATTTCAAAATAATATTCCAACCTGAACACATGAGTGTCATGGATGTGTCAAGTGAGGGATCTTTCATTCTGGAAGGACTTTTCACTCATCCTCATTAAAAGGGTTATTTTATCCCGACATTTGATGCAAGACTTTGACATCACCCTATCTCACCACTATCATGCCAAACAAGCGTCCGAGTAATCTCGCAAGTGGTGCAACCTTACCAATTTGAGAGGTCTTTAATAGGGACCGTAATGTGAGCTTGGTCAACAGCTTAACAAAGGGGACTCCTTGAGTCGAGGCTATTGAAAAATGACATTCCACAATTATTTTTGGGTTTACAAGTCAAGAGCATACGAAATGAGGCAGAAATTATCTTACTCGCATTTCTTCGAGCGATGCTCTCAAACATACGAACTTTTACGTTAATTCAAGTGCCATAATCTGAAGAGACTTTGCAAGGGACGTAACGTAGGCTTGGTTCATGGGTTGAGAAGTGAAAGTATCATTAGGCTCAAAAAGTGTTTAGGGGGTCAAAGTTGATGATCATTTTGACATTTCCACCAATTTTCTTCTCCATCGTCGAAGATTTTCTTCACATCACAACTCCATTGATTGCAATGGTATTTGAGCTTTTTAGTACCACCTTATTGGGGATACTACTTACTACAACAAGTGTTTGATTTTTCTCTTTGGGCATAGGCCTTGCTTTTACCAAGCACACTACTTTTTCAAGTCCCCTTTTGCACTTATTTTCTTTGGACTCCCACAACCTTCATCTTTTATCAGCATTGTAAACAATGCGACTTGACTGGTTTTTTTTCTTGCCTTACCCTAGTGTGGGGGATGATAACCAATTGGGTTTAATGTGAAATAAATTTATAGGTTCAAATGGGCTATGCAATGGATAAAAGTGTGTGGGATAGAGAAAGAACTGTTCTTCATCATCCTAAGGCACTTCAATTACCGCATAAGTTACACTGCAAAAGCAATACTCGAAGATTGATGCAAGTGTGAGTAAGAAGATTCCTATCATTCATTTCAAATTTGTCCAATGTTTGATGATCCTTGACAAAGATAATTTAAAAATTCTTCACGTGTATGGGCTCAAAGGGCTAAACGATGGGTATACCTATAGTGTTACGGGTAGAGGAAAAAACTGCCTCTCATCACCTCGATTGACGTACCCTTTGCAAGATCACCCTTTTCCTTGTGGGCATAGAATTTTTCTGCACAACTCACTGGGGATTAGTGTATGAAATAGTGTACGGAATAAGGTTTTGCCTTTCATCATTCCAAAATATCCCATTCGACACACTCAATTTATCTCACATAATTCATCAAGGAAAACATGCAAGATTTTTAACAAATTTGGACCATTGAATTTGCAACTCATTGAAGCAATTTATTCATCATGAAAATGCTTGTAGTTCAAAACATGACACATCAAATTCTTTCATGGGTAATACTTTTGACAGTATAGAAATTAACTAGAGTGGAAAACTTACGACCATCCATTTCCGCTAGGATCAAAGCACCTCTAGGAAATACCTTCTTCACCACATATGGGCCACTGTAATTTGGAGCAAACTTACCCCCAAGATCTTCCACTGAAGAATGATGGTCATTTTTTACTTGTCCCAACTATCTCATCAATGCACATGGAAAATAAATCTGTTTTTTTTTTCATTGCAAGTGCGCTCTAAGCCTGTTGATTGCTATTTTCAGATGTCCCTTGTCATAACAAGTTATAGAATTATGCTCTGAGACAAGAAATAAATGAGCCAGACAAACAAACAGGCTTAATCTGCTACAAGCTTTGGGAAAATGTTTTTTTTTTAATTCGAAATTAAAATTGACACATAATTAAACACGCAATTTAAAAAAACTAACATCCTAAATGAATGCATTTTTTTGGATTTTCATTTTTTCGTGAAAAGTTCACGCAAGAAGGGAATTTCCTAAAAATAACTAGAAAAATAAAAATAGGACACCCTAGCAAGAACCAAATTTCTTAGGAATGAATTGAAAACAAATTCTCCAAAATTTTTTGTTATTTTCCAAACGATTCATTGCATGACAATTTCCTCATTTCATTTATGATTGACAAAGGAATTAGATCAAATGACTAACCTAGATTGTCATGGACAGACCAAAAGTACGACAAAGCAAGTAAATTGCATATTATAGGGATAGAAGACTTACTTCACCAATAAAAGTCAATGGCAATAGACAAGCACATGAAATGTAGGGTTCGATTTCTACTCTAAACAGGCATAGCAAAGTGAAGTTAGCAGGGTGGGATGATTAGTTGTAGTCTTACATACTAAGTCAAGTCTTCCTAACTCCAGCTTAGTCAAAAATGATACCTTAATGCGACGCAGTCTCGCGAGTAGAGGTAAACGTTCTTGACACCAAGGAAAAGCTTTTGGGATTGAGTTGGGCAACCTCAACTATGCCGCCTCGCAGTCAAAGTCGTATCCAACTCAATACCATCCTAAGTATCCTAGTGCAGCCTAGGTCTAGCGGCAGGTTGTGTGTGCAAAAGTGTAGTGCAAAATGCAAAGCATGCACAATAGTTTATACCAAGCAACACTTCAATATGAAAATAAACTATACATTCCTTCACCTCGCTACAAAATAAAGGTTAGCAAACACTTCCCTTTATACCTCCCAATCTGCAAAAACAATTAACACCTTAAATGTTATGGACGTACCTAGGATCCTTGCTACCAAACAAAAATATTTTTTTTTCAAATAGAGAAAATTGGCCTAAGTCCACTAAGAGTTTCAACTCAAATCCCCAGCGGAGTCACCAAGCTGTCGCGACCAAATTTTCAGATGATCCACCTAGGATTTGGTTAATGGATTACTAAGCTTAGACTTAGCTCGGGCTCTACCAAGCCCATCCCAATTCGCGACTTAGGTTCAAGTTCTTAACATACAATTGATTTTTAACTAGGAGTCGCTACTAATCTATTTTTGGTGGGTCAATTAGAACCCAAGTAAAGCAACGGCAGATTTACTTTACCCCTACGAACCAGAGATTTATGAGTTCAGGGGCTTGATTACACTAGATTTCTCTAACGCTCTTTCGGTACCTTTCTCTTTTATTTTGAAAAAAATATTTCGCGAGCAGCTTGAATTAATTTTAATTCACTTCGTTAAAACGTGAGGTGATCATACGAGTGCGTAAACTACCAATTTAACACTCAAGAAAGCAAATATAAAATATCCAAGACTTACCTTATAGCAATAAAAGCATCTGCGTTGTTACATCAGAATTCACATCGACAGTCCTAGATATAATTTCTAATTAATACGCAATTTCTCTTTTTTTGTTTTCACTTATTTAATGGGAAATCATGCTTCATGCAATATATGCTACTAATCTAACATGAAATGATATGACATGGCAATATGACCTAAACTATATGACATAAATAAAATATAAGCATGCAGTCTATCCTGAAGCATGAGATGAATTTATTCTAAAACAATTTTTTTTGTATTTTCCACGAAATTCGAAATTAAAGAACTGCAACAATTAATTATGCAATCTAAATTAACCAAATGACCTAATTCTAATGACAAGCAATTTCTAACTAGATGAACCTAGGAACAATCACTACATGACAGACATTTCATGAACCTAATCCTACATGACATGCACATGATTTTTATTTTTTTACAAAAATTTGTAATTAAAATCACTAAAAATAAAGATCTAACTAAAGTGAAATGCTATCCATTCTAAAAGATAAACATCAAATCATCTATGGTCACCAAAAACGTTATCCATCATTCGAATTGAAACTCAAACTTATTATTTTGCTAATAAAATCGATAAATTGATCTTAAGCCTTAAAGATCAAGATATCAATTTTACTCTCACGTGATTAATTATTCTATCTAAAGCCTTATAAATTGAATAAAAATTAGTATGCGGTTGCGAATTGAAGCAGTACATCGGGAATTTCAACCATGCATCAAGAAATATTTCAAATAAAGAGAGAAAATATCAAAAACTAAAATAAATCTGCCTAATAAATCTACTTAATAAAATAAAATAAATCTCTACCTAAATTTGAATTTTTTCCAAAATCCGAACGATAGAATGGATCAACGATGGAAACTCGGCGCGGCTAAGGATGGTGCTTGGCGAGGCCGCGAGGAACGCCAAGGGAACCTGCAAAAATAAAGAATCCACAGCTGTCTGGTTCGGTGATCAATGAATTCACGGCCTACGATGGCTCGACCGTGATGAATGCTGCTTGGTGGGACTCGTTGATTGAATCACAAAGTCACGATCCTCTCTTGCTTCAATTCCATGTGGTCTCTCTTGCTCAAGAACTCACAGTTAAGTCTCCAGATTTCACCATGCAATAAGAGACAAATTCCACCGTTTTGGCCAAAAATCAAAACAACCCACAATCTTTGAAGATGTGCTCGTACGATGAATTCATGGCTGGGGACTTCTAGCTGCAACAAGGAAAGAACTCAAGCGTGGTGGGTTAGCTTTCTTGCCGTAAGTGTTGTGATGATGCAATGAGCAACTCGACGTTGAGTGTCGCTAGCAATGTGGAGTCACACAAGCAAGACAGCAACCTCCCTGGCATGGCTTCGTGAGCTGGTTGACGGTGGTGAAAGCTCGAGGAAAGGATGGCAACGGCTCATCGGGTTTGCCAAAGGGAGGAAGTAACGGCATCGGGTGGGCTGAGATCGGATCTTCGCTACTGGTAGGACTCTTGATGGATCAGGAATAGTGACGGTGAGGGCAGGCAAAAGGTGTGATTGGAAGCTGCTAAGGAGAACTCTTTCTCTATTCTCCCAAAAAAATTTTAGTCATGCACCTCGAATTACCTAGAAAAGCTCTCAGTGTATAGTGCAAACAAAAGGCACCAAGATTTTCTCCTCTATATTCTCTGGCTGTGTGCATTCAATGTGTGGCCTCGTATTGAATCATGTGGCCCTCTCTACAAAGTGATAAAAGAGAACCCCTCACGTTTTTTCTCCCAATGGCCGTATATTCAGTGGCATCGGGTGGGCTGAGATCGGATCTTCGCTACTGGTAGGACTCTTGATGGATCAACAATAGTGACGGTGAGGACAGGCAAAAGGCGTGATTGGAAGCTGCTAAGGAGAACTCTTTCTCTATTCTCCCAAAAAAAGTTTAGTCATGCACCTCGAATTACCTAGAAAAGCTCTCAGTGTATAGTGCAAACAAAAGGCACCAAGATTTTCTCCTCTATATTCTCTGGCTGTGTGCATTCAATGTGTGGCCTCGTATTGAATCATGTGGCCCTCTCTACAAAGTGATAAAAGAGAACCCCTCACGTTTTTTTCTCACAATGGCCGTATATTCAATGTGTCCCCTCCCCCCTCCTTCTATAGTGTAGCGACCTATTTATGGGTGAGTGGACTAGGGTTTTAGATTAACATCCATGAGGATTTTTTCGAACGCAATATTTGTTTTCTCAAATTTCAAATCCTGCAAAGATAAGCTCGCAATATTTTTTGTCACGCTTGCCCTATCTGAAGATATTGCGGAAAAATGTCAAATCTCTATTTTTCATGAGATAATCTTTGATCATTAACAATAACAAACAGGCTTGGGCCAATTTGCTCGCTTCATGGGCTTAGTCCGGCCTGCCAAGCTAAAGCTCAGAACCACTAATTAGAACCCATCCGCCACCGGTCCAATAAAAAAATGCAAATTAAAAACAAATGCACCTAAATCTATATGCTATGCAATTAATATTTTTTCAGAATAAGACTAATCCCTAATTTTATGCAATAAATAAATGATTGGATTGCCAAAATTTAGGTGTCAATAGTCCTCCTCCTCATCTTCGTCCTCATCCCAATTGGAGCCTTCAGCTAAATATATTGGGGACTTAGGTTCTGACATGTCCGGTTACATGTCCACTACTGAACCACCTGGAGAGTCGGTCGTGCCTTTCCCAAAAGCGGCCTCCAGTACATAAAAAGGAACCTCGAACTCTAGTATGGGCCCTTCTCTCTAGCCATTTCGCTCCTGGCAATACCATGATCTATATTGATGGGGTACCTTTTTGGGTAAACCCGCATCGACCAAGACTATGGATTTCACCAACTCATATACCCATCCTCTTGGGTCTCCATGAAGCGGGATGAAACACTTATGTTCTGTCACCTTCTTTGGCTGACCAAAATGCTCAAGAGAAGCTGTCATCTAGGGACTTGAAATGTTATCCCACAACGGGGTGAGATGACGTCTCAGCGAGTTCACCCCCTAACACTCGACTGGGAAGAAAATATGCCCCAAGGGCTGCCTAAGCACAAACACGAGTCAAAGGACTTACTTTTGCCTCAGTTTCTTCCTGTAAGTCAATATAATTGACACAATCATCCAATTAGATCGAACCATCGATCAATCAACTTATTCGATTCCATTTCATCAAAAGACCATTTCCCAGTCTTCTCAATCAATCACTCGTTCCACTATTAATCACGGCTCCACGGGCACGGCCTACTAAAAGTTCAGCGGTGAATCACGGCCTGATGGGCACAACCTATTCCTAGTTAGGCGATAAATCTCGACCTTATAGGCATAGCCTGCTCCGGCGGTTAATCACGGCCTAATTGGCACAACCTTACTTTGGCGATTTTCTTTACCCATCCCATATCATCACGCATGACATACATCACATCATCCTACAATAGTAATTTTACCATGATTATAAACCACCACACGATTATTCACCCACGGCCAAGGACATTATGCTTCCCACTTGAATTCCTCAATTAAAATAATGTCCTGATCTATTTTCTTCGTGTTAAAAATACCCGATAAAAATAATCGTGTGTGCGTACACAGTCGGCCTAAGCCAAAAATATAATATCTTTATTTTATAAAATCTCACTATTTTCAGTAGTCCACAAACACATTTTTTATTCTGCAAACCGACGCCCGGTGATTTTTCAATTAATTACTGAAATTAAATAAATTTTAGGATAAATACCCAAAATCACAAATCACACTCAATTTGCACAAAATAACAATCAAATAAATAAATAGATCACACCACTACAATCAGCATAAAATTTCGGTCGTCGACTATCCCGAACTAATTTCTGGAAAATAATTAATTACTTAAATAATTACGGAAATTAATTATTAAATACCAAAAATAGCAACTTAGGCTCAAAAAGCCTAATTAAAAGCTGAGACGGGCCCGGAAAATTTTCGAACCACTCTAGATAAATACTAGAGCTTGTCTAGGTTCTAATTACACTACTCTAACCACCTAACATGCAATAACAATCAATTAAATTGCTAATTTATTCTAACCATCCACATAATCCATACTTAGTCTACACTAATCAACCCTTAAACGTCATTAACTTACTAAGCATAGATTAGTGAGTTAAACTCACTTGATTAACGATCCGCTCAGATCAAAACGATGGGGATGCGGAGATGGTCCACAAATCCCAAAGCGGGTGCACCAAGTAAGGTCGGGAAAGCCACAAAAACGGGACAAATAGTGCCTGTGAGACCCACTGCTGTTTGGCTTCCATTAGGTGCTAGTCGAGACCGAGAGAGGTGAAATGAGTGACCCTTTTGATCATTTTGTTTTTTTTTTCTTGAATGGCCCTTTTGATCATATTAATGTAGAATTATGGGAGACTATAGATCCCCAGTAATGGTGACCTAATGGTAGCATGATGATTTCATAAGTGTTGGGTCACAAAGATAACCCACTAACGAGGGTAGTGACGTGTGTCTTATCTTGCTTGCAACAGGACCTCAAGTGATTTGGTGTGCTTCTTATAACTGGACTTATCTATGCAAGATAAATCGGTTGCAAGTGGTATTGGATGACAACCTTCTCACAATTCTATATAGTAAGGCACTCAAAAGGATCTCCCCAATGGCCATGGGTGAATCCATCAACTGTAGAGAACAACACAGGTTATGGTGAAGCAAAGTGACAATGAGCTAATGAAGAGAGAAAATGGGTGAATGAGTCACTGTATATAACAGCAAGGGTTATGGTGAAGTGAAGTGATGGCAAGCAAGACTTTCACCTCCCAAAAACATTAAACAAAGACCAAGACTTCCAAGGATATACATCAATGGTTAGAGAAATCAAGATAAAATACTTTTTGCCCAAAAGTGCTCCTCTCGTAATGTTTAGAGTTTATCCCCAGATATCTTATTTGAAGACAATGACTTTTTGTTACACATCTACAAGTTATCAGAGGCAGCTAACTTTGTCTATTCAATAAGGAAAACAAAAGCACGCTCTTTGCACTACAAATGTACAAGTCAGACACACCAACTAATCCATTAAGCAACTTGGTTTATTTTAATTTGGAAACAGTAAATGAGTTAAAAAAATCACAACAAATAACGTATAGTCAATTGAATAATAACTCTCTAAGCATCACATTGATGAACAGGAAAGTCGTGTTCAATCCCTACGTGGGAAGGAAACTTCAATTAAATCTAGGAAGACCAGGACTTTGCAATACGCCAATTGGGTTTGTTGCTTTGCTTTTCACATCCCTCCTTTTCCATCCCTATGTGAATATCTTCTTCTTCTTTTTTTCTACTGTTTGATGCTAGAAATTTAGTTGATCTAGGAAAATAATTTCCACTGAGAGGAAAAGCCATGCCTCAAAATTGAGGAGAATAATTTCAGATCACAAAATCAAAAATTGCTACTTACCCCTCGCACCATCGCAGACCAATGTCGTCATCATCCGTCTCCTCTTCTCTGCAAACACACGCGAATGCCACCCTCCCATTTACCCACCATCATCATCCACCGCCGCCATCGATCACCAAACAGACCCAAATCCCCAACCCCATTGAACCCTCCTCCTTCAAAACCATTCCCAACCGCAGTAACAAGCACCACCACAGACTCGATCACCACGACCACCTCCGCCACCGTTCACAGCTAGCAAAAATTCAGGGGGGAAAAAAAGCCAGGGCGGAGGAAATTTCACCAATCGGATGGCCAAGTAATCGAAAAATGTGGGTCGAAGGGGCTTCTCAAGCTCTTCCGCCAACTCGTCGCTACCATTTGACTTTGTATTCTGTGACTACCATGGCTGCGTTATGAATGAACGGCGTTTAGCTTTTCACGGTGCCCGGCGGAGAAGAAGGGATAACCGAAAGTGGTAAGAAGAACAGGAATAAGTTGGACCAGAAAAGTGAAGAAATACTTGGCCCAAACCACTTTGCCTGCCCATATTAGAGAATGATATCTAATTTTCTATCCAAACAGCATAAAATAATTTTTTTCATTTTCAAATTTCTACCAAACGCCAAAAAAAAAAAAATCATTTACTCGAAAATTAATTCTAAGAAACCAGTTGAAAATACTAAATTTTCAGTTAATCAAGCAGAGCGCTAGTTAGTTGATAATTGCTTTCTTCAAGTAATATCAATATTATACTTATAGCTGTCTATATGAAAAATAAACTAAAGACCACTTTATACCACTCAAAATACTAATTAGGGCAATCATTAATACAAAAATTTCATATCCAATCACAATCATTTTGGACTCTTCAAGTTCCACCTGAAGTTTGCTAGCAAGATGGAAAATGAGAATAAATAAAGAATCTGTGATGAGAAAATCAAGTCGTCCCCGTTAAAAATTATTTTGTCATTTAAATAAACAATTATAAGAGTAACTAGACAAACAAATTATATTCATACTCACACGAAAGCAACCAAAAACCTACGAACAAGACATATCGGGGTACTTCCCATTTCAAGTCTCATAAATGAGTGACCCTTTCGATCATTTTGTTTTTTATTTCTTGAATGGCCCTTTTGATTATATTAATGTAGAATTATGGGAGACTATAGATCCCCAGTAATGGTGACCTAATGGTATAGCATGATGATTTCATAAATGCTGGGTCACAGACTAACGAGAGTAGTGACATGTATCTTATCTTGCCTGCAATGGGACCTCAAGTGATTTGGTGTGCTTCTTGTAACTGGACTTATCAATGCAAGATAATTCGGTTGCAAGTGGTATTGGATGACAACCTTCTCACAATTCTACATCGGAATACCTTATGGCAAGGGTGAGCTTTTTTATGATAACTTAATAGAGCAATAACGCATTTAAAAAAAAAAAAAAGCAGGGAAATAAAGCATGGTCGCCTTGAATTCTACTCTCCACCCTTCCTTTACAACAAAGAAAAAGAAAATGTGGGACTGGGACCGATAAAACCGTCGGTATGAGATTATATGGGAATTTAAATAGAAGAAAGATGGGTTGTGAACTTTAGAAATAAGTCATATTTAAATGGATTATAATCTTCAGGCTTACTTCGAATTTAGCTGTTAGATTCGCCAACTCGAGAACCCCCGTTTTTGCATCTTTAAAGTAGCTACTGTTTAAAAAAAAAAAAATAGCTGCTGATATTAGAGGTAAGAGAGATTCTTAGATTGGCTTTGAATGTAGACCTCGATAATCGGCATCATCATATAGATTAATCTTAATTAGAGCACGTTCCGCCAAATGTCAACATTGGACCTTTGGGAAATTAATGTGGAAAATGGCCATGGAAAAACATGAACTTTTTTGCATTGAGATGTGGAAGAAAAATTGAAGTTTGAATTGTTACTTGATGTAAATAATCAAATAGTGGAGAGAAGTTTTCTCGTGGGATCCGAACTCAATCAGTTTCAATGAGTGTGATTTCGTGGATGAGATACCAATAATCTCTGGTTAGTTTTCAAGTACTGATATTTTGGAATCTTACATTGAATTATGTGGACTACTTAATGGGAGAGGTAGGGGAGCCATCCTCTCACAATTACTTCTAAACTTATAGATCTCTATCTTAATCTATGATATAGGTATCGTTTTAAAGTTTTTGAAATCTGATCTTATCTCACGAACATTTTGAACTTGCTTAAAATCTATCGATTTCATGAGTTTCAAGCTATCCTATACTTCCTCGCTGAAAATGGACAGTAAAATGGATTTTCAATTAAGTAAGCTAACAAATCTAAAAAGAAAACTCAAAGTTTTGTTTTATTCTAAATAATTTCACCACTAGTTTTAAGCATCTACAAAAAGAGAAGATATATATCCTTTTATGTTTGTGGACAGTTGAGACACAGAAATTAAACGAGTATCAATAAAAGATCAATTATACTTTTTTTTTTATTTTTTGACTAGATTTGTATAGATTCAAAATCATAAATGCTAAGATTATATCTCGAATTTAACCTCAAAAAAGAAATCCAATCCAAGTAAACTTTCTGATTTGAGTGGATTTTATGAGAGGGAAATAATTTTTATGTACAAAGTGGGTCTTCTTCATAAAAAATATCCAAGACTAGCTTTTCGTACAATCAATTACGTATTACATTCCAAAGGAATTAGAAAGTATACTGAAGCAAATTAATTTTGTAGTAAGATCTGTGCATAATATCACAAGAGGAGGACAGTTCCCCTCCTATTCCAACCAATGCAAAGCCCCACGAAACTGGGAGACAACAAAATAAAATAAAAACAGAAGCCATCGGAATTTTCGAGGAAATTAAAGTTGAAACCTTTTATCTCTATCTTAATGGCAATCCTTACAACCCTCTCCTTCTCCGAACTGCCCTCCCCGAAGATCCCACCTTTCTCCTCCATCTCCCACTCCCCTGCTCTCCTCATCTCGTCCCGCATTCGCAGGAACTCGTCGAACCTCGTCGCCCGGCACCGGAGACGAGCTCGCCGGAAGAACCCGCCGGTGCAGCCGCGGCCGCCGCCGGGTAACGACATGTCCACCGCCGTCCAGATGCCGGCGGCCCCTCGCCGGTGGGACGACGATCATGACCGGTTGCTGAATTCTATGGGTAAATTTCATTGCGTCGATTTTTTCTTACCCAGTGATTGTTTTCGCCAATTTACCCCAATCGTGGACGCATTTGTTTTATCCTCAAGGAATTTATGGTGTTTGATTGAGCGTAGGTGGAAGATGATGCTTGAATTTCGGATGTTTGTTTGGTAACCAATTATGGGTTTTGCTTATTTGGGTTTATGTTGGTCTGAAAGACTTGTGAGTCTGCTTGACGTCACGGTGGCGATGAAGTTGTTGTGGGTTTAACTGGTTAAGTGGTGATGGGTATAATTTAATTCATGCCGCGGTAGATTGGTCCTCTTGGCCGATCGTCTTTGCTCGTACTCATCTCTGATTTAAGTTGAGCTGATCTGTCACCTGTCCGGTCTAGTTGAAGTTGCACAAGTAGAGATATAAGTGTTCTTTGAGCATTGTAAAATACCGTTTGAGTGAAGTGAAACCTGCTGAAATATCGATTTTATGGGCAAATATGTGCTGCTTTTTGGTTGTGTGGAGTAAATGCAAGCGCATCATCTCAACTGCTCAATCTTTTCGAACGTGAAAAATGTGTCGGCCTGTGAAGTGATGGAGCTTCACAACTTACGTTGGAAGTGGACTCCTCTGTGAAGAGTCGCTGACCTGAAGTGGCTTTTTTCCTTGTTATTCATTTTGGTAGCTGTCGAATTCTAGTCAGGAACATAATTAGCTTGTTACAATCATTTCTCGAACATTATCCATAAAAGTGTGATGCTGCTTCCCTAATGCCACTACTGCTCTGATTCTGTTTTTCCCTTATCTGTTTCCATCGGTAATCCAGGGGCAGGAAATGGGGATACGTTGACAGCAAACGATGACAAAGAAACAAGCACTTCCAGTAGAAATATTCTTCGCAAGAAAAAAAGCTATGCAAGTTCTATAAAGTTTTTTGGGGTCGACTTGTCCCCAGACAATATTGCCGTTGCAATGGTTTATTTTGTTCAAGGTGTCTTGGGGCTTGCAAGACTCGCTGTCAGTTTTTATTTGAAAGATGATTTGCATCTAGATCCTGCAGAGGTATGTCATTGTTCTTTTAGGATTCTTAACAAAATATTAGATTTCCTTTGAGAACATTCAATTCGTATGTTCCAGCAGTATGAAGAGAGAAAGTTGTGAGTTTCCTCTGATAATCTATACCTCTGTGCTTTCCTTAAGACTTAGGAAGATTTTCTTGTCTGTTATGGGCTTTGTTAGTCTTGACTTGGCCAAATCATTAGCAAATATATAATTCCGGTGTATGCTTCTTAATAGCAAGAAACGCCTTTTTAAGCAGCTAATCAGCTTCCATTTGTTCTGATACTCATGAGGACTAATACTCTGTTTGCGGTTGACTAGACAGCTGTGATATCCGGTTTTTCTGCATTGCCATGGCTCGTAAAACCTCTATATGGATTTATTAGGTACATTTTCTCTTTTAACCTCGTTTTAATGGACCACATTTGTTTCTTATAAGAATTGCATCTATTTTTAATTCTAGGAAAATTGTTCACAAACTGGATTGTTGTTGCAGTGACTCTGTCCCACTTTTTGGTTACCGAAGAAGATCATACTTGGTTTTATCAGGGCTTCTCGGAGCACTTTCATGGAGTTTAATGGCCACCTTTGTTGATAGCAAATACGGTGCAGCATTTTGCATACTGCTTGGATCTCTCTCTGTTGCCTTCTCTGATGTTGTATGTATCCACCCTTAATTCCATACTTCCATAGATATGATGTTTTTTGGCCTCCAAAAATAACTTTCTGTGTAGATGCCTATGATTTTCTATGACGGCTGAAAATGCCAAATTAGCAAAAGAAATGGTTTAATGCCAGACACAGGACTCTGGAAACTGGGTATCTCCGGAAATTGGCGATTGAAATTCATACGATTTTATGAGAATCTAGTGATTGGTTGCAGGATGCCTTAATATTTTTTCCTTTTTCTGAGCATGAAAGGGCTACACGGCTAATCCAAGAATCTCTTTTCTTAGTTACTTGCACAAAGGGAAATTACACTGCATTGAGATTAGACAATGCACATTGCTAGCATGTACTTAACCTCTTTTTCATGCGAAACTATAGTGGAGTTGAGTTGTAATGGACTGAGCAAGTTTGCTGGGCTTAAATTGAACCTGCTTGTTCGTAAAAAAGGTCATGTCTTGACCAGCTTTCTCATAGCATAATCTGTCAGATTTGTTTCCACTTTCTTGTCACTCTTACTATTTGGGTTTTCCACCTGAATGTTCACAATCGAATCTATCTTAAAGAGATACTTAGCTTTAAGTTGAATATTTGCCAGTGTCGTTTCCTCTGGATATGTACAAATCATGCCAAATATTGAAGTATGCTGTAGGTTGTGGATTCCATGGTTGTGGAGAGGGCCCGTGGTGAATCACAAAGCATGGCTGGATCCCTTCAGTCCTTATGCTGGGGATCCTCAGCTTTTGGTGGAATTGTGAGCTCTTACTTTAGTGGGTCCTTTGTGGACGAATATGGAGTGAGGTGCTCATTGTGAATTTTTCATTTGTTGGCAAACTAATATTGATCTTTGTTCTGGTTGCACTTCAAGCAACCTTTGCAACTTCTAAAAAACTGAATTTTCCCATGTCAATCTCGTGTCCCAGGTTTGTATTTGGTCTTACAGCCCTGCTTCCTCTGATAACATCTGCAGTAGCTGTTCTTGTTAAAGAGCAGCCAGTGGTTGGTTCAGTAAGAGGACTGAAACAGAATCTTCCTCTTGCTGACGCTGGCTTTCTGGAAAAGTCAAAAGAGGATATTATAAAGCTTTGGGGTGCGGTGAAGCAACCCAATGTACTTCTCCCCACATTATTCATCTTTCTTTGGCAGGCTACACCACAGTCAGATTCTGCTATGTTTTACTTCACGTAAGTTCAGAAGTGATTGGCCTTTTTGATTCCGACACTTCTTTCTAGACGAAGGAGGATTCTCATCTCCTTACATAATGGCAATTTTGATAACATTTTTGGGAATTCAGCACAAACAAACTTGGTTTCACTCCGGAGTTTCTTGGACGAGTCAAACTTGTCACTTCCGTTGCATCACTTCTTGGTGTCGGACTCTATAATGGATTTCTGAAAAAGGTTCCACTACGGAAGATCTTTGTCGTGACAACAGTATTCGGATCGGTGCTGGGAATGACACAGGCAGGTGTCATGCTTGTTTTTATTTAAGATTAAGCTGCCCTGATTCCCAGGCTTGTTGCATCACTTGCTTTCTTTCTTTGTTAGGTTTTCCTTGTCACCGGCTTAAACCGTCAATTTGGTATAAGCGATGAATGGTTTGCGATTGGCGACTCCTTAATATTGACCGTTCTGGGCCAGGTAATTAGTTTCTAATATATCCAATTATGCTGGTGTATCTTAAGCATGCACCATTTCTGCACAACCCAGTGCACTTAGCCCATAGATAATTGTGTGCTAGGTCAGTCAGACTAGAAATACAGGTGTCGACCACATATGTTGTCCTTGGTGCTGGTCTATTGCTCTAAAATGGGGACTATGATATAGGCTAATTAGTATAATGTTTTATATGAAGGTCCATGGACATGAACATAAGAAATTATCATGATGCTGGTCAGAGAATTTGCAGTTTTGGGATATTTTCTTTTCAGTGAAAAATGGAATTCATTCATTACTTTTTCAAATTTTTATTATGAAAGTTGTTGAATTATAGGGCCAAATATGTTTCTTGAGATTTCTAGGGCCAATATGTAGCATTCTAACATATCTCTCAAATCCATATTATGTCATTTCAATGTTGGAAGTGCCTCCAATAGAAGACTTGGGTCGTAAGATCACTTATTTGTACATATTTGTGCAGGGCAACCAAATTTTTGTGACTAAAATGTCCTAATATGGGGCACAAATACTGTTGCCTCTTGTATCTTGTGCTGCTTCTGAGCTTTGTTTTCTTTGTTAGATTATTGTACAACCTTCTAGTATGAATCTTCCAATGTGAGACTTCCATGTGACAGAATCAGCTGTCATGCTACAATCGAAGGAATATGTGTTAATTTAATTGCTTTCACACCAGTGCATTATTCTCATCCTCTGGTGCTGACTGCTTACTTAACGAACTAGTGATTTATCCTACTGAGTCACTAGATAAGAGTACACTTTAAATATGGAAAACAGGAAAAGGAATTACTTTTAGGCGGAAGTTTTTTTTTTGTGGGGGGGGGGGAGGGGATGACAAGTGTATTAGTAGATAAATAGATTTCTTTCGCTAACTCTACTAAAAGGGGATCCTATTACAGGTATAGCTACTTGAATAGATGTATCAAGGGAAAAATTGGTGATCCTTTTGCGAACAGATGCTCCCATTGCACTCTTAGTCTCTGTGCTACCGGCTAGGGAACATGTTGTTTGAGTTATTTCAGGAATAATTTTAAATTGTTGTATAAGGAAGATTGCTCAAATTAAAAGAGATTTCTTATATAACATGATTATAATGTTTACATTTTAAATTACTATTTTGTCCGTTGTTTGATAATACGTAATCAGTGTTTGTTTTCTTAGAATGCATGGGTATATTGTGGAATTTTTAGGAAAAAGTTTGAGGTTTAAGGTTCCTTTCGGGTTTGCTTTAATATATAGAGATTGGAGAGATTATTTAACCCCTTATTTTTGCATTGTAGGCTTCTTTCATGCCTGTCCTTGTCCTGGCGGCAAGACTATGTCCAGAGGGAATGGAAGCTACATTGTTTGCTACTCTCATGTCCATATCCAATGCGGGGAGCGTGTTAGGTGGGCTTATCGGTGCTGGACTGACACAGCTCTTTGGTATCACCAAGGACAGGTTTGACAATTTGGCCGTTTTGATAGTGCTGTGCAATCTCAGCTCGTTGTTGCCCTTGCCTCTCCTCGGCCTCCTTCCGCAGGATGATTTTGACACGACCTTGAGCGAGGATGAAGATATTGAGATGAAGTCCAACTGAGTGGTTTGTGCCAATAAGTTTTTCTAGTTTGGGCACAGCCCCTCTTAGATTATTCACCTTACTGTAGAATATGCAGAGAGAGAGAGAGAGAGAGAGAGAGAGAGAGGATCACAAGTATCTGCAGTCAAGGGCAAGTTGGCTGGAACTACAGCTACCACTCATTCCAATCTGTAGTTGTGAAGCCACTCTTCCTCCAAATGCAGCTGACTTTTTCAAAATCTGGGTCTAACTGTAGTAAGTGGATTGCAAGGTTCTATTAGGCCCAAACTCTCATATATTCAACGTCTCAGCAGCAGGTGCTTGAAGTAAAATACTGGGCGAGTTCACCTCATGCAGTAAGAAAGCATGACACTTTTCACTACAGAATTGTGTGCGCTAAATTGATGCAGCTTTCAGATTTTCAACTTGCAAAAAAATGCCGTTCACAGTGCATATTCTTCTATAATAGCAAAGTTTCAGATTTTGGAACAATTAGGTTCGCAATCAATTTGTCGAATTGCAGTATGATATTGTCTCATTGCATATGCTTTGAATTCCTGAGTCCTCAAATGTATGCTTAACAGATAGAACGGGTAAAATATCAATCATTTTTCTTAGGAATAGAGAGAACGTGGAAACCATTGGTAGCTGGGGAAATAGTGGGAACAGAAGCTTTAAGCTCCTGGAAAATCATGGTTTAGACTTCAAACAGAGTCATACTTCTCTATGAAATAAAGTTGCCAGCCAAATTGAGCGGTCCGAGAGTGGTAAAAATCTCTCTTGATTTCAGTCACATGAGATTCAGAGCCAGAGTCAATTTGAATAAAAAGGAGGCATAGGTTTTTCCTTTTCCATTTCCAATTATCCTAAGAACCCTCGTCATTTCTCACTACCCACCGTTGATTCTCTAAGGATGTAGAGAACTTCGTCGAATTTCTCAGACATTTGAGCGTTATAATTGCTTCAAATCTCTTACGAAGTCGATGAGAAAATCTTGGATTTAGCACAAACTTATTGCTTAAACTAGTGAGGAAATAGGAAGTTACCTTCATACAACAGCGAAAAAAGCATGACAGTGCATAGCAGAGCTGGAGAAATTTTTTCTCTTCAGTGAGACGTAGGATCTCTGTAAACATAGGCCCAACTAATCAACAACAACATTAAGAGTCGAAAATGGGATTCGATACTGGAAACTATCTACCTGGGAGCTCACCGTGAATTGCATAAACTCGCTGTCAAGCTGGAAATAGTGATCCGATGTTGTTCCCTTGAGATGCGCAATGGGAAGAACCCCGGTCCATTCTTGTCCGTATCGACTGAAGTTGCACGGACGTGTCGTATAACCTCGTGCCGAAGGTGGACCTGATGCGTATGTAATCCGAGCGAGCTACCTCTTCATCATCTTCTCAACCTCAATCTGAGAAACGCATGAAGGACGAGGTTGTGGTCTAACGATCCAAGGAAACCTGAAGTCAAAAAAGAAACGGGTTGACATTTTCCCTCGAGGAGTTTAATGTCTCCTCAATCACACAATCAACGACTTTTGCAGAGCTTATAATTGCTACCGGCCGTTATGGAAAGAACTGATGGGGAGATAATGGGAAGAATCTAACGTAAATCAAGCCCAAAAATACTTCTATTATAACTGATTATAGAGAGGAATAACGGGAGATGGAGGAGAGAACTTGTAACGTATTCTCTCATGGAAAATTCCTTTGAAAACTGATGTGTGAATCTTATAAAATTTTGATATTTGTTTTTCCCAACAAAAAGCGAGACAAGCTCATTCGCATTAGCTATAATTTAAGTTTTACATGAATATAAGTAGGGATATAAATGTAGTTATTGATATATTCGCGGTCTAAAGAAGTTCATGTGGGTGTGCATCATAATTTGTCACTAATGTCAATAATAATGTTGTTGTCAAACGGCTAAAATATATTATTCAATAAATAGACCGAGGAACTTCATCCTTCGGATGATACCAACAACCATAAGAAGAAATGGGCCCCGATTGAGAAGTTAAAAAATTAAGAATGGGTCTTCCTAATAAAAATACATAATTAGGTCTTCATTTGTTTTGCGAAGAATAAATAATTTGAAAATTATATTTTTTTTAAATGATTGTTTGTATAATTTGAAGTAATCAACAATTTATGTTTAAATATTTTCGTGGCCAATGAAATTTTTTATTTATTTATATATTTTTGTAAACGATATAAGTAATTATTTTAAGAAATGTGTTCTCCGAATTATGCTTTTTTCACAAAATAAACAATATTTTTAGTTCCTGTAAAAGCCCATTTCTGCAACATATTGGGGCCTTCATTTCGTTTTTCTTCTAAGGCACCATGCAACTGGGTTCAGTCCGCATTTAGGAACGCCGCATGAGGGTGATATGAACATGTTGTACTTCTTAAATTTTCTACCAAGTTTAGTAGGAATGTCGGTTTTGCCTCCTTTCTATTTTTATTATTAATTTAGGGACATGAACACTAGACCTCGAAAAAGTGAACCCGAGCCCAATAACCCACTCTAAAAATAGAGTTTTTTTTTTTTTTCCTCTCCTATGTTAAAGCCGAAGCTAACAATAATTGATGTTGATTTGTAGTCCACAAGCTCCATCTCCTGTTATACTTATATTTTCAAAAAGGATAAACAAAAAATATCTCAAATTTAATTTTAAGGAACTAGTTTATTTAACTCAATCGAATTTATCTAACTAAGAATGAAATGAATGATATGATTCATCTAAATTAGCGAAATTTATCCACAGAGAATAAACTATATTCTAGATAATACAATTTTGGATGATTCTGCTTAATAATATGTGACAAAACCAATGTACTCTGGGCAAATAATTTAATTGCGTTAGTAAACTTGAATGGAAATTAGTCCGCGATACTCTGAATAAACATCAAACTAAATTGAGACTTGAATTGGTTTGATTGCAAATTGGAACAAAATGGGCACCTACAAGGTCTCTTTCTACATTCGTTGATGAGCAACAAAATTAATAATAATATATCCAAAGAACAGTCCACATATTGCCCACTTGACAAGTCCATAACTGTGCAAAGCCAAGTCCATGGTGTTCACAAACTCATGAGTCGTTCTCAATAGCCCAATTTTTCAGGACATCTGTCTCCTGTGGACGATTCATTGGACAACACCACGTGGTGGGTCCTCCGACTTATCCATTGTCTTGTCCATTCTCTCCGATCCTAACTTCTCTGCATACCAAATTTAATTTTTTTGGTGACCGAACTGAACATGACTTCAGAAACTTCAACATATGATCCGCTAGGGCCTCGCTAAAGGCCAAACTTCCCATGATGGCATGTTCAAGCTTCCTTACATATCTCATGTGCCAATGAGCTTTGGAGGTTCCTGGTCAGGCCATAGGTTCGTGCTTTGGTTATTTGTCCTATCTGTCTTCAATTTTCTTATCTTTGTTTTGTTTATGGAAGACCTGCTCACATAAATGTTGGGTAACTATAAAACCTGTCGGACCATAAATAGCTAGGTGGTTTCATCATATGCTTCATCATCGTCTTGCTAACCAATTATCAAGTGTTAGGAACCAAAGACAGTTCCTCGAGAGCTTGTAAAAGCACCGTATCTTTATCGGGGACAATACATTGGATCCAGTATTCACCTTTTAAATTGTAGTTGAGCCTAATGAGCAAGTGATTAATGCTAGAGACACCGAGATTGGTATACTAAATGGGTTGACTAAGTGGCGATCTGACAAATTATGAATCGTCATTTAAACTGATGCACCCATCTAAGCATCTAATGGTGATTTGTCGTATCATAGAATAATCCAATTCAATGTGTCGGTCTTAATATCTCCAGCATTGTTCTTAGTACTTGAATAAATTTTGCTCATGAGAAAGACATGCATTCATGCACACACATGATAGGCTAGTATAGATTGGTTTTGCATGGAGAAGACTACAGAGATACTGACCACTGCAGAAACTTTTCTTTGTTTTCCATATATAGATCAGACCTAGACTTCCAGGAAATCTCCAAATATTTTTACGATTATTTCATGTAATATTTGTTAGAGCTATCTTAAAAGACTTCACAAAGGTAAAATCCTGCAAAGCTCACATGCAATGCTCTTACTTGCCTCCAAAGCTTTATTTGTTTTATAGAAAATAACTTCTTGGAAAACGTTTTTTGACTTTTCCAGTGTTGTTTTATGGAAAATAAATTAGTCAAAGAAAATGTTTTGTGTTTTTGAAAAAAACACTTTCAAAAGTGAGGAAAATGTTTTTCACTTCTCAAAAGTAGAAAACAATTTCCATAACTATTTCCAACTCATTTTCTTTCACCAAACTAATTTTCATTTTATTTTTATGTTTTCTTTTTCTTTTTTCTTTAAAAATTTTCATTTTTAATTTTATTTTCTTTTTTCTTTTTTCTTTTCTTTCTTTCCTTTTCTTCCTCTTCCTTGACCTTGGCCAGTTGACGGACAAAAAAGTAAAAAAGAAAAAGAAAAAGAAAAAGAAAAAGAAAAAGAAAGAAAAAGGAAAGAAAGGGGTGCATGGTGGAAATTTTTTCTTTACCAAATAGTGAAAAATATGGTTATTTTCTTGGGAAATGACTTCTTAAAAAACATTTTCTAGAAACACCATATTTTCTGTAAAATGAACGGAGCGTAAGTGTATTATGTCACAATCTCATTAAAAATAACTAGTTATTAAAATATATTTTCACCACCGATAACAATTTATATATAAAAAATTTCGTGAATTATGAAAATATTTTTGATTGATTTATTTTTATAAGTAATACAGGCAATAATATTTTCTAAATCATTTATTTTTTCTAGAACAAATGCATTCTAAGCATATTACGTCATAATCATATATGAATATACACTCCTCGTCTTTTGGCATTTCAGATTCTCTGATCCGCCCTCTCTCCTCTTCGTTCTTGATTTTCGCAGTGCATTCAACTCTTTCCAGCATGGGCCCTTTGATAAAGTTCGAACGTTTATCCAAAACAGTTCCATATTCAATCATGATATATAGATATAGTACCCAAATATGTATGTAGCAAATTATTTCGCGCTTAGGGTTTCGTGGGTCGAGGCCAAAATATCACCCTTCCGAGAAGATTTAATATGGTGGGAGTTGGAAGTTGAAATGGGTGGTTGAGTTTCAAATGATTGAGCCAATTTTTTAAACATAAAGTTCAAGCACTAGAGGATTCAATAACTTCCAAACCGGTCCACAGAATCACAAAAGTGGAATCCATAAACCGCTGTCCCCAATGGGGGCCAAAGGGAAGTAGGGTTTGGCCAAGGAAACATTTAAGAAATTGGTGGACGGCGAGTTTAGAAAAGAGAGCAATTGGAATACCCATTCAATGTGTTTAGGTTTAGACTGATATGGTAGCACATGGATCGGACTTAAGGTTCAAGCAAAAAGTAGTCAAAGCTAGAGAAGATTGGCGATGATTCTCCCGGTGGAAAATAGAAGTTAGTAATAATATTTGTTTAAGTACCTTTTCAAATAAAGGGTGCATTTTTATTTTTGTGAAAAATAAATAATTTAAAAATAAAATAAAAATAATTGTTAGTATCTTTTAAGAAATTAAACGAAAAGTATTTTCATTGTTAAAAAAATTAGACATAAATTATTGTTAATGATGAAAATATTTTTCATCGACTAATTGTTTTAAACAATACAAGCAATCAATCTTGGGAAACTATTTTTCAAATTTTTCAATTTTCGCGAAATAAATGGAATCAAAATAAATTGGAATGACAACATGTTAGACTAATTGGATTTCCCAAGATAATTGAATTCCGACTATGGGTCTATTGTTATTGATATCGCTCCGGCTTCAAAACGGAGAGGTGATATCTATATGTTGTAGTTACCGTTACAAGTATCCAATTTGACTTAACAATAGATAAATTGTTAGTATAACCTTATTTTTTGCAATTTGTACTTTTTAGATCTTTAAAGTTTTTGAGTGATTTTAAAGTCAAGGTTCAATTGACATGGTTAATGGGACAGGCTTCAAAGTCAATTGAGGCATCACTTAACGTTCGATTCCTGTTTCAACTACCCATTCTACCTAAAGTAGGATTTCCGGTCATGCTTGAGCATTCATGATGCTAAAAATTTCTCAGGTTTAAGGACAATCTCTATTTCTAAATTCAGTTATTATTTTTTTTTTTTCTGGGGATGATGTTCATATCCTATAGGAGGCAAAGTGGACATAAATGATAGTTGAAGACGAGCTTTCATTTTTTATTTATGTGGGATATCCGAATCTTTTGACTCGACTAATCTTTATAGATGTATGTAAATCACCTCACTCGCATGCATTGCGTAAGACTTCTGCAGAGGGGCGAGCATCATTTCTAAAATCACTCTGAGTGCAGAATACCATGGTTCGAAAATAAAATTTTCCATGTCCAAATGAAATGTCATCACCGATCCAATCCTTAGGATGGACAGGGCGAGCTTCCCCTATTCAATTCGGCGCGGCTATAAATATCTGGACCGTTCCTCATTCCCATGAACACAACACATTTTCAATCGGCAAATTGACAAATGATTGATTGCAAGCAAGAGAAGATATGGAGGAGGGGAAGAGGCAGTTAGATGAGTACAGAGGAAGATCCTTAAATGAGAGTCAAGAGTTAAAGTGGATGCATGTGGGAAGCCATGTGAAGGCTTTATTATATGATGACACCTCCAATTTTTTTTTTTTTTTTGTTCTTTTTCCTTTTGCTAATTCATTTATTAATATTTTATGTTCTTTTTTTCATTACATTAGTTCATATGATGACGGGAGAAACAGACAAGGCCCCATGTGAGAAATCATTGACCCTGTGCACGATCAGGGCGTGGAGCCAATCCTATTGAGGGTGTGATATGATAGCTGAAGAAAAAGTATACTTTATATAGCAAATTTATTTGGATATGTTCGCATTATATGTGCAAATATATACGTGGGGCTGACCAAACTCAGAAAAACTATTGAGATACATGTGAATTATGTAATAAATTATTTGATCCCAATGGCTTGGCTGAGACTGCCAAGCCAAGCGCCCTTCTGGCTTGAAGCCACAAAATATACGCTCAACCCAAGTCTGCATCTATCTTAGAGGTAACATTCTACCTTTGGTCCCTTACTTTGCACATGTTTTTGAATCAAGTCCTTAAACTTTTAATTTATCTAATTAATTTCTTCAACTTGCATGAGTTTGTAAATAAAAACCTTCGATTTCGAATTTGGTCGGTTCGTGTTGATGTGTCTATTGAAGCTAGTAAGAGCGACTGGCCAGTTTGAGCACAATATATCTATTGATAAGTCTCATTACTCAAGATTCGGTTGAGATCTTCATTTTCAAATTTTCACTTCCACATTCAAAACGTTTTGTTTGGTAATTAAGAATGAAATAAGGAATTCAAGTTTCTTAACGGGTGAAATCGCACTCTCTCCACGAATTTGACAATTTGTATTAGATTATTAGTGATTCTTTTTCTAATAACAATGGAACCATGGGAGAAAGGACTATATTATGTCGTCCTCCAACCAAGCGTTTGATTAATGGGTTATAAATGTCAACATTTTCTACATGCAAAACTTCGGCCTGTGCTTGCTTCAACCAATCAAAACTTCCTCCAATCAGGGATAAGGAAAACATCACATTAGGATAATGTTACAATGTCGACTTGCCAATTATATAATACATACTTCCACAAGCAACTCATGAATGGAATGACATTGTAAACTTAGCTCTTGCAGTACTTTACAAAATTGAACAAACTACTTGTATAATAGGTCGTCCTCTTTATGAGTTTGCATCCTATCAATTAACTCTCTTTTGAGATTGTGACACGTCACCACATATTTGCTTTTTGGGAAGATAAGGTCTACATATTCTTATATCATGTTTTTATATTGCAACGATGAGTGAATTTATCCTCTGCTAATTAAGAAAGGTAGATATCCTTAATTTATCATATAAATTTAGTGGAGTAAATGGTCATGTTCTAATTATCAACCCAAGACAAGACTTTGCCCTACTTTAAGTAAAAGGAATAATGATAAAGAAATTTGCTGGTGGAGAAGATCTGAAGCCAAATTGATGGCGCGGCTTCGGCTTTTGTATGAGTTTGAGTCTCAAGAGGGACAGGTTTTGCTGTTGGAGACCACAAAGAAAGAGACATGAAATGCTCCTGTGGCCACTGGAAATGTGGGAGATCTACCGGACAAGCACAAGCACTCACATGTAGGAAAATTGCCTCTTGATGATGACAATTACTCTTTCATAAGAAAACACGGGTGTGTGTTTGTGGGGTTTCTTCAAGTTGAACACACGAAAGAACCCACATGCTAGGGTACTTCTTGGTTTTCGTGGACCCATTTGATGGCCAATCAATAGTTTGGAGAGAAGATTGTACCTGCTTGTTTGGTTTGGGGAAATAGGGGGGGGGGTGTGGGTTCATGTTATTTTGAAGAGAGGGAAAGAAAATCCAATTTCAACTTCTATCATTGTGCATGAGGAGGTGCATGTGATGAAGTCAAATAAGACTAGAAAAGAAGAACTTTAGGTCCCATCATGAGGTAATTGTCCAATTCGACCCATGTGCTCACGATTTTGTCCTAAAAAGGGAAATAGTGAAAGAAAGGGGAGCCCCAATAGCCATAGTCATCGTTGATTATCAATTAACATGGAATTTGATTCTCTTAAGTCTCTTTTTTCCCCTTTTATTGCAATTGAGTCTTTTTGTTAAACTTGTAGCATCAGTTTCTTCTATTATCTACTTTTGGTAACTATGATAAATTTTTAATTTTAAAAAGTTATTAAAAAGTATCATTCCGTGTTGACATGGCATGTGGTTTCCTAGACATAAAAGGTTTCAGTTTTGGGGGAAGGGAGTTCATCATAGAGTTGATCACCTTGGGCTAATGTGAGGGTTGTGACCATCCCCCAGCCACTACTTGTGAGGGCCAACTGATGCGCATGCACTAGTTCTAAGTCTAATTGGCCAACTCTTATTAATTATGGAGGAGCAAGTTTTGTATACGTTCGGTGTATATGAACTCACTTCATCTTAATCATTAGATAGCCTCAGTTCCACGAGGAATCTACACAATTTAACAATTGAAATGCAATGAACTCTCATACATTGACTGCATGTAAGAACTTTTTGCCATGGAGAGGCTCCTTCTCTTTCTTCGGCTCCTGACTTTGGCAGTGCTCCAAGAGCGAATTGATGAAGTTGTCGCAGACAAGTCACAGACGGATTCAATTGTGTAAATTAATGAGTCAAAAGACCTGATACCACATAGAAGGTTCAGATGATCGAGTTGCTCGGATAGTAACTAAGATTTCAAGCATTGAAACCGTTTTTGATTAACCTTAATTTTTAAACGAAGCACTAACCCCAAAAGGGAGAAAATCCCAGATAATCTATTTGTTTATGCATCAAACAAGAGGTAGTGATACTCTTCTTTCTTTTTGGACCTTTAATTAAAGTCTCATCTGTCGGGAGAATAGGGACGAAGTTGAGTCTAATCAATCTAAATCGCTCAAGTCGGGCTATTTTTGCTAGCAAACAAGAGGTTGAAACATAATTTTAGATCATCACACTATTCTTACCCGAAACCCTAGAATCTAATAATATGCAAATGTCTGGTGCTATGACATGAACCGATGATCTAATTATGAGATTCTATTGCATAACAAGGCCTTGGATTTGCAGGCCTCCCATCTACTTGAATTGAAGCCCCCTTATCAAAGAGAATTAACACAGGAAAATGAGAATTCATATTGAGTTACATTAAACTAGAAGAGATGACGACATGAGGGCATGTGGAGACAAGCTCAAATTTGAAAAAAGAAGAGAAATATAGAGCAGGCCAGGACAAAGTTGCGGCTCTCTAGAAGGGATATGTCATTGGCTGCTTCTGTGTTTATAGTGTTCACTTGTCGAGACAAAGTCACCAAAAAAAAAAAAATTAGTACGAGGGCTCATGGAGACTAGGTCATATACAAGTATGTTCAGATGTTCCTTGAAATGCAGATAATAAACTGAAAAGCTTAAGAGGACCAATATGAACTCAAAACGTGACCTTTCCATTGGCTTTTTTACTTTTTCTAATGATTTTGGGTAAGGATGAAAATGGAGGGAGAAATGATCGGTTCTAATTGGTGAATGCAACTTGCAAACTGCAAGTGCTGAACCAAATGATAGGCACATTGCATGCACACCAATAGTAAAGGTGGGACCATCCTTAGATATGATAGTTTCAGCTATTTCAATGTGAATGCATGATTCCATGAGCACCTACGTGTATTTCTGTACTACCTTCTTCAAGAGATAAATGTAATAATTTTTTTTTCGTGTACATATATTTGCTTTCTCGCAAGTCAATACAAAGATAACGTTGAGATCTTCACTGGAATCTCTTTAATTACTTGACTCCATTCTTTCAAAATTTGCAATTATGCAATCATAGGAGTCCTTTCTCCTTAACCTCCATCACGTGGGTCTCTTGGATAAGGTTGAGCTAAAGCATGAGAAAGTCAAGAGCAAAATCATTTCTCTTTCTTTCTTCCTTTTCTGAAAGTGCAAGGCAATGCATAGTCCATATGATAGATCATGACTGCGCCTGATCATTGATGAGTCTTTTTCAATTGTTGCTTACGTTGAAATCAATCTTGATGATTAGATTGTGGTGAGATCATGCGTGGTTTTGACATTCATGGAATGATTGCGATCCATGTACTGGGGATTCAATCAAAATCTCCACTGTATAAGTGGACCATGCCCTTATCTCTTGAGCGTGGTTCTCTTCTGATAGATACTAGGGTTACAAGGAAGGCAAAAGGCCGCAGCTATACATGTAATAAAAATTTGGTCCATCAAGAGTCCTTTAGCACCTTGAATCATCATCGTCATCATCATCATCATTTGACAGAATACCTCTTACCATCTATTTATATATAGATGTGTGTGTGTGTTCCAACGACCAATAAAGAAGCATGCCTTAACAAAATTCATTGGCAATTGAAGAACTCAGCTGGAATAAAAATCCTGATGCTGTAATCCGTATGTAGACTCATGTTAGGTCTACTGACTGTGCAAAGATAATTTACAGAGGCACGTGTCATAAATCACTTATTAATGGGATTTGTCTAAACTGTATATAAATGTGATTCTTCTACAAATAACGACATGAATATATAGATAAAACTTTCATACAAGGTATCAGAGCCAAGTTTCAATTGTTTGCACTCTATGTAGTTAAAGTTCATTTAAATATGGATTCTGATTTGCCTTATTCCACGTTGTCAATACCAGACTTAAGTACCAAACAGGCTTACTCGGACGATAGTCATCGGTCAAATCGAATGGGTATGGAGCCCTAAGGGAACCGTCCGAGTACAAATTTGGACGGACGAAACTCAGCCAATGATGAAGAGCCATATCCCAAGTTCAAGCACACTCTTTTTGACAAAATTGTCGAGCAAAAGATGACGTGACGGAGAACTAAAGTGATGGAGAAAGCAACCCCAAGTCGTATGTGGGTTAAGCACGCTCAATACCCTACTCGTTAAGCAACTCAACATGGTGTGGAAATTTCAGGCATCGTTTCATCTAATTTGAGCAACCGATATATTTCCTTTTCAATGGTGTTGCCAAAAGAAAGAAAGAATCACATCAACAAGAAAGTGATGCGAGATGGTCCAACATGAACAAACACATGAATTTTCAATTTGTGATAGAAAAGGTTTAATAAAGGAAGAAGGGTTTTACATGCGCAAGTCAATGGAGAGGACAAGAGAAAATGGCAAAGGGTGGGATGTGAACAAATCGGGGGGGTTGGGGATATGGGTATGAAAATGCCCTTATATGCAAAAGGACCAAACGATTCTGACTACAAATTCAAAGTCACATGAAAAAATATATACCTTCTACATTGAAAAACAATCATTTGCCCAATACAAGACAAAAAGCAGGTGAAGGAAAGGGTCATCAATTATTGTAGAATCGATTCCCATTTTAGAATTACATTCAACCGTCCGAAGTGTACAGCAACCTTGTTGCTTCTCTTTCCCCTTTGAGAAATCAGGATGTAGATATAAAGTGGTAGAAATTTAAGTAATAAATTCATATATGCATCTGAAAAATTTAAGATTCTAAAACAGTGCGAAGTGATATCATACCACCTCAGATGATATTAGAGCAAGATATTTTGAGTCGAATCTTCGAAGTCCCTATTGGTCTCCCCAATGAGATATTTTCATATTTAGTACTAAGCAATAAAAAAAATAGAATAAGTATAAAGGGGAGTGATAAAATATTTAAATAATAAATCACGCATTTATTTAAAATGTTTGAGTTTTTTAAAAAGTTAATAATGATCCCATAAAACCTCACAAGAGGGGAATAAAAAGTATTGCATTTACTCGAGGAGGGCTTGCCCATCCTTGAGTCCCTTTAGGAGCCTATCACTTAGAAAATAGTTTACGACATATGTGATGCTTCAAGCTCGAGAAAGGTTATTGTCTACAGACTTTCTCACCCTTGTACTTAAGAAGAAAGAAAAATGTCACCTATGAATTGTTCTTGTCCTCACATAATGCATCCTTTGAACAACCTCGAGGTATAATGAGGGGTGGTTCAATATCGGTCAAAAAGTAAGAACCGGTATCCAATAAAAAATTTCATTAGGTCCATCGACAATGATTTTTTCGCCTAACCATTTATCTTGATAACGTGATATGCGCATAAAATCTGGCGTTATAAACAACTTAATATTTGCAGGAGGGACAAAACAGAAATTAAGCTCATTAAACCCGAAGAAAGAGCAAGAAAATAGAAACATATGTCTGAGCCAGAAGCTGGAGCCGTGGCTTGGTGGAGCGAAGCCAAGAAAAAAGCCAATCAACGACCGGTTCAACTGAAAGTAACCGTCAAAGGGGGCGAAAGAAAAGGTGAGAATAGAATAACTATATGGAGTTTCCAACTACCAATGCATTTGCAAAATGACAAAGGAGAGAGGAGAAGAACATGTAACCTAATGAATTTTATATTGCCTGATGAACTGTGTCGCTCTATAAAATGCTTAGAAAAGGCCACTCATGAGGCCCCCCTGACCACATTGTCTCATTTTCCACTGCCCATGTCCCTGAGAACATGGAGTAAATTATGGCAGCCTTCTCCACTAGACTTCTCTCTCTCTCTCTCTCTCTCTCTCTCTCTCTCCCTCCCTCTCTCTCCCTGGAGTAAATTATGGTTGCCTTCTCCACTAGACTTCTCTCTCTCTCTCTCTCTCTCTCTCTCTCTCTCCCTCCCTCTCTCTCCCTGGAGTAAATTATGGTTGCCTTCTCCACTAGACTTCTCTCTCTCTCTCTCAATTATTGTCTAATATGTTGCAGGCAATACATCAAAAATTCTCCCCATCTACTATAATGTTTGTGTTAAATGTTTTGAGCATCCGAATAATCTCTAATAGATGTTCCATGTATACTGTTGCTAGATGAAAAAAAAAATTAATGGAATGCAAAACATGCGGTTTGAAAAAAGGTGTTAAGCGAGGAAGACAATTATGCTTATTAAAATCAGATATTACACCAATTCTCTAGTTATTTTAAGCTTTGGGGAAATTTAGAGCCTTTTGCTTTCGCCTTGGAAAGCAACAAATGTAAAAAGCATTCGATAGGAAAATGACGTGAGGACTATTAATAACTTGTTATTGAATAATTCATTTTGATTTATTGCGTGACTTTTCAAATTCTTATGAGATGGTTAATCAAGCAAATTATCGGATTGCTTATGATTTCACTTTGGTAAATAGTAAACACCATTGCCTGGTGAACAATTTGACATCGAAAGACCGTGCTGCTGAAATTTTGACATTGTAATTTGTAAACTACCTATAATGGTATAAATTTTCGAAGTTTGAAGACAAATTATCAAGAACAAATATTTGAATTTTGCAATGTAAAAGGAGACAGACGGGAGGTGTTAGTTAAACAAGACTATAATGAAAGGGTAACTGAGTCTAGGTATAAATGGTCTGGACAAGATAAATGAGTGCAAAACCATCTTATTCCATATAATCTGCACAAAATACCTTGTTCATGGTTTAGGATGCGGTGTCGAAGGAGGTTAGTGGGCGCAAACCACTTCATCTAATTTGAAAAAAACCCCCTTCGCTCTGTACAACAACAAATATTTCAAATGGTTGTATTCAAGATTAAGAGAGAGCACATGATTCGGATAATTGTGCGAAGAGATGAAAAATCTATGGTGGTTCACATATGACGGTGGAATTGCTAACAGTTAAAAATCTTATCAGTTCTTATATTTCTGTTAGAATTTCAAAAGTTTTTAACAAGAGAGTTATATTTACATCCTTAAAGGAATTTGATGATTGATTTTGCTAATATGATTTTAACGATGTTAAATTTTTCTAACCCGAAAGCTCCCTCCCCCCAGGTGACAACGATCACCACCACCTCGAGGTGGCGCCCGCCTCTTTGATGATTGTTGGTGATGGGGCGCTTATTTGGCATCATGTGAGAAATTTGAGCAAATCATAAGCCTTAACGCAAATCAAATTAAACAAGTATATGACTATGAATTGTTTATAAAAGAATAACAGCCATTTTGAATAGGGAAAAAGGTAGAAGGGCAATTTTAAATTGTAAGTACAGAAATTGAGAGTGACTTTATCCCTATTTTACACAGCCCTAGACCAACTTCTTCAATTTACCTCCATGCATATGCTATAAAAAATGTTATGAACCAAAAGAAAAAAGAAATGCTATAAAAATGTTCTCCTCCTCTTCAAGAGATTCAGAGGTTCGCACCACTTTCAATACACCAAAAACTATCTCATGTGATGAGGCACCTACTCTAATGGGTCAGTGAAAAATGAAACAAAAAAGAAATTGTAAAGAAATCATTCATTGCTCTCCCCCATGCCCACTCTCTCTCTCTCTCTCTCTCTCTCTCTCTCTCTCATTTGCATAAGTCAAGCCAACTATAAAATGGCATCCTCAATTTACGGCAGTCTCCCAAATTGATCACTTTTTAGCTCCTGACTCTTGAGAAACTCTGGGAAAAAAAGTCCTCAAACCGCCCAAACACAAACCCTACAAAAAAAGAAGACCCGGAAGGTGAAGAGAGAGAGAGAGGAACGAGAACAGAATATGGAGATTGAAATGGTGAAGTGCGAGTGTTGTGGGCTGAAGGAGGACTGCACACAAGACTACATATCCCAAGTGAAGTCCAAATTTGAAGGCAAATGGCTCTGTGGGTTGTGCTCGGAGGCCGTGCGGGACGAAGTAAACAGAGCCAACAGCAACAACAAGAAGCCAGTCGGGGTTGAAGAAGCCGTGGGAGCTCACATGTCCTTCTGCAGAAAGTACAAATCCAGCCCTGCATTCAGGGTCGCTGATGGGATGAGGCAGATGCTGAGGAGGAGGTCTGGCGATCTGTCGTCTTCATCATCATCTTCTTCTTCTTCATTGTCTTCCTCTTCTTCTTCGTCTTCTAAGAAGTACTCGAGATCAACCAGCACCTCACAAGTTGGTGATGAATCACCATACTCACTGTACTGATTGAGGGTAACAGAAAGCAGAGAAAAACCTAGCTATTCCTGATCTTGGTTTGGCTTTCTTGAAAACCCAACCAAAAAGGGATTTAAAAAAAAAAAAAAGAGAGGCAAAAAAAAAAATTGGAGAAAGTTATCATCTTTTGTCTTGTACAGGGGATGTTGAATTCAGTGGAGGCTTCTTCTGAGCCCTGGAATTTTGGCTGCTTCTGTACCCAAGTGTTCCTGGGATGTGATTGTTTCTAGTTCTTTGTCTCATTTTCATTTTCTTTTCTTTTTCCTTTCTTTTTTTCCAAATAATTTCCAAAACCCTCTTTTCTTTTTCTAATTTTTTTTCCAAATTTTCTAGCTCAATATTTTCTTCAGATTTTCCACTGACATTTTAGTCTGCATCATACCAAAAAAGATTTGCGATCATTGGCACTGATGATGCATAACGGAGTTAGTAAAGCAAGAAATCATTCTATATCTCCTCTATTTCTTGACATTTCTTTCTATGACTTGATAAGAATTCACTATTTGCGTTTTCTTCTATGGCAAGGTTGAGAATACTCTTACAATAACATAAGTCAAATGTCGTTTCACTAAAGGAAGGACTGATTCAACATCATGACATGGACTTCAATTATTAAAGCTGAAAATGTTTATTTTTCCCCCCACTAGGTTATTATGTTATATGTTGCAATAATTCGTTTTGTCTTTAGCACGAGTTTTAACCATCAGGGTCCTGGTTTCAATCATGGATCTCACCTATCGAGATAGACCACCATCATATGCTACACATGCTAAATCCATTATTAGTAGACCGAAACTCAATAATTTGGACAGGAAAATAATATTTTATCCCACTAAGTCAAAGAATGTGAACTATAACATTGTGCCAATTACAATTGAGTCATGGCGCAATGACCCTCCCTAGAAAAATCCTGGTGAAAAATCATTCTACCCCTAAGGGGGTTAAATCCAGTAAATAATATTATTATTATTTTACTAAATAATAATATAAATTTATTTAATCAATTTGAGATAATAATTTCTTGATTCTCACCATGATAAGTGGACCCATCAAGATTCTGTAGAACACGGTATCTCGTTTTAGTTGGAATCCATATATAAAAATAATGTGATGAAGTTAGTCTACCTATTCACAATTTACAATTATGTAAAGAGTGCTTAATCGGAGAAGAAAATAACATTAAAGGGATATAATCGATTCACTATTGAAGTTTGAATTGTAATTTATGTGTTGATTTTGACCTTTATCATTTGTTACATTAAAGCCTTTATATATTCTTCCTTCAAGGTAGGTTATCATCACGCATGCAAGAAACAAGATATGAAATAACACTTGCACGCGCAATAACACATCAAGCTTTAACAAGTTCTAGTCAATATAAACTCAAACCGCTGAAAGCCTAGCCCTAATTTGTCGGTAAATTTATTTCTAATGTCATGTCCGATCAAATCTTTTGGGGCGGTCAACCTCGAAAGAAAATCACGTGGCAATGAGTTGAAACTTCCAATTGTTTCAATACAATGGATTCCTCGCTATTTATGTATGTAGACTTTCAATCCCATTCGAAAAGCCAACATGGAGTACGACGTCAGTAGACAAAATTATTAGGATGTGGTTCCCCATGTGATATAGTTTTGAGATCCTCTTGTTCATGAGGGGTCAATTCAGACAAGGCAGAAACCGGTGAGACAGCAACATTTGTGTGGGCAGGACATGATTCGATTGCGTGGCCATTTGGCCACTGCTGTGTCCGGCTTTGCACCGTTCGATAAAGTCGCGGCATCTCGAATTGGATTCCTATTTTGAGTTTGAGACTGAAACGCAATCACCATAAAAGGGGAGTTTCCTCTCTTCGGGGGACTCGTGTCTGTCCAGTTCTTGTTTCTTTTTTTTTTGCCTCCACGTGGCCACGGGGCGGCCGAGGGCAAGGTGACCAACTGATGACGATGATGGTAAAAGAACTGAAGAATTTTGGAATGAGAATGCCGTCCTTCATTGCTACAAAAACACAACATATATACAAGAAGATACAACTATAAAACAAACTCATAATTAAGCTAAACTACCAAATATACAAGGTCCATATAATAAAAAAGATATGCACATAAAACTTTCTAAGTAAACGGCCTAAATAAAATGCCTAAATAAAAGCATATCACGGTTGCATTTCCAATATATTTGCATTTCCAATACCCCTCAAGTTAGAGCATGGAGATCTCGAATGCCCAACTTGCAAAGAAGAAAGTTAAATTGATCCTTTCCCAATGCCTTCGTGAAGATATCAGCTGGCTGCATTGAACTACGTATGTAATCTATTTAAATGTTACCATTAAGTATCTCATTACGAATAAAATGACAATCCACTTCAATATGCTTGGTACGCTCATGATAAACAGGATTGGCGGCTATATGTAAAGCTACCTGATTGTTGTAATACAGGTGCATAGGTTGAGAATGTGCCACACCAAGAGAATCCAATAATCCTCTCAACCACTTATGTTCACAACTGTAGTACTCATAGACCTGTATTCAGCTTCAGCGGATGAGCGAGACACTATCTGTTGCTTCTTAGTCTTCCACAAGATAGGTGATTCTCCCAAAAGAACAAAGTAACCAATCAAAGATTGCTCGTAAAGGACAACTAGCCTAGTCAGAATCGCAGTAAGTAGACGATTTGAGGCCACAATTGGCACGCAACATAATACCTTGACCTGGATTTCCTTTCAAATAATGCAGAACTCTCACAGCTGCCTCCCAATGAGCTTTCTTTAGCCGCTGCATGAACTGTGCAAGAATATGCACATAGTAAGACAATTCAAGTTGAGTTATTGTTAGATAAATAAGCCAACCCACTAGGCGCCTATACTGAGCAAGGTTGTCTACATCATCACTCTTAGTAAGGGCCAGCTTGTGATTTTGTTCGAGAGGAGTTTTAGTCGGCTTGGAACCCATCAATCCGACCTCAAAAATCATATCCAGCGCGTACTTACGTTGACACAAGAAAATATCATCTAAGTTTCTCGCCACTTCAATCCCCTAGAAAAATTTCAGCTTCCCCAAGTCTTTCATATGAAAAGAAAGACTCAAATAATTCTTGAACTTTTGCACAGCGGAAATATCATTACTGGAGATAATGAGATTGTCAACATAAATAAGCACATTCAATTCAGCAGTCCCAACTCAAAAAGTGAACAAGGAGTAATATGAATATGATTGTTGAAATCCATAAGCTTTCAAAGATGCAGCCAATTTCGCAAATAAACATCTAGATGCTTGCCGCAAACCATATAGAGATTTATGAAGTCTACATACCTTCCCTGATGATTAAGAGGCAAATCCAAGCGGCATCTTCATGTAAACCTCTTCCTCTAAATCACCATATAATAAAGTATTTTGAACGTCCATCTAATGAAGTTCCCAATTCTTTGTAACTACAACGACAAGAAAGGTGCGTACAGTGCACATTTTTGCCATAGGAGCAAAAGTCTCTTGATAATTTATGCCTTCAACTTGATTATTTCCTAGTATCACCAATCGCACCTTGTATCGTTCAACGCTCCATCAGAATAGTACTTAATTTTATACACTCACTTGCTCCAAATTGCTTTCTTCCCAGGCGGCAAATTTTCGACTGTCCATGTGCCATTATCTTCTAAAGCTTGTATTTCTTTACTTATGGCCTCTCTCCACCGTTCATCTTTAATTGCTTCTGCATAAGAGTTTGGTTCATGTCCTGTAGTAATTGTTGCCAAGAAACATCGGTGTTGCACAGAAAATTTTCATAACTCACATAACGTGCTATAGAATAAGGCATACTTGAGTAGTCGAATCGAGCATATGAGCATGTTGAGGGGCTTATTCTGATAGCGTTCGTCATATAATCTTTCAAATGAATAGACGGTTGCTTGACCCTTTGTCCCCTGCCTGGCCGCTCTTCGACGACTTCACTTCTTTCCACGTCCTCATTGTTTGTGTGGATCAATTCCTCCATTTCATGATTCACCTCATTTTCTCTATCTACACTTTCTGTGTGCATCTCTCTCAAGTCACTTTTTAAATCATCAACTTCATCACCCAACTCCGTAACTCTATTTTTAATGAGTTCATCACTTACTGTTTTCTATTAGCATATGGAAATTCTATTTCAGCAAACACTACATCTCTTGATACAAAGTATTCACCAACTTCTAAATCATACAATCTCCACCCCTTCTTTCCCAACGGATAACCAACAAAAACACATCGACGACTTCTACTGGCAAATTTATCTCCATCCCGATTGTGATTATGCGCATAGCACAAACAACCAAAAATATGAATATGTTTATAAGAAGGAGGTTGGCCAAAGATAATCACATATGGGGTTTTACCATTCAACGATATAGATGGAGTCCTGTTAATCAAATACCCAAGTACACATTCTCCCCAAAATTCTATGGGTAAATTTGCTTGGAAACGCAAAGCTCTTGCAACATTAAGGATATGGCGATGCTTTCTTTCCACTCGGCCATTTTGTTGAGGTATTCCAACACAAGAAGTCTAATGCAATATCCCATGTTCATCAAAATATTCTTTCAAACACAAAAATTCACTTCCATTATCACTTTGTTGACACTTAAATTTTTGCCCAAAAATCATTTCCAAAAAAAATGGGAACTTGTTTTTCCATAAAAATATTTCAAATTAAATTCTTGCATATAGATTATCTAGGCATTTAATATAGTGTTTTAAATCGAATATGGTTTTCCTTCAAAAAAAAATTAAATTAAATATATAAAAAAAGATTAAAAAAAAGATTAAAAAAAAAAGTTGGGGCCATTCTCTATGATTTTTGTTGCATTTGAAAGCTCATGTTACCTACTTTCACTCGGATTAAGTAGTGTTTCTCGTAGATTTTGCATGTGATAAGTGTCGGGGCTTGAACATGGGCATGCAACCTGTTTGTTTGACTTGGGTTCAAACCCAGATTTGTGAAATCAGATCAAACCCGCATATTTGAGGATGATTTTAGCTTAGTTATTTTGTGTTTTAAGCTATGATTTCTGTCTAATCTTGCTCCTTGCATGTGGTAGTATAATCTTGATACTTTATTTTCGCATGAGATTGCTTGTGAGTTGAGATTGAAGGCCACAAACATAGCCCGACGAAGCTGATTTGGGTAGATTGATGCACGCCAAGTGTTCGAAGAAATGCGCAAACCAAGTTTCGATCTTCAAACGATCGATTTGAGCTCGGTTCTTATTATTCATGTACTAGGCAATCACATATTAGTGTAAATTGGCATATATCGGTTTAAGGAATTATTTTTTAATAAAAATGAAAAAAAATGAAAATTTCAAAAAAATTATAAAAAAGATGGATGGTATCAAGTTATGATAGAAATGACATCTATGAAATTTTCCTAATTTTAAAAGTTCATTTTCTTAATTTAAATGATATTTTGGTATTTTTAGAACCATTTTTGTAAATAATCTATTATGCATAGATTAGAATTAATTAGAGTAATTGCATGCATCTAGAGTAATTTCATGCATATTTAAATTCTCATTTTGCTCATGGGGGTCCTGTCCCGGGGCGTGATAACAAGGCCATGTAATATTATTTGCCCGACTTGTATCGGGTCTTTCTTTTCCGCATTACTTTCAAGTCCTTTCAATTTCTTGGATGTTTACTTATGCACCGCTTTTCATTAATTTGAGTGTAAATTTCTTTTCTAGATTATGTTGGGATTAGTCTAGATATTAAAAAAAAACCTACAAAAACATTTGCATGGACGCTTAGCGATTTTGTAAAGATTATAATTGGTAATCAATAATGTGTGGCCATTTAGATAAATAACTTTTCAAGTTAGTGGTACCGCAAGGGCGCTAATAGAAACATTAGCGTAAACAAGTCAACGTTCCTAGAAATCTCTGGTTACGTAGGAATTGAGACAACACTCCCGTGTCTTGATTGGTTTCTAGTCGACCCCAATAGGCTAGTGGCGACTCCTAGAAATACATAAGTTGTTAAGAACTAAAAAAACAAAATCCAACGTCGCGCGAGGTATGGGCTTGGGAGAACCCGCGCCTAGTCTAGGGCCGTTGGTCCGCCTCTTTAGGCAAATACCCCTAAACCATTCTTTCTTTTCCCCCGAACGGAAAAAAGAGGTCGTGACACACTTCAAGTCTTAAAACAATAGGTTCATGCTGCTGTTTGCCGCCAAATGGTGAAACTAACCAAGGGTAATGTTGTATCGTCTCCAGTTTTACGATCCCTGAGAATTCATGTACTAACACATTCCCTTTTGTTCTTTGTAGGGTCGCCTGACTACTAAGGCACAGGTTAGTACACTTCTTCTCAAAATCAAGTGGAAAATAAATGGAGAATTTCCATTGCAAAAAAAGAACATTTAGTGTTTTTCTAGAAACAAGCGCAAAAAATGGAAATTGAAGAAACAAGTTTTCCATAAGGTTTGCAAAAATCTTTTTTACCTTTAAATTGTCCATCCACTCGATGGATCACTCATTTGGAATCAAAGTTCTCTATGGAGATTAATCCACTCAGATGATCTCAACAAAATGAAAGGCGATGTTGCTTATGCTAAGCGAGAAACACTTAGGATGAGGAAAGGCAACCCATTTCCAAACATGTCCTTTAAGCACTCTAAGATTCGAGCGAAAAAGAAAACCCATGTCGTTTAAGGTCCATGAATTCATTCGCAAGTGGTACATAGATCAAGATGATAAGAGGCATTTCTTTCCTCTATCATATACACCACAGGTGACAATAGTTAGCCCATTTGAGCTTTTTAATGTGAAGAATTTTCTACAAAATACCCCTGTCAAGAACCACCCCACAATGGGGCAATTATGGAGGTTTGGGTTGACTTTATTTGGAGAGGAAAGATGAGAAAGGTTTCTTTGCTCTCACTTGCATAAATCTTTTTGTGGTAACTTCAGGTGAATTCTTATGGAAGCTCGAAGCATCCCAAGGTGAAGAAGAGCATTCTTTTCTCTACCCAAACACTGATACCCTTTGCTTAAACCATATTGAGCCTAACTATTCATTTCTAAAACCCGAGTGGTGATTATCTCCCCACATTTGGGGCAAGGCATATGATTTGCCAAGGCAAGTGATGCTTACATGAGAATCTGAAAAGCATCTTGAGATAACTAAGAGCTCAAAAAGTTCAAAGGAGCAAAAGTCAAGTGAAAATTAAGGGGCATGAAAAAGTGGTGTGCCTGGTAAAAGCAAGGCCAATGCCCGAAAAAAGAAAAAAAAAAGGGAGAGTGAGAAAAAAAACAATTGCATCAAGAAGAATATCTCTACGAAAGCAAAAATGGCCCAAAAAAAAAAAATGCCTGCATTGAAAAGAAAATCATTGCAAATGCAAAAGCCATTATGTTAGGATGATTAGTCAAAGGACTTTCGAGATAATTTGAATTTTAAAAGCTGAGTGCTTTAAAAGAAAAAAGGGGATGATATGGTAATGATGCCATGATAATCACCAACTCTCAAATCCCCCATCGACAAAAATTTCTAAGCCTTTTGAGCTAAGTCTTTTGAACCTTTCCCCGAACCAACATTACAACCTATTCCCGAAGTCTCTTCAGATTGGGATAATTCGAGCGGAAATAAGGACCTCCTAAAGAAGATGCTACTCGAAGAAGTGAGAGCAAGGTCGTCTTATCTCATCTTAAGGTTTCTTGACTTGTAAACCCGGCGAAGATGTTGATCGCTGATTAATTCATTTCATAGCCAATGATGCTTATCCATTGCTAAAACCATGACCAAACCTACACTACGGTCCTTCTAAAAGACCTCTTAGATTGGTCAATGTGTACTTATTGCGAATGATTCAAAGCCTTGCACACTGGAAGAGTGAGATTGAGTGATCAGTTTATTTCCCACATGAATGGATGGGATCAAATAGCCCTTTTCTTGAGAATATGCGAGAAGCCCTTTCTGACTAGGGGTCCTTGCTTGGCATACTTAACAAACATTTCTCATAAGTCAAGGTCATTTCAACAAGGATTTTTCCCCCAAGAGAATTTGACGATTAATGATATCATCCGAGTGTGATGACAGTTTCGTGAGTTTGTCAAGTGGTCGGGATTAGTTTGATTTGTTTATGCAATCATTGCCTTCTCATTACCGATACACTTTTGATATTGTTTATGATGACATGTGCTGAAATCGATCTCATCTAGTATGCTTTCGCTACTAGAATATTTGTTATAATGGATTCTATTTGATGTGCAGTATCCATTTCAGAATATTCTCGAATGACAAGTTCCTCCAGTGAAACCATCCAATTTCAAAGGGTTCATGGATTAGCCTTAAACCATGCATTTTCAAAATGTTCTTGGTTATCCTTAAACCACACTTCTCAAAGTATTCATAGGTACATCCCTAAACTACGCTCTTTACATTAAGCTCACTTGCATTTTCATTTTTACTATTGTAAAAAAGAACAAAAAAAAAACAAAAAAAAACAAAAAATTAGGTGTCACCTTCTCTTTGAAAGAAATCTCTTTGAGCTTCCTTCCAAAGAGGGGCAGCTGTTGACACTTAAATTTTTGCCCAAAAATCATTTCCAAAAAAAATGGGAACTTGTTTTTCCATAAAAATATTTCAAATTAAATTCTTGCATATAGATTATCTAGGCATTTAATATAGTGTTTTAAATCGAATATGGTTTTCCTTCAAAAAAAAATTAAATTAAATATATAAAAAAAGATTAAAAAAAAAAGTTGGGACCATTCTCTATGATTTTTGTTGCATTTGAAAGCTCATGTTACCTACTTTCACTCGGATTAAGTAGTGTTTCTCGTAGATCTTGCATGTGATAAGTGTCGGGGCTTGAACATGGGCATGCAACCTGTTTGTTTGACTTGGGTTCAAACCCAGATTTGTGAAATCAGATCAAACCTGCATATTTGAGGATGATTTTAGCTTAGTTATTTTGTGTTTTAAGCTATGATTTCTGTCTAATCTTGCTCCTTGCATGTGGTAGTATAATCTTGATACTTTATTTCCGCATGAGATTGCTTGTGAGTTGAGATTGAAGGCCACAAACATGGCCCGACGAAGCTGATTTGGGTAGATTGATGCACGCCAAGTGTTCGAAGAAATGCGCAAACCAAGTTTCGATCTTCAAACGATCGATTTGAGCTCGGTTCTTATTATTCATGTACTAGGCAATCCCATATTAGTGTAAATTGGCATATATCGGTTTAAGGAATTATTTTTTAATAAAAATGAAAAAAAATGAAAATTTCAAAAAAATTGTAAAAATGATGGATGGTATCAAGTTATGATAGAAATGACATCTATGAAATTTTCCTAATTTTAAAAGTTCATTTTCTTAATTTAAATGATATTTTGGTATTTTTAGAACCATTTTTGTAAATAATCTATTATGCATAGATTAGAATTAATTAGAGTAATTGCATGCATCTAGAGTAATTTCATGCATATTTAAATTCTCATTTTGCTCATGGGGGTCCTGTCCCGGGGCGTGATAACAAGACCATGTAATATTATTTGCCCGACTTGTATCGGGTCTTTCTTTTCCGCATTACTTTCAAGTCCTTTCAATTTCTTGGATGTTTACTTATGCACCGCTTTTCATTAATTTGAGTGTAAATTTCTTTTCTAGATTATGTTGGGATTAGTCTAGATATTAAAAAAAAACCTACAAAAACATTTGCATGGACGCTTAGCGGTTTTGTAAAGATTATAATTGGTAATCAATAATGTGTGGCCATTTAGATAAATAACTTTTCAAGTTAGTGGTACCGCAAGGGCGCTAATAGAAACATTAGAGTAAACAAGTCCACGTTCCTAGAAATCTCTGGTTACGTAGGAATTGAGACAACACTCTCGTGTCTTGATTGGTTTCTAGTCGACCCCAATAGGCTAGTGGCGACTCCTAGAAATACATAAGTTGTTAAGAACTAAAAAAACAAAATCCAACGCCGCGCGAGGTATGGGCTTAGGAGAACCCGCGCCTAGTCTAGGGCCGTTGGTCCGCCTCTTTAGGCAAATACCCCTAAACCATTCTTTCTTTTCCCCCGAACGGAAAAAAGAGGTCGTGACACACTTCTAACGATTTTCACATTTTTCTTAAATTAGCATCTAACCATCGCAATAAACTTCCCAAGAACATAAGCCACTTCATTTTTTTCATTCAGCAAATATATCCACACAGCACGAGAGTAATCATCAACATTTTTCAAGAAATAAATTGCTCCACATGAAGCTAGAACTCTATAAGGTCCCCACAAATCACAATGTATCAATTCAAAACAATCTTTAGCTTTATTGTCACTAGAAAAGAAGATCTCTCTTGTTTGTTTTGCTCTAAAACAAACCTCACAAGTTTATTGGTTTTCCTAACCATTTTGCCAGTTTCTGGAATTAACTCCACCACCTTCGAAGAAGGATGACCCATTCTTTTATGCCAAAGCTCAAAGGATTCCATATCAGACACCGTGCAAGTAAAGCCCCTCATGTTGCTCACCCACTCCAATCAAGTTCCTCGAATTTAGGTCCAGTATAGCACATATTTTGTTAGTGAGTTGGATAACCAAATTTGAATCATTAAGAAGTTGTGACACATAAGTCAAATTGCATTTCAAATTGGGCACAAACATAACTCGTCGCAATTTCAAGTCTACTCCAAGCAACACAGTTCATTCTTTCATTACCATGGTCTTTTCTCCATCAGGTAACTCGATTGAGCATGGCATAATGTCACACAATTCCTGTCATATGGTGGGAAGCTCCTATGTTAATAATCCAAGGAAAAATACTATGTTTACTTGTTAGCCTCTCATGGGCACCATTCCGATGAGAACTTAACATTCCCAGTAAAGTTGCCCACTACTCATCATTCGATCCACTAAGACCTTTTCGATCTGAATCTGTCACAACTCCTCGCCCACCATCAACTCTAGTTGCCTGTGAGACATTGGCACAAGCACCTCCTCCCTTGTTACGTCCACCTTTATTACTACGCTTTTAACCACTACCTTGTCCAGTAGAGGTTCCACGTGGTCTATCACCCCATCATTCTGGATATCCTATCAGCTAGAAACAATTTTTAGCATCATGTCCCTCTTGGTTGCAATTAGAACGAAACATGATTTCATCTTTATTCCCCATTGAATTTTGACCACCTACCCGAATTGCAAAACTCATGGGATTGCCTTTTTCATCCTTGGTTTGAGTCATAGTTTGCACTCGCTCTTGCTAAACAACCATAGCATAGACACGGTTCAGATAAGGCAAAGTTTCAGTGCTCAAAATATTAGCTCACACTGTTCCATATCCTTCTTCATCTAAGCCCATAAAAAATTGATGAACTCTCTCTTCTTCATGCATTATTTCCAATTCAATGGTAAAATTGCATTTGCAACCTGTACAAACACACACCAATATCTTATCATAGTTATTTATTTCATCCCACATGATTTTGAGTTTACTGAAATAGGACACGATGGGTTGACCATCCTGCCTACAATTGGCTAAATCCGATCTCAGTTGCTGCATCCATGGACCATTCCCAATTGAGAACCTCTGTTTGATATCCTCCCACAAATTTTTCACATTCTCCATGTGAGAGATAGTCGAGCAAAGTGTTGGTTCAATGGTATTAAACACCCAAGAAACCAACATGGAATTAATCGTCCACCAATCTTCAAGTTCTAGCGAATCATCTGCTGGTTGCTTGACAGATCCATCAATAAAACCATATTTCTTCTTGGCTCGTAATGCAGTCCACATAGCTCGCTTCCATTCTTCATAATTCTCGCCCTTCAACTAAACTGGGGTAATTAGGTTACCAGAGTTGTCATTCGAAATCAGTGTGTAAGAGCTAGAGGTTTTCTTGTCCGTTCTAGAACTCTCCTCACCTTTTTTTTTTCCATCAGCCATGGCTTTGATACCATGTAAAAGAACTGAGGAAATTTGGAATGAGAATTATGTCCTTCATTGCTACAGAAACACAACATATATACAAGAAAATACAACTATCAAACAAACTCCTAATTAGGCTAAACTACCAAAAATACAAGGACCACACTAAAAAAAATATGCACACAAAACTTCCTAAGTAAACGGCCTAAATAAAAGCATATCATAGCCGCATTTCCAATATATTTGCCTTTCCAATACTGATCCTTCATATATATGACTACAATAACTTTTCCGTGTCACAATGTTGGGGTGCAGCTCATTGACAGGATGGCACAAACATTCCACTTTTTGATGAAGAGTAGGGGTGATCCGTTTTAGAGTGGGTGGTTCTCACCCTGGAATCAAGCACTCCCTACTAAGGATCGACTTTAAAAAATTGAAATCAGGAACCGCTTGTTGATTCCATAAACTCACTTGGGAACTTGATCTCTGATCCAATCCAATTCTTCAATGGGTCCATGGAACTGATCGAAATGTCCTCACTTCGAAAGAGACTTGAGACTTGAGAGTGAACAAGGTTGGAGGTCAAAAACAACCAAGAAAAAGAATGACAGAGAGAACAATGAGGCCAGAGGTGATCTAGAGCAAGAGTGAAAAAGGGATCGACAAGGTCGGAGCCCATTGAGAGTGAGAATGAGAGAGGAAGGTAAGATTGCGAGATGAGTGAGGCGACGAATGGAGAGAAACGAAGAGGAAACTAAGATTTTGATTTGAAAAGTTAAACTTTTTTTATTTAAAAAAATTGTAAATATATATACCGATTTTGTCTAAACAAGTGGCTCCACATCTTGAATTGGGAATCGAACTAGTACTCATCAAATTTGGTTAATTGGAACTGGGAACTAAACCGGTCCACATAGGAACTGTCAATTTTGGGTCAATCCGATCCCATTTCGGGCAATTCCCAATTTTTTTGCATAGCCCTAGTGAGCAGGTAGGGGTCTGGGGAGGCCACTTCGATGGGGGTCACGAGGGCAGCACACATAAGCCGCTAGAGGGCTTTTATAGTTTAAACCCATATTTTATTGGTAGTTTAGGCCTAAACCCATTAATAATTACTACATATAGATAATCTATTTTTCTTGTAATTGAATGATGTAATGAGAAGTGTGAGATGCTAATTATAATGAAATCATTTTACTAGATATATCCCTAGTTAAGGGTGAATCGGGATAAAAATCTTGTGTCTCGATTCCTTTTTTCACTTTTATTCTGTATTTTCTTGTGATCGTATGCCGAATCTTGACATATAAAATACACGTTGTGAGGAGAGTCCTGAATGGCTCAATCCTTATTTAAATAGATGGGTCGTCATTCTTTTACGAGTGCCCCTGAGGAGATCGAGTCCTGCATGACGCTCGAGCTTTGTGGTACCTCTAGTTCTTAAGGTCAGTATCCGCGGAAATAATCTTGAACTACATTAATCGTATTTCGAATTTTCAGTGACATGCGCGATGTCAATGCTTTTTCAATGCCTGTGCTTTCTACATTAGCTTACAAATATTATGTAATTTTTTTTCTTGAATTGAGTACTTAATGAAATTCGAACATACCTTTATTAGTATTCTATTACTTTCTGTATTGTCTAAAAATATGCAAGTGAAAAAATACACATATAAAAAGAAATTCATATATATTAAAGGAAAAAAAACTACTTTTTGAAGCACGAAAATAATTTTGAAAAAGGACTAGATGTATTTATTCGGGTGAATATATCCCAAACTCAAAAGCACAAAAATAATTTTTAAAGCATGAGTCTTCGACTAACTATTTGAATTTAATTATATAGGATGATTCCAAAACAAATTTTAATCTTTTATGAAGCACTAGTTTGTGTTTGAGTTTCATATATCAGTCAGAAAATAATTCGCACCTGAGATTTAGTTAACATTATCTTTTTATTTGCGAAATAGTCATCTCTTTTTTCCTGAAAAATACCCCTGTTGCAATTCAAAATTCCTTATCAACTCAATAAAGCAACCAAAACCATACCTTGGCTTAGCTTGGTTGCCGCTGCCGCCACTGATTGCCTTCACTACCTTTCTCATTGCTCACCAGAGACCGCGGCCGCAACTATCAATAGGATGCCCTTCTCTATTCATTTTAAAATTGAAGGGATAAATGTACTACATATCCAATTTTACAATTTTGTAACCATCATACATGGGTTGGCCCCATAAATCGACCTACTCAGACATCAAGAATTGGGGGTCCCGTATACTACATAGGAAGGACGAACTTTTTTTTTCTTTTTTTGGCGAAAGTATGAATGAGATAGAGTTTAACATACAAGATATTTAAAAAGACAAACGAGAAAATGGATATGCAAAACACTCCAGTAACACTTTAGAGGGTTGCTATAGTTTTTAGGGAGCTATTGTAGGTTTTTAGCGATGCAATGACTGCTTCGAGCACCAACAAATATCAATCACACAATCAATCGTTCCATTTCTATACATTATGTTCGTTGGATTGGCGAACAAGAAGGGTGATTGCTTCTTCAAAAAAACGATATGGGCTATGAAGGCGAAATTTCTCAAATATTACAAAGACATTTTGCTTGCTTTTTTAGTGTCTATCATCTTTAAATGAGGGTTATATTAGAGGGATTCAAGACTCTCATTGTTCCATATTTAAAAAATAAATAAATAAATAAATAAAATTGCACTTGGTGAGGAGGTCCAAATGGTAGACATATTGGCGATGATGAGGAATTGGCCTTGCAATATCTTTGTTGAATGTTTTGGTTGATTTGATAAGATAAATTTTTCCCTATGGACAGAGATGACACCCTCATTGAATAGTGCCTCGAAATCTCTAGTTGATAAGAAGAGGAATACTTCAGTATTTTTCACTAGCTCTTTGTTTTAATCTATTAAAATTCAATGGAGATGTAACTCGTGACAAATCACTTTTAATACTTTAAAAGATTTGATAAAGATAACGTTGACATTCTAGTATAGTGGAAGAGGAGAGGGCTGCAATTTTCCACCATGGTTTGTGACATGGTGACTCCATCCACGTCTATGTCACCATCGAAGTCCATGTTTAGTGCTGGACAAGAGATCATGGAAAACAATGTGTCAAGTTTGTAAATTTAGAAATGAAAGTGGTAAGACATGATTGGTTTTTACAACATTTGACTCCAGCCGAACGTGCTCAACATAAAGAAGAGGACAACAACTATTATATCATCCACATCATGGAGAGGGAACCAGCGTCGAATGCACCAAATCTATTAGACATTCTCTTGGGTATGATTTGTGACTAATCATTATTAATGCATTTATTTATATGTGTAACTATTTCTTCCAATTTATTTGGAAATTTACTTGCACTTTATTCATGTGTGTGTGTGTGTATATAGGTTGGAAAATGAAATATTTCACTAACTAAGAAAAGATAGTAGGGCTCGATAAATGGGAGTTGGCCTATCTTAAGTATGGGCTACCCGAATACTTAAGGAGGACAATAACAGATCTTTGCATTTCAAAATAAGAGCATGTGCTTCCCATGTGAACTGATCTGGACTTCCCAAGGCATTAACTAGACTTTTTTTTATTAATTCCCTCAAGTAACTTTTGTATTATTTATAATATCAGAAACATTATTTTAATTCTTTTTTGAAAACTTTTAATTAAAAAGAATGTAATCTGATTTTTTCTTAAAAAATATATAATTTTTCTTAGTTTTATACTATATGTCGTCAGAATATGGTAAAAATCTCATTTTATCATTTGCCATTGCTCAAGTTGGTCGAAGATGACAAAAATCACCAAATAATTAATTTATTGAGTTTTAGAATTATTTTATTTTTGTAACAAGTTTTAGGTTCTCGGTTCCGGCACACTTGTAAATAATTACAATAAGTAATAACTAATCGAAAATCAGTGCCATATACTGCTTTAGACTTCTTTTTATTTTTGTTGGGAATTATGTACCCGAAAAAAAAAACGATTTTAAGCAAGAGTTCTTAAACCCTAAAGTGGAACTCGGGTCGGTCCGAGATTTTCCCCGGATCCGACCCGCACGGACTCATCAACCCGACCATTAAGGCTCGCAGATGACCGTTAGAATTCAAATTTCAAAACCCCTTCACGAAATCTGACACGCTCCGAAAACACGCGACACACCCAGAGAGAGGCGAACGGAGAGAGAATCAAACGATCGACAGGCGCTGATCCAACGCAGCCATGAAAGCGCTTCTCTCAGATTCGTCGTCGTCGTCGTCGTCGTGGTCTTCGTCGGCCACTCCGAAATCAGGGACCACCACCGCCAACACGTCCTCCACGCCGATCCGGGATGACCGAGACGCCAAGGCCGGGGACAGCTGCTACTTCCCCGGATGCCGGAAGGACGCCAACTGCGACTGCGAGATGTGTTTGGCCAGCATCAGCGCGACCCTCGATCTCTTGCCCGCCAGCGTCCAGAAGAGCTCCTTCACTAAGCTCTCCCCTTCATCGCAGGCGACGGCGTGGCGTCGTGCCCCAGTGTCCTTCGACTCGGCCATTCTGTCCACCCCGGGGTCGAGTGTCTCGAAGACGGTGGACAGTCTGCCAAGCTCGAAATCAGCTGACGCGTTGCGTGAGGGGAAGGAGATGGGGAAGAAGAAGAAGGTGAGGCTGGAGTCGGGGTCGCGGCGGGAGAATAGGTTTCTGTGGTGGGCTCTGTGTTTCATGATGATATTCATGGCAGATTTGGGGCTTCGGTGGGTGGTCTCAGCTGCCGTAAGGCCCGAGCTATCGAGTGATGCGGTGAGGCAGATTGGTGTGGAGTCTCGGAGAGTAAGTGATTTGAATTGGAAGATCAGGTTTTTGCAGGGAGAGTTGAGGGGTTTGGTTGAAGGGAGGGTTTTAAATTGCAGTGACCAGAATTCTGCGTGGAAGATCAGTCAGGTTTGAACAAAGTTGAATTTTTTTTTTCTTTTTCAGACCAATTTCTATGCAACTGAGGTTCTCTGCTCCTTAAAAATTGACTCTGATTCAAGTAGTGATGAAGCACTGTATTGCAGGGTGGTCTGCTATTGAATTCTAGGTGCACACTGTACAAATCGATGGCCGAAGAGGTGAGCATATGGGGATGGCCTTTGCAGACCGCGGGGCTTCTCACGACCGGCGCGTCTTCGAGATCATTCACAGTCATCAGAGGCAGAGTCACAGAGGTAAATTTCAGCACCATTTTCTTTTTGTCTATTGTCGCATAAAATAAGAGCTAATGACAATCCGAAATGGCTATAGTTGCAACAAAATCTGTTTGAGAAAATTGTTGTTTTGTTAGCATGATAAGGTTGTATCTTTCGAGGTTACTTGGCCTTATGTAAGTAATTGAGGGTCAGAAATCTGTATGACCTTCAAAATGTGTGCAGGCCATTACATGTTCCATGCAATTGCTAGAAGCATTGCTTGCAGTTTAATTTTCATCTTGTTGTAGCAACTGAACTGCAATCTTTCAAAGGGCCTATTTCTTTTCACTGCATGCCTTACTGATGAGCTGAAAACTTGAGAAAGATTTTGCATTTCAGCTTCATTTTCCATTCTGTCCGTGTCGTACCATCCGCTCATGGGTATATTTTCTTCTGTTCAATAGTGGAGCAATGGAAACATGGGTTATATCATCCGAAAGGTAACTAGTTCGTGGGTGCACGGAAAATGGAGTGCGTCTGTTGTGCAGCTTGATCCTGGGACTTTGATTCTGGAGTACAAAAGGAGCTCGATATTGGATGAGTCGGGATTTCTAATGAAAGCACTGGAGTTCTTGAAGTACCAGATGACGGTAGCAATTCAACGAATGAATCAACGGCTTTGGTATTTACCTGCTTTCGAGGACCATCCTGGGCAGATCAGAGCAAAAGTCCCAACTTGAGGAGCTTGTGTGCGGCAGAATGCTTCGGTTCTAGAGTCTCATCCCTTATGAGAAACTCTTTTGGTTTTTCTGCGCAGCATTCACATGGTGAAATTAATAGCTCTTGATTCTGACTATTCTTTTGTTTTCTAGCCTGTGCTTTGAACAGCATAAGTCCGAACAAGTTTTAGATAACGACTGTACTTATGCGACACAGCAATTGTAAAGTTTTAGTAGCTTTGAAGAGCTAAGTTCTGATTGCCATGTTACCAGACAGAATTATAGCTGATGTAGTTGACTGTCAGTTTCAGAAATGCCCAGGATGCACAACTTCTACATTAATAAACATCCACAGAAATCAAAGTTCGCTAGACATGCAATTGCCGACATTTCCGCTTTAAAGATATCTAATGATATCCGGTAGGTGGTCAAGCTCGAGTGGCATTCGTACCAAACATGAAGCCTAGTAGGCAGGGACACAGAGTTTTGGAATTACAGAACGGCATTCTACATGAATGTTTTCTTTACAGACAAACAACTACAGTAGAATTTAGGATTTCGATTTAATATTGGAAGGAAAAGGTAGCAAAGTACAATCACCAATAGTCTCTACAAGAGCAAATGCCATCTTTAAAATGGTGAAACCTTGTCCTATCTCTCACAATGATTTCTCTTCTGTATTCCTTCGAGATTAGTTTCATAAAAGTATGACAGTCCTCACATATCCTGAGATTCTTTATTATGCGGATGCATGATCCTGTTCTTTCGGTCAACAAGCCATAGCAAACTGCCAATTTCTCACTATGCCAAAGTACCACTTCACTCTTATCTTCATCCTCTACGTCAACCAAAACACAATGGGCACTAGGAGCATAGCCGACAAGCTTCAACTCTCTAACCACCTCATCTAATTTCACATAGATTTGATCTGCTTGATTGTGATCCCGATCAGCCATAGCAAACTGGTGTACCTCATTGTTTAATTCAATCCTACTCCATCCCCTTGCCTTGAATACGCCCCTCTGTCTCATTAATTGCCTCAACTCACCGACATCTTGCCATCTACTGTGTTTTGCGTAGATATTCGATAAGACTACATGAGCTCCATCATGATCTGGCTCCAGCTTGAGGAGCTGCTTGGCGGCAAATTCTCCTAGTTCGTCCTCACCGTGAACCCGACAAGCGGCCATCAAGGAACCCCATATGACAACATTAGGAGCCAGAGGCATCGTCTCTATAACCTCCAGAGCTTCCCTCAATAGACCAGCACGCCCAAAGAGGTCTACCATACAACCATAATGCTCATGTTTTGGTTTGAGATTGTGTTCACTAACCATGGATGAGAAGATTTCCTGGCCCTTCTCGACCAACCCAGCATGGCTGCAGGCATAAAGCACACCAATAAATGTTATCTCATTAGGCTCAACATTTTCTTCTTTCATTTGATAAAAGAATCTCAAGACATTATTCGCATCCCCGTGCATTGCAAAAGAATTGATCATAGTGGTCCAAGAGATCACATTTTTGCTAGAAGTTTTCTCAAAAACTTTTTGCGCTTTCTCCAAGCTACCACATTTGGCATACATATCGATAAGGGCATTCTTGACAGGCAGAGCTTCTCCAAATCCATTTTCATCGACATACTTATGCATCCATCTGCCTTGATCTAATGCACCAAGATGAGCACATGCAGATACAGCACTAAGGATTGTGACCTGATCAGGTTTTATTCCCCACATCTGCATCTTCTTAAACAAAGTGAGAGCTTCCTGAGGTTGATCACTCGCAGCATAGCCAGAGATCATTGCACTCCAACAGACCAAGTCTTTTTCATCCAGCTGGTCAAAAATGAGCCGTGCATTCTCAATTTTTCCAACTTTGGAATACCACGATATCATGGCAGTTGAAACAACTAAATTCTTAGGAGACATGCTGTCAAAAAGCTCTTGAGCCAAATCCATGCAACCAGAACTTGCATACATGCTGATGAGGGCACTCCATATATGGGGATCCAGTATGACATTATTCTCAGTGATGTAATCATGGATCTTCTTTCCATAGCTTAAATTACCGGCCCGACCACAAGCTGAAAGTATGCTAGAAAGAATCATCTTGTCTGGTTCCACGTTAGACCTCCGCATTTCTTCAAATAGAGACATAGCTTCATCAAAGAGGCCATTCTGACAGAATCTGCCATGTCAAAAGATAATTCGCATGAAATAAGATGGCAGGGCAAGTGCAATCTATAGCGTGATGCATTTAAGAGAGTACTGCATTTCGGCTTCTCAACTGTAAAAGGAATATGTTACGAAAATGATTGCCCACAATCAGTGAAAATTGCCTTCAATTACTGCAGGCCATAATCACAAACGGACACAGAATCAGGTGCACCTGTACATGAAACAGCAAGAAAATCACCATACCCATCAATCATGATGCTCCAAGAAACCACATCTCGCTGCGACATTTTATCAAACAGCAAATGCGCATCCATAATCCGCCCACCCGCAGCATACATACGGACCAAAGCAGTCTGCACAAAAGGATCATCACCGTACCCCAACTTAACGACCAACCCATGAATCTCCGACCCTTCAACTAATCCCACCTCTCTCGAGCCCGCCTTGAGCAGGGGAGGGAAGCTGAACCTATCCAAAACAACACCCTCCCTCCACATTTCGTCAAACAAAATGAGGGCATCCCCGGGCCGGTCGCTGCGGGACAGCTCTCGCAGGAACTTGTTGAGGACTCGGGTTTTCGAGGAGCCGGGGACGTGGCGGAAGACGGAGAGGGCATAACCGAGGCTCGGGGAGGAGAGGAGGAGGTGGACGAGCAGGGGCGCGGCGGAGGGGTGGCTGAGGTTGGTGCGGCGGAGGATTTGGGCGTGGACTTGTTTGAGCTGTGCCGGGGTGGTGGCGGTGGTTAGGGCCGTGTGGAGTGTGGTGGTTGTGGTGGTTGTGGCGGTTGCGGCGGCAGAGGAGGGAGGAGAGAAGGATGGGGCGGGATGGGGAAGCGTTTGCATGGCGTGCGAACTGTAGCGTGCCGTGATGATGCAAATGGATCCCGGACCATATGTTAGATCGAAACTAGACGGTCAAGTACGACGAGACGCATGAAATCCACGTACGACCCATCATGTTCTAAGATTCAGATTCAATTCGTACATGCAGGGAATGATCGCGCAGATGCTTAGGGAGGGGTTTCAACAGGTGAAGTTGGATAAGAAGTTGCTAACCTTTGCTGTTGCTAAATTTAGTTTTAGGAGATAATTACATAAGTAACCCCTGAATTTTAGTCAAATGTTTAATGTGATTTCTTAAAATTTAATTTATTCAATTTGTTTCCTAAACTTTATCTCAATATATAATGTGATCCCCAAATTTTATATTTATTCAAGAGGTCCCTAAATTTTATATATATGTTGAATCTGACATCTGTCCATAAATTATATGAAAATATCAAATGTCGTTCTTCGATTAATTTAAATTCATGGACAATATTAGATATTTCATAAAAAAATTAGGTTGTAAATAAAGCACGTACTAAAAGTTTATAAACTACGTTGAATAAATTAAAAGTTTAAGAATTATATTGCATATTAAACTAAAGTCATGGATCATATGGAACAAACCCATGCCAACATAATCGTACCAGTAGCCTTATGGCCTATAAAACTTCTCATGATTCACAAGGGGCCCTCACCCTTGCCACTGGGTCCTCAAACTATCTCAATTTATGAAACTTAATCCTTCCTTTAGTTGTGATTAGAGTGCCATCGAAATGCCAAGATGGTAATACTATTCATTTTAATAACTTGGCGTTTCTTGGTGTCAAAATGCTTATATAGACTTTTATAATTAAGAAAAGTAAAGAGTGAAATACATTAAGACTCCATGTATTTTGCAAAAAAATATATGATTTGGAAAACATTCTCCTAAAAAAATCGCTTATATTGTTAGAAATATTGAATCAATTAAAAACATTTTCTTTATCGAAAACAAATTATTTTTAAATATTTTCATAGACCATAAAAATATATTCAGTTAAAGGAGTTTTCTAAAATACAAAATGCGTTTGATAAATTATAATATAAAATTTTATTATGAAATACCTTTGAGCAAAATAATGTTTGGAAAAATTTACATTTACAAAGAACTTTTGTGATAAAAAAGAAAGGAAAAAAATAGTTTGCTAGTGAAGGACAAGCGACCACCGACATCGCCGTGGCCGATGTCTCAAGTTGCATGACCTTAGGCAGCCACTGGAGACCATCAGCGAGGGCCACCTGAGGTCAAGCGAGCCCACAATGAGGGCCGCCTGATCGCGCGACCTCAAGCGGCCCTTCACGGTCGCCACGACCTTTGGTGACCTAGATCTGGGTCATGTAGGTCATGGCAACCGACCTCGCCGCAACCCACTCAACCTCTGGTGGCCTAGATCTAGGTCGCAAAGGTCGTGGCGACCGACCTCGGTGAGGGCTGCCTGGTCGCATGACCTCAGTGGCCCTTCACAGAGGTCGCGCCACCCAACTGGCTAGTGACGGTTGCCAGGTAGTTGCGATCACGCCAATCTCTCTCTAGCCCATTGTCGACCCATTGCAACCATGCTGGCAGACATCTGAGGATCTGAGGTTGAAGAAAATGAATAGTGGATCAGCCTTCCAAAACTGCTAAAAGCCCAAGGCAGGTAGGACTTGCCTTGGGCTTTCAGCCTTTGAAAGGCTAGCATTCCCTCAAGGTAAGTTTCAAATTTTTTTCCAAACACCTAATATTTAGCCAAATGAGCTTTGGACACCCTAAGCTCCTTCCATATGCTGGTCCCAAATGCAGCCTAAAAATGTCAACATCAGTGTTGGTTATGAAACGTTGAACGGCCAATGTCTATATTAGTAATTTTTTGCTTAAAAATTGACCAAATGGATTAAATTGGTACTAATGCAAAATATTTTAAAATCATATTGATCAAATTGAAAGGTTTAAAACTAAATTGATATAAATGAAACTGATTTGGGACTTTTTTGGCATCTTTTCCTTTTTAATTGTGTTAAATATAAAAGTATTTTAACATTATGGGTTAGATTAAGTACGGGCCACTAAATTTGCAATATATGAAAGGAGTTAAATTAATCTATTTGAGTCGAATCATTTTTTATTCAACCTGATTCATCTATTTAATGGATCTTTAGGCCGAAATTTTTTTTTTTGTTGAAGAAGAGTAGCTTTCATTCAAGTAATGTAACCATTACAACCAGCAGCTTTAGCGTCCGAAACTAGAAGATCTAACAAACAGGAAGGGGGCACTTCGGCCCAGTTAGCAACTAGGGTTCTATTCTTGTGGGCCTTCGCGGCCCAGTCCTTTAGGCCGAAATTGAGTGGGTTAATAATGACCGGCTAATTTGATCAAAAACAAACGTCCATGCCAAGTTTTCACGAGTTCATCTAATCTCACCCACTCAATCACGTAGGACCCACCGACCGAACAAATTAAAAAAAAAAAGGCTGAAGTCGAGTTCCTCGGTTCGCCGACTGATACATTCGGTCGAGGCAAGACGAGCCAAAAAATGCAGAAAAAGACGTTGCCGATGATATACCACCGCCACGTATGCCCTCCCTGCGCAGCCACGTCAGCCGTTCTTCCGCCACGTGTATCGCCGCACCACTTATATCTACCGGAACCGAAATCACTTGGAGCCAGAAAGCGAGAGAGAGAGAGAGAGAGAGAGAGAGAGAGATCCTTCAACTCAAAAACAAGTGCCATCGCTATTTTCGCTGAAGATGAGCCAAGAGCAGCCGAGGAGGCCGCGAGAGGGGGAGGAGCAGCGGCAGCAGAGGCGGCAACCTGATGTCGAGCCGATCAAGTACGGCGACGTCTTCTCCGTCTCCGGCGACCTCGCCTCGAAGACGATCGCGCCTCAGGATGCCACGATGATGCAATCCGCCGAGGCCGCCGTGCTCGGGCAGCCGCAGAGGGGCGGCCCTGCAGACGCCATGCGGGCTGCGGCGGCATGGAACGAGAGGGCTGGGTTCGTCGGCCGCAGGGACCGCACGGACGTCGCCGCAGAAGAAGGGATCACGGTCACTGAGACCGGAGTCCCCGGAGGGCGTATCATCACTGACAGAGTCGCCGGACAGGTTCATCTTCTTTTCTTTTTCCTCTTGAGGAAGTAACAAAAACATAAATGAAATTCTAGGTCATCATCCGTTTGATTTAATAGAAAAATTTTCCTCTTAAATTCGTTAGGTCGTCGGCCAGTACGTCGAGGGCAGCCCGGCGGCAGAGGCGCAGGCGCAGGTGGCCCAGCAGACTGCCATAACCATCGGTGAAGCGCTGGAAGCGACCGCTCAATCTGCCAAGGACAAGCCCGTGGACCGGGCCGATGCGGCCGCCATCTTCGTGGCTGAGCAATGCGTGACGGGGAGCAACGCGGTCGTCCCCAGAGGGCTGGCCGCATCCGCTCAGACGGCGGCGGCTTACAACGAGGGGACGCTCAGGGACGATGCCAAGATCAAGATCTCCGACGTGCTCACGGTAATTCTTTCGGTATAAGATGAACGTAAAATCTTCTATGTAGATTAACCCGACGCACGACGTGACACTGGCGTTGTTCTTCGCAGGGCGCCACGGCGAAGCTGCCGGCAGACCGAGTGGCGAGCCGGCAGGACGCGGAGTGGGTGGTGAACGCGGAGCTGAGAACGGGGAACAAGGCGGCCGCCCACCCGGGCGGGGTGGCGGCGTCGGTGGCGGCGGCCGTGAGGATCAACGAGAGCATCACCAATCCGTGAAGAGTGTAGTAAAAGACGGTTTTCTTTTTGTCGTTGCTTTTCGTCTTGGGGGATGAAGAGGTTTGCTTGTGTAATGGACGTGTTCTTCTAAGTGCAGCTTTTCGTGAGTGATGTATGTTGGAGTTTTTCCACTTTGAATACTATAAAAATCACTCATAAATAGCAAAATGAATGATACTAGGAGCACTAGTGATACTTATTTTAGTGTCAAAATTTTTTGCTGGCCCAATTAAATGTCAAATAAGAAAAAAATGATTACTTAACTTTTTCGGGTAAGAAATTTCAAATGTCACAGTGACTTTTATAATTAAAATTTTAATATGACCTGGCATAATTTTTTTAAAAATTCAGCTCACGTGGACATCAAAAACGACGACGTCGCATAATGATCATGGATACTATAGGGATATTAAAAAAAAAATGATTAATATTTAGGTAATTACCATTTAAACGATTCAGATAATTTTTGGCATTTAAATAATCATTCATCAATTTGTGGCGTTATTTAGGATTTAGGGATTATATCCTAACTGGGTATGCATAGGATTTCGTTTAGGGGTTATATCCTAATTGGATATGCATAGGATTTCTAGCGGAAGTGATCATTTTCCTTGTAAAAAGCATGCATAGGATTTCTAGCGGAAGGGATCGTTTTCCTTGTAAAAAGCAGTACGTAAGTGATCCGAAAAAATTTCTAATATAAAAATAAAGACCGTATATAAACTTTGGCTGTTTAGTATCGTCCTAAAGTAGCAACAATTCCTCCCAAAATAGCAAAAATTTCGAGATGAGACAAAATACGAATTAATTGAAAGCGGTGCTCCATCTCGGGTTTTCATGTAAAATAAAAATTAAAAAGTATATTAAACTCATTTTCCTTTTGTTTTTTTTATGGATCTTGGTATATGCAACACAATCGATGCGAGCCGTTCAACAGATTAATTTAGAAAATGAGGCATGCGCAAATCGGCTCAGTTACTTTGGACTCAATTTGTGAGCCTTCATTGCATATCTCAAGTCTTAATTCTATATGGCCCATAAAGTCTTAATTCTCTTTCCGATAAAAAGTAAAGTTTAATTTTGTACTAATTCTTCCACCAAAAAAAAAAAAAATCTCTACCAATTTGTAACTGTTTGTCTAATTCCCCGGCAAATCAATTGAAACTGTCGTATGCACTTCGGATTTTGGAAAGTGTTTTTTTAAATTTGAGCCTTTTCAAACTGAAAAAGGAAATGTCTCGAATTCCATAAATAAATAAATAAAAAGAGGTGAAATGCACAAAAAATTAAGAATTTATGCCTCTAAAAAAAGTTATTTTTCCATGGGGTCAAATTTCTGTTGTAAGAATGGCCTTTCCACGGCTCTTTCGCCTTTTTTTTTTTTTTTGCCTCTTTTCAAGTAGAGTGCTTTCGATATATTCGATGTGTTTGTACAAACCACCCTAGCAAAAGGAAAATGTCAAAAAGTGTCCTTGGGCCACTTATCCAAGATTACTAACCGTTCTTTCCAAAATATCAGTATTTCTATTCGAAAGCATGCTAGTTTTTTATGTTATTTTTCAATTTTCAATACGCGTTGATATTCTTTTACGTGAGGGTTATTAATATCTAAAAAATCCTAGATTGGTGTATTTATAACACATTTAACATAACAAATATCAAATTAGTACTATTAATATGTAAAAAAAATCATAACCTGACACATATGTGCCACGTTTTATATAAAACTATTAAGCTAATACATTCATGCCATATATAACTCAAATTGATGAAAAAAATCTCAAAATAGATGTAGCAACGGTGATTTAGATTTGGGGTAAATGTAATATGGATGCACTTATTTTATAGGTTTTTTATGAAAATTAATTTATGATAAATATGGCTAGGAAGTATGCCATTCGTGCCTCATGTCTGCTTCTTGATTCTGCACTCCATTTCTTGCTTTGCACCACCAATGGCTCCGACTCTAAAGACGATTCCAAGATAGCGTCGCCTCCGTCCCCCATTGTCGTGCACTGCTTCCTCTCCTGGTCCTTCCTATTTCCGGGTTCTCGGCCTAGTGTCCATATACATCGCCGATCAGCTCTTCAGCTCGGGACGAACGATGGTGTAACGATGAACGCTCCTAGAGTGTTTGATGAAATTCCCGTGCAAAGTTCTCGTGGCATATTCCCTGCCTTCTTCCAGAACGTAAATGAACGGTGGGTCTTGCCACGTTTTGCGGTTCAACGTGTTTCTAGAACGAGGATAACAAGCCCACCGAAAGAATCCAGCATGCCGCTTGTCGCTGCCTAGATTCCTCTGAGGGTTTCAGCCACGTGTCCCAGCTCGACGAACGCCATCTGCAGAGCCGGCCACGTGTATTATTGCACCGCCATGTCACGCCCTCTGTCGCACTTGTATATCTACAGGAGCCGACGCCGGTTGAGCTCGATTCTGAAAGCAAGAGAGGAGAAATCATTCGACCCACAACCGAGTGCCATCCCTGCTTTCCACCGAAGATGAGCCAAGAACAGCCGAGGAGGCCGCGAGAGGAGCAGCAGCAGCAGCGGCAACCTGGGGTCGAGCCGATCAAGTACGGCGACGTCTTCTCCGTCTCCGGCGACATCGCCTCGAAGCCCATCGCCCCACAGGACGCGGCGATGCTGCAGTCCGCCGAGGCCGCCGTGCTCGGGCAGCCACAGAGGGGTGGCCCTGCAGACACCATGCGGGCCGCCGCAGCGTGGAACGAGAGGGCTGGGCTAGTCGGCCGTGGGGACGTCTCCGAAGTCGCCAGAAAAGAGGGGCTCACGGTCGAGCGCACCATCACCGAAAGAGTAGCTGGACAGGTTCATCTTTTATTTCCTCTTTCAAGGCAAAACGAATGATCAAATAGAAATCCGGGTCATCATCTGTTCGGATTTCACCGAAAACTTTTTCGTTCGAATTCATTAGGTTATTGGCCAGTTCGTCGAGGGCGCGTCGGCGACGGGAGGGGCGGAGACGCAGGCAACCCAGCAGAGTGCGATAACCATCGGCGAAGCACTGGAAGCAGCCGCTCAATCGGCCGGGGAAAAGCCCGTGGACCCGAGCGATGCGGCCGCCATTCTCGTGGCCGAGCAGCGCGTGACAGGGAGCAACGTGATCATCCCCGGAGGGTTGGCGGATTCCGCTCAGACTGCAGTGGCTTACAACGAGGGAACGCGCAGGGACCAAGTCAAGATCAAGATCTCCGAAGTTCTCACGGTAATTCTTCAGACAAAAGATGCACGCGAAATCTTGCATGTCGGAAATGACCGTTTCTCAAATTCAATCCGCGCGGCGTTGTTCTTCCGCAGGGTGCCACGCTGAAGCTGCCGGCGGACAGAGTGGCGAACCGGCAGGACGCGGAGCGGGTGATGGATGCGGAGCTGAGGACGGGGCACAAGAAGGCCGCCCACCCGGGCGGGGTGGCGGTGTCGGTGGCGGCAGCCGTGAGGCTCAACGAGGGCGTCGCTAATCCATGAAGGACGTAGCGAGGCTCTTATCGTCCTGGTGGTAGTGTTTCTGCTAAGAGCAAGAGGTTTCCTACGTGCGTTTTGCTTTTTCCTTTTTGGGGTGACGGGGGTTGCTTGTGTAATATGAGCTTGTGCTTAGTGCAAGCTTTATCTCATGTAAGATGAAATATTAAAAGTAATGTTAAATTCAATGTCCTTTCTTTTGCGAATATTTATGTGAGTTTTTGTGCAAACGATTCGAATATGCAATTAGTTTTGCGACCCGCTTGGATAGCATAAATTTATGAGGTAGTGCTAATCAAGTTGCCCAATTTGATTTATCGAGTAACTTTTTGGTTGCCCCTCCATTAAAAATCCATACACATTATGTTTAACTGGGTATTTATATTAACAAGCTAGCACGAGTCGAGAAAATCTGACAAAAGCCATCGGAATTTGAGCTTCGATTGCTAGTTCGAGTCTTGTTGCCTAATGTGATGCGTTGCTTAGTAAACACTATAATCAGCCATCACCAGTTCCGATGATTGAAATAGAGCTATGCATCAAATAACTTGGAGAAGTGGTAGTTCTAATTTGATCTTTTCAAATTGAGGCAATATTAAATTCTTGTCACATATCTGATGGATTCGAATTCCATTAAAAAAAAATGAGGTGAAATACATACAAAAGTTAAGCAGTCATACTTATTATCAGAAGAGGGTTATTTTCTCAAGTGGGATCAAATTTCTTGTGTGAGAATGGTACTTTTATATGCTTTCTTTTTCTTTTTCAGATAGCTATTTGGTGCACAAACTAAGCACCGGCTAAATGAAAATATTAGTAAGAGTCCTAACGATCCTTTGTTTTTTAAGAAATATAAATATTTCCTTTTAAATCATGCCAGTTTTGAAATGTTATTTTTCAAATTTCAAAATGCGTTGCCTTTCTCTTTTATTATTTTTAAGGGTAAAAGCAACAAAAAATCTTATTCTATGCCATATGACACATTTTCTCAAATTTATTTTTATGGTATCAAAGCCCTAAACTTGTCTAATATGACACATTTACTACAAACTTCTTGCAATACCAAAAATCCCAAATTTGTACTCTGTATGTTTACCTTCAAAATCTAGTGTCACATAAAAAATAACCCAGGATGCGGATCCTGGTGTGTTGTTCGTTCTATCTTTTGTTGATGTGTGTTGTTCGTTCTATCTTTTGTTGATACAAATTTGGGATTTTTTGTGTTGCAAAAAAAAAATTGAGGTAATTGTATCATATATGTATAAGTTTGCATTATTCGTGTCACAGCCCAAAATTTGGGCTAAATATGTCATATAAGTGTCACATTTAGCAACAACAAAAAAAAAATTGCCTTTTTCCCTATTGTGATTCCGTTAATTACTAGTGCCCTTCGCGGACAAACTGATACGTCCGTGAAAAGGCCAAGGCCCAGGCCCAGAACGAGCCGAGACCGAGGCCCATGGTCAACTCTATCCCCAGGAAACTCCCCTCCCCCTCACCCATCTCTCTCTCTCTCTCTCTCTCTCAAGTTCCGACTCTCCGGTGGCGCAGCTCCGCCGCGCACTGGCCGTGGAGGTACGCCATTCATGCTTCGTCTCTGCGCATAGCTTTTGCTTCTTGAATTCGCCACCGTTTCTTGCTTGTTGCCACCATTGGGTCCAGTCCAGGACAGCAGCACCGGGCTCTGTACCCATCTGCGCGCGCCGGGTTCCCCTCTTGTTCCGTCCTCGGTTCGGGTTCTTGGGTGCGTCGTAGATCGGTTCCTCTGCTCGAAACGCGATTCTCTATTGATTGCGGTCGAGCGGACGATGGTCGACGGGGATGCTCTGTTTTGATCCTGAATGCCCTCGAAGTGTTCGGTCAAATTTCCGTGCTAGTTTTCGTTGCGTATTTCTGCCTTCTAGAACTAAAATGAGAAGGGAAGATGTAGAGCTTGCGAGTCTCAAATGGGCCATGGCACTTGAAGGAAGTTCCAGCATTTTCTAAATCGAGATAACAGGATGAGGCAGAGGAGAGGAGGGTGGTGGGTGTTGCTAGATTTTGCTCATCGACTTGTTTCTGCCCTCTTGGGAGTCATTGACGCGAAGATACTACTCCACGAAAGTTTCTAGCGAGCTGCTTCACAGGGGAACTCGAACCGTGTCTAACAAAAATAGCATGATTTTTACTCTTGATGATTTGTGTCTGACTATGCTAGCACACCGCTCAAGGAAAAAAGGGGAAGCACTTTATTTGGGGTTCCTGCTCTTACTGCATGCTATATCACAATGCCTATTCTATGATGTTAGAATGATATTGGTCAGCATAGAGTTAGCATGAGAATACTAAAGCTTACTGAAGCAGTAATCTAGTTTGGTTGTTTTAGTTTAGGCTGTGATATTTAGCATTGCACATCAAACCAAACCTCTTGTGTAAAGGGAAGTGGTGGGTTTTGTCATCTTCCCGTCTTGAGGGAAGTAAGCAAGGTCAGCGTGTTGGCAACATGCCTGCATCCACATGCACGGATGTGTGCATGCGGGCAGGCGTGTGTGTGTGAGAGAGAGAGAGCGAGAGAGAGAGAGATCTTCTTTGGTACCATTCTCTTTTCCATTTGTTGGGTGGGCATTTTTCTGTGCATTTGCATCTTGAAGATGAGCTGATAGTTATGATGGTTGTTGATAATAGACTGTTTTTTTTCCCATTACCAGTTTTGGCATTGAAGCAGTGGATAATACCACATCAGGGATGGCTGTTGTTGCTGTAGGTGCAAACATGTGCCTTTCTGTTTCTTCCAGAGCCACAAAAACCGGCCAAATGGCCATTTCTACTCCTTTGCCATTTCCCTTTGCATCAACTCTTCGGGAAAGAGCAAAGTTGCCATCCACCTGTGTTTTGGCTAATTCCAGACCATCAATAGGTAGTGAAGGCTCTCTACTTTACAGCAATACTCATAGGCAGTCCCACATTGTTAGGGCCGTAGAGGAGAGCCAGGAAAGAACTGAATCAGATGTTCAAAACAGTGACAATTTCAAAGAGACTGAATCGATTGACCAAAAACCAAACGAGTCGACTGCTGAGTTGACCGAGCTGGGGGCTGAGATAAAGAAAGCGTTGGAGCAGAGAAAGGAGAAAGCAGACGGCAATCTGTTGAGTGGTGTGGCAGAGGAGATTGGGAAGATTGAGTGGCCCGCATTTGGCAAGGTGTTGGGAACTACTGGTGTTGTCTTGGGGGTAATTGCTGGATCAAGCGTCACCTTGCTCACCTTGAATGCCATTTTGGCAGAGCTGTCGGACAAGGTTTTTGCAGGCAAGGGAATCCAGGATTTCTTCGGTTAGAAGTGGGAAAAAGGTACAGAGAGTGCAAGGGTTTGTGAGGCCGAGGAACCTTCCTCATTTGACAAGCTAAGGTGTTTTGCTCACCTGCTCAAGAATTGAGACAAGTAGTATGTTGGTTGGGTGAGGCTTTCATGTTCCACAGCAGTGTACTCATCTCGTATTTCACAAAGTCAAATGCATATATTCATGGCTGGCAAGCATTTTTGTATTTATCCTAAGTCTTGTAGAAGTAATGACAAAGCTGCTGAATGTAGACAAGATCAATCCTTCATGTTCTTAATCTATTGTAGATGAAGACTTATGGCATGAGTAAATCATTAGAAGACTATTATTACTCTGCTGTTATTACTCTGTAGTTCTTTCTCCACATATTTTGCCTAGACAGCTGAGTTTAACAGAGCGACTTGTGGATTGTTAAGGCGTGTATCTTTTCACTTGTAGAATCAAAAGAGAAGCAAATCGCAGTTATAATTCGGAGGTGAACCATAAAAGACCGCTGAACTTGATATGGACAAAAATTAGAAACAGTCGTGATCTGCTTCTGTATCAGTAGTAGAATGAATGACTTCTTCCATTGGTGTCAGCCATGCAAAGCCCCAAATTTCCATAGTGACGTGCTTCTGGTTTGAAATTTCATGTCTTAAATTTTGAAACTAACCCGCTTTTGTTAATCACCCTTTGGACTCTGTACAGCATTTCCATTGTTCAGAAGCTGATAACCTTGTACTCAAGAGCAAAACAGATGGAAGAAAGATGAACAGCTTAGTCTGAAACATGAGTATGTTCAATTTACTAATTTCCAGAGGAGTAGCCACCATGTTCTACCATATCACCTTGTCAAACCTCTTCCAAGAGATTTGGTTAAAAACTGCAACTGAGTGTGGTTAAAACCCTGGAAATTAAGCAACGGCAAAGATAATCCAAAATTTGAATGCGTTTAGCTCATGGGCTCTAAAATTCATCAGACAAATGCAAATAGTGTTTGGCAATTTTCTGAAGGGCTTTGGGGCCCTCCAAAGGCCTAAAGGGAATAGAGAGTTAGAAAGTATGGGAAAATTTAATGGGTTTACATCAAGTTCATGTCGTGTATTTGTTAGTTGGGACGTGTCTCATTCTCTCATACTGTAAATCGAACAATTGATAAGTACATTTAGCAGCAAACTAGAAGATCAAACTACAATTCCTAATAGAATTGCCAGAAACTTCTTTTTGGTTCCATAGCAAACAGAATATCTCGAGAATTCCACCTATATAAACATAAGAGTAGTGCCATTTTGACATTAGGGACGGTGGTAGATCGTGTTTAATAACGAACCCATTCCACGCCAAATTCTACTGGCGATTGAACGGATTGTGGTCAAGGGCTGCGGGATGTGTTTGTGATTTCATTTACAAAACCTACAAGATTTGGGACGAGTCTGAAATTTGTCTTGCAAGTACTCGGACCTGGACTCGGCAGCCATTTTACTAGAATATCTGTGCTCTTCTAAAGGAAATAATGTTACTTGTACGAATCTATGTACCTAAGAATAGAATATACTGATATTTTCATTTTTACTGCAACATCCCTAATTTCTTTCTCATCATATAATTCATGAAATTTATACAAGAAGTTATTACTGAAGTGGTCGTTAGAGCCGGTGTCTCCCCAGTTGACTCCTACTGGGCGAAAGGAAATAACTAAATCGACAGCGATTTTAGAAATTTTACGAAAAGAACCTTAGCCTCCCAAGAAAAGACAGCCATAAAGGAAAAACACAGAAATGCCATTTTCGTGTTTTCCGTTCTTCGCCATCCGACAGAAAATAATACCTTATCATCTCCCCAAAGCTAAAGCAACCTCATTTTTTCACAGAACCAGCGACACCGCAGCGACGGCAACTTTTTATGGAGCCATTGTCACGCTTACTCCGCGAGCTTCTAGGTAATGCTTTCATCTCAAGAACGACTAAGAGTCAAGTAGTTCCAAATTTCGTTTTGGCTTCTTCTTACCAATTTCGTATCATCCGAGCCTGTTTAGTTGCTTGTGACTTCAGACAGTTGCTTGTTCGTTTTTCTTTATGCTGACACTCTGGATTCTCGATGTCGTAGTGCAACTTGAATCGAGAACCAGATAGGTAAAAAGAAAAAGAGTTTGGATGAAAGGGGTGTCTCCAGATGGGCCCTTGTTTTGGGACTAGTGCTTTCCTTAATTAGCATGGTTTGGTTAATAGATTTGGCAAGTGAAGACTAGGTTTTGGCTGGGCTTTTCTGAAGAATTATGTAACTCGACTGCGAATATCACCTGGGCAGTTGTTAATCCTTCAGGATGTTAACCCAAATGTGCTCAACCCCTTTTTTTTCCCCCGTCCTATGATTTTGGAGGAGGTGAGTTTTGAAGAAGTGCAATTCTTTCAGTATATTTTGGCACGGCTGGTCTGCTATATGCCGATACAGCTGCATTGATTTAATTCGGTGTGAGCATATTTTTTGGAGTTTGATTGGGTGGATACCATTTTGTTTTCCCCATCTCTTCCAGATTTGAATGTGGGCTGTTAACTTCGCGTCGAGGATGGCTATTATCACTGTTGCTGCAAAGTTATGTCCCTCTATGATCTCCAGAGTCCCAGAGAAAATCCCGAACTTCATCCGTGAATGTGAGTCGGAAGTTATCAAAGTATCTTGTTCTTATTTTTCAGAAAGTTCTTATGCAGCCACGTCGCTGATTACTGATTGTTGTAGACTTCATTGCTGTATCTCCACTACTTCCTTTATCTTTTGAACCAACACTGCAGCTTTCAATAGGAAGGCAGCAGAATTGTATATCCCGCTAGTGATTCTCTAACAGGAAGATTGATTTACTTAAAATTCAGAATTTTTTTTTTTTTGTCTTCCTGCTTTGACCAGGTTAAGAATTCTTTATCCCGGTGAGTTTTAGTTAGACTGTTATGTGCATTTTATGACTGTATTTCGTAACAGACAAACTACAATCTAGGTATCAAGTTGTGCTGCCACTTGAGGAACCAACATTCAGTCGTCGAAATGCCATTATTTGCATTGGTTCTTCGCTGGCTTCTGTTGTACCTGTGAGCTATGTCTTTGCTCCATTACCAGTACTAGCTGAGGAGAATTCAGCTACAGAGGAAGATGAAGAGAAAGGAGTCATTGGGGCAATCCAATCTCTGTTCAATCCTGATGAGAAGACAAAATTGGGAAAAGTATTGCCAAAGGCGTACTTGAAATCAGCGAGGGAGGTCGTGAAGACCCTGCGTGAATCATTGAAGGAAGACCCTAAGGATAATGCAAAGTTCAGAAGGACAGCGGATTCAGCAAAGGAGTCAATCCGAGAATATCTGAGCAACTGGAAGGGACAGTTGAAAGTTGCAAACGAGGTTTGCATTCTCAATGTTTTATGGCTGAAGCTTTTAAGTCACATATCTGTGAATTTCTCCCCTAACTTTGTTCTTCATGGCTTTTCTGCAGGAATCTTATGTAATGCTCGAGAAGGCAATTCGGTCTTTGGCGAGTTTCTATTCGAAGGCGGGCCCATCTGCCCCGCTTCCAGAAGAGATTAAGTCCGAAATATTGGCGGATCTGAGTAAAGCTGACGAATTCTTGTGAAAAAAACATCAGTCCTTTTTCACCTTCAGAACCATCATTGTTATTAGTTCACCGGCATTGACAGTTCTAGCTCTAAAGGCCAGGGCCTTCAACAAGTAGTTTTTATGTATCTAGATCACCAATGGCAATATTTATATGAGCATAGCTACCCAGAAAGCCTTGAGTACTGTTTTTTGCTGTAGTTTGTGTTAAGGCTTGCTTTGATTGAGAGTGGTTTCAGATCGACAAAGCCAAAACAATTCATTTGGAGTTTCAGGGCATCTCTCAGTGAAATCCTCATCGTCTAGTCATTGAACATTCCAATCTCTACTTTTCTGCAAGCGAAAGCGGGTGAAGTTGAAGTGAGTGATTACATCAAAGAAGCTATAATCCGTTATTGGTGATGCAATGTATGATACTCTTTTAGTAATTTCTACGCGTGACCGAGAATTATTATGATGACCGGGAAGATCACCCGGTCTCCTCTCTTGAACAGAGTAACATGAGGCGACTGTTTCCAAGGTATGAATTTCGCTCGAAGGGATTGAACAGCGAAAGCCAAGGGTATGGTTTTGAGATTGTAAGTCCTTTGAATTGAAATCATTTTGTTTTTGCGGTTATCTTCTCTTCTATGCACATTTGCTTCTCCTTCACTGTAATATATCTAGATCATGGACTGAATATTCTGCCTCAAAGATTGACATGAGACTGTAAGCTTTACCGCCCAACCGAACTTATTTTGGTCGATCCGTGTCGCGACTTTCCCAGTAATAAATCCAGGTTGGTCTCAAGCATGGTTTTGTCTATGACTGGACAAAAAAAGTAAGCAAAATTGTTGTATCACTGCATTAGCCTAGATTCTGAGAGTTTTGCATGTCATTGGAGTAAAAATTCAAAGAAGAGTTGCAATTGCAACCAAAGAAAGAACCAAACAATTGGGTTTGTTAAAGAACACGAAAAGATGAGGGAGAATGAAAAAACAATTCGCAGTCAAGAAAATTCGAGATTACGGATGTCAGTCTAATTCGAAATGACAACAGGCCGACGACGTCTGCTGGGCACAATGTTCTTCCACTTGTTGAGCATGATGACTGCGATGCCTATAATTCTGAACCGCCTCTGCTCGACAGGAGCAACCATCCCTGCTTCTTCATCGACATAGAGCCTCCGGAACCCCCATCTTTGCTTGACCCGAAAGACCACGCGGCAGAGGAGAGGGACGAGCCCCGAGTACGTCTCCAATGCCTCCCTCTGCATTGCGGAGACGAGCTATTCGCGAACCAGTAGCAGTTCTCGCGTGCAGGCGGGTGATGAACTGGAACTCCTTGAGGGTACAAATAGCTAGGTAGAGAGAGAGGAGAGAAAGAAGACATGGATGCACGTAAAAGGGGAGAGTGGCCAACCTCAATTTACGACCACTGCAAAAGACTTGAAATAAAGAAATGGCACGCGGAGCACAGCACAATGACGGTGGACGATCCGACTAGTTTTAAGTTGGACATCGCTTGTCTGTTCCAACTAGCCTGCAAACTTGTACTACAGAAGTTACAGTTTTCCTCGCCTTACATCCTTCGTGACTTCTTCATAGTTGTAAACAAAAACTCCAAAGTCGCCCAAATCTCACCATCCATAGTTTCCTTGATATTAAATTGCTCCACATACATGTAACATCATTCACTTTTATATCCTAATTTATAATTTGAATCAAACTTATTGCTGCCTACCAAACTTGCACGTAAGTAATCCTGAAGACTTTCTACAGGAACAGTCCAATGTTTTCATTCTCATCTCTTGAGAGTCGACAGGCAACACCGCCACCGAAAGCCTTTTCCATTGCATTGTGGTCCTATTCTTTCGATAGAAAGTTCACGAGACGCGCATATGCGACTGTTACATGTACATCATTATTACATTAGTTGCAATCTCAAAACTCTCCTAAACGGCACACGAAGTTAAAACCGAGAAGCAGCATAGGCAATTCGCATTGAGAGAAGCAACATTTTACTCAGAACCACATATGGCGAGATTTCAAGTCTCATCAATTATTGCCTACAAAGGAGACTGGCAACTACAATCAAAGAACCAATTTCAAGGAGTACACTCATATCAGAATCAAAACCAACTACCGAAAATTTGAAGTGGAAGACAAACCTAACCCACGCGACGAGCAAAAATAAACTGTTTTACAGTCTACACAAATGGGTCGCTCATATCATTCAATCGAGCAACCTCGCAATTAGAATCCTGCGCTAACGCGTATTCTGAACCCCTGATTGAAGAGTCAAAACTATATGCACTAAAAAATAGAAAAGAGAAGCTTGACCTTCGCTGTGGGAGTTAACATCACTTGAATCCAATGTAGCTGCACTCCACAGAACAGATGAATACCATAAAACTGTCTTTGTTGCCAAATCAGGAATGATGATTACGCTAGACTGAGATAAACCCATGGCACCAAATGCGCAGGCAACTGGAGCAGTTCTGATTGCAAAAATTATGTGGCAAATGCTGGGCAACGAGGATCATATTGAATCGTCACTCGTAAGACACAATAACACAGGAAAAAAGCAGCTAAAAGATTAGGATATATACACCATGAGGAAGCAAGACCACATATCCTATTTATCTACTGAAAGCACCGTGCCTTTCCGATCCCAGTCCATCAATATTATTGTTTTACTGCAATGGCTAATTCCCTTTTGGCAGAGACAATTCTGCTTCAACAGTCACTAGCATGAACGATAGAATGGCTGTATTGACCAAGCAAACCAAACCTTTAGAGTTACCTTGTCAGATTATCATCCCAGACAAAATCGTCTTCATTGATGAACATCCAGAACCAGTGACAGAAATGTACGGAGAGAGTAGCAAGAATTTGCAATGGTGGAGTAGGTTCTCACATTGCAAGCACCATGAATCTCACCAAATCCAGGGTGCTATTTCCTCTTTGCACCAACACCCTAGGCCAGTTAGCTACTGTCAATAACATCCAGTATTAGAATCAAATAACGATTGGCTCAGACTTGCCCCAAGGATATTCAACTAAAAAGCAAATCCAGCATGTAGTGTGATGATTGACCCTCGAATGTCTTAAGAACAGAAGCCTCTGAATCAGATTTGAGATTAAATCGAAGAGGATTCAGTTCCCAACTGCAGAACATTGTCGCTTCAATCACACAGAAAAATAACTTCGACTATGCTGCATCTGGTGCTAAATTGTTTCGACTGATCTGTTCTCCTCTCCCACTGTAGTTGGACAATTTGATTCAGACTTGATCTGCAATGAATTCACATCAGATACAGAAGCACCTTGACAATTCTCCTCCATGGTTATGTCTTTCCTTAAGTCCTCTGCTTCCTCTGATGCTTGAATTGAAACCACAGTAGAGACAGGAGCATCTTCCGCATTCTCCTCCTTCCAGATTTCGATAGTATTCTGCTTTTCCTCTGAAGTTGCAAAAGGCTCAACTAGTGTATCCTTGACATCTGCATCAGCATTGTCATACCGACTGCTCCCGCTGCAAGCATCCCAGTTAGTCTCATCCAAGGACTCACCTTTAGATGGAAAACTCAACAATGATTTATTTTCTACTTCCATGTCTGCATGAGAAAGTACCTCATCATTATTGAACTCAATCATGTTTTCCTTTCCATAACTGATTTGGGCATCTCTTGATTTGCCATCTGCACCCTCAATTACATTCTCTGCTGAAATATCCCTTTTTTCCTCATTGACATTGGTTAGACAACCTGAATTCTGAAAATCACCCACGACACAGGAATCCGACAATGACTTGTCATCCATCCCAGATTTGCTATGGCTGACATCAGAAAGCAGGGGACGCACCTGACTTCCATTTATGGCACAAGAACCACAATTAGAAGCAGCATCTGAAGTTCCATTGATCCCCTCAAGAATCTTCACAGGTATTACTTCTGAATTACTAGCATACTTCTTACATTCAACACCAGCTTCAGCTTCTGGGGAATCATCAGTATAACCATCTTTCGTAGTGGATTGAACACCAACTTGAAATGGCAAAGCTGGCATTGATTTGTCTTCCACCTTACAAGCTTCTATTTCAGCATCACATGGAGCAGAACATATATGATCCACATCAGATTCAGCAGACTTGTCAGACAAATCAGGGTCAGAATCTTTAAGCCTTTCATCTGAAGCATCATGAGACGAGCCATTCCCTGTTGAAGCATCATCCAGGGAAACATCCTGAGACTTTGGATCGCAGTCCATGATATCTTCTTTATCACCCTCCTCACCAGAATGCTCACCAGGATCATCATGCTGACAAATATCATCAGGTTCAGGGGTAGTAACTTGCTTGTCCATTTCCATTTCCATGGGCTTGGCATCTGTAAGAAACCATATAAACAGTAAGATGCATATACTGAGAATGACAGAAGATGTTAAAAAAATTTGCAGACTTAAACCAGAGCCTGAACCTTTTGACCCCGCGACAGTATCTTGTTCAAGAAGCAGCTTCTGCAACATGTCTAAACCGGGGAATACTAACATATTCAAGGACCTCATGTCCTGCTTAAGTGACTCCTTAAGAGGAGAGAAACCAAAGGCAACAGTCCAGGTGTGCATAAGTTCAGATATAGCAGGGATAATCAGCATCTCAACTTTGAGCGATCGCAGAGCCTGAAGTGGAACAAATAAATATTGAATAATGGTAATTTGGTTAATTGTCATAATAAAATATTCAAGGTGGTCCAACAAATGCCTGTATGGATAATCTCATCTACACAATGCTTGAGTCACCATCACAACTATCATTGCTTACCGACTCAATGGCAGAAAATAGTCTACGGCACATCCCTTGACGCCTATAAATATGCCGCGTCCCAATGAAAGGCATCTCTGCTAGCCGGGTCCCATGAAACCTATACAGGCAAGAAAGAGAGGTTGAACAATGAATATGGCCTGCCATGTCCCTGGCAAGCTGGAAGAAAAGGACAGACATCTTGCTTGCATTCACACGCAAGCAAATGCATCTATATTGACATGGCATTTATTTATATCACTTAATCCCCCAGTTAACTAGGAGATAGAGAAATAGATTTAAAAAATACAGTAAATAATTCAAGTTTAAGTAACAGAATGACAGAAAAAGACGGACGTTGGCTTGTCAACAGAGATGAATACCTTTAAAAAGGAAATGCGCTGCAAAGTATTTTTTGACTTAAAAGCACAAAATAGAGAGGTTGAACGATGAATATGGCCTGCCATGTCCCTAGCAAGCTGGAAGAAAAGGACAGACATCTTGCTTGCATGACATCTTGCTTGCATTCACACGCAAGCAAATGCGCATCTATATTGACATGGCATTTATTTAGATCACTTAATCCCCCAGTAAACTAGGAGATAGAGAAATAGATTAAAAAACACAGTAAATAATTCAAGTTTAAGTAACAGAATGACAGAAAAAGACGGACATTGGCTTGTCGACAGAGATGAATACCCTTAAAAAGGAAATGCGCTGCAAAGTATTTTTTGACTTAAAAGCACAAAATAGAGAACACGGACAGGAAGTTTATCAAAAGTAACATCAAAGCAGCTGAAGATAATGCTCCTTTCAAGGTTCAAGCATGTCTAACATAATTTCTCATGTAATATCCATTTTGGCTGCAACACAGTGCTTTCCTCACATCTTCCTAATTAAGCTCTTGAAAGGCATGGGAACCATGTCAATCTACTATAGAACTTGACAAACAACACAAATTTCAACCAGACAAACAGACTTCATTTCTTCAAGCCTCTCCTCCAGTCCTTCTCCTCTCTGTGTTTTTCATTTTTTCTTTTACTATCTCCATGGTGGACAAACTACAATGACAATAACACATAGCAGACAAACTACAATTACAATAACACAAAGCGGACCAGAAACAATGAGAAAACACACCTGAGCGATGCTCCAGAGATAATTTCGTCACCCCTCTCCAATATGGCAGTGTAAAACCCACTATAGTTAATCCTATTGAAGTTTGACCTGTGCAAAGGAAGAAAAAGAAAATTTTATCTGTCAGGGGGGAAGACAACAGTAAAACACCAAAGAAATGAGTAACAAGACCCCAAGGAACCAGATTGGTTGCGGAGCAAAGATAGCCTTAACTCACAACCAGACAAATAACCAGTACAGCTAAGAAATCTGCTTAATTATAAAAGAATGCTACTAAGCATATTTTCACAGCTATTAATCTCATGTCAAGCATCTTTCACTCTCAAGGATGGTTAATGGGCCAACTAGAAGACTCTTGCATACATCTCACTGTCCCACATTGATTTCAAAAGTTCTGTGAAAAGTAGACAAATGCGAGGCAGTTATCTTAATGAGATACATACTACAATAGACCACGCAAACACAAGATGGCATTGCAATAAATTTGAGCCTGAATTCTTGACAGCTTTATGATCAAGAACAGATCATGTTTGCTAAGAATTATATCAGACAATCCCTCCTCATTCTCATTTATATTCATCTGAGATGACTCCAATACTTGCAAAAGAGAATAAAGCAGTCATAAAATTAACAAACAAGTGACAAAAGTTGCTTGCTTGTCATTATGGGGCAATAAATTACCAAAGAAGATCACAAAAATACTCAGAATATCTTTATCCATCACAATGGAAACCCAAGGCAATTTTAGCATTAGCCATCACGTACGTGCATTTCTTTTGGTGTAACAAATCAAGGCAATCTTCAAAATAATCATTTCTTCATGAATTAGGTGCATCAACATGCAAAAATTATCTTTCAATGTACCAGTGTAACAAATCAAAGAACTTTCCAAAATAATTATTTCTTCACGATATAGGTGCATCAACATAACCAATTAGTTCTTGAAAGGTAAAGGATCTAAAATAGAGCTTACCCGCAGTTATAAAGAACATTATGAATCATATTTATCCCACTTCTCCGGTCAACAATAGGCAAAAAACATTCATCCATTATTGTAAGCGCCACCGCTAGCTTGGAGTTGCATTCCACCCTCTGAGGAAGCCCTCGAAGAGACATATCTGACTCTGCATCCGTCCTGCGAATGAGAGACCATGAAAATCCACCTTCTAGTTCATGTTTGACTCCGAGATACTTCTGAAGATGTTCAAAGAGCTGCAAAAATTAACAAAAACTTGAGTTACCAATACAAACTCTGCATAGATAATGTAAACATACCCAAAAAGGAGGATGAACGATATGGCTAACTAAACGCAATATAAGAAAGCCAACTAAGAAGCAAAACTCGTTAGTTATAAACCTTAAAAAAAAATTCTTCTAATTTCAAATTTGTTAAAGTAAACATAAACAGAAAGAAGGTTGAAATAAAAAAGACCAGTAAATCAGCAAATCAGCACTACTTAGCTGACACCTGAGATCATAGTTTTCCTTTGGGTAAAAAAAAATCCGTTATCTATTCACCATCTCTATTTTACTATCCAGTTGCCTAAACCAAATCCCACGCTCATCACAACATATCTGAAGTAAATATCATTATCAGCCTCACGAAATGTGCGGTCCAAGCTTGGATGTTGCATGCCAATTTAAGATGCTCCATGCCAAATCCAATCCATTAGAAAGCATGGAAACAAATGCCATCTGGTCATAATTGCTAAACACATGATAGATGCTCCTCAAGGCAATGACTTAGTTTGATAAACATCAGCAACTGCTTGACTTATTATAATAGGGACTTTACGTTGCCCAACTAGAATGGGCACTACAAGTAGGTCTACATATGATGAATTGCTAAGCCAATTGGAAGCATAGTTTGGAACTAAAATTGCATCCAGCTCTAGGCATCAAATATAAATGCCACACATCTGGATTGGCAAGTTAAAATACTGAAGAAAGGTAACTTGACAACACCAATAGGGAAAATTATTAAAACCAAATTTTCGAGGGTTAAAATCCACAACAAAATAATGAACCAGTTACTACTACAAAAGAATCACCTAGACAAGGCAAAAAATCAATTTCAGATCCTTTGCTGCCAAGATGTGGATCAGTATTCAGTACAACCTTATCTGAGCTGTTTTGGTTGCAAAGAGAGAATCCAAAAAGAAGATTACCTCTCCACATTTCTGACCGCAAAAAGAATGACCTGTGCTATCAGAGTCCAAAGGAAAAGTATCTGTTTCCTCAAGACATGATTTGTGATCTGCAATGAAAAAATCGAAATGCTGAGCGAATGTAGAGAGCATGTGCCGACCATGTCATATGACACTTCAAGTTCTACAAGAAATAAAAAGACCTACATTTTTTCTCACACAGGTCGCACGCAAAGATTTCACTGACAGCTCCATCATCAACATGTGAAGTACATTCACTCGCTACTCCACAATATTTGCATGTGCAGTTAGGACAATGCCAGTCCCCAGGAGGAAGCTTCTGCAGTCAAACAAGATTACATTAAAACTAAAATCAGTCAAAAGGCTAATAACTGGGGGGAACCAGTTAGCTGAATTGAATGGACAAACACAGATGTCCATATCTATGAATGTAGAAGAATAATATACATACATATGCATATTTATGTCTCACATACTATCGTGATCAGTAACAGGAATATGACAAAAATTTGTATATGGGAGCAAGGTAATCAACTATTAAAGAAAGCACATCCAAGAAAGGACACTGATAATTTCTTTGCCCCTAACCGACAGATGAAAACCATGCCACTGCAATTAACAGATAAAAAAAATGCCGCACTGAGACAATGCAAATCAGCCAGTCGAAAAATCCAAATCCATTTTAATATTGCAAGTTTCTCCACAAAAACTAATTAGATGTCAATAATTTCATAAATCAATTCAAATAACCCTTGGAAATGCAAACTACATTTATTATTAATCTTACAAAGTTCTCGTGCAGTTGGTTCAATTTGGCTGCACAGGACAATCACAAAATCAGAGGACCCCAAAAAATTATCAGGGAAGAAGAGAACAATGACTGTTATGAATTCTTCCATTAGACTACCTTTAATTTCCAGTATTATAATCTATTGAATATCCTCACTGAAAATCACTTCAAGGAGCATAATATTCTAACTAGGGAAAGGCCTCAATTGCCAGCAGAAAGCTCCAAGAATGAAGCAGAATTTTGATAAAGCAGTAGAAATAGAGATAAGCTATTGAAATGGCAAAAAGGACCACAAGGCATGAGCCATGCATGTGAAGATAACCTGTATGTTTAAGCAGCTCTGATGAAAGGTGGATGGACAACCATCACAACATATCAAATCTCCACCATCTCCACAAAGGCCGCATGTATCATCATTTGGATCATCCCCATCAGCATCCACAGAATGGAATCCCCCACGTTCAGACTCCACTTGCTTATTCCATGCATCGATCTGGCACTGCAAAAGGGAGACGCCAGAATCCAGATGTATGTTCTGAAATGGCTGGCGAAGTTTGCTGCCTGCATGGATCTCAAACTTTGACAAAGTGAGGATTTTGCTACAGCAGCCACAATGGATGCCATCTCTTGTAACCCATCCCTCCAATAGCACTCGTGTTTTTCGACGGTTCATATACTGTACTTTCTGGCTCAGCTCCACAACCCCAGAATCAATCAGCCATGAAAGCAGGGTTCTTTTACCAGTATAGGGAACGAAACCATCACTTTCTGAGTTCAGCCCCTTCTCAGAACTGCGGACCAGTAAAGTACATCTGCCTAGTTTTCTGCCTTTTCTTCCGTGTACTTGGTGAACATTGGAATCAGATGTGCCTTTCTCAATACTGCTGTGCGTATTATGAACAGGACCTTTCTTTGATGACTTAACCCCCTGCTTTATGAAGGAGCTTAATTTTTCTTCCTCACTATCACTGTCCATGCTCTCTTCTTCATGCTTTGGCTTGGAGTTTCTCCTAATAGCAGCTTGTCTGGCATTGGCACTTCCAGCGCCTTCTCTTTCTTTCATCCTCATTTCTTTCTCCATCTTCTTCTGGGTTTTCCTTGTTAGTTGGCCGAGAGTCTCATCTGATATAAGAAAAGCAGACCGCTCCTCATTTGCCTTTTCCTCATCATTGTCATCGTCGAGTTGCTTTTGAAGTGCATCATATGCCTTAATAATAGACCAGTAAGCTGTCCCTGTGGGGTTAATGTAGACAGCATCTAGATAGTCTCTATTCCTTCTAGGTCTATAATCAATTTTCCACCCTGCATTCAGTAGCATCTCTCTTATACGTTCTCTGAGCTTTTGCTTCTCCGTGCCACTGCCACGCTTCACTTTTCCTTCTTTGGGACCACTCGGAACAGGTGTTTCAGGTGACTTGGCCCGTGCAACAATTTTAGGCTGTGGGGATTTTTCTTTTTCACGGCTCATTTTAGCTTGTCGGGGTTTTCCCTTTCCACGGCTGATTTTCAATTGCGGGGATTTCTCTGTTTCATGGCTTATTTTAGATTGTGGGGATTTCTCTTTTTCGCGGCTGACTCTTGTAACTGAGTCTCGTATATCTGCATTCCTCCGTGACGGTGTTGGAGATATATCACTGTCCCCTGATTCCCAGTCATCAGGCTTCTTGATCTTAGCAGACACAGTTTTCTGCACATTCAGCTTATTTTTCTCCATCTTCATCGTCGGATTCCGCATCTCATTCCTTCTAATCTCAGCAAACGCTGTAGGACGGGATGTGACATTATGGCTAGTATCTTCAGAGATAGAAACTTTCCTGCCTTCCCCTACAGAAACTTTCCGACGTTCATCCCACCGATCAAGATTTCTCACGGGCCCACCTACTTTTTTCTTCGGGTTAACCAACACCTTCAGAACACCATTTTTACCCTGAACCCTGATGGCCTCGTCTGGACGGCCACCATATTTTTCTCTCAACATCTGTATAGGAATTCGACCGCTTTCCCGCTTCATCTGATACCTACTTTTACCCGCGCCATCTTCCCTACCGAAGCTACTCGTCTCATCAATATACATATTCTTTCTCCTCTCAACAACAGTCTGCCTACTTGAACTACTGGCGAAATCCCTATTACCACCACTCCGAGCCATGGGAGGTGAGCCCAGGAATCTCCTTCCCGACGGCTCCATCCCACCGTCATCAAATCGCCTGCCCCCCATCCCCTCCCCATCAATCCCATCATACTCATCAAACTCAAACACATCCAACCTACTTCTCTTCCCCTCCCCATTCCGACCAACCCCATCGCTCCCTTCCGGAACGCCCTTCTTCCTCGGGACACTCAATCCATTACACACCCGAATCGTCTCGGCACCCACCGGCAGCCTGCGAGGCCGCGTAAGGGAGAGCTCGTCGCTCGACCCCGAATCGCTCATGACCGTCCTCGGCCTCTTCCTCTGCGAGGCACCCACCCCGCCAACCCCATCCCTCTTCTTCCTCACGATCAAGCAGCCCGAGGAACTCCGCTTCTTCAGCACTATCCCCGACCGCTCCACAGATCTCCTGCTACCCTCCTCCATGACGAGGGCTCAGCCCCACCCACCAAACCCAAGCCCTAAACTTCAAAACCCATCACCACCCAGAACCCCAAAACCAACAAGAAGCCTCAATTCCCTCTCCCCCTCCCGGACAGTAGCAAGAAAACATACAAACCGAATCGAAGCAACGACAGATCTGGAAGGCGACACCACCACGGAAGCTCCGAAACCTCGAACGAGGACCAAGAACGGGATTACTTCGGGCCGACGCTTACCTCGCCGCCGCGCGTCCGCCGGATGCGCTCGCCCGGTATCAGTAATTCTTCGCAGCTGCCGCCGAGCCCATGCGAGCAAATTCAAGAATCGCGCAGAGAGAGAAAGAAAGAGAGAGAGAGATGGCGATTTTCCTCTAAAAATGCCAAATGCTTGTCGCGCTCGTACATGAAAAATGTAAATCGGGGGCGATTTTACTATTTCCCCCTTTCTTAATTTTCCTCCTTTTTTTTTCTTTTTTTCTTTTGTTGCTATTTTCTCACCTGCTCGCGTGTTCCCCTGCGCGCACGTGCACCGATGTCCCCCCGGCAATCGACCCCAGCCTTCGATCTCGCGGACGGTCGGAGCCCCCATGATCCCGCCACGTGTCCAATGGCCTGTCTTCGGCTACGTGTCGGGGCGTCAATGGGGGGGAAGTTTTTCGCTCGTGCGCTCGTGCGTCGTAGTGCGATTCCGCCTCCTTTCTAAACGAGGAGCGTGTAGGACAAGCGCTGTGTGAAGCGCGTGGAGGGAGGGCAGTGGGGGCGGGCTTTCCTTTGTCCCCTATAATGTCATCATGCTTAGGTTTTTTGGGGATTTATAGATTTTAACTAGTGTGGTAAGAACTTGGTTGTGCATTTATTTTGTCCAACAAGCAAATTGTCTCTTTCACTGTAGAAAGAGGAGGTTGTGATGTGGATTCATTTTTTAGTGGAAAAGAAATTGAGGCAGTTGTTTTGGTTTGTGATGGAATTTTTTGTTTAGCCAGTGGAGCATCATTTCGCTTTTGAAGGGTACTAGGAACAATCAATAAATGATAGAATCCTCTCAGCTGATCACTTTTTGAGCATGTGTGTTAATGAAGCATTACTAGTCTATTGTAACTAATTGTCTTGAGGCTCGGTTTCGCGAGCTTATGTATAAATGGAAAAAAAAAACAATAGAGATGGTTGTAGATTTTGATTTTGTACGAAAATTTCATGTGTACTTGGAAGTATATGCTCTCTTCTACTATTAAGGTCTAGCCTGGTAAAATACATGAAGGGATATAGTGCAATTTTAGTTCCTCCAATTGTGTGGGAGTTTGGAAAAGAAGAAAATTTGTGCGGGAGTGGTTCCGTTTTAGTGTTTGAGCAGTTTAAGTGTGAAAATAGTAGTTTATGTCATTTTATTTTATTCCATATTTGTTTTTTTTCGAACATTTCATTATATTTGTCAATTCTTTTGGGATTTTAGACTAGAAAGGATCAAAACTAGAAAAACATATGAAGGTTCCATGGCTTTTGTTTGGCGATAAGTTAGGAGGCATGTTTGAAATGGCTTTTATTCTTTTATTATCTAAATCTTGTGACTCCGCACGTCGACTTTTTTTAAATTCTGAACTCTTGAAACACTTACAACTCAATGTTGATATGTAGATTCACATATAATTTTTTCATAAATTTGCTGAAATTTCAGTGGTATTTGAAATTTTAGCAAGTTTTTTGTTTACTTTTGTTTAAGTGTAAATAAACATGCCCTATATGGTGAGGATGAAATTGAATAATTGTCAAAAAATTAATTTAAGATTTACTATTCACTTTATTAGTTTGCCTGTCCTGTATTTGGTCAATTTACCAAATATTTTTTCTAAAATACTATTTAATTAACTAATATAACTAAATTGTGATAATTATTGGCATAAAGCTATAATTATTTACATTATAATTTCCTAACAAAATATGGATAGCATCCACAAGTTTAATTTCATAACCATAATATAGTTTCTTGCCAATTCATATCGCAAAAAAAAGTATAAGTGTATAACATTTAGTTAACTTTTCTATTTTTAATGTTTATTGATCTCTGTGAATTAATATTAAGCAGTTTGAAAACTAGGAAAACCGTTTTTATTTTATTAAATATTATAATTCTTAATTGCATTTTTTTATTGCAATAAGCTATATTTATATGATACTCTAATTATATTGATTTCTTTCAACTTACTTTTTAGAGGAATATACTTTTCAATTTTTATTTTCTTCATCACTTTAAATTATTTATATATTTTTTAGAAAGGAAAGAAGACTGAAATTGAGTAATAATATCAAAAAAAAAAAAATCCCAAACAGGTGCCATGTTTTCCAAATCTAATTTTTGTGTTATGAAAAATTCAAACTAGTTCAGTCACACCATATTGGACTCAAACTAATTTTTGTGTCACAAAAAAATCACAAATCGGTACAATCGTGTTACATTTACCCCAAATGGTGTCACACAAACTTCCAAAATGATACATTTGTGATAAATCCATCAAAATCTTAAAGTAACATTAGGGCAAAACTAGGAAATTAGTAGATCTTTGAAATGTGAGGGAGTTCTTATAACAAAATTCATAGATTTTAGAAAAAATTTCAATCTCAATACATTTTCTTCAAATCTACCTTCTCTAAAATCGAAGTCAATTAGAGGACCCAATTCTATTAAATTTCTACATTAAATCCACATCACTCTCTGATCATCCGAATTATTTGCCAAGAATTGTTGACAGTTTAATATAGATATTTTTACGGAAGCTAATGAATTGTAGATTTGTCATGGATGTAGTTAGAGGTAAATGTGACATGGATGTACAAGTTTTGGAATTTTTGTGATACGAAAATTAATTTGAGGCAAGTGTGGCATAAGTGTAATAATATAGGACTTTTGGTAGTATTAGCTACTAAGATTTATCATAATTTTTTTTAATGAGTTAAAAGGCGGGGAGGTGTGACCAATACTAGTGACTCCTTTGATTGTCACCATAAGGACTGTACTTGTTATGGAACAAGTTAAGATTTATTATACTAAGAAGTTAAACTATAAGTTATGTCTTTTCAACCTTGCGATTATTAATTACTTTATTTTCAAATTAAGTACATTTTCCTGACCAAAAAAAACTTGAGTAGATTTCCACGCAGAAAATACATATTTCGTAAATTAAGTTGCTTGAACGATATAAGTTTGATGAAACAATTAATATCTATTATATTAATTCTAAGTCGTTAACTTCTCACCTACAAAATGTCTATAATCGTGCGAGCCTTCTTCAAATAATTTGGGGTTTCATCTTATGCATGTCTAAGGATTCTTAGTGTTTTCAAATTCCCTAAACAACAATAGTTCAAACCATCAAATAATCTGGATGGGCTTGGAGCCAAACTAGTCCATGTGCTAGATTCACTTATACTCATGATATCAACTAATCTTTTAGATCTCTCCATCTTGTATTTGGTATGGCTATAATCATAAGACTATTAAATTCAAAGTTATGTTGGAGACATCTTATTGCTAATAAAGATAGAACAATAGCCATAAATCTTTGATGCTTTGATGCGTGATAAAAATTAGTGTCTATAAGGTATTGTTTGCCCCCACTGATGTTGCTGCTATGTTTAGAATAAATATACCTCTTGGGTATAGACCAAAACCGCAGAGATCTGAGTTAGCAATGATTTAATATCTCTCTTGAAATTTTACCTTGAATGTGTCATCAAAGTTGTGTGAATGAAAAAAAAAATAAGAAGAGAGGATTACAAAGAATAAATTATTGCTTTGAATAGTTGCAATCCTTGAACAGTTATTTTGAATAATGTATTATTTGCTCTTATTTATAACAACCAATGAACACATGTCATGGAATGTATATTTTATCCTCTCAATAACCATTTTCTATGTCAACAATAACTTCTTTTATAACCAAGAGTCACGTCTTTTAATAATAACAAACTATTTCAATAAGAGAAAAGTCTTAAAAAAGTCTTAAACCCACTACAATTGTGTCAATTAGTTATAATTTTTTTATCGGTATCAATTTAGAGGAAGAAGGAACGGAAGGACAAAAAAGGAAAGAGAAAGAAAAGAAAAAGCAAAATTAAAATAAAAGAATAAATAAAACAAATAAAAATTTGAAAAAAATAGTAAAATATTATTAAGAGTTGTCCATGTTAATGATGGCTGTGCACATAAGTCGACCGACGTCTACATCGGTAATATTAGGCCAAAATTTGCCGAAATGACTGAATTAATACTATGTCAAAAATGTTTATGATGAATTAATATAAATACAACAGGTTTATAACTTCCTTGACACTTTTTCCATTTCAAAAATCCTCCACTTAATTTTTTATATGTACTAGTAAATTAATACATTTAAAGAGGTATTTATTAAGATTTGAACATTCAATTTGTGTAAACAACTTCATTAACGAAATCAATGGTAGATAAAACTTTGAACCATGATTCTAATCGTAAATCAAATTATCAAACATATGAATACATATTTGCTTAGAAATTCCAATGCCTGACCACTTTTAATCTATTGTGCTCCCTTCTACATTCATGGACATTTACAAAAGTTCATTGGACTTTTATTAGAAGTGGCACAACTTCCTATGTTCATATAAATTAAGTTCCTAATATATTTTTGGGAAAAAACCACCAAAAACCCCCAACTTTGCTTCGAGTGACATATTTACCCCAAAATTTGTTTTGTGACGTGAAAAACCCCGAACTTTGCAAACTGTGACACATTTACCCCATTAAGGGTATTTTCGTCTTATTCTTTATTTTTTTCTTTTTATTTTTTTCTTCTTCTCTCTTCCCTCTGCCGGCCCATGGCCGGTGGAGGGAAGCCGGCGTCTAGCGTCGGGCTGCCCGACGCTGACGAGGGCCGCCCTCGCTTGCGTCGAGCGAGGGGTGCCCTCGCCGGCGTCGGGCGAGGGGTGCCCTCACCGGACGCCGGCGAGGCTTCCCTCCACCGGCCATGGCGGAGCCGGCGGAGGGAAGAAGAAGAAGAAAAAAAAGAAAAAAGTTTTTAAAAGTAAAAAGAACAAAATGCCCATATGATTTAGGGTAAATGTGTCACACAAATGAAAGTTCAGGGTTTTTGGTGTCACAAATAAAAGTTTGGGGTAAATGTGTCACAGTTAGCAAAGTTCGGGGTTTTTCACGTCACAAAACAAAGTTTGGGGTAAATCTGTCACTCGATGCAAAGTTGGGAGTTTTTGGTGGCTTTTTCCCTATATTTTTTAGCATTTGCCTTGCTAAAATCTTGAACTTCATTAAGAATGTTTTCTTACACTCATACTCTTAACTTTCCATCCGGTAGTTGATCACCATCAAGGTACAATAGTTTATTGTTACTTTTTTTAATTTTTGTGAGATAGAATAGAGATAGCATTTCATTAAACCCAAACCCACCTACAAGAATAAGGGGCATCAAAATACAAGATCTCCTAAAGAGGGGAAGGGAGAGGGGGAGGTTAGAAACCTAGTTAAGGGAGAGAGTCTTACACATAGAGGCCTTTACAACTTACTCTACTAATCTATTTGAGTTATAGGGGCAAAGAGCCAATTTTAGACTATAAAAAGGGGCCAAGATGTGACACTCGGAATTTTCCAACTTTGAAAATCATCAGGCAAACAAATAGAAAGTTCATAAAGTTGAAGTGGGCCAATTTGAACCATGGTTTGGGCCTTAATATTTTATTACTGAGCTTCTCAATGAAAGAAAGAAAGTCAAGTTGGGCCACGAGAACGGGCCAAATTAATATTATGGGCTTGAGTTTAGTTCATAGGGCCTTAAAGCCTAGTTTTGTTAACAAGAAATCAGGGTCGCTCAAGACGACGCGGGCTCTATTTTAGCGCTAATTAGGCCCATTTGAGGTTGTAGAAGATTTTGAGTGCTTGTTTAGTTTAAAAGAAAGACTTCTTCTTTTTTTAGCCTTACGAATGTCGTGAGGTGCGGGATTTTAGACCGCGAGAGGCCTCATTTATTGTAAATGTATTAAGACGTTTCTTGTTTGTTAGGCATTGTAATAATTTGTCACCATAAATGTTTGTGCATCTATTTTGAAAACCTTGGAAAGGTGCATGGGAGGACATAAGCATACTGGTCTTATTTCTCTTTAAACCTAGTTTTAATGAATTCTTTCATCTAATTATATTAGGTTATTAAGTTAAGAGGGGGAAGAAGCCACCCTCGTTCCCTCCGCCCTTCTCCTTGGCTACCGCCAATTTTGGGGATTGAGGACACCATCATTTGCATGAGATTTCCCTCAAAAACCCATTTTTCCTCTATCTTCTTCATCTCCCTCACATTCCCTGTCCCGAACCCACTCTTTTCTCTCTCTTTCCCTCGGCAGCAAGCACCCTTCATTTTTCTTGCTATTTGCTATTTGAGTGAAGCCAAGGGAGCTCAAAATTCTCAGTGAGGCTGATCTGAGGTGGGGAGGACGTTCCGTGGCTTCAAAGGTAGGGGGAATTGTCACGTTTTAGAGTGCTTAAAATCTTTCGGAGCTCGGGACGTCTGGTCGACCAAAGTTTAGTGTTGGAAGGGCTCGTGGGGGGGGCAAGATGAAGCCTGAAATGCCTGTGCATGTTGCGACTCATGGCTGAATTAAGTCCGAGGGATGAGAGGGGTGGTTTTTAGTTGAGATTTATGGTCTTGAGCCACTAGGTTTTCACTCTCACTGGTCTATGTTGCTGGTCGTTCGCGTGTGGCATGGCTGTAGACGGTCCTAACTGCGATTGACGAACTATGAATGGGTGACCTACTGTGTTAGGTTAATGTGATGACTGGCAGTGACCATATGGGTGTATATTGGTGCAATACTACCTCTTGTGGCTTGAGGGTTAGTCCACTTGAGCAAAAGGCTTGTGGATAAGCCTTTTCTTGTAAGAGAAATGGTGTGTTCCTTGGCTAGCCGGTGTGAGAACATATGGACAGGTTAGTCAAGCCACGGCGAGGGGAAACTTTGTGGGTTTAGGCAAGGGGTTGTGTACTGCATGGTTCAGAGAAGTTCTAAGGTAAGGGAAGTAACTAGGTGCTAATTCATGTCATCCTCTAGCTACTCTGTGAGACAGCGGGTTCGACGTGGGATAGTTTCTAATCGTAGGTGGTTGTTTTGGATAGAAATCTTTCATGAATGTGTGTTTGGGTCTATGATGGTCCATGCATGGGAAGCTCTTGTGTTCTTGACTCAAGGACAGGTATGGTGCATGAATTCGTGAGGTTATAGATGTTTTCCAGGAGCCGACTATACTAGACCTCCTAGATTTGTCGATTTTATGGTGCGGTTTGTGGTGCGACTCTATAGAGGTCTCCTTCATGAAAGTTGTTCTAAATATCTTAGCCTATAACATATTTAATTCAATTTTTTTTTGGGTTGGCATGATTGACATATAGGCCTAATTCTCTATTGTGATTGTTTTGCCCAAAACCACGATTCCCGTGACCTCAGTAATTTATTGATTTTATATAAAATGTTCTAATTGGAATCATGACGTACTTCTTTCACAAAAGTTGTTTGGTACATCCAATGTATAACATACTAATATTTCAAGTTGGTCGGTGATGTTTGGGCTTCAAAATAGGTTTTCTCTTACTATTAGTGATTTTGCCTTGTGGGTCTAATGTTGTACTATTTCGCGTGAGTTACTGCTCTTTATATAAATAGAATCAGGTTTGACTTCCTTTCATGAAAGATGTTCATTAGAGTCTTATTTACAACATATTAAAATTTCAGAATTTTTAGAGCTCATTTAATATGTTTATCAATTAAATTCCCGAAATGATGTGATTTTGACTTTGCATGCCCTTATTCCAAATTTTAGAATTCAAGGGGAAGACAATGGAATTTTGATTCATGGTTTGTAGATGATGTGAACCGCTTTCATCGTGCTACTATTTGAGCCTGTTTCCTATGCCAAGTGATTTTATAGGTTAGTTGTGAATTGTGGTTAAAGTTGCAATTGTAATAAAAAGGAATTGAGAATGAGATCTTGTTGTTGAACGGAATATAATACCCTTGGGGAGTGGGGATGCCCCTGCTGTGTGTTTGGGATGCCTCGGTTTAAAATCTCAGGGCTAGCGACCCCTGGATTTAGGACGCCTCGGAGTGAGATGCCCATGACTAGCGTCCTATGAAAGACCAACTAGTGACTTGATGTTATTTTGTGAACTTTAATGGAACTGAGAAATTGGAAATAGGTAAGTTGAACTTGGACCTTAGAGGTGGTGCCATGGCTCAAAGATGACTTTTCATTGACGCATTAAATTGTTTGGCGGGTTCATGATGGATTGCTATAAATATGTTGTATCATATCGATTCATTCTTTGAAGATAGCATAGTAAGTTCATACATGCTTACCTTATGAGATGGTATGAAATGGTAGGCCCTGCAAATTGAATTGAATGTGTTTTAGCTTATGGAGTGGTTTGTCTTTTGAGTTGTGAATGAATTTGTGCAATTTAATATGTGATTTATTTCCTCTATTGGCACAGCTCACTTCTTAATATTTGTTCTAGAAAACTAGCAATGGATGTGCTCCCAATAGCTACTTATGGTGCATTAGCATATGTGGAGATCTCCTTCCATGATGTATATAATGTTGACCAAGGTTGGACCTTCCATGATGTATATAATGTTGACCAAGGCTGGACCTTCATCCATTATGAAACCACCTTATGGATCGATGATGGCCGCCCCACATGGTTCCCCATGCGGTTCGTGTCCTGGTTCTTGAACCATGATGGGGACCTGAGAGGCGTAGGTAGTTAGGTTGGTGAAGGGTGACTTTTATATTAGCTTGGCACAACTTCGAGTAGAGGAGTTAGGACACTTTTTGAACCCTCTCTCCTAGACATTTCACCAGATGTTTCTTTTTGTATTTTGATGAAGTGTAAATTTTGTGTACATATATACATGCAATGCAAGAGAAAATAAAGTTTATAAATAACATGTAATCTAACAGAATTTCATGGAAGGATATAAAAAGCACTCTCTATCTTGTACTTCTAATTTCTATGCTAGTAGGTGGATTTTGAGATCATTATTTTTATAGGTGTGCTTAGTTAAAGTATAAGTATGAATGAAATGGATGTCTTAGGAACGGCTATGGTCACCAACTTGTTTGGGCCGCGTGTAGGTTGTTATGCATTCTTGGGATTCATCAATTAGTTATAATTTATAATTATGTTTCATTTGAACGTAGAAAATGGCTCTATTGGGACATCACACAGAGGTCAATGCATTTGGTGATAAGTGGCTCAACATCCCTAGGACAAAGGGGAGAATCTTTCAGACAACTCACCAAAGTTGAATAGTCTAATCGAACTTTAACAATTTCTTTAGAAATTATAAAATTGGGTTCCCTTGACTATAATCAATTGGTCTAAGGCCCATTCCTTAGGCAATATTGATAATTATACCTCTCATGTGTAAACGTAAATTATTATTTGTCTTTATTGAAATAATTCCATCAATAATTGGTTGTCGAATATGCTCATGTCGCAAACTAGTGTCTAGAATTTCCATCGCATGTATGCCTCGAACATTATTACCTCACTATCGCAATGTAAAGTTATGGTTGTCATTGGTTGTGGCCACAATTCTTTATCCAATAGCAAATTCCACATCCATTTATGCTATTTGCTAATCATAGAAGGTGTTTTAAATTCCGATTCCATCATTTGAATGGGCTATACATGTTTGCTTCTTTGATGGCCATAAGAATGCACCATTTACAAGCTTGAAAAAACTATCCAAATATTGACTTATTATCAGTTGTGCTAGTTATCCAACTAGCATCTAAATATTCTTCTAGTATTGGGATTACTAGTAAATTTGGAAAATTTACACGCAATAACTGTTATACCAAGTCTAATGTAATTGATAACGCACATCAGACTTTCAATTGCACTAGCATATTCTAACTGTGCTAAAAGTTGACAAGTATTTTTATCACTTAAATTGACCCATCAACTGTGTAATTCCCAAATGATAATATTTTTAAATGGTTTTTTCTATATGGTGGCGTTAACTCCCATTATATTTGATCACTTTAACACCTAAAATTGTATCTACTACTTCCGAATCTTTTATTTGAAACTGAGAAGATATATATTTTTTTAGTTTTATCTATGCCAAGCATATTGTACTAATAATCATCATACTCCATACTCTTTCATAAATTTTGAGTAATTGCACCTATCAACATTCTTATGCTTAAATCCACAAATTCTTCATGCCATTGTTTTCATTCTTTCTTTGTCTCTGCTCATGTTGCCATTCTCTACAAAATGCACCTTACCAACAACTTTTTTCACATAATTAGCCTCACGATCCTGAGAAACTTCCTTAATTGAAATGTGTTTTATCAAATTATCAGGCAAAAGAATGCTTCAAGTGTCAAAAGTTGACATAAAAGGACACTTAAGTGCCAAAAGTTACGAAAGTGACACTTTTTATAAAAATAGATCATTTGAGTGCCACATCTGGCGAACCTTGTCGGAAATCTTACGTGGCATTTTTTTATTAAATTTCTCACTTACGTGGTTCGCCAGCAAGCTAACTTAGCAAAACACACACAAAAGCGATGTCGTTTTGGTATAGTTTGAATTTTAATATAATAATTAATTAATTAATTTTTTAAAATTAATTAATTAAATTAAAATTTTAAAAATTACTTAATTAAATTAAAATTTTAAAAATTACTTAATTAAATTTAAATTTAAATTTAAATCATTAATTAATTAATTAATTTAGGGGGGGGAGGTAGCCAACGGTTGAGGGCTTAGCCCTCGTCGCTGCCATTGCCTCCCCTCCGTTGCCGGGAAGGTGGGGGAGTATCGGTTGGGGCCGCCGAGCCTTGGCCAGGGGCCGGAGGCCCTACCCGACCGGTGGCGAGGGTGTGCGTGCCCTCACCCAGATTTGGGGCGGGGTTGCCGGCCAGGAATGAATTGCAGAGGCGGCAGCTAGGGTTTCGGGAGGTGGGTGACGCTGGCAGTAGAGACGATGGTGGACGATGGCGAGCGTGACGCAGACGGGCAGCAACATTAGCTCCGACGTCTTGTGACTGCCTGGCACGGCAGTAATGGAGTTCTCGAAGGCTAGCAACGGTGGGGGACGATGTCATTACCTATGCGAGACCTCCGCCACGTCGCTACCGCCTGACGTCGTCCCTAAGCCGATCCCTGTACCACGTCGCCGTCGTCGCCATCACTGAGCCTCGTGCCATCGAACGCCATCGTTCCCCACTGTTGCTAGCCTCCATTGCTGCTAAGCCAGGTGGTCACAAGACGTCGGAGTTGATGTTGTTGCTCGTTTGCGTCACGCTCACCATCGTCTGTTGTCGTCTCTGCTGTCGGCATCACCCACCTCTTGAAACCCTAGTTGCTGCCTCTGCAATTCATTCCCGGTCGGCGACCCTCGCTGGATTTGGGCGAGGGCCACAACCTTCGCCCCAAATGCCGCCGGCCCCTGGCCGAGGCTCAGCGGCCCTAGCTGACACTCCCCCACCTTTCCAGCGACAGAGGGGAGGCGGCAGCGGTGAGGGCTAAGCCCTTAGCTGCCGGCTGCCTCCCTCCTCCTCCTCCTCCCCCCTTTTAAAATTAATTAATTAATTAATTAATTAGTTAATTAAAATTTAATTTAAGTAATTATTATATTAAAATTCGAATTATACCAAAACGACATCGTTTTTGACATCGTTTAGCCACATCAACATGCAAAATGACATCGTTTTGCGTGCAGCTCATTGAAAAATTGCCATGTTAGCGTTTTGGCCGGATTTTCTCGCCGATGGCACTTAAGTGATCCATTTTACTCCAATTTTGGCACTTAAGTGTCACTTTCGTAACTTTTGGCACTTAAGTGTTCATTTGTGCCAACTTTTGGCACTCCAAGGGTCTGGGTGTCCAAATTATCCATAGTCAAGTTCTCGATCGTGTGTATAAGTTTCTTTCGATAACCATTCCAATTTGAAGGTTATTTTGAAATAATTGCAGCAATTTGAAGAGGTTCATAAACTTTAATTATACGGTCTTTGAGTTTGACAACATATATTTGAAGTTCCTTAACGTGATTAGAGATAGATTTTCCATTAATCATGATAAATTTAAACTATCTTGAGGTAGTAAATCTATCCGTACTTTTTTTGTTAATAATGTATTTGGTCTCTAAGGCATTCCAAATGCTTTTGGGATTTTGTAAGATTGCAAATTTTCATATAGACAATCTAATAGAGTATTGAGAATCCCTCCTTGGCACCTCCTTCTATCATCCTTTTCTTATCAAGATTATAACATGTGATCATACCACTTTTATTCGCAAATTTCAAAGTACTATAACCAACACAAGATAATCTATTGTACCACAAGAAAGATGACTCAAATGTATAAATAGAAACAAAATTTTCAATAATCCTAATCTGTCATGATTGCAAGAACTTAATGCAACCATTGTCTCCATCTCCATGAAAATATTAATACCTTAAGAACGCTAGGGAATTTGACTGCTAATGATGATATATCAATAGTTATAGATCTTTAATGCTTTGATGCGTAATGACGATAACCATCCTTAAGGTATTATTTGCCTCTATTGTTGTTGCCGTTGAATTTAAAACAAATATACCTTCGGGATACCAGAGCCGTAAAGAAATAAGTTCAACAATTACCTAATTTCTCTTTTGGAATTTCACCTTGAATGTGTTATCAAAGTTTTGTGCATGAAAAAGAAGAAGAGAGTTACAAAGAAGAAATTGTTGTTTTAAATAGTTGTGATTCTTGAATAATTGTTTCGAACATTGTATCATTTGCTCTTATTTATAGACAAAAAATCACTACATATCTTGAAAATAGGTACTTTATTCCCGTCATCACCATTTTTCAAGATGTACCATCAACACTTTTCATTTTCATGTTAATAATCACTTTTTTCATAACTAAGACTAACATCTTTCATAAGTAAGGATCACCTCTTTTAATGACCAAGAGTCACATCTTTTCAAGATAATAAACCATTTCAACAAGTTATTGTTGATGTCTTTAGCAGTTTGAAGACCCTTACAACCTGTCATCCTCTTATGGATTGTTCTATATTTCTTATGTATTATGAAAGAAGGGAAGCATAACGCTTTAAGAAGCACTAATTAGAGGATAGTGAATATGAAGGAACCCCTCTACACAGACTTCACTCAAGATTATGCTCGATCAGAGACGAGATACATACGATTGAAATCCTTGATCCCAGCATAGCTTCGCTTTCAAATCTTCGAAGGAAACCTTACCACCCCACCACTTGTCTTCGTAGTTTATGTACTTTCTAATATATAGATGAATAGGGCCTATAGAGATCAATCTTTCTACTAAACGCTTTGCAAGATGATGAAATAGAGGTACTGGTTCTATCTAGATTAACCTTACATGTTATATAATTGTTGGTGCCTTTCGTTCTTTCTCTTATCCCTCTAATCTTTTGGATATTTAGAAATGGTGCATCTAGGCTTGTAGATTCTATACACGACACTCGAGCCACTTCGGTTATGAGACATCTATGACTGGTTCAAAGTTTAATATGGATCATTTGTGATTTGCCCTATTACCTGCATTAGAGAATCTTCATTTCAAAGTTGATCTTGGATATCATAATATAAAGTTTCTTCTTATACCTGGATGTCGACTCCACCATTTGAGTCCTCTTTATTCGTTGCTTACTCTGAGAAAAAATTCCTAGATAGATTCAACCTCATAGTCTAAGCTTTCGAGCTCCTACTCGTCTATCAGTTTGTAACCAGGTTCGTCGCAAAGAGTTTCATCTTCGATACATGGTCTCAGTAGATCTTCCTTTTGCCGATACTTTTGTGGTCACGCATCGGCCACGAGGGTATTCGATTCACAAACCCAACAGCAGTTGCAGCTGCTCTAGGGTTCACCTGAAGGACGATGAGGTTCTCTTCCATGTTCTCTTTCAAAGGCTTCGATTCTCTTCCATTATCTACCGCAAATATATTCTATCTGAGAGCAACAACTCCTGTTCAAGCAAAGGAAGCTATTCGGCTGGTGTTCTTCGCTTGGAGTTGCGTAGGCTTTCCTGATGGCAGGCTTTACCACCTAAGCCTTCTACGATCTTCTCTTCTTGAATGAGGATTCTTTGTGAACCTTGGCCATGGTCCAGAAGTTTAGCAAAGAAAGTCTTTGATAGTAACTGTTGAGCAACTCTATATAAGTAATAAAAATATCGGGATAAATGTACTAAAAGTTCTAAAACTTATTACGAAAAAACAATTGAGTTCTAAAACTTTTAAAATGTGCAATCAATTTTAAAACTTGTCACGAATATACAATTGAGTTCCAAAACATTTAAAAAATGCAATCAAGTCCTAAATTTTTTTAAAATATACAATCAATGGAAAGACCTGATTAGATCAATTTGACAAGTTTTAATATTTGATTGTATTTTTTGAAAGTTTTATGACTCAATTGCATTTTCGTAATAAGTGGTAAGACTTTCCATGTACTTATTTAAAAAATGTTTGATGAAATTCATGAGTTAGCTGCTGGAATAGCACATATCACAAATCTGTAATTTCATTGGTGCATTTAAAAGATTGCATTCTTTCTATTGTTTATGTAGAACGTGAGAAATAAAGGAAATTCTCTCTTCAGGACATATGCTTGAATGGCCAAAATCCCATCTACTTGTCACTCATATCTATTTTAGATAATGAGGATTTCGATGACATTGGAGCATTACCTGCAACAGTGACCTTACATGATTGATGCGTAGCGTTTGGGCTACATTCTCACAGTTCTTGCTGCCATATGACTTGTCCTTTTCAAGTACATGTCTCCTACAATCTAGATAAAGAAAAGGAAAATTTACCAATGTCTTAAATTTATTGTATGGATACTATTGTGGTACTAAAATTTTCAATTTTATCAAATTAATTATAAATCTTTGCGTGGAAATTTCAAATGTGATTATTTTGTTCAATTTTTGTCTGGAAATCACTTATGTGACAATCTAGTTTTGGCCGGCCATTCCAAATGTCATATAGCCGTGTCAATGATTTCTGACGAAAAAAATATGTTTATCTAGAGAGTTTTTACTTTATAATGTAATCCATTATACTTCAATTTATGAAACTATATAGGGTACTATTAAAAATCCCAAATTGGTACTCATGACACGTTCATCTTAAACTAATTCTCGCCTCACAAAAAATTTCAAACCTGTAACCCAAACCAAAATCTTTCCAATTATTTAAATGCACACATGAATTTTCCACATCAAATTTGCCATTACCTCTAGTCTTGTAGTCTTAGCATCTAAGAGACCATGTTAAATTTCTTGATGATAAGTGGTCCCCCAAGCAAGTACCACAATCCTCTGGCATTGTTAATTAGTCAAGGAGGCAGCATGTGTGAATTTTAGTGAGATGATGGAGGTAGAGTCAATTCGACTTTTTGCTAAAGGAAGTTAGTTCAGAAGAAATATCTCACAGGACAACACTTTGAGATTTTTCTTTATGAGATAAAAATTAATTTTAGGCAAATGTGCATTTTTACCGGTATCAATCAATTAAAAAAACTTGAAAAAAAGAACGAACTTTTTGCCGGAATTTATTTCCGATCACTCGAATGTGATGCACGTCCAAGTTGGGCTATAATAGCTTAGAACTTGATGCCGTTCCCTGCGCGAATCTTTGAAAATCGCTTCATTCATCAGCACTGCCCTCGCAGTTCACTCTGAACTCGCGCCGTCCGACCGCCGATCAGCTCGCCGGACGCCCCGTTTCTCCCTCCCTCTCTCTCTCTCCCTCCCTGCGATGGACGGCGTCACCGGCCGGAGCTACCGGAGCTACGACGAGCGGCCGACGGTCCTGGTCACCAACGACGACGGCATCGACGCCCCCGGCATCCGCGCCCTGGTTCGCGCCCTCGTCTCCGCCGACAGATACCGCGTCCGAGTCTGCGCTCCCGATTCGTAAGTTTTCACTGATCGCACGGGGCTTTTTGACTCGTGCACTCGATGACGCGGTCCGTGGAGGTCCTTGTGTTCGATTTTGGCCGTGAGTACTGCGAGGCGCTCGGACGATCGGACCGTAGGAATCTGGTGCGGAGTCTCCGTTCGAGTTTTGGTGTGCTTGCGTGATGTCGCTCGCCGTACTTTCAGCTTGTGATGTTCGAGCTGCTTTTGGTTGATCATCTGGATATCTGTATGTAGAATTTCAGTGCACTTCAGCTGAACGCGTAATTAACGAATGATATGATGTCGAACTACGTAAGAACTCAGGAAATGAAGGAAAAAGAAAATGATCGGCCTAGAATTAGTCCGCATAACGTATTTGTTAGGAGGATCCGGAACACTTATCAGTGAGGGTATGTTTGAGCTTCTGGTTTTTATTTCGTCCGACACAGTTTTCGGTTGTCCATACTCCATAGAGCTGTACTCTTGTCATCCATCTTTTCTTGGTAGATGCGAAGAAAATAACTCTTCGGTCCTCGGTTCAATGGAAATTAGCGCTGGACTTTTTGTCGGGACAAAACCCTTCTGTTTTGATACTGAAAGAGGTAATAGTTTAGGAGGTTAGATAGCGGTGAGTCTTCCTCTACTCCTAGCATGAGCAAGTCTACTATACCAAGCCACTTGCGTTTTAGGAATCTGTGGGATCCACACTAGATCCCTCAAATTTTTATGGACAAGTTGCTGTATAATTTTTGCTCTGGGATTGGCTTTGTTCTCCACATTGCTTGTAAACTAAGTTTATACGATATATTCTCCCCGCGCACACAGGTGCATGTTGTTTTGTCTAATAAGATTGCTCTGAAGTCACATGGAAATCCCGGTGAGCATATCATATGTCTATTTCCTTTTTGCAGTCCCTTTAAAACTCAAATGTTTCATAGATTTAATGGAATGCTTTTCTCATTGAGTTACACTGTTGGCAGGGAAAAGTCTGCTGTCAGTCATAGCATCACATGGCGTCATCCTGTAACTGTTAAGCAAGTAGATATTGATGGAGCAGAAGCCTTTGCAGTCTCTGGTTTGATATCCTCACCATTCAGTGGATATTTAATTTCGAACTTTTATTATTGTCTAGATCAAGCTTCCATCCCTTTACCTAGTTTATTGGATGGAACAGCATTTCCACTTTAGGTGGTTTTCTAATTTTCTTAAGACGCTTGAGGAACTTACAGAAACAGAGGAAAAGAAAAGAGAATGTCACTTGTGAAGTAGATGTTTATATGGGGTCATAAGTAAGTCAACACCGACTGTCTTCTATCTCAAAAGATTGGTCAGAGTCTGGCAGATAATCCAGTCCTGAATTCTCCTGTGGACTTGTTTTCCACCCATGATTGTACTCTCTAAAGCCAAGATAGCTTTGTATAAAACTCTTAACGTTATGTATCATTTTGAAGGTGATTCTTGAAAATGGCAATAGAAAATATATTGTGGCTGACCACTGTGTATAGAGATATATATGTTACAGTCCAAATGGACCATTCCATCTACCTAAATGTTGGTACAATAGAACCTTTTTAACCTTTCTTCGGGAGGAACTGACCATCTTTTTCATCACTGTTTTCCTCCTCAAAAGTCGTGTGTGTTCAGGCTGATTTGCGTTGTAGAAGGAAGGAATATAGATGAAACTAGAAAATCTATACCTTTATGTCAGGATATTATTTAAACTTTCTAGAATTTGTTCTCATAGTTAAAATTGCCTTTCCCGTTGAAGTGTCCTGTTGGTTCTTCAACGACCATTGAAATATTTGTTTTTCTTCCTTTTCTTTTATAAGTTGCTAACCTGTAACTTCTTTTTCTAGTTAATTTTTTGGGCTAATCATGAACCAACTAATTGCTCTCCATATGCTAAAGCACATGCATTGGGACATGCCACAACCATCAAGCAGGATATTAATTTATTACGACAGTGTAAAGAAGTGCTGTGCTTTGTTATCTTAGCCTGTTCACGTCTCTTATGTACTTTGCAGGAACTCCAGCAGATTGTACTTCTTTGGGAATCTCTAATGCAATCTTTTCTTCGGTTCCTGACCTGGTAATCTGGCTTTTTGGCAATCAACAGATAGATGATTAACATCTTTTGAGGATTTATTTGGAGACACGAACTGTTTGTTCTCCTTCTTTTACCCCTTTCTTTTCAAAGTGTCAAAGTCCAACTCTTCTATGCTAGGACAATGCAGTAGCTAGCTATGAGCCCTCTATGGGACTTTATCTACGTTAGTCTGTCAGAACATTTTACACATGTTAATTCAAAATGTGCGGAGCCCTTCTTTCCATTCTTTCTGTGCAGTTTTATTCCTATCTACTGGTAGAATTTTTGGTTTCTGATTTCTTAATCACTTCTTACATGCACAGGTACTCAGTGGTATTAACAAGGGCAGCAACTGTGGTTATCACACGTCAGTAAACTATTTCCTTTGGTCTATTCATAAAGTATGCTTGCCATATTTTTTGGTATCTCAAATGCATAGTAGAGCCTCAAAATCCACTAAAAACTCAATCAGCCAACATTATTTGAAATTATTTTATTTCCATATCAGATTACTCCCACATCCCTTGTTTTGGCAAAATTGTGTGACTCTCCGTATTTTAAATACTGTAAAAATAAGAAAGCTCATGAAGTCTGCATTGTTTATGGATTTGGTGGATGTAACAGATTTTAGTGGGGGCATCTTGAGATGGTTTTGCAAAAGCACAGGTGGTGCTCCTACTAGTTGGTCGAAATAAAGGTGTTGGAATAATTTACTCTCTGAACTATGAGGGAAAGCAAATTTAGACTTAAACATCTTTACTTTTCCACAAGAAGAAAATTTTCAACTGCTCGATATGTCCATTGAATATATTTTTCACAATAAATAGCGAAAAGTTCAAGCGAGCATATTTAGATTTCTTGTTACAGTACATTAATGAGGGATCTTGACTTACAAGTGGTCATGCTTTTGTTGTACCTTGTCTTGGGATGGAGGCGGAAGAAAGGACTCTTTTCATTGTGGACCTATGCCGTTTAAGTCAGATGTTTTCATTGTCGTTTTTTTGTTTCATCATGCTCTGTCTGACATTTTATCGTAAGATCATGACCAGTTCAAGCGTACACTAAAACTCGAGAAATTTTCCATTCTTAAAGTACAGGAAAGATATTACAAATTTGACTTGAGTATCAAAATAGATGCAAGCATAGTGTTAAATCCGCTGTACTGTGACTTCTGTGATTCTGTAGCTAGTGCCTTTGTAGTCACAATGTAATACTGCGTAATATGCTATTGCCTGCTGACATAAATGTATACCTACTTGTTACATTACAGAGTTTACTCGGGAACTGTAGCCGGTGCTCGTGAGGCCTTCTTTAATGGTCTCCCTTCTGTCTCAATGTCATATGACTGGTATGGGCCACTAACCATTCTCCACATGCTATGTTACCCCATTGACAGCTTGGTTCATAGAGAAAACCCAAGACTTCGTTATGATCCTTTCTCGAGGCAGTCTCAAGTTCTTCCTTAGACTAACTTAGTGATTTATGTTTTTGGATAATCTTTTATTGGCTGATGAGAGATTAATCTCGAATTTAATACAACGAAGATAGTTCTTCCTGCAGTTTGATCTTTAGGTTTGCAAATTCTTGATGTTTTGCACACTACTGCTAACGACATTATTTCTTTCGCGACATGAGCTGCATTAAGGCGAAATGTTTGCAAATATAAACAGGTAGTAAAATCTTTAAATTTAACTATAAAGAGCAGTCAAGTATAGCTGCATTATATTAAATTTTACCTCATCTTTACTTGGCGTTCATGGGCTTAGTTTCAAAATTTTGTTCTGTTAATACTCCCTCTCTAGCATGTACTTAGAAACCTCCACCTTCCATCCTAATGTCCATTAGCATGACCGGCATGAGGATGCAATCTTCCATCCTCTTTCCTAGTTCTGTGTGTCCTTGCTTGTCAAAGCTCGTGCAAGAATGCGTACTAGAGATTATGAGAGGCTGCTTCATTTGATTGGTTTAAATGGGCCACAAACCTTTCCAAGCCTGTTCAACCCTGAAGAGGAGGCATGGCCAGAATTTGGCTGACTTAGCTGAATCACGTTATCTTGATGAACCAGCTGAATTGGTTTACAGCATGTTTATCTGAGAAAGAAATAAAAATCAGAAACAAATAAAAGAGAAATCGATATATAGAGGTAAAATCAACACTTGCGAATTGAGAAAGTGACGTCTTATAAATTTGTTACAAGCTCAATTAACTAGTCAAATTTATACTAGTTTCTAGTTATTCATTTTATACAATGATCAGATAAGAGAAATAGTCACTTCTTATATATTTTCTTATTATTATGTTTACGTACATTTGATTTTGTAAATTAGGAATATGTGGCAGACATCTTTAGGGTTGGACTGTGTGTTTAATTTATAACATTGACCTGTCTATTTCTTGGTTCTCTAGCCAAGCCAAACTTGATAGACTCATAATATGAATTGGTGCACATGCACCTATCTGCCATATAAGTTTGGTCTCCAGCAATTCTGCTATGATGAACTTGTTGAACAAATGTAAAGCCAAGATGGTTTTCTACGCACACTTTGGAAATGCCTCCAGTTCACTTGAATATATCATGTTACCAGCATTAGGTTCTCATGGTTTGGAGTTTGGACCCAACATATCAAATTAGAAAAATAGGATGCAGTCCATTTTTAAAGGTTTGTACCAAAGAATGGAGGAAACATATTGCTAGGATTTTGACCAAGGGTACTGTTGGAATACTCTAATATTCATTTACAGATGTCATCAAAATGTTTCAGTATGATTGATTTATAATGGCTTGGTATAAAGTACACATTTGTGCAGAATACGGGACAGCTTTGCATATAACCGCCACAGAGTTGCTATCTCCAAAACTTACCTTTGTTGCTTAGGCCTGATTTCAGTATTGCCTTTCAGGGTTGGAGGTAAAAGCAAGGTTGAAGACTACACACTTGCTGCTGAGGCTTGTCTACCTATAATTGGTGCAATACTCGATAGGATCAGAAACCACAGTTATCCTAATGGTTCTTTCCTGAATGTAGATCTACCAACAGATATTGCAAACCACAAGGTAAATTTCAAAATTGCCCTTTGACGGGCAGGTAGTATGGCATGGTTAGGATAATAATCTAGGCAATCACTATCACTATGAACATATATGTATTCTTCAAGCAGGTGTCTCCTCGAGGCATACTTTCAACTTCTTCTATTTGCCATTGCTGATTACCTTTTAAACAGTGAAGTGTTTGTTGGTCCCTGAAAAAGAGAGCTTTATCTGATCGAAGTTTTTTTGTTTTTACACAGACATGCACTTGAATCCATGTACATGCATTCCGATCTCTTCCCTCTTTACTGTTCATACTTTCAACTCGTCAGGCTCCCTTGTCCTTAAGAATTTTCTTCTTTATAATAATAGCTTCAGTCTTTTTTCACAAGAAGACACCCTCATCTCTTGGGGAGATCTGGTGTAGACACAATTCCAGTCTTTCGTGTGCAGTAGACCCCACACTTGTCTCCATTTAATATTCATTTTTTTTTATTAATATTTTTATTATTTTTTATGTCTATTTGGGGGAATCATAGAACTTAAATAAGGGGGGAACTGGTCTCAGTTAAAATAAAGATGCTATTGCGCATTTATAACTTGAAATTGAGGAATCATATTGCAAAGTAATTGATTCTAACTTTTTGGAAAATTTAAAAACCAAAGATTTTTTTAAAGTGGACCCAGACAGGTCAAGCTGTCTAATGACACATGCTTTACTGAAATCAGTTGAAGCACCTCAGAGTCTTCACTAGCCAATTTTGACCTGTTCTTTTTAGAACATTACTATTAGAATTGATTATGGGATGATTCCTGCCATTATTCTTTGCCATTTTCTTTAGGCTGTGACTAGATTGAACTATTATAGATGTACAAATGGAAGGGTTGTGATATGCGTTACTCCAAAAGTGCCGTCAAGTGCCCTTGCCTTTTCATTTTTTGCTTCTCTTCTAACCAGCTGTTAGAGGCTAATGCCAGCACTCCTTGGGGAGAGCATGGATAATTGATTAGCTTAACAACAATTACAATCAGCCTGTTGAACTCCAACCTCCTTGATTGACATGGGACGTAGTCATCTCTATTTCATTAAATTTCAGATGAATGACCTCATAATGCCCAATGAGCTCTAAAGCACATCATCCATGAATACTGAATAGAATGCTTGCAACTTTACATGTATTGGAATCTGGAACTTTTCCTTTGTGACTTTGACCATAATTGGAATTTGAAACTTTGCTGTTGGAGTCCTAACTATCTATCTCGCGACTACCCTGGAATATCTAGCTAGAGTTTTGTTGTAGTGAGGAGGATGTAATGATATTTTACTACTTCTTTTATTTCTTTGAAAGGGCTATAAGCTGACCGAGCAGGGTAGAAGTTTTTTTGTGATGGGATGGAGACTGGTGTCCTCAGAAATGCAAGGTGGACAAATGTCATCAACAATGACTATGGATAAAGATGTAGCAGAATTGCCTGATTTGGATGCATCAACTATGTCAGCAGAACATCGTCTGTTCAAGAGAGAAGTGAGTTTCTTTGTCAATCTGTCCTCCTGTTGTGTCCTAGTTATTGTAATCTTCCACTATTTGTGGTTAATGATTTCTCACTGAATTCTGTCCTTTTTTGTGTCTGATTATATAATTCTCAGGTTGCTTCTTGGAGAAACCTTTGTTGTCGAAAACTATTCTTGCACTTGTCATCTTGATCTTTGACAGTGACTCTACATTGCAAAGTGAAATGCATTCTGATTAAATTAATTTTCCATCAGTCGATAAAAGGTTATAGTATTTTCATGGACTGAAATTTATAATGCAAAGCGTGTCATGCACAGAATATAGGGGCTCTTCTAATTAGCTGCATATATTTTATCAGCAGGAAAAGTTGGGGCACAGAATGATAGAATTTAGGGGATCGCATTTTCAAGATGTCTGAAACATTTTCCTGTAACAAGATACGCAATCAAAGTTCCTGTTTTTAATGTATCTTGAAACAATATTGAGGAGCGAAATTATGGGGTTTTTTGTGATTGAGTGTGATTGTAGATTGTCTTTATTCTAAACCTATAATTTGAACATTATTAGGTAAGGAAATCTCAAGTTGATGACAGCGATATGGACCACCAATGTCTTCAAGAAGGATATGTATGTGTTTCTGCTAACCTGTTTGCATAATTTATATGAGTTGTAACTTACTACGCTTCATTATTTTTTCAGATAACCGTCACTCCTCTGGGTGGCCTTGCTCCTCCCGAGAAAGAATTTCAGGGCTTCTTCAAAGATTGGCTGCCTAGTTTATCTGATCGCGGCTGTTCATCAGCCTTATAGTTCTCCAATCTTCATGTGAGTTGCTATATTACTTATTATACACGAATTGGAAGCATCAGCTTTCAAATAGGGGCCAAAAACTTTTATCTAAAGTAGTTAAGTTTATATTCAATTAAAAGTGCTTTTGAATATTTCTATATTGATAAACCTGATAGAATGTTTCTGCTGTATTTGGAATCTAATGTCGTGCAATAATCTATAAATTGTCATTGGTAGTTAATTATTAGTACAAACACTATAGCTGCAATGGCAGACCTTTAGGTCCAAAAATTTCTTATAATTCTATGTTGACAAATTTTTGGAAAGAGTTTACATGTATGGTATTTAACTAGTAATTTTTGTCTTGTCCCCCACGCTCAATTTCCCGGTCTGCCATATTGTAGCTGTGTAATGAGAATGAATTTAACAAAAGGTACTATAAATTCTGATGCCCTTTTTTTTGTTTCGGCAGATATAGCTGATTTTCTCCTAGAAGTATATTATATTCCTAAAAATGGAACATGGCCGATAGGTTTGGTGGTTTCCATTGAAAGCACTCTGAAGCTCTATAATCATCTTATTCTGCTTCATCTCGTTATCATTTCTGGGAGAACAATAGTCAAGAATGTCTACCTAAATTGTTATTTAGAACACTATCATTATGCAAGGAAACCATCTTCATTTTCATATGATGTTTGTGGATGATACTGATCGGTGTAATAACTACCTTTTTATTTGGAATAATGCAATAGCTACTATTCCTCAAAATTGACTGATCTTGTGTGGTTGCTTCTCCAACTTTTGCCTGTGACATAGTATAGGCTGTTTTAATGCCTTGGTAATCACCTCGAATCACAACGCTTATTCTGCTTTTCTTCATGGTTGGCCCGTCTACATCACATAGACAGAAGTGCTTCTTGTTCGAGATCTTGTTTTGCTTAAACTGCATGCTCTTGTATATAATCGATGAATTGAAACACATGATAGTGATGGGAGAAAATTTCTCTTTCATAGGTTCCATATAGATTGTGCAAACAGACCTTTCATGCATTGTGACATAACTTTCTTTAACTGAGCAAGTTCAGATTGACAAGCTTCTTTTCCCTAACTTGGGAAAAGGACCTGGTGTATAATGGATCGAGTTAATCACACCTATTGATTGTGCATTCCGTAAAAATCCAACGGCTGTGATTACATTTGATCTAGGATCCCAGTAGGGCAAAAACCTCCCCCAAACTAGATAGCAAACTTCTGAAGCCTTTTCACCTGCTTTAATTGCACCAGCTATCGCAAAGACTTGTAGGCTGCCAGATTCAGATGCCGACAGGAATTGTTGAGAATTCCCGGTTTACTGTCATGAGTGTTGCGGTAATGCAAGATCACGGTGGTACTCAGGAGAGGTGGTCTAACGTTTAAAGTCTTATCGAATTAGTATTGCTTGTGATGGCACTATAATGTTGGCTGTCCTATCATAAGCTTTTCGAACTCATAAAGCACGGAATTTTCACGATGGTCCCAAATTGTGCAACTACTTTACAATCTGTCATGCTAATTATCTTCTTTTACTTGTTTTATCTCGTGGGGATTGTCTGTGGTTAACCTTACTTTAGAGTTCCTAAATTGCTTTCCGGAGCCAAAGTCAAAAGTGAAATCACTGTTGAGATTGTGAATGATTGTGTGAATAGCATTAGAAACCGCGTCCAGTTGTCCCATGCATTGGCTTCCCTTCAGTCCTCCCTACTTTAATATATATGAGGGAGAGAGAGAGAGAGAGAGAGAGAGAGAGAGAGAGAGAGAGTGTGGCTACCACCTTCAAGCTGACGCAGACAAAACAGCAATCTCCACCATCTCTTAATTAGTTTCTAGTGCTTCTTCAGATCGGTTGCATAACTTGGAGCTCAAGTGAAAAGGAAAGGAGGAAGTAGAGCACTTGAAGATCAAGGGGTGGGAGAGAAAGGGGACAAAATAAGAAGAAAACAAATTGTGCAATGCTTCACACAAGAATAAGACATTATAAATATTGTAATCGTGCAATGCTTCACACAAGAATAAGACATTATAAATATTGTATGTGCATGATGTAATGGATCTCTTGACCAACTCCCAGAGCTGCTGTCTTCCTCAGTGTTCCGATGGTAGTGCGTGATGTGATTCTACGAGGATGGACCAGAGGACGTGAACATCCTCATACGGGCATGATTTAACGTCGTCGTACAGAATGTAGATCCCTCTTCTTCCTGGGAAACAAAAGATCGAAACAGGAGCATGGAATTAGTCGCTATCTGCTTTTGTTTGTATGAGAATTTTCGAATCAGGGAGGACACATGCAAAGCTAAATAGCAAAACTGGTTTGAAATGGGGAAATCGATTCCTGTAACATGCTTTCAGCGATAAGATGGTTTATACTAGCAAGCGTTTCCTGATAGAGTTTATGGTGCAATTGGAAATTGGAAGGATGAGCATGATAAATTAGCATCGATGAATTTCAGAGTCCAAAGACGTGCGGATGCAAAAGAAATGTGCTGACTCTTGGTTTCAAGCAGAAGATGCAGATGCAAGATAGGCTATAGACGAGAGAAGGAATAGAAAACTGCATATCAAATGCAGATAAAGCTTCATCAAAATGCAGTACATACTCTTCTTCGTAGCAGAATGCAGACGCAGCCATAGCTTCTTCAGCGGAGCGAGAAGGGTCCGACACCACCTCATGTGGAGCTGCGTCCGCGGCCACCACTCATGTAAAACCGAGGCAGCAACCGAGGAGCCCGAAAGAACAATGGCGTCGAGAGAGCCGAGAGAGATCGCGGGTTTTGCTCAGGCAATTTAAACATCCCTTTGCAGTGGCCAAAGTTTATAATGCACACCAGATTTGATCTTCTGGTGAGATGTCACTGTCCCAAAAAAAGAGAACCCACCCCCCTCAAATCATTTTTATAACTCATTTCCCACATTCAATGCAAGTCACAAAACATGCCTTGTTTTTCAAGCCTCAGCTCAAAAGTTCTCTCTTTTCTTCCCCTTGTATGTTCTGCTGTCCTGCCTTTTGGCAAAATACACAAAGAGAGCAGCGTCACCGGGTCTACTACTCATGCTTTACCAGTTTCTGGGTCAGCCCCCCTTGTCTTCTAAGAAAGTATCAAGTTTCGCTCTAACGCAAGTGAGTCCTCCACAAGGCCCCGCCTCCCGTCCGTCCGTCCATCTGTCCCTTGCAGTGCCTTTAAAGTGTGTCACTCTTATTATATAGCAGATTTGGCATACTGTAAAAGTGTGCTTTTTTGGAAATGTTTTGTCGTAACGTTGCCGAGGCCTTTCTGTGATGGGGGATAATCATCATGCTGTGGTTCAAGCCACTTACTCAAGGCAAACACGTCGTGTGATCATCAAGAAATGGAGATTTTTTCAGTGCCTTGTTGAGCATAGGTGGCCTTGTCTGATTTAGGAAGAAGTGGCTTTCGCTACGTTATGCTTGTGGCATGATCCATTTCCATGCCATTCCAGCACTTTGAATGAGTTTTCCGAATCGCCTCAAGAGACCCGTCCCTCCGGTTAATACGAGTGAGCAACCAACTTGAAACACCTGAATTTTGAGTCACTCGTTTGCTAAGCATGTAATATTTTGATCTTTCCACATTGAATAATTAATAACTGGGACCATGCATTTCATACGGTGAAGTTGGGAAGTTGTAATTGCACATCTTAATCGTTTGGCATGATTCGCTTGATTATGCTTACCGAGAAGTTTAGTTAAATAACCAGAAACAAGCATAGCATTTCATACAGTGAAGTTGGGAAATTGTAGTTGCACATCATAATTGTTTGGCATGATTCGCTACATTATCCTTACGACACAATCTCGGTATCTAGGGATACCATGACACGTGCACCTGCATAGGAGATTTATTTTAGTGCCACTCCAGCACTTTGACCTAGTTTCTAAGTCGTCTCGAGCGAATCGTCCCTGTGATTAATATGGGTGAGCTCGCAACTTGAAACACTGCTGATTTTTAAATGACCCTTTTGCTAAGCATGTACTATTTTGATCTTTCAACATTGAAAAAGTATAATTAATAACTGGGAACAAGCATTCCATACAATGCTCACATTAAATGACAGATAAATACATCAGGAAGCAAGTACTCCAAACCCAAGTAAAACTACTTCTCCGCCTCACAAATCATACGGTTGCTTTCCGGTGAACTTGACCTCGATGGGGTTGACGTTCTTCCCGATCGACCTGAAGTTCAGGCCGACCCCTTGACGGCCCTTGTTCACCTTCTCCGGGTAGACGCCGTCCTTGGGGTGCAGGTACTGGACTTCGCCGTTGGGGAAGACCCTGTAGAATTGGTACTTGATCTTGTACTTGGACCTCAGTCGGGTCCCCAGCGCCAGGCACTGCTCCTTCCTAGCTAGCTTGAGCAAGTTCGGGCCTTCCCTCATGATCGCCGCGCCTCCGGTCGGCATCTCGAAGATCTGCTCCTTGGGCGACTCCCAGGTGATCACGTAGAACTCTTCGACCTGGCATACCCGGTGCATCATATCGTCGTTTAAGAACCGGCACGGCCGACTCAATCAATCTACTACTTCAAAAAGAAACTTTACATAATCCTACTCGGTCCAAGTCTACCATGTATGATGCCCTAAAGAGACTTTGCGCGATGGGTTTGTAAATAGTTCTTGGTATAGTTAAAACATGATTATTCATGTTGAAATGTCAGCATCATGAAAGTATAAATTTAATTGGTTTAATGATTAATTAGTCAATTTTCTAGAATCAAGACGTGCCATTATCATGTCCACAAAGAATATGGTGGCTACTAATGTTACCTGAGCCTTGCGCAGTAGCCCGCCGGTGCTGCCGCCGAAGATCGGGGACGGGGTGCTGGGGTCCAACTCGGGCGGCGTGAACCCCACAGGTGCCTCCTCCTTGGTCGGGGCCTCGGTCTTGGTCGGGGCCTCGGCCTTGCCCTCCGCAGCAGCAGCCCTAATGACAGTCCTTGGCGAGGACTTGGCAGCCTTAGGGGTGGCGGCGAAGGCCAGGGAGGACGCCGACTGCTTCCACGGCGCAATCACGCGGTCGACGCCGGACTTCGGGGCGGCGAGGGCAGGGGTGAAGAGGGAAGCTTGAGTAGCCATGGCCATGGAGGACTTAACGAAAGGAATAGCCAAGGCCTTGAAGCTATGGAGATGAAGGGAGGGAGAGAAATGAAGGGCCGAGTGGTCTTAAGGAATCTGGGGAGATAAGAGAATGTGATCAAGGTCGGGGATTCCGTGGAAGGATGGATGGTGCGTGGAACTTAGATGTGGATAAGGTGGATGTATGTCGGGCCAATGAGGAGGGTTGATTTTGATACGTTCCGGGGCCCGCAACACCTCCACAAACATTTTCTTTTTATTTTTATTTTTTTTTGTTTTTGTTTTGGAAATTTTATTATTTTGGTGATTGTTCTAATCCATTATTATCACAGGGCAATTTTTCCACCGAATTCAATGGATCTGGACTCTTGAACTCGGCGGATCGCACCTGAATCTCATCGATTGCACGCATTAGATTTACTGAGTAATTTCTCCTGCGAAAATATGGTGCCGATTACTTTAAATATTTGTAGGTCTACCATCCCGAGTGAATTTATGCTTTAGATTTATTTTGTTGGGAGCCTAATTAAGGAAGACAGTTTGCAGTCATATATTCGTTGTGTTAGGACTTAGATGACTCATATGAATCCTTCACGGGAAAAATACCAAAAAAATTCATAAACATATTATAATTATGTCACTTCAATCATGGACTTTTTAATTATATTTTTTTGTCGGAAATTCTATCAATTTAACCTAAACTTTTTTCACATTTTACCAATTGAGCTTATTCGACTAATTTTGAATAATTAACATGGACATTTTTTCAATAATAATTTAATATTTTTTTTGAAATTTTTTATTATATTATATTTTTATTTTTTCTTTCATTTTGGCTAGCAACGCTTATTAGCAACTAGTCGAGGCCAACAAGCCCTTGTCGGCCATTAGGCGAGGACCAATAAGCCCTTGTTAGTTACTGGTAAGGGTTGTTGCCCTCGTCATATCTAGGCAAGGGCTGCCTCATCTAAAGCTGACTGGTGCGCCCTAGATGACCCTGGGTGAGGCCATTGTGACGTTGCCAGCCACGAGCGAGGTGGCCCTAGCCAAGATCTAAGTAAGGGCTAAGGCAATAGTTGTGACTATTGCTGGCCAAAATGAAAGGAAAGAAAGCAATAATTATAAATTCATTTTTTTTTTTAAATTATGAAACTATCCATGTTAGATTCGGTTGTGTTACATTTAAAGGTTGGCGTCCACATTAGGCGATTTTCAGCTAAATTTGATGGAAAAGACTCAATTAATAAATCGTGAGAAAACTTAAAATTAAATTGGCACAATTGAAAAATTTAAGACTAAACTGGTACAAGCGATTTAAGACTTTTTTGATACTTTTCCTTGTGCTTGACCTTAAGTACAAACGGTGTTAGTGTGATATCATCGTTATATCGAAGGATATCTTCATATTTTATCTAACCTCAAAGTCCCGTTTCTATGATTATCCCAATGAAAATAAGTATACTTCATTCACTTAAGGGTGGATAAAAGTAAGATAAATCCTCTTATTACGGCAAGCATAGCGTCACAATTTTTAAAGTATAGTAATTATTCGCAGCATATTGTGCTGCAAATTATGCTAAATACCAAGAGGTGATCTTTATGGCCGGCAAGAGGTTACACAACAGAATAAATAAATGATCAAAACTATGACTGATCTTATAAATTAGAGATGTCACGTAAATATTAGCATTAACATCATTAGAAAAATCATTTTTAAGACACGGACGAACAACGGATACATATCACATTATTAATTTATCAATTACTCATTGTTGCAAGCCTTATATGTGAAGAACAAGATATTCACGTGACCGCCTAGTTCGATCATCATCGGAGACAGGAAAACAAGTGAAATAACAAGAGTATGCACCGTATATAGAATAGAGGGATAAGTGTACTGGATGTCCTAAAATTTGTCACGAAAGTGTAATTAAGTTTTTAAACTTTAAAAAAATGCAATTAAATCTTAAAACTCATCACGGAAGTGCAATTTTAACCCCTAATATTTTCAAAAAGTGTAATCAAGTCTTAAGATTTGTTAAGTTGGTGTAATCAAGTTATTCCATTAACTCCGTCCAATTTGATAAATGAAAAAATTTAGGACTTAACTGTACAAATTTGACAAGTTGTAGGAATTGATTATATATATTAGTTTTAGAACGTAATTGCGTTTTTATGATAAATTTTATGATTTTCAGTGCATTTATTCCTGGGATAAATATAAGAGCGAGTGTAAAGATTTGTACTCATGATATATGCTTTGACACTGTATTTGACAAGTTTTATTACCTGAAATGGTTTAAACCGTGATGAAACGGGTCAAGAAAGTGCACATAATTCGGGTTTTGTAATAAACATAAAATTTAACCGATTATTCGCTGCATTTTCTCCATGTTTTGCAACCTTCGGCGCTTTCACTTTTCTATTTGGGCCAATGAAGCCCACACGTACTTGGACTCTTCGAGATCTAACAAACTAGTCCGTCCTTCTGCTTCATTCAAGAAATTAATTTTTATTATTTGTAATTCATCGGACGGATTTATTTAGTCACAAGAAATATTCCTAGTCTCCATTTGTTCGATGGAAAATCAATTCTCATAATTTTCATTTTCATTTTCCGGCGCTTGAATCGCTTAGGAAAATGAGTTGACAAAAAATCTTTCATAGTTGATGAATAATATATACTTGAATTTTGGAAAAAAGGCCATCGAGACTAGTCGTTGATTTTATAAGCAGCTTGAGGCACCATGAAATATTACTCTAAATATACATAAAAAATTATTTACGAATTTTTTTAGTGTCTTATCCTTGGCTTTTCGACAAATCTCGTTCGACCTCAATGAAACTGGTCCTTGATTATCGTTTCAGATGACTGCAGTCTAGGACTTGATTGTGATAGAATGGTGAGACGGTGGATCATCACAATGACAATGGTCGGAGGGAAGTTTTTCTTCTCTTACCCTAACGAATACCCTTGAAATTTTATATCTCAAAGTTCAGACATAGCGGTTTAAGGACTTACTAAGGTCCGGGCAATGCTATCAATGGAAAGCAAGAGCGAAAAACAAAAAAAATATAAAAGAGTCTATGTCCACTTAATTCTAGAAAATTTTATTCGAATAAAACAATACTCACTTACACATTATGGCATGGTTTATTCCCACGTATACTCAAGGTCCCATGGACCTGAGCAGGTCCTTAAACTGCTCACCGGAAGGTAAAGGCGGGATAACCGCCTTGGGGTGAGTGGCCCCGTACTTGCCTTCCCCAGCCTCTCAGTCGGCTGGTGAAACATCAACTGGGAATTTGAGAGGCTCATAGTGGTGAAGGAAGTAGACACCACGTCTGGAACTTAATTTTAGAAAATTTTATTCGACTGAAACAATACTCAATTACACATTATGGCATGGTTTATTCCCACATATACTCAAGGTCCCATGGACCTGAGGAGGTCCTTAAACTGCTCATCGGAAGGTAAAGGCGGGATAACCACCTTGGGGTTAGTGGCCCCGTACTTGCCTTCCCTAGCCTCTCAGTCGGCTGGTGAAACATCAACTGGGAATTTGGGGGCTCATAATGGTGAAGGTAGTAGACACCACGTCTGGAACTTAATTCTAGAAAATTTTATTCTACCGAAACAATACTCAATTACACAATATGCCATGGTTTATTCCCACGTATACTCACGGTCCCAAGTGGCGCCATCATTGCTAAAGTACATCCCGTCGTTCCGCACAGACCACTTACAATCCCCACCGCAACGATATTTGTCCCGCTCCTCCGTGAACACGTCGAATCGCTTGAACCGCCCCTCCCATCGGGCAGAGCAGAAGAAGAGGGTCGAGCCAAAGAAGTTCATCTTGAAAGTAATCGTTTGCTCCTCACCCTGGCGGAGGGTTCGGGCCTCGAGATCGTCGTCCCCAGATTTGCAATGCAGCATCATGTCACCAGGCACGTTGTTGATGACATGGACATGGCGCCTCACCCAGATCTCGCCATAGCTCAATATGTTGGCCTGTGATGGTGGAAGAGAGGATGTTAAGAAAAGTGACAGGAAAAGGACAAGCGTGAATTGGCTTAGGGATTTCATTTATGCTATGTATTTTGATAAGTAGTGACGTTTGGTGTAGAACCATTTGGTTTGATTTATAATGAACATTCTTTGTCCATCGTGAACATTTATGGAAGGTCCATTCGTAGGATTTGTGTATTGATTCTGTTGGAAAGATAAGCATAATTAGTGAGCGGAGTCTCAACTAAGTAGGAGATTTAGGTCAAATCGATAAAGAAGGAAATAAAATCTGTGATGGTGGAAGAGAAGATATTAAGGAAAGTGACAGGCAAAAGACAAGCGTGAATTGGCTTAGGGATTTCATTTATGTGATGTATTTTGATAAGTAGTGACATTTGGTGTAGAACCATTTGGTTTAATTTATAATGAACATTCTTTGTCCATCATGAACATTTATGGAAGGTCCATTTGTAGGATTTGTGTATTGATTCTGTTGGAAGATAAGCATAATTAGTCAGCGGAGTCTCAATTAAGTAGGAGATTTAGGTCAAATCGATAAAGAAGGAAATATAATATGCACTTGCCTTTCTAATAGATACTCATATTTATCCCTAAAGATGTATTCTAGTTTATTTAAAGATGATCAATTCCCCCAAAGTGAACCATTGAATTGGAGGTTTCCCATTGTTAATGCCTAAAAATTTTGGCTAATTATTTAATAATTAATCGCATAGAAAATTAGGGATTAATCTTTAGCTCCTCATAAAAAAAATATTATAATCAAATTTCAAAGCAAAAATGTTTTAGGAGCATTCATCACATAATTTAGTTCATTAATTGAATTTGCGTCGGATCGGTAGTTGAGAATGAACCTAAGTTAGTCGTGTGGATTAAGTTCCTAGTTTTAATTGACTTGGGTTTAGCCCTTAAAATTAAAAGGCTTTGGGTTTAATCATAATAGGCCGCAAAGAGATCAAACCTATGATGAAGCTGCAAGCCGTTGACCACAATATTGTCGGGCCTCCTCCCTACCGTCATCGCAGCCGCCATCGCCAGCCCCTTGCATTACTGCCCAATGATGATGAGATTGTTGCTTTTTTACATTCCTCCATCGATGATGATGTCCTCCTTTTATGTTGAAAGAAAGTCGACGGAAAATGACTTACCTTTTTTCGATGCGCAAACAATAGTTTATCTTGGAACAACGTTGAATTGTGGATGAATCACGAACAAAAATACTACACGTTGGTCTGAATGCAATCATGAGAAAAACATCCGATTTCCACAGTGTAAATGCAAATTGTTCTTGTAAAGAAAATATGGAACGCTTTTATTTATTTATTTATTTATGGAAAAGAGGACAAGAAAATGAGAACTTTCTTTCTGAGCGTAGGTTTTGCTAACAATACCAACGGTTGTCTTCATGAGTCTTTTATATGACTCCATCACACCCTTTCAAATGTTATCTTTCAATTGTAGCATATTAAGATGAAACGGTGCATTCCAATCGCACCCCATCATGGACGTACTAATTAAGTACAACACTTTACACTACCAACGACTTGCAGTTCGAGCCATCGAGACACGATACTAACCGTGACAAGCCGCTATCTTGCACTAACACCAATTTGTTGCTTTGATAAACCTACTAAGGTCTTGGTGCTTCCAGTAGTTGGCCTTTGCATTGTTGTGCCTCTTGGCCATGACTGACGCCTGCTTGAGCTGCTACCATTGGTGATGTGAATTGTTGCGGAAAGATCGTTCTATGAAGGCCCAGATGGTGCGAATTGCGAACCTTGACCTCCAATCGAACCTGTGATTGGCAATTTCGGTATGAACATGACATGTTGACGAACACGTGTCAACCAACCAACGTTATAGACGCCACGAGCGAAAGAATTCGCTATCTTGCTCGATAAGTCGAATCGACCGCCACAAGAGAATCTTGATAAGGTCAAGTCCTCAAAAGAACAGTAGAAGAGAACCTCTCAATTCTTTTCCTCAAAAAAATAAAATATATCTCTATCTTCCAAAGAAAGTCGGCCAGTCCTTAATATAGGCCTTCTAGTTGCCACACAAACCCTAAAATTAGCCCTAGAAATCTAATGTGTCATATTCTAGAAAATATCTAAACAAGAAGATAATTATTTTTCACTTGGTCAATTATTTGGTGACCGGATAATTAAATTGCGCCAAGATTTCCAAGATTCTTCAAGATTCGATCCAAGGTCATCTCCACACCAAAAATTACGCCAAGATTTCCAAGATTCTTCAAGATTTGATCCAAGGTCATCTCCACGTCAAAGATCACGAACTATGACGCCAATAGCTTGTCTAAATTGCTTGGCCTGCGCTCGAGTGATCGAACCAGTCGGAATAGACAATGGGTCCCTAGCACCTTCTCCTCGATATGGCTCAATGTCCACATCATTCCCTCCCCCGTGCAAAGGATTTGCCCTCAAATCATCACTTGCATCGAAAAAAGTCAAGTCAGAAACATTAAATGTAGCACTAATGTCATACTTACCTGGAAGATCAAGCTTGTAGGCGTTATTGCTAACTCTTTCCAACACCATGAATGGTCCATCCCCTCGTGGTAATAACTTAGAATGTCGCTGCTCAGGAAATCGCTCCTAGCATATATGAACCCAAACCCAATTGATGGGTTCAAACACCACTTCCTTGCGCCTTTTGTTGGCTTGTCTTGCATATTGCTCAATCTTGCGCTCAATATTTGCGCACGTCTTCTTATGCAACACCTTGACAAATTCGACTTTCTTTGCTCCATCTAAATCCACATGCACATTAACAGGTAAATGAGTTAAATCTAACAGAGTTAACGGATTAAAACCACATGCAACCTCAAATGGTGTAAATTTAGTAGCAGAATGCATGCTCCTATTATATGCAAACTCAACATGTGGTAGACAAGCTTTCCAATATTTTATATTCTTTTTAATAATAGCACGCAACAATATCCCTAAAGTTCTATTAACTACCTTGGTTTGACTATCGGTCTCTGGATGACAAGTAGTAGAAAATAACAACCGTGTTTCTAGTTTTTTCCATAATGTTTTCCAAAAGTAGCTAAGAAATTTAGAATCTCGATCTGAAACAATCGATTTAGGCATGCCATGCAAACTTACAACCTCCCTAAAGAACAAATCAACAACATGAGATGCATCATCAGTTTTATGACAATGTATAAAATGAGCCATATTTGAAAACCGGTCAACAACCACATAAATAGAATCTCTACCATACTTAGACCTAGGCAATCCTAACATAAAATCCGTATAAATATCAATCCAAGGATGCGTTGGAATAGGTAATGGTGTATACAAACCATGCGGTTTAGTTGTAGACTTCGATTGCTTACAAGCAACGCATCTCTCATAGACACATGTGACATCTCTCTTCATATATGGCTAATAAAAATGTTCATGCAGCACTTCATAAGTCTTATTAATGCCAAAATGCCCCATTAAACCGCCACTATGTGCTTCTTGCACCAACAATTCATGCAAAGAACACTTAGGCAAACATAGCTTGTTTTCACGGAAAAGATAATCTTCACGCCTATAGAATTTATCAAATGCAGTATGTTTACATGCTTCAAATACTCTGCCAAAGTCATCATCATCAGTATATAAGCCCTTGATATGCTCAAAACCTAAACACTTTGCTTCTAAAATAGTTAAAATCGCATACCTTCGAGAAAGTGCATCGGCTACCATATTGTCTATTCTGACTGATTCGATTATTCGAGCGCGGGCCAAGCAATTTAGGCAAGTTGTTGGCATCATAGTTCATGATCTTTGGCGTGGAGATGAACTTGGATCAAATCTTGAAGAATCTTGGAAATCTTGGCGTAATTTTTGGCGTGGAGATGACCTTGGATCGAATCTTGAAGAATCTTGGAAATCTTGGTGTAATTTGATTATCTGGTCACCAAATATTTAACCAAGTCAAAAACAATTATCTTCTTGTTTATATATTTTCTAGAATATGACACATTAGATTTCTAGGGCTAATTTTAGGGTTTGTGGCAACTAGAAGGCCTATATTAAAGACTAGCTTACTTTCTTTGGAAGATAGAGATATCTTTTATATTTTTGAGGAAAATAATTGAGAGATTCTCTTCTACTGTTCTTTTGAGGACTTGACCTTATCAAGATTCTCTTATGGCGGTCGACTCGACTTATTGAGCAAGATAGCGAATTTTTTCGCTCGTGGCGTCTATAACGTTGGTTGGTTGACACATGTTCGTCAACAAGTCATGTTCATATTGAGATTGCCAATCACATGTTCAATTGGAGGTTGAGGTTCGCAATTTGCACCATCCGGGCCTTCGTAGAACGATCTTTCCGTAATGATTCACATCAATTGGTCTTGCCGCAATAAGCAGCATGCGTCAAACTAGATTAGCCATGAGTCATGCCCGAGTTTCTTGCTGAATAGCTTCACCGAGAAAGACCTAATAATGTACCATCCTTAGCCGTGATTAGCCAGCCAACTGGCTAGGCATTGTTGAGCCACCATTGCGAGCACCACCAAGCGGCTGTCATTGCCGTGACGCACCACCTCGTCGCGCTAGCCCAGCTGAGCAACCCCTCGGCCAGCTAACTGTTCTGTTGATTGAGCACCTCCTTTCCTTCAGTCATGAACTATCGAGCTGGTCATTATCCAATCCGCCGTCCATCGATTCAAGTTTGGCAATGTTATATTCGATTTTGGTTAAAATCACATCCTAATTCATTATAAATATTTAATTGCTTAATCTTTCTCATCAATATCTAGTTTGAAAATTTGATTGATATGCATATCCATTGTGAACCTCCAAATTGGGAATTTCCTAATTTGACAACATGCATAGGTTGGTAGTCTGATCTCTTGCCCAACATATGATTCTCGGCCGCACGAAAAATTGATCAATTCTATCCTCAAGCTATTGGATACAATTGTTGGTTTTATTTGTCACCAAACTTGAGTGGAATAGATGCGTTTTGACGATTTGATGCTATCTTTGGTTGATCTAATCTAGTTTAATTGATTCTCATCCAAAAAATAAAAAATAATAAAAAAAATAAAAATAAAAATAAAATAAAAAAGATTAGGTAGGATTAGAGTACATATTAGATAAGATTAGGGTAGATCTTTATAGATAACATCGCACATCTAGATAAGATTACATGTTTGGATACAATTTCAACATCCATTAAGATAAAATTAGATAGCTTTTCTAGATAGATTGTATGCAAGTATAAGATTTATCTAGTTAAAATAATGTTCCGACTTAAATTAGGACTTGGCCTAATTTAATTCCCAAATTGAAGTGGATATTATCTTAATCTAGTTCATTTATTTTCATGATTTTATAATTCGAATTTTAATGATAATAAAAAAAATATCAAGTGCATCTCATATAGAGTTGGTGCAAAAATGCAATGTCGCCTTGCCACATCATTGCATTATGCCACATCATCATTGTATGCATGCCTTCATGCCATGTTATCATGCCACGTTATATATGCCATGTCATTTAGGAATTGTATGTCTAGATTTATTTCACTTCGCAATAACTTTGAAATGGCAATCATATCCTCCTTCTAACATCTTGACCACTTTCCAATCCCTACTTATTGATACTCTTGTTGACCGTCTTCGACCAAACCTCATCATATGTCGAGAACAAATCATTGATGTGTGCAAATATCAATACCAATTTTAGTCATCAATAATGGGTCACATGCTCATCAATATTTAATATTCTGGTCATATGTCTACTCATATCGACAGCCTAGTCACTTTTTGGTGCATATAGGCACCCAATGGAGAGATACTTCCCCTTTGTCCATGGGAAATATTAGCTTGGTTGTTGACATGACATCTTCTATTGTTTGATTTGGAAATAATGTTAAACATTGTCAAATCAATAAGGGTTGAACTAGTTCGTATGAAATTCACAAACACGTGAAGAATGAGTTCCTTTGCCAGCTTAGCTGGAAGGTTCAGTCTTCAATTTTCTTGCTCGGATTTTCTATTTCAGAGCCTTAATCCCAGCTCTCTTTCTAGGGTTTATACGCTACTCAACCAAGAAGGCGTGAAATTATGAAGAAAATCACCTAATGAATGTGAAGGTTTTCTTGGAAAAGAAGGAGAGATGATCATCAATAACAAATAATATTCAATAGAATTATAGAATCGCATGCATTGACATTAGACGACTTGCTTTTACATGGTCAATCCTCTTGTCAAACCATAAACAATCCCTGTCTTCAATCCAAATAGCCAAGAACTAATGCCTTGTAGAGAAGTTGATGTCAATGACTATATATTGACTATCTAGTAAAGGTTGGCTAGAGAGTATCAAGATCAAATGAATTTCACAAAACATCAATCATCATCGAGAAATTTAATTAGGCGAGAGGAGTCATCAACATCAGATTTCGTGTTAAAATTAAATTTTCAGAGAACATATTTAAAACATTGACTCAGTAATAGGCCTATTGCGAACGCTGGGCTAAGTTCGCAATCCAACCCTCGAAGGTGTATGCAATGGCGAACCTAACAAAAAAATCCAAAACAATGCTGAAAAGAGCATTGGTCTAAAGAGCATTATGATTCCTCTTGTTGTCTTTTGGCTTTCAATTCGTTAGATTTAGGGCGCGCATGATAAAATTTCTACTTCTCTATTTATCTGTTTCTTTGTTCCCTGGAACAGGTTTGGAATAGAAATCCGTTTGATAACGCAATTTGATTTTTCTATTTCTGGAATAGATTTATATTCTAGAAATAGATTTGAAGAAGAAATCAGAAGTTAAAATTTTTAACTTCTCAATTTCTGTTTCAGAAATTTTGTCATGCGCACTCTTTAAAGTTTCAGATCGTGATAAGAAAGGAGCAAAAAGGCAATGTTTCTCAAAGGAAGCGAAGGACAAAAATACGAATTGGACCAGAACGTACCACCTTGGCTTTCTACGATGAAGACATGAGAGCGGGCTTCCTAAGATTGCGAACTCCACCTTCCTTGTCCTAATGCTACTTTAAATTTCAATCATGGAGTTCCACCATTTTTGGCTTTTTCTCTGCTTTGCATGTTTTTTTTTATCCTTACAGTAATTCTGTTTGACTTTTCCAATTTAACACCTCCAAATATTCACTTTATTCTAAACAGTACACTGTGTTGTTATCTGAATTTGGGTTTGTTGATCAAGAATGTGTAAATTATTAATGGGTTATTAAAAAATTGGGCATGAAGTGTGAAATCAAGTGAAATTATATTCTCTTTTATTTAAATTTCGCTTATACTGATGATGTATGCTTTATTTTTTCTTATATCCGGAGCCTTTTGGAAGCATATGGATAAATGCTTGGTCATAGCCACTGTTTCTTGGACGATAGCTTCCCCATGTTTCACGTTGGCGTGCAATGATTACACCTATGAAAAATCCTATTATTGGATTTTGACTTTAATGGAGGCTGTCATATGTAAATATTGAAAAATTCAAGGACTTAGATTAAATCCTGAAAAGATTGAGGACCAGTAACTTTGAGAATGGATATTCCTTTGTCCCTGAGAATGAAACCCTCCGATTATTCACGTTGGCGTAATTTATTTTTCATGACCTTTTAGAGCTACAATTGTTTCCTTTTCGGATTTGAATGGGAAAATCAACACATTTATTCCAATTAAGTCCTTGAATTTTTTAGATTTATCTAATCACATCCTCGAGATTGCATAACTTTTCTAATCGAACCATATTTGTTTCATTTAAGGGACACTGCCAAGGCTTTTCAATCTCTCTGCTCAAGACTACCCTATCCTCACACCCCTAGGATTTTCTTTTGTTCTTTCTTTTTTCTCAAAAAATTATCTCGCTCTTGACGTTTTGGATAAATAATAATATATTAAACTTTTATGTTTCCTGATTTCTTAAATAAATTAAATTTTGCTTAACATAAGCACAAGTATCTATAGATGAATTAACATCGTTTTCTGATTCTTATGAAAACACTTGATCTTAAAATTGAAGGAACATCAATCCGGTACAACTTTAGATAAGCTTTATAATTTTATTGTTATAGAGATAATAAGCCATATATATAACTGTAAAAGAAAGGAAGCCTACTTGTTTTTTTTTTTTTTTGTTGATTTAGGGTATGAATTGAAATGAAAAGACTTTCCAAAATTTAGGCCATAGTAAAATATGAAAACTTGTAAATTGCACCAAAGGGCTTATTTGATATTGTAATGAAAAGCCGATAGATTAGATTGAATAAATTGAAAGTTCAATTACTAGGTTGCTTATTTCACAATAACTTAAGGACTAGATTACACATTCAACAATAATTTAGGGACTTGCGGTGACTTCCTTTCTTGTTCGATCAAATAAAAGGACTATATCAAATATTTTATCATAGTATAGATATTATTAGTATCATTTTCCTTTTAGAATATTAGTTTGCTACCTCTAGATAGAGCTCCTATCAAGAAAACACCAAATTACTCTCTTTTGCAAATCATCGCCATCCTAAAATTCTCCCACAATTCTTATCCTTTGCCGCCCACGTATTGCCATCTCTCCTCCACCGCACAGCACCTCCGGCGTCGCCGTCAATTTCCCGCTCCGCCACCGCCGTTGGAACCGTCGCGCCCCTTTGTTACTGCCATCAACCTCCCTCTTGCTGCTCAATCTAGATTTGGATGCCATGGCCACGAGCTCAGCTCGAGTGACCATGCCTCTAACTCAGATTTAGCGCGGCCATTACAGCAAGGTTGAGCTCGGAGGTCGCACCCATTTAACCTAATTTTAATATTTATTGCATAAGTAAAATTCACCTTTCAAAAGCCCTAATATTACGGAAATGCAAAATTGCAGATAGGTGGACAATTTAATAGAAGTGACGGTTATAAATATGTATTTTTAGAAATATCGATATGTAATTGGTATTTAAGGCAAATATGGACGTATCGATTTGATATATTTTGAATTTTTTTTTCATGAACTTAGTGTGCACAAGCAAGTTAGCCAAATTTGATTAACCATTGTAATCGGGAGTGTAGTAAAAGTAAGAATAAATAGGGAAAATGACATGAATGATTCATGAATTGTGATCCAATGTACAATGTAATCCCTGAATTTTTAATTTGTTCAATGGAGCCCTTGAATTTTAGACCAACGTGCAATGTCTTTCTTGAATTTTTGTTAATATTCAATGTAATTCTTGAACGACATGAAGAATATTCAATATTATCTCTGAACTTGAATTAATAAAATAACAATATTGAATGTTTTCACATTAATTCAAGGACTAAATTAGACATGTATCAAAAACCCATGGATCACATTGAATAAAATAAGGAGTTTAGGAAGGACATTGTATGTTGGGTTAAAATTTAGGGACTATATCGAACAAATTAAAAATTTAAGGACTGCGTTACATATTCGACTTAAACTTAAGGGCTCTTCGTGTCAGCGTCTCATATACATAACGAGTAATATTTTAAATGGAAACGAGAAACGAGACCTCGGGGACGGAAATGCGGGGGCGTTGCTGTGGACAACCGAAAACGGCAAGACAACGAAAGTAAAACAAAAAACAAAAGGAAAAAAAAAAAAAAAAAACAGAGAAAGAGAGAGAAATCTGAAATGGAGATTCTTCACGCGAATAGAGAAAGAGAGAGAGAGAGAGACTCCATTAGCAGCAGCAGATCTTCACTACCTCCTCCTCCTCCTCTCCGCACGCCTCCGCTTCCTTAGGAGAGATCCCACGACAACCCCGTCGACGATCCTGCTCCTCTCCCGAAGACCCACGTCGCCTCCCAAGTTTCCGGGCTCTCGTCGGACTGCCGATTCCGCCGCGCCGGCGGCCGATGCATCGGCGGGGAGCGCGCGCGTGATATTCGATCGGATTCGTGAGAGCGAGGGCCGTGTTGATCGCGGGCGGCGGCGGCGGCGGTTGCGGGTGGAATGGGGTCCAGCGGAGGAGGCGCTTCGTCTCAGCACATGGAATCGTCCATTGCAGGCGAGCTTTTCTAGATTTTCGCAAATGTTGTACGCTTTCGGGATTCGCGTTCTTGTTTCGTTTCCCGAATCCTGGGGTGGGTTTTGTTTTTTTGTTCTTTATGGGGGAACTTTGAAGGGAGCCTTTAAGCTCGGAACAAATGTTAGGGATCGAGCATTTCTGGATCTCCTGTAGAAATGGTGTATGAATCTGTGGATAGTTAGATTAATTTTATTGATTAGGTGGTGCTTTTCGCGGAATATTAACGTGGGTTTGATGCGAATCGAACGGTCACGACCTATACTCTTTGGGTACGCCGAGCAAGTTTTCCGATGACGAACGGAGTTTCGGATTGCGTCTTGTTTCCTCTGGATTATAGAGCCGACCTAATTCTTGAGCAGGCTGTGTAATTGAATATTTTGATAATTGAGCTTAGGAATTAGCTATGGAATATGGGGAATGCACTCTATCATTGTGCACTTGTTATTAACCTTCTTGTTCTTGTGAAATCTTTAGATCAGGTGCAAGAGGGATGGGTGTCGTTGACTTTGTGGTGTTGTTTGTCGCTTTGGAAGTTTTAGTTTGTGTAGAGTCTAGTGCTTGTATGGTCTCTGGAGGCGCCACGGTATATAAAAAGGAATTCAAAATAAAGGCTAGTGTTGCTCTCATTGCAGCTAAGGCAAGAGAAAAATTGAAGGTAGTGCATAGAAGTAATGTGCCAATCACAAGGTGGTCAGGTGGGAGAATATGACTTAGCAATACAGGGCCAATGGAGGCCTATGAAGACACGTGGAAGGTTATCATTTTCACCTGGAGGAGTCACTGACTTCTAGTCTTTGTAGGTCTAGAAGGGTGAAGACAAACCAGGAACTCATTGAACCTGTTATCACTGTCAAATGATTGATTGTAACAATTAAAGAACAAGGTGGACGATCTTATGTGAATTTTTGGGTTGTATTTCGTTTTGGATCAGGTCAGTGTTGATCAATTTTATAGTAAATTAAAATCCTTGTGGAGAAGTTTTGTGTTTCCTGAAGTACCTGGGTCGTGCTCGTTCTTTTTCCTTTCTTTACTTCATAGATTCTAGTGGTCATTTGGAAAGAACTGATGATGCATCATTCAGTGCTTCCATTAGTCGTGCTTTTAAAGCTAATAAGGTGTCTGAGAAGATTATACATTGAGGAAACAAAAAGAAGAGGGCATTTTAGAAAATGTCTGAGTAAGCAATAAATCAATCAACTAAAGGGCAAAAACTTAGGCATTTTTATTGTTTTTTGACTAGATTTTCAATTGGAAGTATTAGAAAATATTAACTTACATCATTGAATATTGTCTTTGTAGTTGAATAGGATGTTTGTAGTGCTTTTTTGTCCTCAAAATTCTCTTAGTGGGAAGTTTTGAAGCTCCTTGTTCTTTCATTGTGTGAATACTGGAACAATGGTACTTTAAAATATCCTATGCTCTAACATTTTAGACTGTGACGCCTCTCAAATTAAAATAAGAATGATGCTTTTTTCAGGACTCCAGCAGAAGCATCAGCATGATCTGGAGAACTTGACACTAACAGCACAGCCCTTCAAAACGTTGAAATTCTTTATTTTGGCTGTAATCCAATGTGTTCAAAGATCGATGTTTTATCTTCTCAGAAGAGGTGGTTGGCTTATGCTTTTAAGTACTCTGGCAGTGGCTCTTGGAGTTCTGCTTGTGACTTTTGATGGCCCCCATGAAAAGGTATCTCTTTGTAGTTTGTTCATCTGTGGTGTCATGTTCATTTCATTGTGTATCTGTTTGTCTGCTTATGTTTGATACAGAGGCGGTAGGCTCAAACACGAGACACCTTTGATGTGTTTCACTTTGGGATAAATACTATCATGTCGAGGTTTTATATCTTATAATCGATTATGTGCCATGACTAGTAATTTTGGAGTTCATTTTTAGAATATAAATCCTGCCTGTGTCAGCTTTCTTCCCTTGCTGCTCCTGTTTGTTTTTCTCCCCTTTTTACGTTATGCAGCAGGAATTCTCCATCATCATGCTGGACCAATTTGGTAATTGCACGGCGAATTTTTAGTAATAATTTCTTCTTCTCCTTCTCCTTGTTTTTATATTTATTTTCCACCGGGGGGGTGGGGTGGAATTGGATTGGAGCTTTCTTTTGATCTTTTGATTTTTCCTGGATAGCTACTATCAAATTTTTAAATATCTTGGTTGTACCTCCTTTGTTCTGAGTTTTTCTGCTTTGTGTATGCAGCATGTCGAGGAGCTCTCTGAATATATTCAGTTTGGTTTATGGTGGATAGCACTTGGTGTAGCATCTTCAATCGGTTTGGGTAAGGAAAATTTACTTGGAGAAAATGTGATCCACTGCTGCTACTGGTGGCAATGGAACACAATTGGGTTCCCCTTAAACACCCTGAAAGAAAGCTTGTCTGATGTAGAACATTGTTGCTGAGTCCCTCGTAAAGGAAAAGGAAACATTTGGGAAAAACAGTTTTAGGTGTTTAATTTGGTCACGGTATATGCATCAATTTATGGGAGTTTGTTTGTTCTTTGTGGAAGATTTGATATCACTGTCTTTTCATCATTTAGTATTTTTTTACATATGTGAGATGTGTGAGAGTTTCCTGCATGTGTTTTCTCCCACTCCTTTTCATTTTCTCTTGTTCTTCTTTTGAGTGATTGATGGCGTTTCATATATTTTATCATTGTTATTTTTTCAAATAAGCATCAAGTCATGCATGCATTAGATGTGATCTGATATGAGTGATGAAGTCATAAGAGCTGATCCTGCTGTGGCATGTTTATGATGTATATTAGCAGTGGTCCTCAAGCATTCCTTTTAATCATCACTATATTTGTGCATCACAATAAAAAACGCTATTATCTTGTCTTATCTTAGAACTAAATGGATGAGAGGATGAGTTTCACGAGAAATCTAAGTTGGTTGTGGTAAAGATTGGGAGATATAGAGTTTCAGCTGCTTTCTAACAGACTGTTTGAGCTATCTTCCGCATCCTCAATGAAATAATCCCAGATAACTGCAAGTGTTTTCTATACCATGTATCCTGGATATAAGATGGATGAGTCTTGAGATTTTTTAATAATTTGAGAGGTGTGCCTTATAAAGGATCCTGAATAGCTCTGCATTGTTTGATTTAGAAAAGAATCTGTGTAACTCTAGGCTTGTGAGTGGTATTCACCCTTCCCATGACCTGTATTAAGATGACATGTAGTAGATAAGAGTGAAACTCGCAAGAAATGGAGCAGTACCCATAGGGCACAACTACGCCGAGGTGCCATTGTCACCCAATTAAGATTGTCTGTTTCATTTGTTTTTTTATTAGTCAATGGTGGTACATCTCCACAATAGTGCAGCTGGGATTTTTTCTTGTCGAAGGTCAAATTTGTGAAGATCTGATCAAGCATTTGTTGATAGGTCATTGTGCTTTTACCTTTTCATTTGAGAATCTTAAAACCAAAATGTGCGGTTGTTTAGGAATGTATTTTATAGTCAAAATTACCTGCTGCTGCTTGGACCCTATTTGGGCATTGCTATTCCATTTTTTGTTGATTAGCTTTCTAATCAGTTCTACTTTGTGCCTGTTCTATATATTAAACATAAATGACTTGGTTATACCTCATCCTATGGCTTGATAACTCTCATTACTATTGTCATTTCACGTGTCAGACAAAGATGACTGGTGCATTTTGCCTGCTTATCTCTGATGACGCCCTTTTATTTATTTATTTTTTTTCAGGATCTGGTTTGCACACTTTTGTCCTATATCTTGGTCCTCATATCGCTCTGTTCACCATTAAAGCAATGCAATGTGGGAGAGTTGATCTGAAAACTGCTCCTTACGATACAATACAACTGAAAAGGGCTCCTTCTTGGCTTGACAAGGATTGTTCTGAATTTGGACCTGCTATGTTTACTCCTGTTAACGGTTTGCGGGTTCCCCTCAGCAGCATTATACCACAGGTCCAGATAGAGGCTGTCTTGTGGGGAATTGGTACTGCACTTGGAGAGCTTCCTCCATATTTTATATCAAGGGCAGGTGTGTGGAACCATGAATTTTATAGTTCTAAAACAATATTTTTTGCTTTGAAGCTTGTCATCCTGAAGCTCTCAACTGCTTGGTGGTTACTGTTGAATGAGTAAAACCAATCTAGGAGATGGTTCATTGCGCATGCAACAGGGGACTTTTCCAACACTTCTGCTTCCCAGAATTTTTCAGTACTGATTGAAAGGACAGAAACCCTCTGAATTATGTAGAGAGCTTACTGTTATTCTTTCTTTTGAAAAGTCTGCTGAATTATGTAAAAAATCATCCTCAGTTTGCGTGAAGTTTGATGAAATTTCCATTATGATGATAGTATGTGTCTTATGTACCATTTGCCTTTGCTACCGTAGTGTTAATCCTTTGGTTAGGTTGGCCAAATGGTAGCTGTTCTTGTGCTTAAAGTATTATACCATAGTAGTATGAGTTCAAACAAATTTGATAATGTTTGCAGCGCAGCTGTCGGGCGGCAGAATAGATGGCATGGAAGAATTGGATGTTTCCGCTAGTGAAGGTGGTGGATTTATAGCTCGTTACCTTGGACGAATCAAACGATGGTTCCTCTCACATTCTCAACACTTGAATTTCTTCACAATTTTGGTGCTTGCCTCGGTTAGTTCAACTCCTTGTGATTTCACTGTTCAAAGTTAATTTCTCCTATTTGAATACTATCTTATTATGGAATCTGAACTATCTATGTACGTATCTCATTGAACTTGACACATCTGTATTCTGTTCTAGTTGTGTATTAGGTTACTAGTTGTTGCTATATGATCACATTTATTTGCATTCCGTTCAAGTAAGGATTCTCGCCTTTGTGATTATTTAGGGGGGAGGGGGCATTTTTTTCCTAATGCAAATAAATGACTGACATTAACAGGTTAAGTGAGAGGGATTATTGTGACATTCAGTAGCTAGTTTGGTAATGGGCATTTGCCTTTAGAAAATCCTGGAGAATGGTTGGTGTCCTGTAGGATTACCTAACCGAGATCTGTCGAAATATATAGCAAGTCATCTTTTGATTGTTATGATCTCTACTTCAGTGGGATTTCTCCCAAGCATTGACAACTTCATCAAGCTATTTATTTGTGCTATTACCACTCCGTTACCTGATGTAGTGACATGACCCTCTTTTGTAAGTGACAGCTATTTAATATTGCTTGTCTGGATATTGGCTTAGGTTCCAAATCCTCTCTTTGACCTTGCTGGCATCATGTGCGGACAATTTGGGATTCCATTTTGGAAGTTCTTTCTTGCTACGTTGATTGGAAAGGCTGTTATCAAAACTCACATTCAGGTATTCAGAATCTTTTTTACTGTGCTCTTTCAGGCTGTTTATCCATTCCGATGCATGCTTCTTTAAGAACAGAACTTCCTCATTTCCTGTCTAACATTTCTCTAGTTTTAGGCATCCTTTGCATTTTATATCGTGGATATATATCTTTGCTACAATCTACTTATAATGATATGAACAATACCCACAATGTTTCCAGATTTCGTCAATGTCTTTATGCGCTAATACTAGATGACATTCTATCTTTGATCCTTTATTTTATGCAGACGGTTTTCATTATATCAGTTTGCAACAATCAACTTCTAAATTGGATGGAGAATGAGTTGATTTGGGCGCTTAGCTTTATCCCTGGTCTTTCTTCGGTCCTTACTAACCTCATTACCAAACTCAATGCTGTCAGAGATAAGTATCTCACGGCACCTCCTGTGCCCTCAAAAGTAAAGGTATGGCCTCTTGTTAAGAAACAATTACGTATTCAATATTGTAGACTCTCTCTCTCTCTCTCTCTCTCTCGCACGGGCATCTTGTTGCAACTCACAGAATGGTATGCTTTGCAGGTGAAGAAATGGGATTTGTCATTTGCTTCAATATGGAACAGCATCGTATGGCTTGTACTCCTGAACTTCTTCATTAAGATAGTAACTTCGACTGCTCAAGGTAATCTGAAGAAACAGCAAGCAAAGGAGCTCGATAACTTGAAAAGCAGATTATCCTCAGCAACGAACTCAAACTGATTTGTCTGATGAAGCGAGTTGATACAGTGCCACCTTTATATTTCCCATTTTCTTTCTTTCCCCTGCGGAACTAGAGCTATTGATTTATAGTGACGGCTCTTCATAGGTCACTATATAGGTTGCCCCCCGAAGATCTCCGGGAATTAGAGGAGTCCTTTTACAAAGCTTGTATAGATCTAGGAACGGGACGACCATAGGAATCCGGGGCTCTGCAATCTCCATTATAGACGGGGCAAGCATTGTTTTAGGTGGGTTTTTGCCCCCATTCTCAACTGTTGACATTCGGATGATGAAAGGTTACACTATTATTCTTTCGGAATGCAAGGACCGATCATCTTCCTCTTGCGTATTTAATAATCTCTGGTTTTTTTTGGTCAATCTTATTTTATTTCTATTCTAATTCTCACTTTTAGACTTTTGCCTTACCTTCTTGTAAGGTGTGGAAGTCGAAACTTACTCCTAAAATTAATTTGTCCCCCACCCCAACCCTTTCGAGAAGATGAGGATTCGAATCTCCCACCTCTTTTTTCAATGTTGGAAGGGTGGCCATTGCACGTTTATGCCGATATTTCTTCAAGTCATCTTCTTAAAGTGCGTAGGATGTGACATGCCCTGCTTTAGTGGAGCATGTCCAAAGGATATTTCCGAGTCAGACATGAGTTTTTCCGTGTTCACAATGATTTTGTCCATGTTGTTTTGGGCCCCCTTATGAGAAAGAAGAGGTTCTGGGTTCCACCAGCTTCATGCTTTTTGGGAGAAAAGTGTGCAATGCCCCTTTTCTTTTTGCTAAGTGAGTGCCAACTGACTTGGATTGACTCGTTTCTAGAAGGTGAGATCTTTCTTAGAAAGAAAAGACACTTCGGACTAACATGTAACCGAGACATCACGAAAACGTTAGGCCTTCGAACCAAACTTTTCTGAGTATTGTAGACTAAATGCAATCGCGCTAGATGTCGGCTAGACATTAGTTGTTTTTATAATTTTTGGTTTCGAAAATAAAAGGTTTGGCGTGTCAGAGGTCACCGTCCATGTCTCCATGAAGCATGCTCAGTCAATATCATTCATAAAGTTCCAACGAGAGGCACGATATATAATTGACTATAACATCGCCGAGAACGTGATGCACAACACATTATTTCCTTGGTCTTAGGTGGCTCCTCTTCCTCTATACAATTGCTGTTTCACGCTTTAATAATAGCAGATATTTAGTATGGGTAACAATTCTTTTCCCTGACTCGGAATTGAATCGAAATGTTTTACTCAATCATTTTTGTGAGAATACTAGAATTGAAGGAAATTTAAGAGGAAATTGTCCAGTCAATCTTAAGGTTATTGTATGGATGTTAGAGAGAGAGAGAGAGAGGTTGTCACTGCATGTGGTTTCTAACTCCAGTCGCAAAACATGTCATGGGCAAGCGACTATGACAGTGGCGGAGGTACAGGGAGAAAGGACTAGGGTTTCCTATTAGCAGGTGTTGGATCGTCACATGGCCTACACCAATGGTGAGCAACATCGTGGTAAGAAATAGATACAGTGTTTGGTGACGATATCTCCTCTTCCACGATCAGATTTATTATCGTTTGAGACGTTTACAAGTTTTAATTGCTTAAAAGGGACTATGTAGCGGCCCATCGAACTTCCGACTATAATTAGAAGGGAATCATGTTTTTCTCTTTATAAATTGTGGATAAGAAGAAGCGGATATTATTCATATATAAACTTAACAAATAGCAAATATTAATGATATCCAAATTTGCATTCCCTAGTGAATAGAAAGTTTGAAGAACCAGATCGACACGTTTTGTCATGGGATCTCGTACTATTCCCCACCGGAATCTTATTCCCAATCTCTTTCAAATGTCTTTACTTTCGGCACACGGCCCAAGTGGGAAATTTAAGTTGTACACATCTTTTCCAGGGATCCTTTTTCCCACACATCAATCTCTTCTCTCCTTTGCATTATTTTATTTATTTATTATTAATCGTTTCTCTTTTGCTTTGGGGGGCGGACCAGCTTGTCTAATTTTCCATGTTCTTCTGGTTATAATTACTATAGTATCACGATCTAAACTCCGAAGCCGCCGTGACGCGACGCCACATCACATCTCTTATCCTCAAACTTTTCGAAATTCATCTTGATATACTTTTTTAATATATATTTTTTTTATACCTCTCGAATTACAAGCATAAAAGATGAGAGTATGTAATTGGTCCATTTTCGTGACATTTTCTAATTTAGTGACGGAAACAAAAAGCATTCTATAAAAAGAAAGAAGAAAGAAGAGAGCACTTAGATATTCCCTCCCACCGGAGGTATGGATAAATTTCCATTCTTATGCAACCTCGAGCTATCTCTAATTAAAGTTTATTAAAAAAAGAAATTTTAAACAGAAATTGTAAAAATGTATTTTAAATGTTTTAACTAGTTAAACTTACGACCTCTCCAAAATCTAGGGTTTCGATGATATTTTATGTCACGTAATGACTAAAACATAAGTAACATTGAAGGGCCACTTTGATAGTATGATGCGCACATGGACTTTGGTTTAAAATATAGGTGCACTGGGCCATTTTCACTGGAGAACGTGAGAGTGTCTAGATATCCTAATTCTTTTTTTTTGTCAGTCCTACGCTAATCCTACTCTAACACTCACTCTCAGACTTTTGTCCTGTCTCCTTACAGGGCGTGGGAGTCGAAACTCACTCCTGAAATGAAATTTTCCCCACCCCTAATACCCCCGAGAATGTGGGGATTTGAACTCCCAACCTTCCCCTTCCAAGATGGAATTGTGGTCACTGGGGCGGACCCCTAGTGGTTATCCTAATTGACTTATAGGTTATCGATCCTCGTATCTTGTTTCGAGGATGAGGTTAGTGGGAAATTTCATGAGTTCGAGCTCTATTTATCTTTAAAACAAAAGTGATATGGACGCTATTGTTGGACTTTCCGGAGCATTTGGATAAGTAGGAAATTAAAAGAAGGGATCACACCACAAATTTGCGTAGTGTCCACTAGGATCGCAACTCTAGGCCCGTAATACCAATCTGGAATATTCGTTCCAAGCACTATGCTTTGCTGAAAAAGGTCTATTTTTCTGCACTATTTTCACAGGTTTGAAGCCACATTTGAATTTTTTTGGTCTATTTTCTGCACTAATTTAATCCACTAATTATTTTCAAAGTTTCTTCGTTGCTTAGGGTTAATTTCCCGTGCATTTGTGCGATTGGATTATTCTCGTTTTCATCATCTCTACCACGTCAAAAGGTGTACCCGGATGACCATTTACGTTGACACATACTCAATCCTCTTTAGAAATCAAGCTAGGTTGTAGCTAAGTCAAAATCAATCTACTGCATACACCGAATCGCACCAGTGTTACAGGCTTTCAACTTCCCCACCACCACGAATCTGAAAACCGAATCTGAAGGCCGACCTCGGACGTTGTCCGGACGCCTTATCTAATTTACATAAATCTTCCCTCCCACCCAGTTTGACCTTGCACATAAATCCCGACGAATTTCCATGCGCAATTCGTAACGTGGCACCTCTCAAATCTTGTAGCTGACGCAGACGCTTATCTTGTAATTCGCCAAATTCAAACCCCGTGGAATTCCCATTTCCTATTCGCGAAGAAGGTGATCGAGTTACATGAAATTCCACGAGACCATTTGCTTGATCGAAACGACATTCGACACGTGCGACGCTTTCATTTGGAATCTGCGTAGGTCGAAAGTTCAAAGCGAAAAGGAGAAAGAGCGACAATGATGGGGCTAAGGTTTTAATTGACTTGGTAAGGATAAGCCAGCATCTATTTGAAACCGGGAATAATTATGTCTCTTCTTTTTTATTAATTAAAAGACATCCGATGGTGGTGGCCAAGTCATCTATCTTGCAAACCTCATAAATCAATTGAGCTTAGTTCGTTGACTTTTTGCAACTAATTCTGATTTAGAGCAGTTTATGACACGTTTGGTAACGATTCGGTTCCCGGGAACAGATTCTGATAAAAAATTATTCTTTTTGATTATATTCTCGAGAACAATTTCTAAACATTTTAAGCCGTTTGGTAACTGTTCAAAATTTCTGATTCTGGAATAAAATTGTGTTGGGTACTGTGCTCATTGATTCTATTTTAAATCATTTCTTTTAATTTTTAAATAATTTTTTTACTTTTTTTTCTTTTCTTTTTTTCCTTTTTCTTCCTATTCTTCTTCTTCTTCTTCTTCTTCTTCTTCTTCTTCTTCTTCTTCTTGTGGCCTGTTGCCGGTCCAGGGCCAGTGACCTCACCGGAGCATTGCCGGCCCTCGGCGAGGCTGGCCCTCGTTGGTCGAGCCTTGCCGAGGCTGGGCGAGGCCTGCCTGGCCATTGATAGGACTGGGCAAGGCCCGCTTGGCCACCAGCGAGCTTGTCGGACTGGTTGCCGGTGGACGGCGACAGGCGGCAACGGGTGGCGGTGGACGGTGGCGGACGGCAACTACGGGATGGCGGTCGATGAAGAAGAAGAAAAGAGAAGAAGAAGAAGAACAGTTGGTTTTGATTATTAGATTTGTTCTCGGAACAAGAATTAACTTTTTATTTTTATTTTTATTTTTGATTCTATTCCAAATCTAATTCCGGGAACAAAAAAATAGAAATTTGCTCCCGGGAACAAAAATTTTACCAAACGCAATTTTATTCCCAAACTGCTCTCGGGAACAAAAAATCAGAATCAGACACTGTTTGGATAATTACCAAATAAACACTTACTCATACTTTATCAAGTGTATCCCACGTTGAAATATATTTGGACCGTAAGATTTTATGCATTTCATGTGGACTCACAAGTTGAGGACTCCATCAAATCTAACTTTATCCGAAGTGCATCAATAGGACAACGCACCTAACTAATAATTTGTTGCCAATAATTAAATTGAATGAAAAATATATGAATAGAATGACTAAGGGATGCCATATTGATTCCATCAAAATTGAAGAATTAGAGAATTCGTCCTGCAGATTAAGATAGAAGCTTTGATTGAATTACTTTAAAAAAGAGGGTAGGATGAGCGTTATTTCATTTTTTTTTTTAGAAAAAGCCACTAAAAACCCCAAACTTTGCCCAAAGTGACAAATTTATCCTAAACTTTTTTTTTTGTGACATGAAAAACCCTGAAGTTTGCTAACCATGACACATTTACCCCAAACTTTTATTTGTGACACAAAAAACCCTGAACTTTTATTTGTGTGACACATTTACCCCAAATCATAGGGGCATTTTGGTCTTTTTACTTTTTAAAAATACTTTTTATACTTTTATTTTTATTTTTTTATTTGTTTTTTATTTGTTTTTTCTTCCCTCCGCCAGCGTCCAGCAAGGGCCGCCCTCGCCGGCATCGGGTGAGGGCTCCGCCATGGCCACAAAGAAGAAAAAAAAAATTAAAAAAAAAAAGAAAAAAAGACGAAAATACCCTTAATGGGGTAAATGTGTCACGGTTTGCAAAATTTGGGGTTTTTCATGTTACAAAAAAGTTTGGGGTAAATTTGTCACTTTGGGCAAAATTTGAGGTTTTTGGTGACTTTTTCCCTTTTTTTTTTTTTTGGGCATGAAATCACACAAAATATTCAAGTTTTTGTGTCAGGAATGAATCACTTGAGCAACATGGATCAACCAATAATTGCATATAATTAAATTTGGATGTCCTCCAAATCTCGGAATTAGAAGTTTGTATTATGTGTCCCCACAAGTGCACTCCATTTAACATTACTTTATGTCCCAAGTACTATATATATAATATCTCCCCGGCTCTATTATGGAAGTACAATGATCACATAACCTCTCATCCTCTATCTTCTTCTTCTTCTTCGTCCTCAAAGCACAAGAGAGCTCCGAGTTTGATCATTACTTGTTGTTCACAGAAGAATTAGCTCTGTGACCGTCGGAGTACAAGATGGCAGGGGGAGGCTTCGCGGTGGCGGCGCCGGGGGCGAGCCAGTTCGAGGCGAAGATAACGCCGATCGTCATCATTTCCTGCATAATGGCCGCGACCGGCGGCCTCATGTTCGGCTACGACGTTGGGGTTTCAGGTAAACATACCATTCGTTCGTTCATCGATAATAGCCAAACAGCAACCTGTGCGTGTGTAGAGAAGTTCATGTTCCCACAGGCTGCGACTGTTCGTCCGGCAACGCCGGTCTTGTGCCGGTCGGTCTAGTTCGACTCCATCGATCTTAGAGAGAGAGAGAGAAGAGGGGGCGAGGAGGAGTTCAGATCGAAGTAATCTACATGAACACTTCATGAGTTTGAGAGAAAGAGAGAGCGTTTGTTAGGTGGGTTGTGATGGAGGGGGTAGTTGCCCATCTCTCCCGACCAGTGACGCACCACCATGAAAAATTAGAATTAGAACTCATTAATTTTGATTTTCTCTCGTCATTAGTCAACTTTTTCACGCTAATTTTAATCGAAAAATTAGCGAATAACTTGTCTTTTGGAGCGACGAAAATCATAATTTTTCCCCTTATTTTATGTGATTTTTCTCTTTTTGATGACATTTTTGGGTCACGTGATGTGCAACTTGTTACCTTCCTATATTGCTAATGGAATTTATCTTACTAATTTTACGCAGGAGGAGTCACATCGATGCCGGATTTCCTGAAGAAGTTCTTCCCGGTGGTGTACCGGAGGACCCAGGAGAAGAAGCTCGACAGCAACTACTGCAAGTACGACAACCAAGGGCTCCAGCTCTTCACGTCGTCGCTGTACCTCGCCGGGCTGACCGCGACGTTCTTCGCGTCCTACACCACGAGGCGGCTCGGGAGGAGGCTCACCATGCTCATCGCCGGGGTCTTCTTCATCCTCGGGGTCGTGTTCAATGTCGCCGCCCAGAACCTGGCCATGCTCATCATCGGGCGGATCTTGCTCGGGTGCGGCGTCGGCTTCGCCAATCAGGTAATCCGTCAAAACACGTGCATGCTCGCGTACCAAAACGATCGTAATTCGTAGTATGTAGCGTGTGTGTTGCGATTGTGTTTTGAAATGTGGTCCGGAGAGGGTGTCGTTATGCGATTCTTTCGTTGTCGCGATTGGATTCTCGCCGAGCAAAGGACGATTTGTTCATAAGGACAGGCTTGTCTTCTAACTAAGGAAGAAAATAAGGTGAGATTTGACCATCCGGTAAGGAAAAGGGCTCTTTGTTTTTTTCTAGGAGTTCCTTGAAACGAAGAAAAGAAGAAAAACACGCTCTTGCACCTTCAATCATGTGAAATTATTCTACTCTTGATAAAGCCTAACTTAAACTCCACCTAATTTTTGGGCCACGTTAACATGGAGTACCTCAATTATTCCATTTCTTTTCTTAATTTCGTTTGGAAATAAAGTTACTAGTTTCTAACATTTATATAAATTAAATTTATTTTTCAGTAGCTTTCCGAATTATTGAAAACTAAAGTGGGTTACTTTAAAATTAAGCGCCTACCTTCCTCGAAATCTTAATCACCCTTTTTGAATAAGAGATCTGTGAAGCTTGATTTAATATTTAAATATTATAACAGATACCGTAATCCCGATGACTAGTTCTTTAAACTTATTCCGCCAATAATTTCATAAAGATGGAGATATATTCTGTTAATTGGCAGTTTGTTCCATGTGATTGCGACATCTCATATAGGTATCATTTTCTGGTTGATGGTTCAAAGATAAAATCATGTTCGACATCATCCATTTTGGAGTCATCCCGATGATGCCGACACCACTTGGCCTTTCGACAAGTCTTTTAGCCTTTTTTTTTTGTTCTGAATTAGAGTGGTTATTGGGAAACTTCCTTCTTGTGCATCTTTTGAGTCCAATCTAATGTTCAATGCTCCTTATTAAAAAATTCTTTTTATTTTGTCTTTAGCATATTTTCACTTAAATTAAAATTCAAATTTCAACTGCCCCCGAAGAATTTCTTCTCCTACTTCTAGGATAAACTTGTTTAACCTTGCACGCCATGCGAGTCAAGAACAAATATAAATTATTTAATCTAATGAAAAAACGACGCGGTGAGTTCCAATTAGACCACGCAATGTGGTTCCCAGGTATTTGGGGTTGGAAATAAACATCAAAGATAACACTTGGCATACCTGTTAATTAATTAATTACCTTAAAAAGATTTTCTTCAGTTCGCATTGATTAAGTTTCATGTATTAAAATATCCACGTCGCTTAATTATGAGATCCACTGGTAGTAAACCTTCGAGTCAAATCTTCTAAGATGATATATGTTTTCATTTGGTTCGTTAAATTCTACGTGTCATCTTTTAGTATATCTAAATTCACGTGTTGTTCTTAATTTGGTTTGTCCTTGCGAGGAGTATTGAAAAATCCAAATTTTGGATTTGATTTTCGAGCACGTAACGTCCAAAATATTTGTGTTATTACTGAAATTTTTGGATTATTCCGAGTAAGGGTAAAGCTGAGAAAACTAATGGGAAAAATAGTAAATTTTTACAATTTTTGCCTTGATTCCTCGTACCTTTTTTTTTTTCTGGCTAGGAATTGATTCCTTGTACTTACCAAACATGTGAATGCGATAATTTTTTTTTTAAGGCGGTCCCCTTGTTTCTATCGGAGATCGCGCCGACGAGGATCCGAGGAGGGCTCAACATACTGTTCCAGCTCAACGTAACCATCGGCATTCTCTTCGCAAATCTAGTCAACTACGGCACTAATAAGTAAGTCAATTCCCCCTATAATTGCTAATTAAATATATATATATTTTATTATATATATTTTTAAAAAAATATTCAGATCTTCTGAATGACACCTGTTGATCCTGCTAAAGCGCCCTCCATTTTTTTTTATTAAATCGATTTTTTTTTAATTCCTTCTTTTTAAGTGTGAATAGAAGGTGCACCCCACACGTCGTCTTTGCTAAGATGCTGAAATTGATAGTGTGGGGTTGACACTGTTGGTTGATTCGACACGCAACGGACCAAGCTACCTAAAAAGAAGAAATATTAATAATTTAGAACCAAAGAAATAATAAAGAACAAAGTGATCTTCTTTGATTATAATAAAGTTTCCAGATAATAAAAATCTGGATATCGGATGATTGAAATCGAATAGAGTCGTTCCATGGAGGTGGCAAGCATAAATTGCACTGATTTTGTAAAGAGGTAGGTGAGTTTTTCTCCAAATATATGATGCATGTCGACTATTTTAAGTGCTAAAGATTAAAATATAATAATTGATAAAGCTAAATACCGAGTATTGTTTCATTATTTTATCTTGCAGAATATAGAATCGTGAATATTTTTGGTAAGTTTTAGGCTTTAAGCAATATAACGGCGAGATTCTATGTTTAATTTGGATGATTTTTCTATTTAAATGATTCAAGTAAATCCATCCTTACTTAGCTAATTTAGTGATTTCTTGAATTAGTTAAATATTTTAATTTAAAACCAGTTGTACTTGCTGAGCGTGCTTTTCTTTTCTTTTTTTCATTTAGTACTGAATAGATATAATTTTCGGCATTTATTTTCTGTCTATATGAAAGTGAGAAATGAAAGCTTTTAGGGCTTTTGGCATTGATGGGCTTTTTCATAAATATTGGGCCTGAACATTTTGTGCGTGTCACTAGTGAGTTCCATAATTTTCCTACCCTCATTTCTCCATTCTTGGATTAGAAACTGTTAGAATATTTCCAACGGATTAATATTGTAAATACTTTTAATAAAAAGAAAAATCATATGCAGATTGCTCGGCAAATTGAGTACTTCAATCCTGTGATGTAAACGACTCTCTAGCATTAAATAAGCCAATGAAATCCTTTGTTAATAGGAGATCAGATTGGATCGAGCGTTATTAGAAGAGTAACAGCATAATATTATATGTATTTATTCTTTCTCTATATCAGCCTATGACAAGTCTTACTAATAGGTGACGATATTTAGGAACCAAAGGATTAAATTTGAACCAAATTGCCAGAGGTTTTGGTGCAGATTACTCTATTCTTGCCAATAATCAATTAACCACACTGATCTCTAGCATGATACACAAATTTAGTGTAGTTCTCTGATGCATCTTGTTTGCTCCTGATAACTTGTTCTTCTCTGCTTCTTGATTTGATGCAAGGCATTCTGAGTTGATATCTCAATCAATCGAACTTCTAATCGTTCCATTAAACTGATTCGGTTTGATTCAATTCGATTCGATTGTCCTAACATAACCGTGAAAACTATGTGACAGGATCAAAGGGGGATGGGGTTGGAGGCTGTCCCTGGGACTAGCGGGCATTCCGGCCGTTCTCCTAACAGTGGGGGCTCTCATGGTGGTCGACACTCCCAACAGTCTCATCGAGCGCGGCCGCCATGAAGAAGGCAAAGCCGTCCTCCGGAAGATTAGAGGGACCGACAACATCGAGCCCGAGTTCCTGGAGCTCGTCGAGGCGAGCCGGATCGCGAAAGAAGTGAAGCACCCGTTCCGAAACCTGCTCCAGAGGAGGAACAGGCCCCAGCTAGTCATTGCCATGTCCTTGCAGGTAACCCAATTTGATCTCAAGATCGTGCATTATATAGCTTATAAAAGGGGCAATCGTCCAGTGATGACAGAAGTTTTTCAATTTCTTACAAAGGACATTTCTCTTGCATTGCAACAGCTGTTCCAGCAGTGCACCGGCATCAACGCCATCATGTTCTACGCGCCGGTCCTCTTCAGCACGGTGGGATTCGGGGGCGACGCTTCGCTCTACTCGGCCGTCATCATCGGGGCTGTCAATGTCCTATCCACTTGCGTGTCCATTTACTCGGTCGACAAGGTCGGTCGCCGGATGCTCCTGCTGGAGGCCGGCGTGCAGATGTTCTTGTCCCAGACCGCGATCGCCATTGTACTCGGGATCAAGGTCACGGACCACTCGGAGAATCTCAGTCACGGGTTCGCGATCTTCGTGGTCGTCCTGGTCTGCACGTTCATCTCGGCCTTCGCGTGGTCGTGGGGACCCCTCGGGTGGCTGATCCCGAGCGAGACGTTCCCCCTGGAAACGCGCTCGGCGGGGCAGAGTGTGACGGTCTGCATCAACCTGCTCTTCACCTTCGTGATCGCGCAGGCCTTCCTCTCGATGCTGTGCCACTTCAAGTTTGGCATCTTCCTCTTCTTCTCCGGGTGGGTCTTGGTCATGTCGCTGTTTGTCCTGTTTCTTCTCCCGGAGACGAAGAACGTCCCCATCGAGGAGATGACCGAGAAAGTATGGATGCAGCATTGGCTATGGAAACGGTTCATGGACGACGAAATTCCAGTGGTGAACGGCAAGGGCGCCTCCAAGAATGGACTGTAATTCAGCTTCGCAGCTGTAAATTTTTAGTACTCATCAAGATATAGTGATGATACATATGCTAGTACGAACCATCTTCAGGGTGACTCCATGTTTACTGTATTGAGTTGCAGAGTCTATGTCATCTCCGAGCAAGATGTCCGATGTGAAATCGATCTTGTTATCGCGATTGCTTGAAATGGCAAAATCTTACCCGAGTACTTTTTATGTTGCTTCATAATGCTGTCACAAGTGTTCAAGTGAAATGCTCCAACGTATACATGCCCTTGTTGTTGAGTGACATTACAAAGATTCAATCTTTCATGATCTTCAATCCATGAATTTCTTCCAAACTGGGTGCTGCTTCTGCACCTCGTCAACGATCGCATCCATTGGCACGGTTTTTTGTCTCAGGAAGCAGGAACAGCATGAGCAGCTCCATCAGGAAGATCCAGCATGCGAAGAAGAAAGCGTAGGCACGCATGGGGCACATCATCAAGAGCAAGCCTTGGGCTTGAGGAACGTGAGCAGCATGTTGGAGCCGACTGCAAATGCGAACCCTGCGGTCCTGGTCTCGACTGGGAATGTCTCGCTTGGTATCAGTCAACCGAGCAGGCCCGAAGGCCGTGCAAATGCCATAACGAACAAGCACAACCAGGATCACAGCCTCTTTTGTCTAGTGAGTTTGTGGCTTTCAAGCAAACTTAATAGAATTACTCCAATAGCAGCCTAAGTCACAGGCTTTCTCATCATCAAATCAAGATATAGCAATACGAAAAATTTGGCACGGAGACAGAGAGAGAGAGACACCTGACTGATGAACATTCGGATGCAGGCTTGGAGGAGCAGCTTTCTCCTCCCCACTCTTATCGACAGCATAGATCGAGCCCAATGTACTCGCAACGTTCACAATCCCGGTGATCACGAAGGACAACAATGATGTGTCTGGAAGAGGACCGGCACATAAAACATCAAGGTCGTTGATGCTGGTGAATTGCTGGAACACTTGTAATGAGACCCCAAATTTGGGGGGCAAGCTCGCTCTCATCAGGAGCTTCCTGAACGGGACTTGGCTGGCCAAATCGCAGGCTGCTTTCATCTACTCAAGCTTGGTGTCGACCCTTTTTTACACCCCTGATATTCTCTCCAGTCTTTCTTTCTTCCAGACTCTTCCTTCCCGTGCTCGACTAGGCTAGTCAGTGTCTCGGTGATGACTAGCAATCCTAAGAACAGGAACATTGCAGGGACGCCTGCAAGTCCTAAGGACACTCAGCCATCCTTGCGGATACATCTTCGAAGAACAGTAGTTTACTTGGTTCGCAACTAGGACGCCAATAGTGAGAGAGTTGGAAGAGAATGTTCACAGCTCCTCTGTGTTGAACAGGAGCAATCTCTGACAAGAACAAAGGCACAGCTTGAATGATTATTACCAAAGAAATTGGAAAGTGCAGCACATTTTGGGAATTCCCATGATTTATGCACATCGAATCTCAATCAACTTACAGTACTTAAATAGCTAGGTGAGAAATTTAGGTGAACGTTTTGCAGTTTGGCTAAGTTACACGGATCTTCCCTCTGCTCCAAAAGAAATCTCCGTTTCTTGCACTCCTAATTTTCTTTGTTTTCAGGATACAAATTAAGGCAAACCTTACGAAGAATAAGTTGTAGGATTTACATTGCATTTAAAATGCAAAATTTGTAGGATTGAAGCACAAAGTGAATCAAATTCACCTTTCATGAGGTTAGAATGCGAAATTTGTTCACAACAGTAATTATAACTCTTAAATGCTAATCAATGGAGCAGGACTCACATTGCCATACCTCGTTGCCGAAACCAACTCCGATACCTAGAAGAATGCGTGCGACAATCAGCAATTAAATTCATTGAGCGCCACCACTCCAGCCGGCTCTGCACAGGAAGAACGAGGACACAATGAGAATGGTGGGCTTCAGTCCCCTTCTAGTGCAGAACTCGGATGCAACAAAACTCGAAACAAAAGCCGCAGGGTACAAGGAGGATGTGAAAAGCTGTCGTTACTGATTATCGTACTTGCAGTAATTGCCTTCCTTGGCATGGAGCTTCCTCTCATGAACGGCGGGTTTGCAAGTATGACCAGGAAGAACAATAAGTGAATCATCCGCTTAATCAGGCAGATGCAAACTGAAATTTCACTTAGCAATGTCTATGAAGAGAGCAACAAGCACATTAAGTTATGGCGTATCATGTGCTTTGATGTACCACTTTACATGAACCAAAATGCGTCACAACATGCTGTCAATTTCGTGCAATGATAAGGGTAGGTAATTTTCCTTCGAGAGTATAAAAAGTAAAGGCAATTTGAGCTGACTATACTCAATTTACAGGGTACTGAATTCTGATTACATTACAGGAGTCTGCTTCTTGTTCGATGAAACCCACTTAAACTGATTCAGCAGAACAAATAAAGAGCTCATAAATTTCTCGAAGTAGGTCAAGTTCGACGGCATATATTGAGTGATTTAGTGGATTGGTGTACCTGAGAATCCAATGTTATAGCCGAACATGAGACCACCATGAGCAGCAAGAACCCAACAGACAACAGCGTAGAGTGTGATGTTCCACTGGAAGTCCCCATGTCAACATTCATCATCTTTGGCTTTTTTTTTATTCTTCAGATTAATTGGACGAAGAACCCTAAATTTTTTATATATTTGTGGCAAATTTACTCCGAACTCATTCTTTTGATTATCAAAAATTTCAAATTGGTATACCTATAACAAATTTCCCCGAAACTAATTTTTTGACTATCAAAAACCTTAAATTGGTACATTTGTGATAAATTTACTCTCCGTTAGTTTCCGTTAAATTGGATTGATACCACGAAAAACTACAAACTAATACACATGTGATAAATGAAGGATACAACCGCAAATTGGTGCACCCATCAACTTTTACTTGTTATTTAACTCAACAATTTCATGGTAAAATTTAACGGAAATTAATGGAGGGTAGATTTATTACAGGTGTACTAATTTGAGATTTTTAATGGTTAAAAAATTAATTTAAGTAAATCTATCATAAATATATTAATTTGAAAATTTTCATAATATTAACCCTTCTATTTTTTTGCCTTATCACCAGATTTTGCAGGCACTTGGTATGAATACGATTCACTACAAGAGGAGGTGTATGAAGTGGGATGATTGCAATCTTATTATTAAGGCTCCGTTTGTTTAACTGAAAATGATTTGCTTGGAAAAAACATTTTTATGAAGGGAAAAAAGTTTTCTAAATCAGGGGAAAATATTTTCCACTTTTGAAAAATATAAAACATTTTCCTCATTTGGTCTCTCTTATGTCACACCCTTGCAAGCCCTCACTTCCTCCTCCTCCTCCTCCTCCTTTTTTTTTATTTTTTTTATTTTCCCTCTTCTTCTTTATTTTTATGTTTTTGTTTTTTTTTTAAATTGAGTTTTTAATTTCTTTTTCTTTTTCTTCCCTTTTCTTTTTCTTCTTCCTTGGCCAATCGCTAGTAATGGTGGTAGCCGGCAACTGGTCACAAGCCAACTCCAGCCTCACCCAAGGCCAAATTTGATGAGGGTAAGGCTCGAGCTTGCTTCTAGCGAGCCATGAGCTTGCCGGCCTTGGCGGAGCTTGGGCTCGCTTGGATTGGTCGAGCCTTAAGCTTGCTGGCCTTGGTGGAGCTTGGGTTTGCCTTGATCGAGTCAACGAGCTCACAACTTGCCTAAGCTAGGCAAGCCGCATCCGCTAGCCGGGGAGCTCGCGGCTCACTTGGATTGGCCAAGCCTTGAGCTCATCGAATTTGGTGATTGAGTCTTGGTTAGCCGTTGGGTAGTCGGCCATCGTTGAAGCACATGACGGCAAAGATAGAAGGAGGAAGAAGGAGGAAGGAAAAGAAAAATAAAGAATAAAATAAACATTCAAATTTTAAAAATAAAAATAATTAAAAATTCATTTTTTAAAAAATATTAAAATTAAAATTAAAATTGGTCAATTAAAAATATTAAAATTCATTTTTTTTGGTAATTTTTCCCAAAAAAATCAAATTAGTATGGAACAGTGGAAAATATTTTCCATTCAAATTTCAGGTTTCAGTTGAATAAGGAAAAATATAGTCAATTTCTTGAAAAATGACTTCCTACAAAACATTTTCCGAAAACATGATATTTTCCGAAAACATGATATTTTCCACAAAACGAATAGACCCTGAATGAGGTTTGTCTCCATTATAAATGGAGAATCTTGATGAATTTCACAAGTAAAATCTGCCTTAAATGCAACCATCAAGAGCAAATGGGAAATTGACACAAATGATATTTAAATTTTGGTCCAATATGTAATGTGTTCGTTAAACTTTTATTTGTTTATTGTAATCCTTGAACTTTTTAATTTATTCAAAATGAATCATAAACTTTTGATACATACTTAATCTAGTACTAGATTATATGAAAATATTTAACGTTATCCATGAGATTGGAGTGATAGAATGATAACATTGAACATTCTTATATTGTCTAGGGACTAATTTAAATATGCACAAAAAAATTTAGGGACTACATTAAATAAATTAAAAGTTCAGAGATCACATAATACACATTAGGTGAAAGTTCAGGGACTACATTATATATTAGGCCAAAGCTCATGTATTATTTGTGTCATTATCCCAAAGCAAATTCAGTCCCATATATTCTCAGTCCAAATTGATGTGGGGACAAATGTAAGTTTCCGAAAACGATGAGACAAAGTCGTATGGGGGATCATCATCCGCTCTCGGTTTAAAAGCTTTCACGGATCACAAACAAATTTTGATATCCTTTTCTTTCTTGGGGACATGCTAGGAAAATCCTTGTTTATGTTACTCTCCAAGTGTAGACGAAAAGGGACTAACGTGCAAAACTTGTATTAAACGATATGTTGATATTTCATTGCTAATTAATTAAGTGTGGTCCGTCATATCATATGCCGGGGTCTTAATAAATCCCCGGAGAACAATTCCTCGAGGGGTTTGAGACCGTTGGATCACAAAATAATTAATCTCAGCTGTTAATTTTCTTTTTAAAGTTTTTGCACATGGTGATACTTACTATCGTCTATAGTTAAAGCTGCAGTAAAGAAAAATAATTCAAACATATGTTTGTCATGTGGCACTCCGTGTTATCTCCATGGCTATCATGTGGCCAGACGCATGACGTAACTTAAACTTGTGATCCACATTGAAAATTGAGGCTTTGATCTTTACAAGATTGGTGTTGACTTCACATTCGCCATCTGTTTTCCATCCTTACATAAAGGTATAATTCCTACCTTTGCTGTGTATATAAATTGTTTATGCTATATGCTTCCTCAAGAGTTGGGTTTATACGAAATCAGTTGCAGCTGGTGGTGTTTATTTTCTCTGTTTTTATTATGATGTTTTAGGCGCTTTCCTCCCTTGTTTTATCTGCTGTTGGCGAGAGATATTACAAAGTCACAGCAGAAGCATTACGAGTTTGTGGGGAGCTTGTTCGTGTTGTTCGCCCAAATATTGAGGTGGGGTACACTCATCTTATGATTTAAGATTTCTTAATTGACATGTCAAGACATAATGAGGATCAAGGAGAATATTCAACTACCAAACGATCCAAGAGAAGTAGAGTTACATCCTTAGTCCATGAGGACGAGGAAGATAACTCTACTTGCTCTAAGCGTTCAAGAAAATACACTTCGATTGTATGGTCTGAATTCGAAAAATTCACAGATGGTGATGGCATGAGTAAGGCTAAATGTAAATGGTGTGAAGTAACTTACATGGCTAGCCACGGGACAAAAAACTTGTTGCGTCATTTAAATACTTGTCCCAACCGAGAGGATAATATTGATGGTTTTGTAGTACAATTCGACCAAGGTGTGTTTAGAGATATGCTTGCAAGAGCGATAATCAAACACGATTATACATACTCTTTTGTAGAGCATGAGGCAACAAGAGAATTGTTTAGTTACCTCAACCCTAATGTGAAGCACATATCAAGGAATACAACAAGAAGTGATGTGGTAAAAGTTTATGAGAAAGAGAAGGGAATTTTGAAATCCAAATTATTGTCTCTTTCGAGCCGAATATGTTTGACTTCTGACCTATGGACTTCTATTACTACGGATCATTATATGACTGTCACTGGCCATTATATTGATGAGAATTGGGAATTGCAATCAAAAGTCTTGTGTTTCTTTTATGTGCCACCTCCATATAGTGGTGTCATACTTTTAGAAAAATTGCTGACTTTGTTGAGAGAATGGGGCATTGAGAGAAAGATCTTCAGCATCACTTTAGATAATGCATCATACAATGACAGTATGATTGATATTTGGAGAAATACACCTTCTGTGAGATCCTCTTTGTTATGTGATTGACAATTTTTTCATGTGCATTGTGGTGCACATGTTTTAAATCTCATTGTTTAAAGGTTATTGATAGATCCTTACATAATATTAGAGAAGCTGTCAAGTATGTGAGAGCTACTACACAAGGGAGGAGAGTAAAATTTGCCGAATGTATATCGCGGTCGTGCTTAAAGACCAATAAAAAGGTACGTCAAGATGTAGCTACCAGATGGAATTCTACGTACATAATGCTTGAGGGTGCCCTTTTCTTTGAATGTGCATTTTCACATTTGAAGTTAATTGACCGTAACTTTATCACATGTCCATCTTCTGAAGATTGGGTTAGAGGAAAGAAAATTGCTTTCTTGTCAAAACCCTTTTATGATATTTCTACTATGTTCTCTGGAGTTAGATATCCCATGGCGAATTTATATTTTTATGGAGTATGGTAGATTTAGCTTTGTTTAATACAGGCAAGGGATACTGAGGATGAGGCTATTAGTTCTATGGCTAAGGCAATGCTCAAAAAGTTTGAAAAATATTGAAAGTGTTATAGTGTTGTCTTATCATTTGCTGTTATATTGGATCCTCGCTATAAGTTGTACTTCTTGGAGTTTTGCTACTCAAAGTTGGATATGGATGATCATGTGAAATTTGTACGGGGCATTCGAGAAAAACTCTATACACTTTTTGATGAATATGTGACCTCTATGTCTAAAGATGATCACTTTACTTCTTCAACTAGTCAAGGTAACATTTTAGTTAAGGGCATTGATGAGAACATTGGGGATGACATTGATGGGTATGATGATAGGGCTAGTAAGGACACTTAGAGGGGAGTGAATAGGTGTTAAGGTGATTTTTACAAAAACTTAACAGTTTAATTCATCTTTTGATAATAATAGATTGAAGATATAAAAGACAGTGAACAGATATATAAGACTATAAGATAAAGTAAAGAGTTTAGGGAAAGAGAATTGAAACACAGAGTTTATAGTGGTTCGGCCTAGACCAAGCCTACGTTCACTCTCCCGCACTGACAGCCCACTGGCTGGATTTCACTATGAACCAAAAGAGATATTACAATCCCACGTCCTTGATTCCACATTGTAGAGACTCTACTACACTTCCTCAAGGTCTCACAAGTATTTATCTCTCTTTCGAATACAATATAAGCTCAGCGGATGAAATAACAAAGAACTAGGAGCTTCAAACTTTAGAATTCTTCTATCACACACACACTCAAATAACTTGAGCGTCTTCCTTATATACTCCTCAATGCCTTAATATCCGTTGGCACATTCCAAAGGAGTTCTTCCAATCTACCGTTGGACATAATCAATTAGGGAGATCTCGAGTTTATTTAAGGGATGTGATGATAGCCCACCAATCCTGCTCGTTCATACAATCAGGATCTAGGTTTCCATAAGTAGAACCTTTTAAGTATACTTCGTCAATCATCAGATTTAATTATCCAAATTGATTTCAATGAGAATAATTGATCACGAAGTGCTATCTCCAGCTGTGAGATCTTCTTCAACTGTACGAACCAAATCCTTAAGAATATACTTGCATTTGGATAAGTCTTCTCTTCGTCGGTCTGGAAACTATCAATGATGGTAGACTTTGAATCTTGAGTTTGGAGGTCTTCAGACTTTGACGATAGAGTCTATGAGTCTTCAGACTAGACTGATGGAAACGTTTTGTCAACTTCAAAACAAATAAGGAAGTTTTCTCCAACAATCTCCCCATTTTTTATGGTGACAAAACTTTCCTGCAGATTTAAACACTTTTGTCCTGCAAAACAACACTTAAGCAAAACAAGATATCTCATAAAAGATAAGTGGATTAGGATATGAATAGCAACGATTCTGCAACCACATATAACATGTTAGTCCTACAAATCAACTATTCTTCCATAATCATTAACAAAGCCTAAGTAACTGCAGGCATCAAAAGATCAAATCAAAATAGTCTACAACCAAACAAATCCAGAAATCCAAAGTCAAAAGCAAAAGCAAACAAATATCAAATTTGCATCAAACTTCTCCCCCTTTTTGTCAACAGTAAAAAGTGGAGAACAAATAAAAGAAGTTGTTTAAAAATGAAGAGAGTCAAAGCTGTTTGGGCAAGCGAACAAGCTGGAATTCTCCCATTGAATTTACTGTCTTCTCAAGCTTTTCAATAGTCTCCTTCAGCGGTTGTAAATCTTCACCCTTCACATGATCTTGCACTTGTGTCTTCAAGGCATTTAATTGATCGTGTAGAGACACCAAAGTGGACATGAAAACATTCTTGAAAACTTGCATTTCATAACTCATAGCATACTGCTCTTTCCTAACATCTAGTAGAATTTCTAGCAGTCATGAAAAATCTGCTGAATGTGCTGTGGCAAAACTAGGTCTAGCTAAATCAAGTCTAGGTGTTGATCCACATTGTCTAACCGCATCTCCCCTTGAATGAGTGTCTTTGGGAGGAGAGATGGATTCTTCTTCTTGTTCTGCGTCAACAAGGGATTGATTTTTTTCTTGAGCTTGCTCACCAACAATTCCACTCTTCGTCTTTCCAGAATTGCTTGACAGGGATACAACCAAAGTAGGCTCAAAAGATTCATCTCGAGCCACTTCTTCCTCTCTTCCTTCCTCTTTTCATTTTTCCTCTTCTCCTTCTCTTCTTTCTTCTTCCTCCTCTGCTTCTCTTCTTTCGTCTTCCTTCTCTACTTCTCTTCTTTCTTCTGCTTCTTCTCCTTCTCTTCTGTTTGCATCTCTTTTCTCAATCCCTTCTCTAGTCTTGCGAAAACTGACGAAAATTTTCAAGTTCCTCAAGGCAGAAAGGGTCATTTCATCCTCATCTTCTTCATCCTGCAAGATGAGAGTTCTCTTCTTCTTTGCTAAAGTACCAATGGGCTCCTTGCCTTTCCTTTTAGCCCCTGTAGAAATTGATTTCGCCTTAGTTATAGACTTCTCCTTCATACGCTCTAACACCTTGTTAAGTTTTTTCAGTCGCATCTTGGTGATCATTTTGAATCCAATTACCATTGAAGTAATGCTAGTCAAACACAGAGGTGCGGGAATGTGAATGTGGAAATGCCTAAAAAGGCACGTGATGATAGTAGAATAAGGGAGTTGTCCCTTATCTTTCACCACTGTCCTGTACATGTGAAACAAGATGGTGTGAGGCAGAGATAATTGTAACCGACATTGATGACATGCATCAATTTTGCTTTAGACCGAGACACATCAGTCTTGGATGTCGATTTTGGCCTGATGCAGTTTATCACGATCTTGTGCAGTAAGATATTGGTAGCATTCATCCTAGAGTATGATATTTTGCCTTCAAGAATCCTGTCTTGCACCAATGACAGAGTAGCATGAGCAACAGATATACTAATTGGTTGGAAACACCCTATTTTCACCCCAATTAGGTCAGCCAAGGTATCCATGTTCACCACGAACTCCTTATCTCTCATAGTGAAAGAAAAATTGTTTGCATCCACAAAAGATAATTTCGAATAGAAATAGGCTATAAGTTCTGGATAGACAGCAATAGATTCAGAACAAAAGTGCTCCAATTGCAACAGAGCAAACTTCTCTCGCAGATTGACTTTCACCGAATCAAGAAAATCAAAATCAACACTCCTAGGGTTCATGACCCCGCTCTTCATTAGGTCCAAATAAACCCTTTTGTGATTCTTTGATCTGAAAAGACTTGAACTGTCACCCGCAACATTTTACAGCCACACCTGATCTAGGCTGGAAATGTGTAAACATTCATTCATCATCATTTTGCCCTTCGGGTTAATTAGCCGTACCAAAACGCGGGTCGCTAGGAAAGTTAGCAAATGCTTTTTTAACCGACCATTTTTCAGCAATTCCCATTTTTTTTCATGTCACGCAAGAACATGGTTTCATTTTTGTATCCTCTCTCTCTCTTAAAAATTCATTAATCAATGACATAGCAGTACCTCCCTTTTTCAAGCAAGAGTAAAGCTTGAAAACAACCTTAGGAGTAAGAGTCCTTACAGGTTCAATTTCTTCCACAATTTCTTCTTCTGGTTGAGTCGGTGGAGGAGTTTGACGCTGTTGAGAATGTTGTTGCTAACTTGGTTGCTGTGGAGGAGAATAATCTTCTTCCTCGGTTAAGTCGAAATGGGTGAACCCTTAGGCATGTGGCGTGGTCCCCTGCTTGCGATTCTTGAAGACTTTCTTGAAGACATTGTCTATTCAATGGAGAATTTCACAACTTTGCTCGAAAAAATGAAAATTTTTTGGATTAAACAATAGAGAAAGTGAGAGCAAGTGGGAGTAAGTTAGGGTTTGCGAGTGAAAAACGAAGAAGATGGATTTCTACAGTATATAAAGCAAGTGAAGCGAGGTAAATGAAACATCACGAAAAGGAAAAATAGAAATGCCTTTTTGAAAATAATAACTTCCTTTTTCGAAAATGAATAACTGCCTTTTTGAAAAATAGATAACTGCCTTTTTGAATAATTGCATTTTTGAAAATGAATAAGTGTTATTAATTCAAGAACAAAACTTGGAAAGATAATTTCAATCAATTAACGATAAGTAAACGTACATTTCCAAGAAATTAAATTACTAGAACCAAAAATAACTTACAGTCGTTACTCTTGGCCAACTGAGTATGAGCACCTTTAGACTTTACTTCTGAGTCTGAGCATATTCAGACTTTAATGGTTAAAGGATGTGATGTTCAGTCTGGTGCGTATAGACTTGAATGGGCTTTTCTCCAGTGGCTTTGTAAATATGTCCGCCAGTTGATTCTTTGAATCAATGAATTGGATCATAACTTCTCCATTTTGAACATGATCTCTAATAAAGTGATGTCGGATTTCTATATGCTTTGCTCTTGAATGAAGAATTGGATTCTTTGTAAGATTAATTGCGCTGGTGTTGTCGCATTTGATCTCAGTGCATGAATCTTCAATTCCAAAGTCTCTCAGTTGTTGTTTTATTCATAAGATTTGAGAACAGCAACTTCGAAGGGCCACATATTCTGCTTTTGCTGTTGAAAGAGCCACAGTGCTTTACTTCCTTGAGAACCAAGATACTATCACGTTTCCCAGCAATTAACAAGTACCTGATGTACTCTTTCTATCAACTCTGTAACTTGCTAGATCTGCGTCTGAATATCCAAGGAGAGTAAAATCTCATTCTTTGGGATACCACAGACCTAACTTTGAGATAGCTGCAACGTATTTGATGATGCGTTTTGTAGCACTTAGATGAGATTCTTTGGGATTTGATTGAAATCTAACACAAATATAAACACTAAACAAAATGTCAGGTCTAGAAACAATAATTTAAAGAAGTGAACCAATAATACTCTTGTAGAGCTTCTGGTCAACTTTCTTTCCTCCTTAATCTTTGTCCAACTTCGAAGAACTTGACATTGATATCTCAGTCTTTTTGCAATTCTCCAAACCAAACTTTTTGACGAGTTCTTTTGCATATTTTTCTTGGTGAATAAAAATTATTTCCTTCAATTGTTTCACTTGTAATCCGAGAAAGAAGGAGAGTTCACCCATCATGCTCATCTCAAATTCATCTTGCATAGTCTTAGAAAACTTCTTGTACAAGCTTTCGTTAGGTAATCCAAATATAATATCATCGACATAGATTTGAACAAGTAGAAAGTTTTTACATTCACTTTTAATAAACAATGTAGTATCCACTTTCCCTTTGTTAAAACTATTTTGAATTAGAAACTTACTTGTCATACCATGCTCGAGGTGCTTGCTTTAATCCATATAAGGCCTTTTTTAGTCTGAATACTGAGTTTGGTTTCTTTGGATCTTCAAATCCAGGAGGTTGTTCCACATAGACTTCTTCTTGGATAAATCCATTTAAGAATGCACTCTTGACGTCCATTTGAAATAACCTGAAATTTTTATAACAGACAAAAGCAATTAATAATCTAATTGCTTCTAACCTGGCTACTGGTGCGCAAGTTTCATCATAGTCTATCCCTTCTTCTTGTGTATATCTTTTGACCACGAGTCTTGCTTTGTTCCTTACCACTTTTCCTTTTTCGTTTATCTTGTTCCTGAAAACCCATTTAGCTCCAATGATGGATTTGTCTTTTGGTTTAGGTGTTAATTCCCAAACATCATTAATGCTGAACTGTCTAAGTTCTTATTGCATTACTTCAATCTAGTTTTTATTAGCTAAATCATTTTCTATGCTTCTGGGTTCTATTTCAGAAATAAATGCCACGACGCTAGACTCTTCTTGCTTTTTGGATCTGGTGCGAATCTCTTCATTAACATCACCAATGATAAGTTCTTTGGGATGACTAGACTTGTGCTTACAGTTGCTGGTTGGTTTGACAAATTGCTGATCTTCAGTTGATTCTTCAACTTCAGTTTGTTGATGATCTTTAGAAGTCTGATCCACTTCAGGGGAATTAGACTTTGTAAGTTGTAAAGTAGATTTAGATTCTTTAGGTTGAGTCTGAATCAGTTCATTTTGTAGAGCGTCTTGAAATTTAACATTCATAGATTATTCCACGGTCTGAGTCTTCTTGTTGAATACTCTATAATCTTTGCTTGAGGTTGAGTAGCTAAGGAAGATTCATTCATCTGATTTTTCTTCAAACTTACTAGTTCGATCATTTGCATTTTTCAAAACAAAACATTTGCAACCAAACGCATGAAAATAAGAAACAATTGGCTTTTTTCTTTTGAATAACTTATAGGGAGTTTTCTCTAGAATAGGTCTTAAAAATACTCTATTAATAATATAGCAGGCTGTAGAAACTACTTCAGCTCAAAAACGAGAAGAAATATTACTTTCTATTAAAAGAGTTATTGTCATCTCTTGCAGAGATCTATTCTTTCTTTTCGCAACTCCATTCTGTTATGGAATGTATGGAGAATAAAAAACATGCTGAAAACCTGAATCGTCACAAAATTTTGCAAAGTCTTGATTTTCGAACTCACCTCCATGGTTTGTCCGTATGCTTGAAATAATATATCCTTTCTCATTATGAACTTTATTGGCAAACTTTAAAAAGAGAGAATGTTTCAGACTTGCTTGCCAGAAAGTAGACCTAAGTAAATCGATAATAATCATCTACAATTACTAGGCAATATCTCTTTCCACCAATGCTTTGAGTTCTGGTTGGTCCAAAGAGATCCATATGCAGAAGCTGCAAAACACGATTAGTAGAAACTTGATTTATTGGTTTAAAAGAACTTCTAACCTGTTTTCCCAACACACATGGTGTGCATAAGTCAGAATTTTGATATTTCAGGTTGGGTAGAGTCCATGAACAAGATTTTTGGAAGAGATCTTGACAATTTGTTTCATATTTACATGGCCAAGCTTTTGATGCCAAATATTTGCTTCATCTTGAATTGAAATTATACATTGAGATTTTTCTAGTTTTATATCCAGAAGATAAATGTTCCCATGTCTTCGTCTAGTAAAAGATTGAGAAAAATCTTTACTAGTTCCCGAACATACTCCTTCTTGAAAATTGATTTTGAATCTAGTGTCGCACAGTTGGCTAATGCTGAGTAGATTGTAATTTAGTCCTTCCACCAATGAGACATTGTTGATTGTGAGACTTCCAACTTTTACAGTTCCACATCCAACAATTCTTCATTTGCTATTTCCACCAAAAGAGACTTTCTCCACCATTCTTTTGAACAAGTTTTATAAAACAACCTGAATCTCCAGTCATATGTCTTGAGCAACCACTATCCAAATACAATTTAACTTTTTTCTTGATTGTGACTTGCAATTAAAAAAGAAACTCAAGCTTTCTTTGGTACCCATATTTTCTTGGGTCCAGAAGAGTTAGTGCAATATGCAGTCTTTGCCCATTTCTTCTTAACAGTTCTCTAAACCATAGGACATTCTTTCTCAAAATGTTCTGAACTGTTGCACTTTGAACATTTAAGAGCACTTCAACCAACATGTTTTATAAAAACTTTTGAAAATGATCCCTGTAAAAAGTCTTTGTTGGTCTTTGTTTGATTCATTTCTTCACTTTTGGAAAATCGATTAGAGGCAATTTCTGAAGTCATTCCCAAGCCTGACTTGTTGAAGTAAGATCTTTGTACTGAAAGAATCTTTTCCAGCTTTCCAGATCCTATAGAAAATATTTTTGAAATACTTGAAATGTCAATTTTTAAAAGAATATTTTCTTTTGAAAGATAGTATGCATTTTCTTTTAAAACAACAAAGTTTTTGTCTAAATTTTCAAACTTTTCTTTCCAAGAGTTTTCTTGCTGCTTTAGTGTAGAATTCTCCATTTTTAGCTCGGAAATCCTCTTAAGAGAGGTTTTGAGACTAAGACAAAGCTCATTAATGTATTTCGAGACTTTAATAGGAATCTTTAGATTGCTTACCTTGATTTCACTATCTGAGTCTGAGTCTGTATCTATCTCAGAGTCTGAGTCTGATTCTGATTTTGCTATTAAACAAATGTTGGCATAATCTTCATCACTTTCTTCACATTCAATATCACTAAATGTCTCTACTTTGAGAGCATTCCTGTTTTTCTCAGCTTTTTCCTTCTTTTTCTTCAACATAGGACAATTGGGTCTAATGTGTCCCATTTCCTTGCATTCAAAACACATCACATCTTTATTGACTTCATCATCCTCAGTAGATTTGTTTTGAAACTTTTGGGTGCTTTGTTTCTTCCAATTGAACATTCTTCCATTTTTATTCAGTTTTCTGAACATCTTTATCATAAGAGCTAACTCTTTATCATCCATATCATCTTTAGAATCTGTAACATTAGAATCATCGTTAGATTTCAAAGTAATTGATTTCTTACCTTTAGGATCTTCCTCCTCATTGATTTTCTCCACTTCATAGGACTGAAGTGTGCCAACTAGTTCGTATACAAAAAGCGGCATGATCTTTTGTGTTTCCCTTATTGAAGTCTTTATGTGATTCCAGTCTTTGGAGAGTCCACATAGCAATTTGTTGACCTTCATTGGTTCTGAGATTGGCTGTCCTTGATACTCTAGACCATTTACTATTTCAGTAAAACGACTAAACATATCAGTGAAAGGTTCTCTTGATTTCATCTTGAATGCTTCATAATGTCCGAGTAGAATATTAATCTTTGTTTCTTTCACTCGATTAGTTCCTTCATAGGTAATGTGCAGCCTATCCCAGACTTCTTTAGCTATTTCACAAGAAGATATTATGTTATGCTCAGTAGGAGATAATGCACAATATAAGGAGTAAATTGCTTTAGCATCAAGAGCTTGTCTCTTGATTATCTCTTCTTGAGTCATCTCGCTAGCAACTGCAACTTCTTTTCCTCTTTTTGAAACTGATGCAGCTTTAGGAATGATTCATTTTTCTACCATATCCCATTTCAGAGGATCTTTCGATCTTAGGAATGCTTTCATCTTGTTTTTCCATATGTTGTATTCATTTCCATCGAAGTAAGGTGGTCTGGTGTTGCTTTGGCCTTCAACCAAACCTGGAGCCAGCATACTAGTCATAGATCTTTAACTTAGAAATAAAACCACTTCAATTAAATGAGTACACAAGCTCTGATACCAATTGATAGGGCTAGTAAGGACACCCAGAGGGGGGTGAATAGGTGTTAAGGCAATTTTTACAAAAACTTAACAGCTTAATTCATCTTTTGATGATAATAAAAGACAATGAATAGATATATAAGACTATAAGATAAAGTAAAGAGTTTAGGGAAAGAGAATTGAAACACAGAGTTTATAGTAATTCGGCTTAGATTAAACCTACGTCTACTCTCCCGCACTGACAGCCCGCCGGCTGGATTTTACTAAAAACCAAAAGAGATATTACAGTTTCACGTCCTTGATTCCACAATGTAGAGACTCTACTACACTTCCTCAGGGTCTCACAAGTATTTATTTTTCTTTCAAATACAGTATAAGCTCAGCGAATGAAATAACAAAGAACTAAGAGTTTCAAACTTTAGAATTCTTCTATCACGCACACACTCGAATAACTTGAGCGTCTTCCTTATATACTCCTCCATGCCTTAATATCCGTTGGCACCTTCCAAAGGAGTTCTTCCAATCTACCATTGGACATAATCAATTAGGGAGATCTCGAGTTTATTTAAGGGATGTGATGATAGCCCACCAATCCTGTTCGCCCATACAATCAAGATCTAGGTTTCCATAAGTAGAACTTTCCAAGTATACTTCGTCAATCACCAGATCTAATTATCCAATTGATTTCAATGAGAATAATTGATCACGAAGTGCTATCTCCAACTGTGAGATCTTCAACCATACGAACCAAATCCTTAAGAATATACTTGCATCTAGATAAGTCTTCTCTTCGTCGGTCTGGAAACTATCAATGAGGGTAGACTTTGAATCTTGAGTCTGGAGGTCTTCAGACTTTGACGATAGAGTCTATGAGTCTTCAGACTAGACTAATGGAAACGTTTTGTCAACTTCAAAACAAATAAGGAAGTTTTCTCCAACATATGATGCATTTGAGAGTGAACACTTTGGATCACAATCTACTAAGTCACAATTGGATTTGTATTTGGAGGAGAAGTTCCCGGATCTCAATGTCCTTGATTATTGGAAGACTCATTCTCATTGGTATCCCGAGTTATCCCTTATGGCACGTGATATATTGAGCATTCCTATCACTACCGTTGCCTCAGAATCAGCCTTCAGCATTGGAGGACGCATTTTAAATAAATATCATAGTTCCCTTTCCCCTGAAGGCGTAGAGGCTGAGTTGTGCACTAGAAATTGGTTATTTGGAGTTCCTTCTGAGGAAGATTTGGATGAAGAGTCTCTCACCATTGACTTTCAAGACTATTTGCATTAGGTACTTTTTTCATCTAATTCTTTTCGTTTGTTCATATGATTTAATACACTTGTCTTCATAATGATGTATTCTTGGTATACTTTGTGGTGCTACAACTTATAATCAAAGTTGATGCTTTTCCTTTTCTCAGTCATTGCAGGGTTTCATACTCTTTATATCAAGGCCTCTTGCAACAATATTAGGAGGTACTTGTCTCCCTTATTTTCTTTATGAGCATTCTACTTTAGCCTTAAATTCGATCATCATTAAATGTATATTCCTAGAAATTTCATGGCTTTATTAATTATTATTTTTATTTAGTCCATAAGGGATATTTACTTTGCTTGATGCGTATGCAGAAGCCAAGGAAGAATTTGACGATGAATGCTCAGTTCAAGTCTATAGTGTGCAAACTTGCATTCCAAAGGATCCAGTTGCACTTTGGAATGCTGAATTTGTGCAGGCAGAGGAGCTTTTTAGCCAGGATGCAATCACCGAGAATTTGTGCAAGTAGTGTACATACACTTTTTCATGGTTCCTCCAAGGATGTAAATAATAAAGTGACAAACCTTATTGAAGAGGCGAAAGGTTTTGAAGACTAGAATTGATGAGCATGGGTCATAAATGGGTTGCTTAGCATTTTATTTTATTTTTGGTCGGTGGATGCTTAGCGATTTAATGGGTTTTAAATAGGTTGGCCGGCGAACCTCTCTGGATGCAAAAGAAAGAAAAAGAAAAAAATATATTTTTTGAAAAATTATAAAAAATTGAAAAAATTATTGATTGGATTTGTATTAATTGGAAGTTTTTTTAGTAATATAATTAAAAAAACATAATAATAATTTTTCCTAAATTTGGTTAAATATGAAAATATTTTATTAAATGGGTCGGGTCAGGTATGGGTCGAAAAACTTACATTAGGCTTAAATGGGTCATAAATGGGTTAATGGGTCAATTTGGGTCGACCTATTAATGACCCGACCCAAACCCGACCCAACCGACCCGTTTGACACCTCTACATATGCCCCTTTGAAATATTATGCCACATTTCATAAAAATATTATTTTTAATTCAAAACTATAACTAATGTCATCTCTTATAAAAGAAATAAATTTCAGTCATTTAAAAGTATCACATTAAGGATGTTAAATATAGCATATTTCTTTTTCATCTATCTCAATTAAAAAAAATTCATTAATTCTTTTTTTGTTAAAAAAAATTAATTTTTAGTATAGATAATTTAATAACATAAATAATTTTCACTTGATATATATTGTAATCAAATTAGTTAAAGAAAAAAGTTAATCTAGGAAAATAAGAAGAAACATTCAAATCCCCTATAAATATACATGTTACTAATAAAATATATTATTGCTAATTAAAGCATAAATGATTTTGTTTGAGTAATTTGATTTAGTGTAATAAAAAGATACACTGAGAAGGTAACGTCATAGAGTAAAAAGAATTTTTATATGTTATTTACTGATGATATGATTTATGAAAATTTTCTTTTAACCATAATGAGATTAAAGGGAATAACTGACTCCGGTTACTTTAATGTTAATAAAGCATTGAGATTATTTGAAATCTTCAAACTCGCAATAAAATCTTTTAACAGAAAACATTAAATTGCAACTTAGCTAAAACATACGTCATTATATTTTACTTAATTTTATTTTTCACCTTTTGAACAGAAATATTTTAGATATAGCTTTGATTATTGTACACTAAAATATATATATATATATATATATATATATATATATATATATATATATATATATTTATATTTTATTTGCTTAGAAAAATTAACATTATAGCATCAGTACGATATTCTCCTTTAAAATTATAATACATTATCGCTATAAAAATTTCATTTTTTTTCTCTTATATGACATCTCATATTAATGGATTGCCAATTAAAAATATGCATATTAGTGAGTCCTGGTTGGTGTTTGAATAAATAGGAGCGTCCGTTCGGTTTGAATAAATTAATACTGAGAAGAAAAAATCTAGTTAAATGACAGAAATGAGCGGTTGTTCAATCATTTCTAATTTTTGGGTACTCTTGAAATGTGGCAAAATTGAGACAAACCTCACTTTTGTATAGCTATGTGGATCTATTTTCATCCGAAAGAAATTGCATTAACCGAAGTAGGTTAATTATACTCTCCCCTACGTTTAACCTAGTCTTTGATCTAAGATCAATGTGTGAAAATATGTAATTGAGGAGGCAAATAGGAGCTTGAACCTGTTCTAAAAGTTAAGCTTGCGGGTAAATGTGTGGTTTAGTATCTAAATATTCTAACAAGCTTTAGATCAACAACTATGTACGTTCAGTCTTCACATACGGTCGGATGCGTATAACTTCGCCTCCCGTCCTGTCCCGTCCCATGGTCACGCGAATCCTCTTGTGCAGCTTACTTCACATGCGGATGCACTTGCTCCTTCATTTCTTCGTCTTTCACATTGACCATGTACCGTTTCCAAAACCAGTGCTGCTTCCATACCCTCTCCACCATCGAGTCGATGGGGACGCCCTTCGTTTCCGGCAAGAAGAAGAGCGTGAACAGCCCCATGACCAAGATCCAAGCGGCAAAGAAGAAGAAGATCCCAGCCCTCATGTGGCACAGCATCGACAGGAAGGCCTGCGCGATGATGAAGGTCATGAGCATGTTGGAGCTCACGGCGAACGCGAACCCGGCGGTCCGGGTCTCGAGGGGGAACGTCTCGCTCGGGATGAGCCACCCTAGCGGGCCCCACGACCACGCGAATCCCCCCACGAATATGCACACCAGGGAGACCACGATTAGGGCTTCCGTGTGGTTCAATGAGCCTGTGGTCTTCAGGTCTATCAGGAGGATCAAGCCAATCACAATCTGCAGCATCATAGCACAATGTCACGGTCAGCTGTGGTATCGTGAGACTACTCGAACGAGCACAGGACTGAAATAAATCACTTGTAGGATTTTCTTCACCTGAGTGAGGAACATCTGGACACAAGCTTCGAGGAGCAAGATCCTCCTTCCCGCCCAGTCGACCGTGTAGATAGAGACTAGCGTGCTGAACACGTTGACAAGACCCGTGATGACTGTCGAGAGCAGCGACGCGTTGCTGCCGAACCCGACCGTCTGGAAGAGGACGGGCGCGTAGAACATGATGGCGTTGATCCCGGTGAACTGCTGGAACACCTGGAGCAGGATCGCGATCACGAGCGGGGGGCGGCTCGAGGGCTGCATGAGCTTGCTGTAGGGGTTCTTGACCTGGCGGGCTATCTCGCTCGCAGCCACAATGGACTCGAACTCGGCGGTGACGTCATCGGTGCCCCGGATCTTCTTGAGGGTGGCGCTGCCCTCGCCGAGAATCTTGCGCTCGATGAGGCTCGTTGGGGTCTCGCAGATGGCAAAGGACCCGACGAGGAGGATGATGGCAGGGACCACGGCGAGGCCAAGGGAGATGCGCCACCCATGGGGGTGGATTTTGGAGGTGAAGTAGTTAATGAGGCCGGCGACCAAGATCCCGATGGTGATGAAGAGCTGGAAGCAAATGTTGAGCGCTCCTCTCATCTTGGCTGGTGCTATTTCTGATAGAAATAGAGGCACTGCCTGCAAAAGAATCAGAAACATACATGGTTAAATCTTAGAAACCATATGTGAAGGCTAACCAGAGCTTTACTGCTATTGCTGCACAGCATTTACCTGATTGGCGAAACCGACGCCAATTCCGAGCATGAGTCGTCCGCACACAATCATCTCTTTGTTGACGCCGCCAGCCTGAAACCCGACCCCGATGAGGAAGAGGACCGACGCGATCTGCATAGTCGGCTTCCGGCCCATCTTTGTGCACACCCATGAGGCGACGAAGCTGGCCAAGAGAGCAGCGATGTAGAGCGACGACGTGAAGAGCTGCAGAAGCGTGTCGTTGTATTTGCAGTAGTTGTTATCTTGGACATGCTGCTTCTTCTCGTACACTTTTATAAAGAACTTCTTCAGGAAGTCATCCATGGATGTCACACCTCCTGTGTTTGATTAAAGAAAGACGAATGCGCTTTATCATTTTCTAATAAATATTTTAAGATAACGAAATTTTCAATTACTAGAAGTTATATTCTGAAAATCACGTAATAAACTTTTCCCTCCGAAAAGATTACAGTAATACGGTTATTTCTTTGTAAAAAACATAGGCCTAGTTTACCAGCTAAAAGAGACATTTCTAGTACTTTAGAACAATATTTTTTAGAGGGTCAACGCTAAAAACAGGTGCACTCTATATCTGTTACATGAGCAAATCCTTGTGACCAATCTTTTCAGATCGCCAATTTAAATATTTTTCTAGAGAGGAACAAAAATTCAAATGAAATAATTGGGGAAAAAAATAAGTTAAACCTGAAATTCCGATGTCATAACCGAACATAAGCCCTCCAAAGGCGGCGATGATCACGCAGATGATCACGTAGACCGTGATCTTGCCGTCAAACTCCGGGACATCGCCGCCGTGACTACTTACTATAGCAGCCGGCATTTTGACCTCTCCTTGAAAAAAAACTCCTCAAAAATCAATGAATGGAAGGGCAAAAGATAAATTGGCATAAATGGAGGAGAGAAAAAGTACAAGAGCTGAAGAGAAATGGAGTTATCAAGGAGCTAAAAGGGCGAGAGAGAGGGAGAGAGAGTTTTACGTCCTTTGATTGCTCATCGCATTTTATAGAGGAAGAAAACTTCATTTAACTAAATGCGGAGGCAACAAGAAATTGTTATCGACATATTTGTGGATATAATTTTAAGGTTGTCCCTTAGGAATAGGTCTATGCATTTACGTCCACAGATGTTTGTCCTTTATTTATTTATTTAGTTTATTTTTCTTTTCCTTTTCGTGGATAGATGAAGAAAATTACTGCCATTAATGATTAATGCGAAAGACTTTCCCTCTCCAAAGAGGTTGGCATGAATGACCTAGTTAAATTACGTTTGACTCTTGTCCCAATCTCTTTTGCATCTCACAAAGACCAGCAAAACATGATACTAGTCCTTTGTTTTCTTTATTTTATTTTATTTCAGTTTTTGTTCTCGCAATACTTTTCCGAATATGGCTCATATTTCTTTCCATCTCTACTCATTTGAGACTCATTTGAGAATTATTTCTCCAAAGGACATTAAGGCTCCATTTATTTGTAGAAAATAAATGATTTATAAAATATTTTCCTAAAAGTGATCACTTATATTGATTAAAAAAGAAATAATGAAAAATATTTTTATCATCCATGAAAATGTCTCAACATAAATTGTTGTTAGTACTAAAAAGAATTTCATTGATTAATTATTTTAAGCTATATATGCGATCACTTTTAGAAAATATTTTCCAAATTATTCATATTTTGTGAAATAAACAGAGCCTAAAAGAGGTCGTTTAATTAGCTCATAGGTAATTTTGAGTATTTCTTATCCTAAGTTAAGGAGTAACAATTTCTAACATGACTTGGGAACATATCGAACACGACATGAGTGAGTTTGGTATTCATATGATATGATCATGCACGTATTAAAATCATGTTGCGAGTGATGTGATTTTAGTCAATCCGCTTTCCTGCTAATTATAACTAGTTAGATTTGAAGCGTAGTGTTGTCTTGCTGTTACATAGCTTTGTGCAAGCTACCTGTTGACATGAATTTTTTTCTCCAAATCACCTTCACATTTAAAGAAATTTAGGGATCCAATCCGCCGACAATGACAGATTTTGACCCCTAAATAAAAATACTAATAGTGCATGCTCTTGCATTCTCATATTTTAACGCATTCCTATGCATTTATAAATTAGAAACGATTTTTATTGCTACAAGAAGTGGCAAGCTCACGAATTTTTGCGAACCGGCTCGATATCGACCCTTGCAATTTTTTTTGTTGTGCTGAATTTAAATATACTCAGCCCAATCCAGGTTCAGCCCTAGGCCTTTAGGTAAAACTCAGCCTGAGTTGGCCACCTTTCCCTCCCTCTTGGTTGTTTCTCTTCCATCGATTTTAGAGGGGAAAATAACATGAATAATGGCTCGCACTATTTCCATCCCCTTATTGGCTCCCGATACTCCCTATTACATTGAATTAGACACATTATCCCTTGCAGGTCTCATCCTTGATTTAAGATGATTTCTTATATTTTTTTCCTTCTCCTTTCTCTTTTGTTTCAATTTTTATTAGAGACAAAATTACATATGCTCCTTTCGATAACATTTATTAAGGTTCAATGTGGGGCTCACTCTTAATTTAAGATTATTTCTTGCCTTCTTCTTCTTCTTCTTCTTTTCTTTTGGTTTTTTTCCTTTTCTTTCTCCATTTGGAATATAATTGGTGAGGTTTTTTCCTTAAAAAATAGTTTACTTGATGAATAGCTTACTAAATATTGCATTGATGAATTGTATATTTCTCTTCTTCTTCTTTTTTTATACTAGGAAACTATTATTTAAAAATAAACTAATCACAAGTAAGAGTGAGAAGAACCATTTACCAGTTTTAGTATGCATTTTTTTTTAATTATAAGTTTTATATTAGCTATTATGCTGTAGTTTGTTGTTTTAATTGCTCAACTTTCAATTTACTTTAGATACTTTAAAAAAAATTAAAAATATATGGCAAAGTTAAGGATATAAAAATTCTAAATTTCCATTATTATCAAGCAAATGCAAATGAAATTTCTCTCTAAAATATTATTACATAAAATACTATCTATGCCTTGTTTACATGATATAATTAGCTGTTGACAAGAAATTATGGTAATTGAATTACATTATAAGACAACACATTTGAACCATTTGCAAACACTTTTTTTTTTATCAATAATAAATGCTTTAGAATTTTTATATAATAATCAACGGAAAAGAAAATTATCCTCAACGTAAAAATGAACTGCAATAATAAGTTGCATATGCAACTTAACAAAAGATATTGTCTATTAAGTTGATTGACTCCCCTACAAAAGGTTGCTCTGTCAAAGAAATATTTCGCTGGAATCAAACGATTAAATATTTCAATTACATCATTAAGAGAGTCATTATCCACTACAAATATATATATGAAGGAATAATTTTCAATGTTTAGTGTGGGAAGCTCCAAATGAACTTGAGGACACGATTGATTACTATTCTCCATTCGCAATTTCATCATTAATAAATTAATTTAAGCGATTTGGGTCCTCTTCAATAGTATCATCCACAGTGGCTACACTACCAAAAAAAAAATTATAATGAAAGATGAATAAATTAGGTATAATGCATTGGTCAACCACAATATTCTATCTTTGAGTAAATTCTCGTAAATTTGTACTGCAAATTAAAGTTGAAAAATTTACGATCATTGGGATTATCGAGGGAAATAAAGTTATTACTTGGCAGAACAAACTTAGAAAAAGACAAACATGAATGAAACATTGAAATGTAATGTGTGTGGAAGAAATGGTTAGAGTAAAAAACGTTGTTTAAAGGGATGTGGGCAGCGTTGCCTTTTAATAAAAATTAAAACAAAAGAAAAAGAAGCATAGAGGTAAGAAATAATCTTTTAATTGAGAGTATGATTCGTAAGGAATAATATAGTCAATTCAATGTAATGGGAATGTCAAGAGCCAATAAGGGGTGGAAATAAAGCAAGTATAATTAGTTTATGAATTTTTAATTTGTTCAATTGGGGTCCCTAAACTTTAACTTAATGCACAATATCATCTGTAAATTTTTTATTTATTTAATGTAATCTATGAACTTTTTATATATGTTCAATTTAGTCTTTGTATCATATGAAAATGTTCAATATCATCCTTCCATTAATTCAAGTTTGGATTTCTTAATCTGGCTTTGAAGCTGGTACATTTGAACAGTGGACAAAAAAACAAGTTATCCATGTTATTTGATGTCGTTGATTATTATATCTTGATTTACGTTGAATATCTTACGTGGATTTATTTCCACTATTAACTAAAATATAAATGGAATGATAACTTTTGATATTTTCATATAATTTATGGACTAGATTGAATATTCATTGAAAGTTCAGGATATAAATTAAAAGTTTGCACATTGGGTCAAAATTCATGTATCATTTGTATAATTATTCCATTTGAGAATGGCATGTTATGATGCGATATGTAGTTTGGTTTTCTTTCCAATCAAATGATTCGTCGGTTCAGGAAAGATCCTGAGGATTTGTAAGCTAAGGAAAGTGAATGAATGAAGGGAAGGGAAGACCGGAGAGCTCAATCTCGGCCAACACAGAAATGGAAGGAAGATTGGCTGGCGGATTGAATGGGGGTGAATGAGATAATCTTTTGAGGGGAAATAGGGTCTTCTCCACCGCTTGAAATAGAGGGAGGACGCATAATGTGGCGATTCGGGGACAAGCAAGGAAAGAGCCAGAAACTTTCATGAGAGCACCACCCATGTGGTGGCCGCGCTGACTTGGGCTTTCATTTCCCTCACGAAGGGGACGGATTCAAATCTCAGCGTGCAGCCGCTAGTGGTATTAAGTGTGACGCCGTGGTGGTGGGTCCTGCGCTAGCGTCACCAGGGATTTACGGCGGCACGGCTGTCGGCTGCAAGCTGGTTCCTCCTGAAGGAAAAAAAAAAAAAAACTTTCAGGAGAGCCTTCGATAGAAAAGCGGGAGAGAGCGGGTGAAGAAAAGTACGGGGGAATGGCGCAAAAGACGGGAAAAAGAAAGGAAAAAATAAAGGCACGTTGCATGGTCTTGCGCAAACGAGGAGAGCATGTCGGCACAGAAATCTTGAGTATGTAAAAGGGACGGTGTAAAAGTATCTGGAAGTGAAGTTTTAATGATTAAAACAGAACATGTCGGACCGTATGTCTAACACTGTCGCGGAAATAAAGCTTTATTGGAGACTATAGTTTAAATCAATGTATGAGCCAAATGCCGATAGGAACTAGACTCGAGGGCGATCACCGGCCATATCGCATCGGTTGCTGTTTGAGTCCGCATTGGTCCAGAAACATCCGAGACGACCGATTTGGTAAATCTGCTCCACCCGAAACGTGGACCTTACGTGCTACTTGTGAAATCAGGACCGCTCAGGTCCTTCCAGGTCTTTGTTGGTGCTGTGACGGCTCAGGCTCACTGTATCAATCCAGATATCGATTCCATCACCGTGGTTATTCTCTCGATGTTGCTTTAAGGATTCTGCTTCTGCTATAAGATATTCTCATTCCTAGATTGGTCTTCACTCGGCACTTAGCACCGCTCATGACCCATTCTTTAGAAGTAGCCCAGCCCCATCATTGTCACCCCCATCAAGGTGCCAAAGGTGAATGTCACAACTAACAAGGTACACGTACCTAATAAGTCATTACCCCGGTGATTAGTTGTCTCCCATACTTGCTGGTTATCATTGCTAGGAAAAATATTCAGCAGAAGAAAGTGGCGTTTAGTTAGACTTTTGGAAAAAAACCTTTAAGAAAATGTAAAGGACTTTCCGAAATGTAAATGGTGTTTGTTAAATTGTAATTTAAAAGTCCATTGTAAAGCAACTTTGGGTAAAATATTGTCTAGAAAAATAATTTTTGCAAGGCTTTTCTTGTTTATTTATTAAAAAAAAAAGAAAAAAACTCAAACTCTTTGCTGGAGCTTGAGAAAGGCTCAGGTCACCCCAGATTTGGTGTCAACGGCTATCATCTAAGGTCATAAGATTTCAAGTGGCCCGCAACAACACTTAGCAAGGGCCACCTTGGGTCAATGACCTTGGTTAGGGTTGTGCGAGCCAAATAGCCCTTAGCGGGGGTCACACAACCCCAATAATGGCTACCAAAGCTCGTGCGACCCCAAACAACTGTCGCCTCCCTCGTTGGCCTATCGGGACATGATGGGAGTTTGTGTGCCTCAATAGGAAAGAGATCACTAGAGTATAGTGCACACGATCGCCATTTCTTGCTGCCATGGGGTTGATCTTTGAACAACGTAAACCCAGTGGGAACCACAAAACGGGAGGGTAACGCATTGGGCAAAAGATGATCTACAAAGCGAAGGCTCACCAAGCTAAAGGAAGGAGCTTTGAAAGCTTACCAACAACTTAGACCGGCAGGCGTAACGTAGAAGTTTTGCTTCAATTAGAATATCTGAGGCTTAGCGGGGCCTAATCGAACATTTTAATAAGGGTTGTCGAGCCAACAATTACATCGGTTTTTGGGAAAAAAAATGATTGAGAACATCTACTCAGGTGAATCCAGTGAGGACTTGAAGATCTAATCCGAAATAGCATCTTGAAAGCTCAAAAATAGATGTTCGAACTCCTACAAAGGCACCGCACTTAGTACCCCTTTTTCTTCCACGCTGTCCTTAAAGCGGAAAGGCGAAAAACTTCCTTTTTTTTTCGATCGCAACCCATCGCGGAGCACTTTCTCATTGATTTAGTGAGATAAGCGTTAAATTATCCTCCAGAAGACTCTTGATGATTTTTCAGAATTTGGGTACATGAACATAATTTTAAGAAATAAGACTTCAGACCGCTCACGGTAGTTGTACCTATAGAAAAGATCATTAGAGGGGAGACAATCTATTTTTGATTGCAACCGTGAAGACTAGTCAAAGGAAGGATCAAGAATGTCATAAGTATCGGGAGCTAGATTAGTAGATGATGAACAAGCAAGAATTGCCTAAACAAAAATTGATGGAATTAGACTTAAAAAAAGCCATTCAAGTTCATTATCAATTAGGTATTAGTGAGAACATAAAGATAAAAGAGTTAGCTAAGTATCAGATCAACCAATGCCGACCCCTCACCGGTTGCTTTCATGTAGAGAAGATGAACAATTATAACTAGGGCAAAATTGGAAAACCAAAAAATTAGTGAGAGTAATTTTGGAAAAAAAAATATATTAAATCCTACAACTAGCACGTCAAAAAAGATGAAAGCCCAAGACACCCTAAGACATGCCTTAAATTTTCAGCCTTCCAAAGGTTCACTTTTCCTCAATGTTGTTTCAAAATTTTTGCCCAGGCACCCAAAATTTGGCTCAAGGGACTTTAGAGGGAAAGCCTTTCCTAAACGAAGCGAAATAGAATCATCAAAAGGGTAACGAAGTTATAAGAATAGGAAAGCAAGATGTCTATGTCTCCTGTCTTGTCTTGTTTGTACATTTTTTTGTTGCCATCGGGTGGGTAAGCATAAAATTTTGTTTGTCTAATCAATTTTATAGTTGTTTATTATGCAGCAAGGTAATTATTGTTCAAGACTAATTGATAGACACTTCCAGACTTCTTAATTTTCTTCACGCCATATGTTAAATCTTCAGGTTGAAGAGTCTCCAATAAATGACAGCATGATTCGAATTGTTTGATGAACGATGATGGCAATTAGGGAAAGCCAGGGAATTAAAGAAAAATTCTGGGGCTTTTTCTTTGTTTTCTAATATGAAATTTGTATTTGTTTTTCTCCGACTGAATCATTTTGGAGTTGGCAATACTTCAAATTATACTATGATTATTACTTGAAGTAAGAAATTCTCAACTAGCACTTGGCCAAAACAAAATTAACTTTCTCGTGATCTATATGATATAAAAAGCTTATCCAAAAATAAGGTACAAGAGGAGAAACTACATATTGCCCATTTTAGTCTCTTAAATGAAAATGCTCCTTAAAGTTGTCTTATTGCATCATAAAGTTTCCTGATAGGCATCAGCTTGTCCAAAATCCTTTGGAATAGTGCCTCTATAGATTGGAATGTTGTATGGTACGATATGACAATCACAACAATTGAAGAACTAAATCTGAACAAGGTATTTTGCATCAAGCACATACAAAGTAATGGCACAAATATAATGTATGGTCAATCAAGGTGTGCCCTAGCTACTCATGCCCATTCCTCTGAACATGACAATTCTTAATTGATGGTAATCTCAATCAATAACTATATTTTTAGATTACCTCCACTAATATTAAAAGAGTGATCATGGATCCTTTCAAAAACTCACTTTTCCCCCATCAAATTGGAAGACTTTCAATTTACCTCTATCAATTTATGACCAGATCAAGCTACTGTACCTTATCTTCTTTACATTAACCATTCAAGCATTATAGTATACTTTGTCCCCTTCAATGATGGAGCAGTGGAAGGCCCACATAGCCGGAGACAGCATATATAATATATATCTATATGTGTATATATTTTATAGTAGCATGCTAGGTTACTGATTTTACAGAATCAAATCACAGTGCCAGACAAAAAATTAATAAAAGATTTAGCATTGCCCAACGTAATTCAGCTGTCTGGATCATTATAGAGCTACCCCCAAATCTTTCTTCTAGATAGTATCCCAAGAAGCTGCATAATAATTACCACTGGTCATTCGGGTCCCAAGATTGCCCCTACCCGGGGCAACAAAATTACAAATTGTGCCAGGATAAGTTTCATCAGTCATGGGGCAAATAGGTCATTAAGGGGGTCTGATGGTTATCATTGGTTTTCAGCTTTGCACTGGCTCCCACATGGCAAGAAAATTAAACTCTCATGGGGGCACATGGTTAGGGGCTCCTACGATTCATGCTACAATCCATGCAGGCCTAGTCAAAGCAATTAAAGAAGGAAATTATTGTTTATCTTTGACTGATCCTGGTTTTAATTATGCGCCCCAATTGCCCACTTACATTAAAAGATAGCTCTAGGCTTCCTCACCCTAAATCATTAATTTTGTTCTCTTCTTTCCATATGCTGAAATCCAGTGGTGTAATGATTCAGATTAAAACAGGACTTTCAAGTCTTTTTTATTTATTTATTTTTTTAAAATAAATATACCAAAAATTCTAAAACTTATTTATCAAATTTTAAAACTTACCACGAAAATACAATGGAGTCATAAAATTTTCAAAAAGTACAATCAATTCTCAAAAGTGACTTTTTATTTATTCATATGGATATAGTTAATAGAATGATTTGATTGTATCAATTTAATAAAATTTAGAATTTAATTATAATTTTTTATAGGACTCAGTTATAAGCTTTTGTGACAAACTTTAAAACTGACTTTTTTGTTGCTTTTTATTTCAATTAAAAATTCATTTGACCATTCAAGAACGTATGTAATATTCTATTTCCAATAATTGAGAAGTGCGTATGCATCAGAAAATTGTAAATCATTAGTTAAACAAGTCATGCAACCAAAATTCTACTTATTCATGTCCTTGCAAGTAGCTAATTAACTTGTTATATCTAGTTGTGTGTAAAATTACCTACAAAACATATAGAACTGACATGACGGATAGTTACTAAGGGTGCGTTTGGCAATGTTTCTATTAAAAAATTGTTCTAAGGAATAGAAATAGAAAAAACTATTTCTATTACAAGGAACAATTTTTTAACAGAAAAACGCGTTTGGTAAACTTGTTCTTAGTATAGAAAAAGAACAGGAACACGTTTGGTAAACTTGTATGATTTTTTTATTTCTTTTAATTTTTTAATTTTTTAATATTTTTATTTTATTTTTCCTTTTTTATTTTTTTATTTTTCCTTCCTTTTGGCTGGTCACCGGCCTCAGCCATGGCCGGCGACTGGCCGACGAGGGCCGGCGGCCTCGCCCAGCCACGACGATGCTCCGGCGAGGTTGCCGGCCCTCAACGGCCGATCGCCGACCATGGCCGAGGCTGGCAATCGGCCAAAGAAAAAAGAAGAAGAAAAGGAAGAGAAGGAAAAAATAGAAGAGAGAAAAATTGTTTCTCGAAAGTGTTCCGGGAATAAGAAACAAATTGTTTTTGTTTCTTGTTTTTGTTCCAAATTTGTTCCCGGGAACAAAAAAATAAATTTGAAATAAAAACAAAAACAAACGCGTTTCTGTTCTTTTTTTATTTCCCGGAACAAAAAAATAAAAATTGTGTTCATAAACACGGACCAGGAACACAAACAACACAACCCTTCAACGTCGCGAGTACATTTCAGGATTTAGAATTTCGGAACCGGGAGCATAGGATATATTTTAGAGTTCAGGGTCATTTCCAAAGACACGCGAGGAAGGAAGCTACATACTAACCTTCCTTGGCGTTTTGTTTTGAGTGCAATATCTCAAGGGAACCGCTACCTAGCAATAAATATTTCGAGGCAAACCTTGGCTTATCTCATCAAGAACAAATTAATTATTATATGTCTCATTAAATTAGTCATCCATTCAAATCTAAACATGTAGTATATGTACTATCACGATAGTTAATAACAACAAATTAAATATTTTATATCTCATTAAATCGGTCATCAATGCAAATTCATTTATGTCTAGCATTCACTATAGCGTTCAAAGTCAAACCATGATCATTAAGGAGGATATTTGGAAAAATTACTAACATATTCGTATCACCTAAAATGTAAACAGTTCATACATGACTAATACAAACTATAATATTATCACAAAAAAAGCATTCTCTTGTTTTCGTTCTTTTGTGAACTTTTCCATTGGATAAAAAATCAATCGAATCCGACCCAAATATTATAAGGAGGTGAACATATGCAGAACATCGGATTGACATGGACAGAAACGATAAGGAAAAGACCAAAAAGATGATGTGTTCTGGTCTCTATTTGCATGCAGCAGGAAGATAGAGAGAGGCCAAGCCATTTGTCATGTATCCACCCGAGGAGGTCCATGTGCTGTTCCCATATTCTAACACACCATCTCAGCTCTGATGTTTGGGCATCTCCAGACCACCTCCATTTTTCTATTCAACCGTCCAAAAGACGACACTGAGACTTCGATCACGACAAAATTCAGACCTCAGACGGACATATATATTATTTTTGAAAAACAAAACCAATCTTACCAAATATATATAGATGTACATATTGGAATAGAATCAGTATAATGAAAAATCCTCAAATTAATACCTCGTGATAAATTAAATTAACTTTTTTGATCACAAAAATCTCGAATCGGTATACTCGGAACAAATTTATCATCCATTAATTTTTAATAAATTTTACTATCAAATTGCTGATTTGGATGACACTTAGCGGTTAATGACTGTATCAATTTGAGATTTGCATATATCCGTTTATGGATTTTTGTGATATTGTTCTAATTCAACAGAAATTAATGAAAGTAAATTTATTACAAATATACCGATTCGGAATTTTTATGTCAAAAAATTAGTTTTTGGTGCCAGTTTAGAGATTTTTTTGTAATTAAAAAATTAATTAAGATTTTAACTTTTAAAAAAAAAAAACCAAATTTAGCAAAATAATCCACCAAAAAAAATAAAAATTCAGCAAAATAAACAAATGAATGCCATCCTTTATGGTCTCCTTCCCTTTATAAGATCCCATCTCCAAACCCTCCCTCTTGTCTGTCTCCCCATCCACATCTCTCTCTCTCTCTCTCTCTCTCTCTTCCCAAACAGAGAAGGAAAAGGAAAGATTATGGTTTCCCAAGAAAACAATGACCCGCCATTCTCAGCCCCCAGGATCTCATTCTCTGCAGATCTTCTTGATGAGAGCGACTTCATCTCCATCAACCCAGATGGCCATTTCCACAACCAAGAAACCAAAGCCAAAGAAACCGCAGCAATGGACCTCGAAAAGAAACCAAGAAACGGTGAGTTCGAGTTCTTGGCAGCCAGCATGAGTCCCCACAAGATGATGAGTGCGGATGAGCTCTTCTTCGAGGGAAAGCTGCTTCCTTTCTGTCAAATGCAGCAATCCCAGAGGCTCAAGAGAATCACCCTCAAGCCGAAATCCGGAGACAGTGAAGAAGCCGGAGATGGAGGTCGAGATCAAGAGCCAGATCGAGAAGAGGAAGAGGTGAGGAGCAACAGGAACTCCTGTAATAGTAATAACAGAGACCAAGATCAAGAACAGAACAGGGTAAGTTGGTTTCTTGACGACGACCCGTCGCCGAGGCCGCCCAAGTGCACCGTGTTGTGGAAGGAGCTCCTGAGGCTGAAGACCAAGCGGAGGGCTTCGTCCTCCCTCTCGCCCTCGTCCTCTTCATCGTCCACTTCGTCTTCCTCGAGCTCTCTCGGCGACGTGGCCTCCCTGGACGAGAGGAAGGAGGCCAGAGACAGAGACAGAGACAGAGACAGGGAGAACCGCAGCAACTATGTCCAGAGGATAAGGAAAGGGTTGGAGAGGACGAGATCGAACAGCATTAGGATCAGGCCGATGGTGAACGTGCCCATCTGCACGCACGTGAGGAGCGCGAGCGGTGGTGGTGGTGGGTCGTTGCCTCCTCTGTTTCCGCTGAAGAAAGGAAGAGTTTGAGAGAGACAGAAAGCAAGATGTGGATGGCGAAGGTGAAGATGAAAGGGAAAGGGTTCGAATAAGGAAGAGATGTGAAGATTTTTTGTTTATGCTTTCCTTTGCTTCTGTTTTTCTACTTTTTCGTTTTTCATTTCCGGGTCTGCTAATTTCGTTGTTACGACGGATCTGCTGATTTAGAATGTGCATATGCTGACTTTGTAATTTGTTTTGTGGAATTAATGATGATTCATTCCATTTTGCTTCTTCCGGTCTAGTGAAAAAGCCAAGCAGGAATCTGCACTACATAGTGGCTTCAAATCATCTGTTCATTTCTTTTCCCATTTAGCAGATGACTGTACCAAGGTCCATTGGGATTACTGTTGATCTTGAACAGTAACCCATTATGCGCTGTGACTAATCCACGTGATGAACCCTCGGAAAATGGGAGGGGAGTTGGAGCCTTTTCGGCTTCCAAGGAGGGAGGAAATCAAGGTGGAAACTCATATGGAAATATGTAATGTTCCATTTGTACTTGGGCCTTCCCATTGGGTAAGTTTTGGGTGGATCTGTATCTGATTCATTCCTTAAACCGTGTCGGTTTCGATCCAACCGATATTAATAAGGAAATGAATTTATTGACCTTCTAATTTTTTTCCAGCACTTCCTTTCTCGGATGTGCAGACAAGGGATATTTTAACCTCACTAGTAATATATTTCTTCCTACTTTGTATCTCTTCAGTGTACATCCAAAGAAGAAGTGTTGGAAGGATGTCTTACCTTGGTTAGAAGCAATAATCATTCCTTCCAACTTTGTTTAAATATGATTTACTGGGTGGACTGGCACTTAAGTTTAGAAATTCTTTTGTGAGGATCTGTTTACGCTACACGTAATTAAATGTGTTAGGATTGAGTTTTATCATCTTTGTGTCAAAAATAGGTCAACTCGTTTATATGCAAAACTATTAAGTCTCATTCGTGGGTTAACCCTTTAAGCCAATTTACGACATGTTTAGACATGCTCAATGAATAGGTTAACATATTAAACATGTCAAGTGGTGAATGTGTAACTACGTGTAGGCATCATACATAATGTACGTTTAAGGACATTTCCGCATATGTTTGGCAAAAAGAAAAAAAATAAATATTATTTCTACAAGTTTATACATAGAAGAGTTTTGTGTCTTAAAGGTGTTAAATATTGTGTCTTGTAACTCTCTTAATAAATCTGTCGTGTTTGGATTTCAAGTACCTGACATGATTGATAAACAATGGAACGTTCTAATCAAATTGCATTTCACAAGCAACTATTATGACACCAACATGGTTATGATACAAAACATGAATTATCGGCCCTATTCGGAGTGTCCACTAAAATCTAGAGATCAAATCGTGATTCCTATCCTTATCAACTAAAGAAATGAATTATATAAGATTATAAATCTAATAATTAAATAACAACAATTTATATCAAATGAATCTTATTTAGGAGGAGGAAAGCGTCATTAGAATAAAATATAAAAAGAAAGACAAAGCTGCTAGTTTTGATGGTGAGGGCTTGTTCCCAGTAAACCATAGTTTGGGATAGTCTCAGCGTCATGAGCAACTAACGAAAGTCATACAAGGTCTTCCTCCTTAAGCTAGTTATAAGGGCTTCCAACAAAGTTCTTTTACTCAGGATTTAATTTTGTGAATCCACAACTTGTCAATGTGGTGTTTCCCCATGTTCATCCCTCTAGACGACAGTAACATCTCTTTAATTGGTAAGCATTCGGACCTATCTAGCAATTGACTATCTCTTGGCGGTTCACCTTGAAGGTCATGATAGATTGTCGACTCCACTGCAAACTTAAGTTCAACTCATAGTGGATGTAGACATTGAACTTCTCTTTTGAATTTTTATTTGTGTGAGCAATGCAAAGTTGAGGTATGCCACTAGTGTTATGTGTTAGATGGTCTTTTATATGGGAGTTATAAGAGGTGAAGTGTTTGCTAACCCTTATCTTGTGGAGAAGTCGGAAATATATGCTTTTATTGAGGCGACGTTTGGATCTTCAACTATTGTGCTTGCTTAATATGCTTTAGCACTACATTTCTGCACACACGTCCCAAAATCAGCTTTAGACTCTCATGGTCAACGAAGTATCTATACAATAAAATGATTCCTAGTGAAGGAAGAAGATTGGTAATAATGTCGTGATGATCACTAGTTTCAAGACCCCTTCAATGAAAAATCTTTGAGCCTAGCAAATTCTTTCGTTTCTCATAACCTTAACCAAGCCTAGCTAATTGTTTTGGTATCATCTTTAGTAATAACATTATCCATTGTGAGAACCCATCTCAATTTGAGTCCATCAACAAGGTATTCCCTAGAATCTAAATGAGCTACATCAGGCCCTTCGCAACCTTCCAAAAATTTGAGCTGGCAAAAAGTTGCTAAGACACTTCCTGTACTTAGACCCTTAGAGCAATTTGGTAAAGCAAAATGATTGGTTGTACTTAAACTTTGGGTGATTTTAGTCCGCGGGCAGTATTAGTGAAATAAGTTATTCCGTCAAACTTCCATTAGGTTTTCAACGGAATCATATTATGTGGCAATGCCTTACTCTTTTAGAAATCGTAGCGAAACTAGATGGAAGCACTATTTTGGCAACGTGAGACTGGAACCACCAAAATAGAGTCGCCAAAACACCAAGGTATAGGGAATGCACCAATACTTTTCCGTGGTATTAACTTCCGTAGTGTGACAATATGAAAAGCGATTGCCCTATTGCACTTTAAACCTAATTTTCAACTAGTTGAGAAAATATTTGGATTTTGATGAATATTGATATTAGGAAAGGGTTCTTCAATCATGTCCAACGCATGCGGCTTTTTAAATCAATTTAACGACACCTGCTGAGTAATTAGTGTCATCTAAGTCCAGTTCCGTAGCAATATATTGAGTAACTTGCAATTCTTTCCTTTTCAATTGCTCATCTTTCTTGTGAAAATTAAATTTCATATCGAGTATCATCTCTGGATTTTATTGGAAAGACGGGCTTAATGTGTGAAGTTTAGTTGTTCTCTGCCTTCATGTTAACATCGTGATATGTATGTTGGTCTTGCTGTAGGCAGCGGAATCATGTGTTGCAAGAACATTGAAGAGTTTAAAGAAGAAGGTTCATGGACAAGTGCGTGACTATCTTCTCACGGACATGTTCTTCATTATATTGGCGCTTGTTTTACACACTTCTTACGTTACAGACAGGTTATGCAGAATGCCTTTTTTTTTTTTTCTCTTATGTAGGTCTTAAAAGACTTGGTGTAATTGATGAAAGCATCAGAAAAGGCCATTCAAGAAAGAATAGCTTTTGCTCTTGCTCATCTTTGTTGCCCACTGGATCACCAGATGATCTTTCTCGACAACAGTGGGAAGTTTATATGCTGAGTTTTCAGCATTTTCAGGCTTCAACTTTTCATGTTCAAGACGCATCATGCATTAGGGAACCTTTTTAGTAACTGAATCAACTATTTTTTCATGAAGGTTTGGAATTGCTACTAGGATTGATTATTTCCACGTGTCCTCAGCAGCAACTTAACGGTGGAGTAGCCTTATTCAAGTTGGCCAGTGATCCTATGTATCTTTCACCTGTAGATGCAGCTCCACCTTTACCACCACCCCAAGTATGCTTCTTTGTTGCTTTATCTAGTTTTGCATCATGATTCTGCTGTGTAAGAAATCTGGACTTCAAATTTAGTGCACATGCGTTCATTGTCCAGTTTCACTCAGATGTGTCGCTTAACGCTTCTTTATGGACACAATCTTGAGATTCGGTGTTGGGGCGAGCCAAGGAATTAGTGATTTTAAACATCTGGTAAATTTGAAGCATCATTTGTTGATTAAAATAGTCAACTTGTCAATATATTTGTTAAGTATCTTTCTAGTTCTCGTGAGGTACTTTGGTCACAAGCTGGTAGCATATGATAAATGTTCTTCAACTTGAGGGGGAGTTTTGAGGAACACGTGTACATGTTAGTATAGCTATTTATTGGATCATAGTTGTAAGTAGTCGCATGGGGATATCCGTGTGAGTAGCATAATTCGCAATACTCGAGGACCAATTTGGGATGCTTCTTACTTGAAGTTAATAACCACATCACATAAGTGAGGTTATGAGTCGGGCAGTGGTTCTTTATGGTTTGTAGACTGAGAATATATAAGTTTCTGTTTCATTCTTTCTTTCTTTGACTAGGCTCCCGTACCAGGTCTAGAGAAAAGAGAAAATAGAGTTAAAGAGTCTTTACTTCGCACGAACAAGCAGCAATATGACCATCAATGCCTGAATTCTGTAAAAGAAAATGGTACCCTGAATTGATTACTGGCCATCAATGCCTCCTAGAAACTGAGTAGTTTATTCTTCAGACTCTCTTGAAGATTGTTTCAGGTTCAGCACATCTCTTGGCATTTTAACTCACTTGCCTTCTTGAATGTTTTGGTGACCGTTCCTGAAAGTTAATATGACCAAAGTTTAGTCCCTGATGGAAGCAGTCTAATTGTAGGTCAATTCTTGGAACGAGTACAGAAAGAAAACCATGCCATCTGATGTAACCTTTTGGGTTGAAGGTGAGTAAAAATTATCTGTCCAACCTTTGCGTGCTTTTATGAAATAAATTCATATTCTGACTCTTGGAGTCCTTTTTTTCAGTTTGGGTTGCCTTCCTGTTATTGACTCATATGCACACAAGTTTTTCTTGTCTGCTTCTTCAGATGCATCCCGTGCAATGTTTGATGGCAATTATCGGGCAAGTTATTATAAGTTTTTAAGTTTATGTGTTATGCTTTCACAGCATTTGGCTCTTATATCCTAGAGAAAAATGCCACACTACCTCAGCTGCTCCCATTTTAAAGAAGCCTTACTAAACTACAAAAATATAGAGACCGGTGAATTTAGTAGAAAGTACTTTCTTATTTATGTCAACTTTTTGCATAATTACAGGAGAAGGATGCAACTGAAGTAGAGATTCCGAATATTAGACAAGAGGTTTTTGCAGCAATGATGAGGTTAGCCTAAGAATTAATTTAACATAGCCAAGAAGATGTTTGCTTTATTCTCCAATTAACTAGTTCTTTTTACTAGTGCAGGTTCATTTACACAGGGTCGATTGATATTACAACAGACATGATCTCCTCAGAGCTGCTGATCAATATCTCATGGAAGAACTTAAGAGAGTTTGTCAGAATGCCATCGCAAAGGTTAGCTAATAATGCTTTTATGAGTTTCCTTTTGGTTCCTGAGTTTATTGTTGAGTGTATTTTGCAGAGTTTATCACTGGAAAATATTACAGCCATATTAGAGTTCTCTGAAGATGCACATGCGACATCATTGAAAAAGTCATGAATTGTGTTTATCCTGAAGCATTTTGCCGAATTCAGGCAACGGTATGCAATCTCAATATGAAAGAAGATGAAGATGAAGTAGTCGAGAGAAGAATTTTCTTTATATTCTGTATGTTCCTCAATGTACAATGTTCACATTGTTTATAATACAAAGTGTGTATAAGAAAAGCAAGTAAATATTTTACAATATTTGGATCCGATTAGATCCGATACTAAATGAACATGATTGATCCTTGAATGATATTGTGAATCTTCACGTGTATCTTCCAACACTCCCCCTCAAGCTGGTGACTTGTAGATATCCAAGACGCCTAGCTTGCTTAAGAGATACGCGTGCTGGCTTTGACACAAGGGCTTGGTGAAGAGGTCCGCTGGTTGCTCTTCTGTTCGGATCCCCAGTGTCTCAATTATCCCTTGCTGGATCTTTTCTCGCGTGAAATGGCAATCCACTTCTATGTGCTTCGTTCTTTCATGAACTATTGGGTTTGAGGCAAGTTTGAGAGTTGCATCGTTGTCACAAAACAATTTGGTTTGCCCTTCAATTTGTACCCCAAGATCTTGAAGCAATCCGCGTAGCCATACTATCTCACATGCGGTCTTTGCCATGGCTCGATATTCTGCTTCTGCTGAGGATAATGAAACAGTCGGTTGCTTCTTTGTCTTCCATGAAAGTAAAGAATCCCCTACTTGATACAGAACCTTGTTATGGACCTCCTGCTCATTGGACATGTCGCATAATCTGCATCACAGTATGCAGTCATCTTCATATCACATTTCTTGGAGAGGAGAATCCCAAGACTTGGACATTTCTTCAAATACTTTACCACTTTGAGTGTTGCATTCATGTGGGACTGCTTTGGATTGTGCATGAACTGACTAAGGGTTTGCACAGCATAACTGATGTCCGGCTTGGTCATAGTTAAATAGATGAGCTTCCCAACAAGTTTCTGATAACTCATTGGATCTCTTAGTACAGGATCGGCTTCTTGAGAGATTCCAGCATCATACTCTGCTGTGGTCAATTTGATATTTTGCTCGATCGAAATTACAACCAGCTTACATCCTGACAGTCCAGCTTCTGATATGATTTCTAAGGCAAATTTTCTCTGGCTGAGAGATATTCCTTGATCTGAGCGAGCAATTTCTATTCCAAGAAAATACTTTGGTGACCCTAGATCTTTTATATGGAAAGTAGAGTGCAAGTATTTCCTGAAACTTTTGACAGCCATCTCATCATTGCCCATAATCAATATATCATCTACATATATCATCAAGTATATGGATGACGTACCTTTGGTCCATGTGAAAACAGCATAATCAAATTTGGACTGTTGAAAACCAGCAGCTATCAGGGACTCAAAAAATTTGGTGTACCATTGTCTAGATGCTTGCTTGAGCCCATATAAGGATTTGCGGAGACAGCGTACTTTATTCTCCCCGTCTCCGTAAAGCCTGTGGTATGTCCATATAAATTTCTTCAGCTAAGTCTCCATGCAGGAATGCATTATGAATATCCATCTGATGTAATGGCCAGTCCTGGTAAGCTGCTACAGAGAGGAATGAACGGACTGTAACATCCTTGGCTACAGGCGAGAAAGTTTCATGATAATCAAAACCTTCCTTCTGTGTGAAACCCTTCGCCACCAATCGGGCTTTGTACCTTTCAACTGAACCATCAGCTCGATATTTGATTTTGTAGACCCATTTGCATCCAATAGTTTTGCGATGTGAAGGTAGATTAACAAGATCCCATGTCTGATTGTCCACCAGTGCCTGCAATTCTTCTTCCATTGCCTTTTGCCATTGCGGATCAGTACTTGCCTCTTCGTAGCTTGATGGTTCTTGTTCTTCAGAAATGCGAGTAATACAACATCGTGAATTTCTCACTCCACATATGTAGTCCTTGGTCCAAGTTGGAGGACGTGTGGCTTATCTTGACCGTCTTGGCTGGATGTCCTCAGAAGAGGACTGAGTTGCTGGAATATCTACAAGGGAGGATTCCAATGTAATCCTCTCATTCAGTTCTTGATCTATGTCTTCTGCTAAAGGTGTCATTGCCATAGTGGATGTAGGAGCAGTACCTGTATTAGCTGAGGAATGAATAAGAACATATCCCGGATCATGGATGGATTCTTCGATATGGTGAGTATGACAATATCCATGTCTATAACTGTCTGATTCCTTAGTAGAGAAAGGGAAAAAATCTTCTTGGAAGTGAACATCTCTACTAACGAAGAATTCACCTGTAGAGTGATCAAATATTTGATATCCCTTATGTAGGGTAGCATATCCCATAAATATGCAACGGCGTGCCCATGGACCCATTTTATCCTTAGGTCCTACTATAGATGCATAGCATAGACATCCAAAAATCCTCAAATGATTAGGATTTGGCTTCTTCCCAAGGAGAAGTTCAAAGGGGCTTCGACTGTTAAGAATCTTGGTTGGCATACGGTTGATCAAATATGTTGCCGTCAATACACATTCTTCCCAAAAATTATTTGGAATGGAACCCTGAAATTTTAAGGCCCTAGCCACTTCCAACAAATGACAATGCTTCTTTTCACTATTCCATTTTGTTGAGGTGTATATATACATGAACTCTCATGCAGAATCCCTTGAGATGATAATAAAGTCGTACACTCATAATTGAAAAATTCTTTCCCATTGTCTGTCCTAATTTTTTGGATAGTTTTCCCAAACTAAGTTTTCGACAGAGAAAGGAAAGTTTTTAAATGTGATACGACTTGACTCTTAGATTGCATGAGGAAAATCCATGTAGCCCTTGAATGATCATCCACAATGGTAAGAAAGAAACAAGAGCCATCATGATTCAGTGTATGATATGGTCCCCAGACATCAATATGAAGTAAAGAGAAAATGTCAGCTGCACGACTTTTGCTCAATGGAAAATAGCTACGTGATTGTTTTGCAAGTAGGCAAATGTGACATTGAGAATAGGGAAATAAGGAACTATGACCCAATCTGTAATGGAAAATGAAATTTTTATCATTGGTAGTCAGATTACACAATGATTGTTTATTACATCGAAAAAAATCTAGATTCTTGGGCGAACTTCTCCAGAAAAATAGTCCTTTTGATAGATTACCCCATCCCATTAGTTTCCCAGTCGAAAGGGCCTGAAATTGACAACTATCAGCATTGAAGGAAACTTGACATGAATTCTCCTTACAGGCTCTAGACACAGATATAAGATTGAACTGGAACTCAGGAATATATAGGACATTGGTAAGAATGATTTCAGGACTAAGATTAACTGTCCCAGTTGTAGTGACATGAGCAATATTCCCATTTGGTAATTGCACTACAAAAGGACTATCTAATTCTTCATTAACAGTGGTAAACAATGCCTTCTCACATGCAATATGATCACTGGCTCTAGAATCAACAATCCAAGTATTTCTCGATATATTGTTTATTCGACAATGAGAAATACCTATAAAGCTGCCCCCCTTTTTTTAAACATCCAGTGCAGTGCCTACATCAATTGCTCATATTCACCATGAGTAATGGGTTGATTTGTACTTGCCTGTCCAGTAAGTTGATATGCTGCTACTAATATTTGATATCCCTTATGTAGGGTAGCATATCCCATAAATATGCAACGGCGTGCCCATGGACCCATTTTATCCTTAGGTCCTACTATAGATGCATAGCATAGACACCCAAAAATCCTCAAATGATTAGGATTTGGCTTCTTCCCAAGGAGAAGTTCAAAGGGGCTTCGACCGTTAAGAATCTTGGTTGGCATACGGTTGATCAAATATGTTGCCGTCAATACACATTCTTCCCAAAAATTATTTGGAATGGAACCCTGAAATTTTAAGGCCCTGGCCACTTCCAACAAATGACAATGCTTCTTTTCACTATTCCATTTTGTTGAGGTGTGTATATACATGAACTCTCATGCAGAATCCCTTGAGATGATAATAAAGTCGTACACTCATAATTGAAAAATTCTTTCCCATTGTCTGTCCTAATTTTTTGGATAGTTTTCCCAAACTAAGTTTTCGACAGAGAAAGGAAAGTTTTTAAATGTGATACGACTTGACTCTTAGATTGCATGAGGAAAATCCATGTAGCCCTTGAATGATCATCCACAATGGTAAGAAAGAAACAAGAGCCATCATGATTCAGTGTATGATATGGTCCCCAGACATCAATATGAAGTAAAGAGAAAATGTCAGCTGCACGACTTTTGCTCAATGGAAAATAGCTACGTGATTGTTTTGCAAGTAGGCAAATGTGACATTGAGAATAGGGAAATAAGGAACTATGACCCAATCTGTAATGGAAAATGAAATTTTTATCATTGGTAGTCAGATTACACAATGATTGTTTATTACAACGAAAAAAATCTAGATTCTTGGGCGAACTTCTCCAGAAAAATAGTCATTTTGATAGATTACCCCATCCCATTAGTTTCCCAGTCGAAAGGGCCTGAAATTGACAACTATCAGCATTGAAGGAAACTTGACATGAATTCTCCTTACAGGCTCTAGACACAGATATAAGATTGAACTGGAACTCAGGAATATATAGGACATTGGTAAGAATGATTTCAGGACTAAGATTAACTGTCCCAGTTGTAGTGACATGAGCAATATTCCCATTTGGTAATTGCACTACAAAAGGACTATCTAATTCTTCATTAACAGTGGTAAACAATGCCTTCTCACATGCAATATGATCACTGGCTCTAGAATCAACAATCCAAGTATTTCTCGATATATTGTTTATTCGACAATGAGAAATACCTATAAAGCTGCCCCCCTTTTTTTAAACATCCAGTGCAGTGCCTACATCAATTGCTCATATTCACCATGAGTAATGGGTTGATTTGTACTTGCCTGTCCAGTAAGTTGATATGCTGCTACTAATATTTGATATCCCTTATGTAGGGTAGCATATCCCATAAATATGCAACGGCGTGCCCATGGACCCATTTTATCCTTAGGTCCTACTATAGATGCATAGCATAGACACCCAAAAATCCTCAAATGATTAGGATTTGGCTTCTTCCCAAGGAGAAGTTCAAAGGGGCTTCGACCGTTAAGAATCTTGGTTGGCATACGGTTGATCAAATATGTTGCCGTCAATACACATTCTTCCCAAAAATTATTTGGAATGGAACCCTGAAATTTTAAGGCCCTGGCCACTTCCAACAAATGACAATGCTTCTTTTCACTATTCCATTTTGTTGAGGTGTGTATATACATGAACTCTCATGCAGAATCCCTTGAGATGATAATAAAGTCGTACACTCATAATTGAAAAATTCTTTCCCATTGTCTGTCCTAATTTTTTGGATAGTTTTCCCAAACTAAGTTTTCGACAGAGAAAGGAAAGTTTTTAAATGTGATACGACTTGACTCTTAGATTGCATGAGGAAAATCCATGTAGCCCTTGAATGATCATCCACAATGGTAAGAAAGAAACAAGAGCCATCATGATTCAGTGTATGATATGGTCCCCAGACATCAATATGAAGTAAAGAGAAAATGTCAGCTGCACGACTTTTGCTCAATGGAAAATAGCTACGTGATTGTTTTGCAAGTAGGTAAATGTGACATTGAGAATAGGGAAATAAGGAACTATGACCCAATCTGTAATGGAAAATGAAATTTTTATCATTGGTAGTCAGATTACACAATGATTGTTTATTACAACGAAAAAAATCTAGATTCTTGGGCGAACTTCTCCAGAAAAATAGTCATTTTGATAGATTACCCCATCCCATTAGTTTCCCAGTCGAAAGGGCCTGAAATTGACAACTATCAGCATTGAAGGAAACTTGACATGAATTCTCCTTACAGGCTCTAGACACAGATATAAGATTGAACTGGAACTCAGGAATATATAGGACATTGGTAAGAATGATTTCAGAACTAAGATTAACTGTCCCAGTTGTAGTGACATGAGCAATATTCCCATTTGGTAATTGCACTACAAAAGGACTATCTAATTCTTCATTAACAGTGGTAAACAATGCCTTCTCACATGCAATATGATCACTGGCTCTAGAATCAACAATCCAAGTATTTCTCGATATATTGTTTATTCGACAATGAGAAATACCTATAAAGCTGCCCCCCTTTTTTTAAACATCCAGTGCAGTGCCTACATCAATTGCTCATATTCACCATGAGTAATGGGTTGATTTGTACTTGCCTGTCCAGTAAGTTGATATGCTGCTACTAATATTTCTTTGCTCTTTTCTTCTCCAGGTCTGCCATGCAGCTTCCAGCAATTTTCTATGGTGTGATGGGGTCGTCTGCAGAATTCACAATATAATTTTCCCTTATTTTTTGAATTCAGCCCATAGGAATTAGGCCCATAGGAGTTCAGCCCAAAAGAATTGGGCCCGTGAGAATTAGGCCCATACGGGTTTGGCCCGTGATTTCTTGAAAAATTCCCGCTGTTGGATCCTTTAATGAGGGAATCATCTCCACCATCCAAATCTCCATGTGTTCGCGCCCCTCTCCAACCGTTCGATCGCTGCGTGCAATCGTGACCATCCACAACAGGGCCTTTAAAAGGTTTTTGTTTTGCGAACCCTAGGTTCGCATCGTGTTTCCTGTCTAGGGTTCGCGAACCTCTCTCCATTCTTGCGGGGAGTGCTAGGGTTTCTGCCCCTTTCGCTTCCGTTGAAGCAAGCCTTTGGCTTTCTTCTTGCACGGCGAGTTGAAATATACGGCCGATCGAGGGTGCAGGCTCCATCGCGAGTATCTGTGACTTGAAATGGAGGTAAGAATCGTTAAGAATAAGGAGAACTCGCGTCGCCTTCTCTCTATCTTTTATCACCTTGTACTATTGAATGGTGGTTTCGAGTCGTGAAGTTTCTCCTTCGCTGCTTCTAGCTCATTCCAGAGAGCTGACAGCTTGTTGAAGCACGTTGTCACGGACGTGTTTCCTTGCTTCAGTTCGGAGAGAGTCTGATGTAGCGAGAAGATTCTCACCCGATCCAGTTTCCCGTACATTTCTCTTATATTTTCCCAAAAAAAATTCGAATCTTCTATTGGGGGCAACCCAGCTGCTATTTCTGGCTGATGCAGTTGCCTATCCACGTCCTAACCAATTGGTTGCACTTTTTCCATTGTCGCCCTAATTTTTCATCAGTTGGGACCGGGATGGTTCCGTCGATAAATCCCTCCTTGTCCTTTCATACGAGGGCTCGATGGAATTCACGTGCCCAATTTGAGTAGTTTTCTAGTCCTGTGAGGGGATGGCTGATGAGTTGCAACTCTGGTCCGTCGACGTTGGAGACATACAACGCGTCGCCGAGTTCTAGGTGACCCATGGCGGCCATGAATGGAAAAGGTATGAACCATGTTGGGAATCCTAGATTTGTAGACTGACCTACACTTAAATTCTCTGATCCGCTCGTCTGCTCAGGGCCGATAGCTGTGCCTACCCCAGTGTTGGTTGGTAGGCCTCCATCGATCTGCACACTTTGGTAGCCCGGCTGTGATGTACCTAGGTTAATCCCTGGATCCATGGGTATGGCATCCATTGATAAGGATAGCCCGAGAATGGCAACCTTGGATTGAACTGAGCCGGAATTTGTTGCCGCTGCGTGTGCTGTAATGGTGTTTGGCCTTGACTGGGCTGTTGTTCAGCCATGGAGGTGATAATGGATGAGCCTGAATTGGACGAAGCATGTGGTGTCGGATTCGTTCCCGGCTGATCTTCAGAGGGTGAGGTAAGTGCTTGTGGGTTGGTCATGATGAAAAAATGCAATAAAAATTCTATTTTGTAGAATGAGTTTTTTTGCAAATTGCGAATTCCTCCCAGAGGCTGCTCTATTTTGCGAGTGTCGCAGCAACAAAGACAGAAAAGAAACTAGAAGGCAATTCGAACAGGAATGCGGAAGCTAGGTCAGAATCAGAAGGTGCTCTAATACCATGAAAGAAGATGAAGACGAAGTAGTCGAGAGAAGAATTTTCTTTGTATTCTGTATGTTCCTCAATGTACAATGTTCACATTGTTTATAATACAAAATGTATATAAGAAAAGCAAGTAAATATTTTACAATATTTGGATCCGATTAGATCTGATACTAAATAAACGTGATTGATCCTTGAATGATATTGTGAATCTTCACGTGTATCTTCCAACACAATAGTTCCCTAATTCTATAATGCTTTGTCATATATGCATGTCTTACTTTATGATATGTCGCATCTTTGGAAAGTGGTAAAGCGTACCTTACAAAGCCCCTTTTTTTGGCAAGTTGGAGTTTTAGAAGATCAAGTTCTTTGAATGTTGGTCTTGGACAGGACCGCGATTGAACGTTGTTCTGGAATTCCTAGTCCATTTAGCTTTAGTAAGCTTACTCTTTTGATCATGACAAGCTTGTTTGCATTCTGGAAACACGGTTGTTTGCTCTTAATACATGACGCTGTCCACACCTGCCATTGCTTGGAATAGGCTTTGCCTGGTTGACGTCCAAGACATGCCACAGGCCCCGCATATTGTGTCCCTGGAATTTGACAAATAAATCATGTTGGTTGTGGGGTTTGGTCTCCTCGTACTCACTCTGTTGGAGTGTAATTGGAACTTTTGGTTCATGCGTCTGATCAGTATTCAGCAATATTATATCTAGATTGATTAGTTAGGCACATGGTCACTAAGAGCCACAACTCATATCACCAGTGGTCGATCCCTTTGTGCCACTATCACTCTAAAGCCAAAGGCTGCAACATTAAGGCCACATAGTTTGACTAAGCAGGCTAATGTCACCCTGTCTGCCATTGCAAGGGATTGCTCATTGCAAGCGGCCACAATCCAACCTATATTACCCAGTAGTGAGCCGCGGGACATTGCTTAGGGTTTATGTCGAGATTTTTTAAGCCATGCTTATTGTTATCCTCAGAAAAATTTCATCCAGGCAGAGATAAGATAATATTAACTTGAGTTTCTGCATGAGTTGTCTAGTTGTTGCCTGTGTTTGCATTCGAGCATGTGCATTGTTTTTCCTTTGTCCACAATTGGTGTGCTTGCTGCATTTGAAATTTCACAAAGGCTTGCTAGTGAGAAACTTTTATTTGGGTTGGGTCTTTCTAGTTTGGCCAATTAGCATGAGAAAGGGATCGTTGTACTACGCTGACTATATGATCTTCTAACTTCTGAGTTTTGTGAGGTTCAGCCTTAATTATGTACAAAGCGTAACGCTAGAGGTAGTTGATTTTAGGGGTGAGCATGGTTCAGATTAGGCCGATCCATCCCCTAACCCTATAACAACCCGCACAGTACTAATCCTCAATTTTTTGGACCGATGACCAATCCTATTGAGCTTAGGACTGAGGATCGAACATACCCAGTGAGTTCGGTCCGCTTCCAGGGTCAACCCGAGACCAACCGATAATTTTTTTTTTTTCATTTTTTGTACTCCCTAAAAAGGTGATTGAGGACTGGACCAACCCAATGGGTTCAATCCAATTCCAAAGTCAACTCGAAACCAATCAATAATTTTTTATTTCATTTTGTGTACTCCCTAAAAAGGCGACCGAGGACCAAACCTACCCAATAGGTTCGGTGACCAGCGAGGTCAGCTAAGAGAGGCGAGCGACGAGCGTCGAGTAGGGTGAGCGTCGAGCGTTAAGCAGAGTGAGCGTCGAGTGTCGAGCGAGAAGCAACAAACCAAGCAAGCATCGAGCGTCAAGCAACACGAGTAACTCAAAGCAAGTGAGGCGAGTGTCGAGTGGCAAGCGGAGAATTGTTTCTTTCGATTCTAGCAAATTGAAGACTAAGAAGACAAATAAGATAGAAGAGAACGAGTACTAAAAGAGAATGCCGTGAGGAGCTGTCTATGCCCTTTTGGACGACGTGAGGACTCCTCACAAAAATATTTTCCTCATTTGTAAATTATAGCATCGACGCCGTAAAAGATATTAAAAATCTAAGTTATTAAAGAACAGTATAAAATTACTTGAACTCCTCACTAAGAAATTGTTTAATGTTGTTGATGCCATTTATTTTAAGGTTTTCTCTATATAAAAAATTATAAATAATATATTAGATATATAATATATATAGAGTCAGGGTTGTTCCGAGTTGGACCGACTCTAAACTCCCAGGATCGAAAACCAACTCGCACAGTACTAGTCCAGGAATCCTAGGACTAAAGACCGACCCAGTCTCTCTAGGAACTGGATCAAGAGTGGCAAGGTGGGGTCGGTCCAGGGTCGACCCTAGACCGATGCTCACCCCTAGGTAATTTATCAATGAAATCTATCTTCCCTAGTTTTTTTGAGTGAGAAAGGATGACACTGTTTTGGTAGTTCAAATGAATCTTTGCGTATGTCTATTTTCGTGTACGTATTGATAACTCTGTTGTAAATGTTCGACTCTTGCTGATTGTGCATGGATTACTATTTTGTACCCAAAAATGAACATGTATTTACTTGTCTTATGCAACCCTCCTAACTCCATCGAAATCAATTTTGTGTGCAATCTTGAAATATTTTATTTCAGTTGAATTCGCTGATAATATGGTTGGTGCAATTCTTCAGGTACCATCATTTAATTCAAGGAATTGTGCTAACTATTCGTGATTATTTTTCAGAAACGTTGACTAAGTGGACCTCCATAAAAAAAGGCATGAAAGTACCACAATTTCATTTGGCTCTGGTTTATTATGGCGTCTAGAGGAAGTCGGCAATTATTGAGCCATGTTTTGCTCTATAGATAAAATATTGCAAGAATTCAGTGCAGCCAACTCTGACGTAATAAAGTTCTTTTCATCAGCCTATATTCAGTTAAGCTAAGATGGTTTTTAATCCAATCAAGCACATACATCTTCTTTCTTTGCTTGAAAGCGGACCCGGTTAGAAGACACTGCACGAACTCAGTGAGAATTTAACACAATTCAACTCTTATGCAGAATTTTTCTTTTTTCTTTTTCATTTACCAAAAACAAATCAACAAAAAGGAAAAGTGGGTTTCTAACACGATGAGCCAGACTCGTCTTCCTTACTAGAATTGCAAGTTCCAACTTGTTTTGGACATGTATAGTGATGTCAAATAAGTTTTTATCGTAAGTCTACCAATGGACAAAATCTTGAAGTTCCGTTCCTACACTTGATCCATTCCAGAATTCACCAAGTGCATGTTTTCAGGAGGAACTAGGATACGTGTGTGATTGTCGGAGTATCTTGTGTCGTCTTCGGGCAAAACTCTTGCTCAAAAGATGTTCATCATGTCCCCAAGTTGAACAACAGTCTTATTTCGGTATGCATGTGTGGTCTTCTTTGATTTCTTGTAATGTTTGCGTTCGATAAAGTGACCCTTACCAAAGAGGGATCGTTTATTAAGAAGGGCTATGCCAAATACAAGACGCGCTTGCTCATTTTGATGCGTAATGATAGTAATATGTCTTTTCATTACGCTTGTGGTTGAATTTATTTCTCATATTAATACACGTAATTATTGGCATTTTGAGCTAGGTCTTATTGGCAAGAGAACCATAAATAGAATGATACAATGTGATCTAATGCTTAAAATATTTAAAAATATTCTTGATGAAAAATGGGAATGCTGTGTTCGAACAAACTCTAATAGAAAATAGACTAATTCCATTACTAGATCTACTAGTATTTTACGATTATTACATATAGGTATATGTGATAATAATAATGATTTAACTAGAGGAGGAAAAGATACTTTATAACTTTTGCAAATAACTTTTCTAAGTACGCATATGTTTATGCATTAAACAATAAATATGAGACAATTAGTAAATTTAAAATTTTTAAGCACAAGTTGAAAATCAATTAAGACAACGAATTATGTTGGAAGATATGCGGATTTGTCCCATATCTTGGATGATCTTGATTGATCTTGATTAATCTTGATTGATTACGTTTCATGTATTTATGTAAATTGAATATTAGACTTAGATCTAGATTGATTATTAGATCTTTTTATTTCCTTGCACAGAATACAATTTGTATTATTTATTAGACTAAACTGTACATTCAATATACATTGGAATACAGAAATTCCTACACGACTCTCTCTCTCTCTCTATTCTCTTCCTTCTCCTCTTGCCTTTCTTTCATGGTATCAGAGCACCGGTCTCTGACACGCTTCCGCCTCAAGCTGCTGCCGAAGGAAGTTTTCAACCTGCAAAAGGATTGATAATTCGGCATTAGAAGGCATACTTTTGAAGGAAGAAAATTACTTATTTTTTGAATACTTATTATGGCTTCTCAGCAGGACTCCAATCTGGGCGCCGACAGCAGGGACACCGGAGGAGAGGATTCTCCGCAAGTTCCACTGCACCAGAATTCCCCTGCACCAATTTCAACATCCGAACAACCCTTGATTCAGGCCCAACCTCAGCAATGGCGGCCCACGCAGGCTCAGATCCAATTGGGGCAACCCACGACGGGCCAACCATACCAGTGGATTCCGTATCCACTCTATTATGGGCCAAGCCCAATGTCATCACTGCCTGGTTTCGTGGGCCACCAAAGTCACGATGGGGGCCTGCCGGCCACGAATGGGGCAAGCCCAACCATCGTGATAGAGCAGACGGGCGAATCAAGTAGTTCGGGCAACTCGGGTGCGGGTCAAAATCCCTACCTGGGATATCTCAATACGGGTCATCCGATCGGGTCGGGCGAATCGGGCCAAGGGACGAATCCCTACCCGAATTTCATGCCCGATTTTCTGCCTGTTCCGACGGCGGCGTTCACTGGGCAACCGGAACTGGGCGACCCTTTGTACGTTTCCAACGCCGACGGACCGGAGCTTCGACTGATAAGCCGACAACTAACCGGAGCAGAAGTATATTCGAAGTGGTCAGAGGAGCTCCGGCGGGCGTTGATAACGAAGGATAAAGATGGTTTCCTCGATGGAACCATCGCAATCCCCTCGGATGAACGCCAAGCCCGACACTGGCGAAAGTGCAACCACCTCGTCCGAACATGGATCGGTAATTGCCTCTCACCAGAGGTCGCGGCTGGGCTTCCACCCACAGAGGATGCTAAAACCATGTGGGAAAACATACGAGAAATGTATGGAAAATTGGATCAAGCAAAATTTTTTAACCTAATGCAGGAAATCAGCGAACTCAAACAGGGGAACTCGACGGTCACCGTCTGCTTCAACAGACTATCGTCTCTGTGGAATCAACTCGAAGCAGCGGAGGAAAGACTAGAAGGGCCAGAATCGACTCTCAAACAATACAAACAGATCAAAGAGAGAGAAAAGGCCACGAGATTTCTCATGATTCTAAACGAATCATACCTCACGTTCAGATCTCACATCCTGGCCATGGATCCCATGCCAAAAATAGGACGAATCTTCCAGTTGGCGATGCAAGAGGAGAGTCAGCGACTCGCATCAGTCGATCATGCGAGGAACAGCGAGAGTCTCGCTCTCGCCGCCCGTGGAGAACAAAGAGACGCGGCCGCCAGGAGCTCTTCAACCCTAGCTCACGTAAGGAAAACCCTCTTAGGGTTTGGAGATGCGGATCCACGCCCCTTTAAAAGGGATGGGGCGAACGGACCAGATCACACGCGCGGATCCAGTGGCTCAGATTTCGCGCGTGGATCGAACAGCCAAGAATTCACGCGAGGATCGGACGGCATCCAAGGAGGGGATTACGCGCTCGGATCCGACGGTGGATAGGAGATCGCAATCAAAGGAACGGACGGCCAGATGTTCGCCACGTCATCCAGAAATTTCGCAAATTTTTTTAAAGGAAAGGGTAAATTTTTTTGCGATTATTGCAAGCATACTAACCATACTGTTGACAACTGTTGGAAATTACACGAGAAACCAGGTAATAAAGAAAAAAAATTCCCACTGCCTATCAAGTCACTGGACCAACAGGTCCAAAAATTGATCAGGCTATTTCAATTGGCCAGTATCAGCAGCTCATGCAGGCATTACAAAAAATGGATAGTTCAAAAGGGGGAAATTTCTTAGGTATTTCACATTGCCTAATTAATTATATTTCCAAAAAAGCATGTGTCGCGACCTACCCTCGGGAGGAGGGAAGAGGTTTAGGGGTATTGCCTAAAGGACGGGCCTAAGGCCCGCGATTAAGCGTGGGCTCTCCCAAGCCCATACCCCGCGTGACATTGGGATATTCTTAAAAATTTCACGAAAATGAGTCGCCACTAGCCTATTGGGGTCGGCTAGAAACCAAGTGAGGCATGAGAGTGTACCTCACTTCCTACGCAACCAGAGAATCTAGGGTCGGGGACTTGATTACACTAATTAATTAATTAGTGCCCTTTCAGTACCTAATCTTGTTCATTTTAACAAAAATGATTTTTGTCAAGCAATTTGGATTAATTTTATACCTATCCACTAACATGTGAGGTTGTCTTGCGGGTGCACAATCATTAAAGTAACAATCACAGCTACCAATGTCCTAATTGCAATAAAATTAGCACGTGCAATTCAACATAATTAAATATGCAAACTAAACATGCAATATAATTGATATGCAAGTAAATAAAGGCCTAATTACACTAAAAAGGGAATGCATGACAAATCTTAACCAAACCCCATCATTTTTGGATTTTCGAATTTTTTTTTTAATTTTAAAAAATTAATTTTCTAAAAAAAATAATATATATTTTTTTTTGAATTAAGAAAGAGATCGAATTTTTTTTATGCTTTCTGAGTTTTTGATTTTTTGATTTTTTTCGATTTTGATTTTTTGAAAATTTGTGAATTTATAATATTTAATATTACTATACTTCAAGAAAATGGGTGCGGGCCGGGTAAAACCAATCCGGCCCGCGGACCCAACCCAAAATCCAGATCCAACACTTTTGGATTTTTTTAAAATCATTTTCAATTTTTTCATTATCATTATTATTTAAAAAAAATTAATAATTTTTTTTTTCTTTTGTCTTTCCTCCTGCGTACTTTTCCTGCACCACTCCCCCTTTTCAGCGATTCCTATTCCCAAAAGCCACTTTCTCTCTTTTTCCTTTTATTTTCTTTTGCCTTTTGGTCTTCTTCTTCCCCGTGCATTCTCTGCACGCCCGAAGCCACCTCCTCTCCTACGCTTTTTAACCGAAGCTCATCGACTAAACCAATACCCTTTTAAACAAGCCTCACTATCCATCCTCACCGATGCCGACACTGCCCGCGCTCGGGCCACCGCTGAGCCGACACCCACTCTCTCACTTGTACGGACAAAGAGGAAGACGAGACCCAACTTGTATGAAAATAAGCCCAAATCACAACATATGACTATGTAAACTCGAAATGCACGAAACACAAACGTGCGGAATAGCAACAAAACACATCTATCAACGGCGGACGCGTATAATGGACGAAGGTTCAAGAATAGTCATGCGAGCTTCACTCAGGCATTTATACAAACAGTTCGCGAGCATTACCAAATGTTCGGATTTCCGACTCAACCGAGACTCGAAATGAGACCAGGGTTCTTGGAAAACGACCAGCAACATACAGAGGCTTGGTTAAAGATTTACGGGCATCGGAGGAAACAAACCTCATGTGAACGGGTTGTCCACGAGCTCTGGTCAGACGCGCTACCAAAAACGGAGCATACATGGGTAGAGAAGACCTACTTGGTTCAACGAGAAGAGCTGCGACGGACATCCACTCACGAACGGACGACCGATGGCAGCCAAAACCCCCTTCGACTCCATTCTCTCGGATATCTCTCCCTTTTCGGATCTCCCTGTCTCCCGCGTCCTCTCTTGGGTCTCCCCTGTTTTCTTCGGCGCTTGCTGTGGGTTGCGGTCTACTAGGCTCCGGCGGGGTTGGGGCGGAGGCTCGGGTGGCGTCGGATAAAGACACGGGTTGCTGGTGAGGCGACGGTGACAGGCGGCGTTGGGTTCCATGGAGACGCCGGGTCGGAGGCGCAGGCGCGCGGTGGCTCGGCGATAGGGCTGGGCCGCTGTGGCGGCGGCGACGACGAGTGGAGATGGCGCGAGCGTCGGTGCTCGTGGACGAGCGGCTCCGCCGCGCGGCGGCCGGCGTAGCGAAGGCTTCGACTGGCCGCGTGGCGGAGCCGCTATGGGGAAGATGAACAGTCCTTCCTCTTCCACCCGCTGCTTTTCTTTCTCCCCCTGGTTCTCGCCTCCCTCTCTATTGTGTTCTTCTCTCTTTTTTCCTCTGCTGGTTTTCTCCTCTCCTTTTGCTCTCTCGGATTTCTTTTTTTTTTTTTAGGGTTTCTCCCCCTCTCCCCTTTTACGGCCATTCATTCTTTTTGCTTTTGTTCTTTTGTTTTTTCTTTCTTCTTTGTTTTGTTGTTATTTTGTTTTGTTTTAATTTTTCTTTTTCTCTTTTTTTTAACTAATTAATTATTTAATTAATAATAATTTTAATTTTAATTTTTTTTAATTAATTTTTTTTATGTACTTGAAAGCAACAATTAGGTGTCAACAGCATGGATTATTGATTCTGGGGCAAGTGACCATATTGTATGCGACAAGGGATTATTTTCATATATAAATAAAAATTTATATTATCCCGTCTCCATTCAATTACCCAATGGCAGTTCCACTTATGTCACAGTGACAGAACAGTGCATCTCAGTCCACAGATTATTCTCCAGAATGTGCTCTATGTCCCAGAATTCCAATTCAACCTCATATCTGTGTCTAGAGCCTGCAAAGAGAATTCATGCCGGGTATTTTTTTATGCTGACACCTGTTTATTTCAGGCCCTTTCGACTGGCAGACTGATGGGCTTGGGTAATCTCTCTGAAGGACTCTATTTCTGGACAGACTTTCCAAGTAATTTCAATTTTCTTTCCAATAAGAAATCATTGTGTAATTCCACTACCAATGATAGAAATTTTACTATGCACATGAGATTGGGTCATAGTGCTTCCTTTCCACATCCTGAGTGTTCTATTTGTCCCCTTGCAAAGCAATCAAGAACACCTTTTCCTTCTAGTACTTCACGTTCTAATGACATATTTGCATTAATTCATGTGGACATTTGGGGACCATATCATATGGTCAATCATGATGGTTCTCGTTATTTTCTTACTATAGTAGATGATTATTCTCGGGCAACATGGCTTTTTTTTTATGCATTCTAAGAATCAAGCCGTTTCTCACTTGAAGAATTTTATCTTACTATCTAAGAATTAGTTCCAGAAATCCATTCAGCGGATACGTACTGATAACGGAAGTGAATTTTTTAGTCATGAATGCTCCTCATTATTCAATTCTCATGGCATTCAACATGAACATTCATGTGTATATTCACCACAACAAAATGGCGTGGTTGAAAGGAAGCATCGACATCTCCTAGAAGTTGCTCATGCCTTGAAATTTCAGGCATCTGTTCCAGATCATTTTTGGGGCGATTGTGTCACTACAGCAGCATATCTTATTAATAGAATGCCTACTCGAATCCTAAACGGGCGAACATCGTTTGAGCTGCTCTTTGGAAAGAAGCCAGATTTAAACCACCTCAGGATCTTTGGCTGTCTCTGTTATATTGCAACAACGGGACCTCGAGATAAATTGAGCCCACGTGCACGTCGATGCATCCTTATGGGATATCCAAATCTACAAAAGGGATATCGAGTTCTTGAAATCTCAACTCAGGAATTCTTCGTCAGTCGAGATGTGATTTTCCATGAGAATATTTTCCCATTTTCAGAAAATGCATCTCCAAATGAAGGTCCAGAGACAATTCCCAGAAGTCAGACCTTCCCTGATGAGGCTTCTTATCAAGATCTCTCTTACATACCAATGCCACAACCACGGAGTCTTGATTCTTCTCGCAACATTGTTTCACAAAACTCTGATGTGCACTTAAATACTTCAGAACATATACATACCCAACAAGAAGCAGAAGAAGATTCCATTGCCATTGTGGATATCCCTGACCCTGCACCGACTCTCTCACAAGAGACATCACCATCTCCAACTGGAATTGAATATCCTCGGCGTTCTGGACGAGCTACAAAACCTCCAACTTGGACCAAGGATTATGTATGTGCTGCTCACAACTCTCCAGGTATTCAACATCCAATCTCCTCCTATGTTTCTTTTCATAGATTATCTAAGGAGCATAGATGTTGTATTAGTCGTTTATCCGACAACAAGGAACCATCCAGTTATAATGAAGCCTCTACTGATCCAAAATGGCAAGAAGCCATGATGGCCGAATTGAAGGCACTTACTGACAACCATACATGGGATCTTGTTCCATTACCACATCATCGAAAACCGATTGGATGCAAATGGGTCTATAAGATCAAGTATCGTGCTGATGGTTCCATTGAACGATACAAGGCAAGATTAGTCGCTAAAGGATTCACCCAGAGAGAAGGGTTTGATTATCACGAGACATTCTCTCCAGTTGCCAAAGATGTTACGGTACGTTCCTTCTTAGCTGTTACTGCCATTAATGACTGGAATCTACACCAGATGGATGTTCATAATGCCTTCCTCCATGGTGATCTGGATGAAGAAATATACATGGATATTCCTCAAGGCATACGGAGACAGGGGGAGAATAGAGTATGTCGTCTCCGTAAATCCCTTTATGGATTGAAACAGGCATCCAGACAATGGTATGCAAAATTTGCTAGTGCTCTTACAACAGCAGGCTTCAAACAGTCCAAACATGATTATGCTTTATTTTCACGTATTGAAGGTATGTCATCTATCTATCTTATGATTTATGTCGATGACATACTTGTCATGGGAAATGATAGAACCTCTATAGAGAATTTCAAGGAATATTTGCACGCTACCTTTCATATTAAAGATTTGGGAGCGCCAAAATACTTTCTTGGAATTGAAATTGCTCGTTCTGACAAAGGAATTTCCCTTAATCAGCGGAAATTTATTTTAGAGATCATATCAGAGGCAGGTCTTTCAGGATGCAAGCCAGCTGTAATTCCCATAGAACAGAACACTAAGCTGACCACTGCAGATTATGATAAAGTAACATCTCGAAATGATGATCCTGTACTCAGTGATTCATCAGGCTATCAAAGACTTGTTGGGAAACTTATATACCTGACAATGACTAGACCTGATATCTCATATGCAGTTCAGACACTCAGTCAGTTCATGCATCAGCCAAAGCGATCTCATTTGGATGCAGCCTTGAAAGTCGTAAAATACTTGAAGAAATGTCCAGGACTTGGGATACTTCTATCTAAAAACAATGACTTGAGAATGTCAGCATATTGTGATGCAGACTATGCAACTTGTCCCATTAGTAGGAGATCTGTCACTGGATATTGCATAAAATTGGGAGAATCTCTTCTTTCTTGGAAGACCAAGAAACAGGCAACTGTATCTCTTTCTTCAGCCGAAGCAGAATACCGAGCTATGGCTAAGGCTACATGTCAAGTAGTTTGGATGCGAGGATTGCTCAAGGATCTTGGAGTAGAAGTACAAGGATCCACGAAGCTGTACTGTGATAATGATGCGGCTCTTAAACTTGCATCCAATCCTATAGTGCACGAAAGAACCAAGCACATAGAAGTGGATTGTCACTTTACACGTGAAAAGATCCAAGAGGGAGTAATTGAGACAAGAGGAATTGGGACAACAGAACAGCCAGCAGACATGTTCACCAAGCCCCTATGTCAGAAGCAACTTGCATATCTACTTAACAAGCTAGGCGTCTTGGACATATATAAGCCACCAGCTTGAGGGGGAGTGTTGGAAGATATGCGGATTTGTCCCATATCTTGGATGATCTTGATTGATCTTGATTGATCTTGATTAATCTTGATTGATTACGTTTCATGTATTTATGTAAATTGAATATTAGACTTAGATCTAGATTGATTATTAGATCTTTTTATTTCCTTGCACAGAATACAATTTGTATTATTTATTAGACTAAACTGTACATTCAATATACATTGGAATACAGAAATTCCTACACGACTCTCTCTCTCTCTCTATTCTCTTCCTTCTCCTCTTGCCTTTCTTTCAAATTAAAAGATTTTGAAGTACTAAAGGTGGAGAATTTTTCCACGTGAATTTAATTATTTTTTTGTGAAAGTCATAGTATTATCCATGAAAGAACCGTGCCTCATGACCCAAATCAAAACGGAGTAGCTGAAAGAAAATAGAGAAATTTATGGAAATGATAATTGCTATATTATTGAGTGCTAATTTGCCTCTAGTTTCTTGGGGGTGAAGCATTACATACTACATGTTATATTACTAATAGAATTTTGCATAAAAATTTGGATATGATACCCTATGGAATGTGGAAAAATAGAAAACCACAAAATTTGTAATATTAGATATTAGGGTTGGGTGCTTTAGTTTTGGATCTTTCTCATAAAAGACCCAAACTAGGATCAAAGGCTATTAGATCTATCTTTTTTGGCTTATGCAATAAATAGCAAATCACGTAGATGTTTAACTCGTAGTGCTAATATTATTTATTGAATAAAAATGAATAAATATTCAACATTTAACAATGAAAGATGCTAAGTATCTTGAACTAGACAAAGATTTGAAAAAAGAAACCGTTTCCTTAGATAATAGAAAACAAAGAAAATGGATACTGAATGCCATTACTTTCATATACGCTAACTTTAATGTCGAAATTTTTTGTCAAATTATTTAAGTGTCACATCGGAAAATAAATGATCACTTGAGTGCCTCTGATTACAAATTCCACCAAAAAGTCCTACATGGTATTTTTAATAGAATTTTATCCATATATGGTTTTTCTAGGTAAAAAACAAGTCTAGCACGGACGATGAAGTGGTCGTTCATCACAAAACTACCGCTTATCCTTCAGATTTATGTTGACTTGGTTTCTCTCTCCCATTCTCTGTTCACACTCGCTCGCTCGCTTGTTTCCTATCTCGCTCGCTCTTTCATTCAGTCACTCAATCGTCATCATCCTCACTCACTCAATCGGCATGAGAAAAAAATGAGGGTTCTATACAAGGGGAAAAAATAGGGCTCGATACCTAGGAAGCACCGACATTCTCCGAGAGCCTTCGTGTCGTGTCGGACACTTCAACACGTATCTGACACTCTCCAATACTCTCCGACACTCTCCGACACTCGATCAACACATATTGAAAAATCCAAAACCTGGTTAATTTTTCCGACACTCGAGTCGAAATTTCGACATGCAAATTTTTCAATATGCGATGTCAATTTTAAAAATTTTCAATAAATGAAGGGTCAATATATATATATAAATCAATAATAAAAATAACAAATTATGAAAGAAGAAAAACATAATATTTTATTATCTTCTTTTTTTACTCACTTTCCATCATACACAATTTACCCTTAAGTTTTTTTTTCTTTTTTCTTTCAATACATCTGACACGCAAGTCTAGAATGTGAATTATTTTTTTTTCTTTCCAAGTTTTATGGAGTTGAATTTGTCAAATTGAAACAATAAATGATATTAATAAATGGCGGATTAAAGTTTTTAGTGTAAATTTATTATAGGATTTTATTATTATTTATTTATTTGTGAATTTGAATCAGATTAATTTGATTAAAATAATCATAAAAATAATAATTTATTATTTATATATAAGATATATATTTGATATACAACGTGTCCCAACGTGTCGGAATTCTCTATTTTTTTAGAAATAATGTGTCGGCATGTCATGTCGTGTCTCATCGCGTGTCGGTGTCAGTGCAACTTAGCTCAATACTTTGTGGGAAAAAACTCAGTTTTTTACTTGTTTTTTTTTTCTGGTGCCGCTGCATACTGTTAGGGTGATTGTTGTTGGGAAGGTTTTTGACTTGTTATGGGTAAATGTGTAATTTACTCGTTTTATATGTAGTGAAATGAATATTTTAGCACATGAAATAATTTACTAATAGATGTCATTGCTTAGGGATTTTTTTGTTAGTTTGCTTACTCGAGTATTACTCTATGCAGGAAAAATTTAACAGTGGATATCAGCTTCTTGAATTATCTATGTTTAATCAAGATGTCTTAGAGAATATGAGGGAAAATAACATTAGAAGTGTCATAACTTTTGCATTATACTCACTTTGATATCAAAACTTTGCTAGATCACTTAAGTGTCAAGTCGGATAAAAAATGATCATTTAAGTACCTTCGATTGAAAAAAAAAAATGCCTCCAACAACAAATTCCAACATTTCGTCCCATGTGTCTTTTTCTTTAATCAAATTTTAATGTTTATGTGGCTTCTTATGGAAGAGGAAGTCTAACGTGGACTATAACATGGCCTTAAAACTCATTGTCTATCCCGTTCTCTCTTCTCTCTCTCTAATCCAAACATACATTGCTTGGCTTGAAGCTCAACCACTCAAAAAGTCAGGATTCACCTTCAGTGGCGATCAACTCACTCCAAATTGACATCAAGAGCAGTTTCTAAGGACGCGAATGATAACCATTCTAGCAAGAAATTGATTTCTGGAAGAGAAATATATTTTTCTATTTCTATTTCTAGATGAGTTTCTAAGCAAAAATAACTGTTTAATAACGATATAAAATTTATATTTTCAAAAATAGAAATTCGTTTGATAACGACAAAAAATTTCTTCCTTTCGACGGCGGCAGCCGGCGACCGGCGGCGACGGATGGAGGACATGATAAGAAGAATTTTTATTTTTCATTTCTATTTCAGAAATAGAGAAGTATAAATTTTTTACTTCTGATTTCTATTCCAAACCTATTTTTGAAACAAAAACCTATTTCAGAAATAGAAAAATAGAATAATTTTATCAAACGGATTTCTATTCCAGAAACAAGTCTGGAATAGAAAAATTGTTTCTGGAACAGAAATTATTGGTTGTCATGCACCCCTAAAGCTCCAACTCCACCTTCTACAGCAAGCGCAATCCATTCCTCTCCCTCCCATCCCTCCCTCGACATCGCCACAACCTTCATCTCCTCTTGTTCGCACCGCATCTACACCACCTTCATTGACACCTCCTCCAGCCTCCACATCTCCTTCCACAAAGGTTTGGCACTCCGTCGGCTCCCTTGCCTCCCTTCTCTCCGCCATCGGCATCCGCAAGGACGTCGTCCTCTTCTGAACCTTCAGCACAACTCTTTGTTACCATCTATCTTCAAAATCCCATCGCAAAAATTGCAATTCCGGTGGAACAAAATCACACAAATGAAGTCGCAACCCTCTATTGTAAGTTTCAATTCCTAATTTTGCCAAAAATCCACGTTTGTAATATCAGGGGTTGAGGAAGAAGTTGAATCTTTCTCGAAATCATCTATTGTGAGGTTAGGATTTCAAGAAAGGTTGAATTTGGGGCAATCATGTGTTAAACGGTGTTATTTAGGGCTATTAATGCTGACTAGATGTATCGATGAGCGATGTTGATAAAAAAAAAAAGTTAGAATATTGCTACATCGGATTTTCAGCATCCCCAATCGGAGTTCATACCTAAATTATCATTTTCTTAAAAAGTGGCATTTAAGTATTCTAATAAATAAATAAATAATTGATAGCAAAGTGGGCCTTAAGTTACGAAAATTCTAATGTTCTTTTTCTCGAGAATTTCACTTAATGGGCACAAAAGCGCAAAGCGGAGGCAAGGCCAGGGCTTGTCAATCCTTGGAGGTTGCGCCTCTCTCTCGTCGAGCATGTCATTATTCCTTTTAAATTTGACAGTATAAAAGATAGAAACATATCAGTATAATATACCACCCGCCGCGGTGGATCAGCTGGGTAGGCGCTAGACTTCCATCGACCTACATATCAGTATAATATACCACCCGCCGCGGTGGATCAGCTGGGTAGGCGCTAGACTTCCATCGAGGAGGTCTAGTGTTCGAAGCTCCTACAACGCAAGTTGCAAGAAGGCTAGCTTTGAGGCTCTTGGCGACTTACCCGGTGGCACGTGTGTGGTGGCTAGCACGTGTCGCCCCCAGTGGTTTACCTCCGGCTATGCGGGGTTCCCTGGGACACCAAAAAAAATAAAAATAAAAACATATCAGTATAATATCAAATTCAGATTTATCTTAATAGATGCTTTTGTGTTCGAGTTTGATTATTGAGTTTGCAATCACTCCATATATAAAATCACTTAACAGCCTCGCATCCATCTTTTGAGTTTTGAGACACAAATCACCTCCTCGAGCCTGCCCTGCAGAGTGAACAACCTAGATCATTGCATTATCGGTTAGTGCATTGTGATCCTGGAGCAAATGCTGCTCGAGTAAAATAACTAGCAACCTCGATGCATATATTCATGGAACGACAGCTTGGCTTCAATATGCTAATAGTGTGCATTGGGGCTAGCCAACCGGGGGGAAATTAGCTGGAAAGTCTTATATTTATTATACAATAGCCAATTAAGTCCTAAACCTTTTGGTTGTGTCAATTTAATCATAAACCTTTTGACAACTCACCAATTTAGTCCTAAACAGTTTAATTGGGCCATTTAGTCTTTAATATTTTAATAATTTGTCAATTTAGTTCTAAACATTTTTAACAATTTATCAATTTAATCCTTTCAGTCAATTTTAATCAAAAATCACTAACGTGACGGTCTAATATGTGCCAGTCATCCTACGTGGCATGATTAGGGCTAACGTAGATAATATTTCAATTTTTTCAATTTTTTTCTTTTTTCTTTTTATTCCTTTTTATGTCCACTAGGCCTCATCGATGGCCGCCAGCCTCAAATGAGGGACACTTGAACCTAGGCCGGCATTGGCCAACGGAGGGAAAACGAAAGAAGAAAAAGAAAATGACAAAGAAAAAATTCATAAAATTAAAAAAATAGTAAAAATGGTCAACGTCAGTACATAGCAAAATTAGGGCTAACTAGATTGCCACATCAGCAATTTTTAGCCAAACTTATAAACTTGTAAATTGTTAAAATATTTAAGACTAAATTGACAAATCATCAAAAGATTTGAAACTAAATTTGCAAGTTATTAAAAGGTTTATGAATAATTGGCACGGTTAAAAAGTTTAGAATTGAGACTACCGTACAATAGATTTATGACTCTTTGAACAATTTTCTCAACCAGGGGCATTTAGATCATCCTAAATTCTTTGCAAATAGTTGGCTCTTGGATGCCTTTCCCGTAAAATAAGTTGGGCCATGAAAATGTTCAATATAAATAATGTTTTCAGCAAAAATGTTTTACACATTTAACAGATCAGTCTTATTAAATCCTACTGAAGAGTAGCTACTATTCTTTATGGACATTCCTACAAAATGAATTTAGATTTGTTTCAGACTTACTCGACAACGACAGCCCTTAAGAGTGGATTATGTTCCACCATAATGCCATCTCTCTCGTCATCTCAGATAGCCAAAACAATCAGAGAGGGTCAAAAGCCTATGGAGGAGCCAAAGCTACGATGCTGTCATCAGATATTTTCTAGGGGTGAGCAGCGGTCTAGAGTCAACCCTGAACCGACCTTGGACCGGCCCAACCCTGCTAGTCCTGGTTCGGTTTTCAAGGGGATCGGGTCGGTCCTCGGTCCTAAGATTCCAGGACCGGTACTATGCAGGTTGGTCATTAGTCCTAGAAGTTTAGGGTCGATCCAACCCGGACCAAACCTGATAAAATATATTTATATATAATATATTTTAGATATTTAATATATAATATTTTTTATGTTTTTCTTATAAAGAGCAAACCCAGCCAGCGTTCTTCACTTGAACAGCTTGAATGACGACGTGAATGACGCTGTAAAATGATGTGAATAACGCTATGAAATTGCTTAAAATGTCCTTAGCCTCTTGCCTTATTCTTCCATCTTTATCCTGTTCATTTTTCACTTAAAAATGTCAAGTTGTATATTTATAGTTTATATTAAGTATTTTTGAACTTCTTATGGTTTAATTGTTCAGTTGCACTTTGCTTTTGAGTTTGTGTCAAATGGAAGAAGTTTTTGAATAGTAGTATCGCCGTTGTTATGATGATGTGCTTGTCAAGTGGTGTGAAGCTTCATTATTGGTTGATTAGACTTTGCTTGATTGAATGTATGAATCGTTTTTGCATATGGTGTTACAAATATTATTGATAGATGATTGCAGGAAAAGATGCCTAGAAAACATTTTTTGGCCTAGAATTCTTTTCTTTTAAACTTCCCATTTCATCCCATTTCCCGAAGAGAATAATGATTCAAAAAAAAATCAAAAGCAAGAAAATTATAGTATGCTTCAGCAATGGAAACACTTTATCTCTATTACCAATCTCGATCATTCATATAGTTTGTTATTTTTAACTAGTGTGAAATTTTAATGATCACCTTAAGTACTTATATTTATAGTTTGGTTGCTCAACATCATATTGTTGATTGATATGTAATTTGAATTAATGAGAACCGACACTGTAATGGTTAGTCCTAGGGTTAGGCGTCAAACTGGCTCAATCCGGACCATGGTTAGTCCTAGGGTTAGGCGTCAAACTGGCTTAATCCGGACCATGATCACCCCTACTCCATGTACCCGTGAAAGAGGGTCTTTCAAATGATATATAGGCGACAGATCCCCACCAACTCCACAACCAGGCACAGCCCGCCTACAACATTTCATATCGGAGTTATGGAAAAATGCAAAGAGTCAAGATCCGCTAGGATCCTTAGATCCATCCCTCGTCGTACCCCAGGACTACCCCCATTTATAAAAGCAATTATGCCCCGTCATTGTTCATCTTGTATCGAATCTCGACACGATTAGTTTCTCGCCGAGTATTTCATTCAACTCTGGCACCTTTCCCCCAGTCGTCAATCTATCCAAAGAACGTGCGTCGAATTTAAAAAGGACAAAAGATGGAATGAAAGGGCACATCTTTGTACACTAGGTAATTTGAATTGCTTCTGGTACAACACAGCCTTCGTCCATTAAAATGAATAGAAGCCGAGCAGACAATAAGCCTCGGTTACGGGTGTTGTCACTATTTGCTGCCCCTAAAAATCCACTTCTGCCAGAATTCCAGTTTGCAGCTCGACCCCATGAATGAGAGTGGGGAAGGGGAGAAAAACCATAAAAAGGATGGAGCATGAACTAAAAGAGCAAGAAAAATTGTTGACTAACTCCATCCATTCCCTCTTCCATTAAAGTTCGGTCCCCTCGAGTCTGATGAAGAGCTGGGAATATAGCTGGATCTCTTCTTCTTATGGGTATTCCATGTTAGTATATGCCCGTTCCACCCAACCCTCCTAGCACCCTGATATTCAGGTTTTTCGATGCTTTCAGTCTTCAATCTCTTCAGTGCAGAACCATAAGTATCTTCACTGTTATCCTCACTCGCCAAAGGCATGTTTTCATCATCCAAGTCAACTGCACTGTCATGAAGTAACTCGGTGGACTCGGAAGGAAGCTGATCCTTTTTCTTCCCCTTAATTGAGAATTTAGAAATATCTTCCCTACTTTCACTTTCCAATTCCGATACTGCATCATTACTAGCCGAATCATTGGCACTCGAGACGATATCATCTCTCCTCTTTCCTTTTACTGAGAACTTTGACGACTCTTCTCCATTTTCATTTCCCCGTTCTGATCCTGTACCAATTAACCCATTGCTCTCAGAAAGAGGGTAATTCTTCCTCTTTCCTCTGCCAGAAAGTTTAGAAATATCTTCACCATTTTCAACTGCCTTCATCCACTGCAAATCGCTCAGACTGTCTGCATAAAGAACCTCCTTTCTTCGTCGCTTTCCAGTGATGTTGCTGACATCATGATCAAAACCCTTGGATCTACCTTCATTCGCATCAGGTGTAGAATAGGCCCACTCTGGCACCTCATGGTCTTCCATGAGACGGGACCTGTAATTTTCCCTTTGCCTTCTCTCCTCATCCATCTTCTCAAAGAGCCAAAACTCTTCATCTGATCGTGCTGCAAGGCGATTGATCTCTCTCTCACTTGGCACATCTGTGCCCAATGATCTGGTACCTTTACGCATTATCTCTTCCAACATCTCTCTTCGGTCCCGAGCTGTGACATCAAAGTAACATGAATTTCAGACATGAAATTAAGAGAAATATAGCAAAGACACTATTTCACGGATATTTTTTTCTTTATCACCCAAATAATAGGACTAGTTAGAAACTTGACAACTTCTGCAATATACGGCTTTCGAAATTAATCCAAGACTCTGGCATGGTCGACAATCATGAATAAAATATGCAATTTCTATGACTTAATTTCTTCCTGAGTCTAAATGGCCATGCTACAATTTGGCCAGCTGCTCAGTGTACTGAATACAAAATAACACAATTACCTTCTACTCCAGCACCTCACTTTCTAGTTGCTTCTCAACCAGAAGCAAGGCATAACAAGCACACTTGTGTGTACCTGCCAGCATGCGTGCTGCATGTGTATATAGATCTAAAGCAAGCAACACAGCTCAATCAACTAGTACAAGTTCCGACCCAGTCGCTGATAGGTCACAGGTACTCATCCATAGTAAATCTTTAAAGAACAGATATCTTGCATAACTCTACAAGTTTCTTTCTCTCTTTTTCTTTTGCACTTCAGATCTGTCAACTGTACAAACTTCTATGTATTACCATAAAAGGTGATTGAGCAATCATTGGTGGATGGGTTAAGCACTAAAATATGAGCACAACTCACCTGTGGAAGTCGTATTAAAAAGTCCAGCCTGGATAACCTTGGCATCAATACCCATCTTTTGCTTCGCACGCTCCAGAATTACCTCCTCAATTGATCCAACACTAACCAACACAAAAACTCTGACCTCTTTCTTCTGTCCAATTCGATGGGCCCGATCCTCTGCCTGTTGATCCATTTGGGGGTTCCAGTCACTATCAAATATTATTACTGTATCTGCTGTTTGCAAATTCAAACCAAGGCCTCCAGCTCGAGTGCTCAAAAGAAACATAAAGTATGGGGAATTGGGAGCATTGAATTGTTTCAGCAAAAGCCCCCTTTCTTCAGTTTTTGTTGAACCATCCAGTCGAAGATATTTGAAATCATGAAGTTGCAAATAGATTTCAAGAATGTCCATGAGGCGAGTCATTTGTGAGAAAAGCAGGACCCTATGCCCAGATCTATGGAGTTTTGGGAGCAAGCGGTCAAGTAGCTCAAACTTCCCTGATGCTCTGGCGATCTCATCCTTGCGCCACATGTTGTATTCCCCAACAAAAAGGTAAGGATGGTTACAACATTTGCGAAGCTGCATCGAGAGGTTCTGTAGAGACTTTGATTTTCCAGATCCTGAAATGGGTTAGACTAGTTAGCAAAGATGTATATGCTTAAGTAAGCAGGTGACTGACAGAACCGGAAACCAAAACAAAGCCCCTAAAGTTACTTCTCATTATTCAAGTCCATTAGAGTAATATTCATTATTAAAGGACGACATGCGAAGCTTATTTATGAACAGATAACACAATTAATACACTTCCTAATATATTTGTTTCTCTTGGTGTTAAGTGACATCGTGGGACCGCAACGTACAGAAATGGTCAAGGAGCATAAGCTACAAACCAGTATCTAGCCCAACTCTGCCAACATCTGTCACTTGCTGATAGTATACTTTCTGCCAAGCTGACATATCACATTTCAATATAACCTGGGACTTCCCTGGAAGGAACTTCTCCACTTCATCTTTCTTCCTTCTCAATATGAATGGTCTTATAACCTTGAGAGTGAAACATACGATTAATTAAAAAAGAAGAAAATGGTCAAAAGTGGGACTAGATAATTTGACAACAAAAGGTTTATACATACTTGATGCAAACGATTAATGATTAATAACTCTTCTTCATCTGAGAGGGATACATCACCACGGTCCGCAAAGGGTGCATTAAACCATTCCTCAAAATTCTGAATTGAATTGAAAATACTAGGAAGAAGAAAATTAAGCAGTGCCCATAGTTCCTGCAAACTATTCTGAATTGGCGTGCCCGTTAAAAGAAGCCTGCGTTGAGTCTGATAACTGCATACATGAGCTTCCATTAATTAGACCATTTCCCAAAACATCCCAACTAAATCAGTCAGCTGAACCAACAGATATAACGACATAAAGGGATAATGAATATTCAAAGGCAGTATTCAAATGGAAAAACAAACATCCACCTTTTACGTATATGCTTACTGTGTTAGCAGGCATTTCTGATGGTATAATCAATATAAAGCAGTTTAATGTGGATTAACTTGGGGCACCAAGAGACATTTAATAATTTTCTTCTGGTCAAATTATTAAGATACACCCCAAAAAATGCTCACTTATTAGATCTGTACGAAAAACCATTATCTAATAATTAAAGGAGTTGAACCATCTCCTGTTCATTGAAGACCTACACATAATAGGGAACTGTATCTGAACACATAACTCATGTTAGAGCCAAGACTCTATGACGCAATATTAGACATTTTTTTTTTTTTTGGGTTGAAGCAATATTAGACAATTGGATAGTTGCAATATGATATCACCAACCTTGAATTTTTTAGTCAACCTATAGCAGACAAACGGACTTGCCTTTTATTCTAAACGTGGTTTTGACACAAATACTGGAAAAACATTCTGCAATTAAAGTACTGAGATTTTCCTAAGGTGGTCGAGGGAAGCACAAGAAAATCACTGCCTTTGTACTGATGTAAAGGTAACATGCTCCTTCAATGCGTATCTAGGCAAAGAGTATTATTCATCTACACCGAATCATGATAGTGCTAAGGACTATCCTTGTTGTTTAACAAAATATAGTAGATGGAAGACAACTATGCAGTATCGCTGATGAAGCAAATAAGGCATAAATAGTTCATCAAAAAGAGGTTCAGCGTAACAAAAGTGACTCAGCTATAAATGACATGAGAGTAAAAACAGGAATTCTCAGCGGTTAAAGATGTCAATATTGATGGCAATAGTCAGTTCAAGCATAGTGCAAATGGTGGATTAATCAAGCAAAATAAAAAAGTCAGTAGCATCATACCCAGATACAAGAGTCCTTGAAAGAGAACATTCATGATTCTTTAATCGATGTCCTTCATCTATAATCAAATATTGCCACTGAATTTTCTTCAGGAATGCTTTATCTCTCATGATGAGGCCATAATGAGTAATTAAGACGTGAAATTTCCCCTCTCCAGATAACTCTTCCCTCATTGCCTTCCTCTCATCCAGACGTCCATCATACAGCACAGCTGCAATACTGGACATGAAGAAAATAATAAGCATCTGAAAGTGAAGTGAGGCAGGCATGCAAGCAACTGCAAGCCCATCACATACGCGTGAGAGAGAGAGAGAGAGAGAGAGAGAGACCTTGGAGCCCAAGTAGAAAATTCAATAATCCAGTTTGGCAGTACAGCTTTTGGAGCCACTATCAAATGAGGCCCTGCAACACCCTTGTTTTCCATAAGATAGGCAATCAATGAGATGGTTTGTATTGTTTTCCCTAACCCCATCTCATCAGCTAGAATACCATTTAGGTTGTTATTAAATAATGAAACCATCCACTGAAGTCCTTCCAATTGGTAGGACCTCAATTCTCCACCTTGAAGCATGGATGGCTGCTCATTTACCTGTAGAATCCACAATTGATTTAGACTATAGTAAAGACAGGCAAACTGAAGTGATAAAGAACGTAATGGAATTTTTTGGGTGGAAAAATGCATAATGGGCCATTCACATGAGAGTGCCTCCTTAGCATTCTAAAGGTTTTACGAAAGATTGAAAAATCAAATGATAAGAATCTTAGATTCATCAGAGAGATCAAATGCTGAAGCCAGTAATTTTTCTCATTTAGATCACTTTATAGCTCATAAAGGTGGTAAGAGAATATATCACAAAGGCATTTATGCAAAAAAAGGAAAGAAATAGATAACAATGGCTTTACCTTTTCCTGAATGGAATGAATAGCGGAGTTATATTGCCGCTGACCCTCAAGAAAGTCGCTGGAGTCATCATTGCGATCTGATTCAGAGACATCAACCTCTTCCTCAGGAAGTCCATCCGCAGGAGTTCCACTGCTTGAAGCATCCAAATCAGCTTCAGAATCTTTAAGATCCTCACTTTCGTCAGCATGTCCAGCATCTTTTTGACGCTGGACAGCAGCTCCCAAATTGTGAAGCAGCTTGTTCGTTTCTGCAAGAAGTGTATTCAATCGCTCATTTTTACTTTCCTTTACCATTTTCATATATGCTTCCTGATCATCAGCCTTCAAAGCTTGGAATCTCAATTTTTCAGCACGGGTAGCCCGCTGTCTTTGCCTTGCATGCCAGGCCTGCATCAAACGATAATTGTAAGGATCACGATAAGGAACATTTAAAGCAGAAGTTTATGTATTCTTATCTCCTAATAGTTAGTATGCATCAGATAATTTTTATGGTCGCATTCAGCCTAACAGAACCCGTACAGTTCATACCACATCAGTTGTAAAGTTGTTACCTTCCAAGATCCAACATTAGCCAAATATCCCGGTGAACAGTTCCCCCAAAATAGAACTGGAAACACTATTAGAATAATTGGATCCAATATTAGGCTTCATAACTGATTTGAGCCATTATTCCTAATTGGTCAAAAATAAAAGTACTACCCTAAATGTGAATGAAGAGTAAAACTATCTCATACAAAACAAAGGACAGTCTGGAACTTTCAAGCCCACTTCTAAGTTGGAGTAGTTTCGTCATCCTATTTCACACTGAAAGAACCCAACCTTCTTTGTTTCAAGTGCATGAAGGTTGCTTTCCAGACAAGGAAAAGTTTAGCGGACTCATTTGACCAAGGTTATCCTATTCTCTTAAACCGCATGAGAACTTTCATAGGCCAGATGATTAATGTGCCTGAATACATCCAATCCAGCATGCCCCACATAGACCTAGCATCAGATCTTTGACTCAAGATGACCATATTCTGAGAATAAATATGAGCTCAGCCTGCAGTGCCAAACCATCACAGGAACCACATTCTAATATCGACTTCCCATTTTGTGACAGATAAATGAAAAGAAAAGAATAGGAGAGAAGGATACCCACCTGGATCCCATCATTCCTCTGCTTTCTTTGCTTTAGAGAAGCCTGATTTTGTAAATGGAATTCTCGTACTGCATTAAGTATTTCTGCAAAAAATTTCCTTTTTTTCGTCTCTACAAGATTCTTTTCTTCTTCTTCCAATCTCGAGAGCCTCTGCAAATCAAAATTGAGCTGCCAGCATCAGAAAGAAGCTTTTCTCCACATTCCCATCCATGTCTATAAACAATTGAAAAACAAATGTAACTAAAGGATGCATCAATTCAAAGTTAGTTATGGACTTGGCTATTGCCATATAGAATAGGAACAGATTGTACATATCTATTTCTAACAATGAATTCCTAACAAGATATTATCTCATCTTATCTCATGTAAGTCATATCACAAAACTGTTCCAGTATTTCCCCTCCATAGCCATGTAATAAGTGGTGCATCTCCAATTAGATTACCTCGGCATCCCGTTTCTTTCTGAAATGATCATCAGCTTCCACGGCAAAAGCATCACCAACACCATATGGAGTGCGGCGCAATCGCATCATACCCCAGTCGAACAACTGCTTGTCAGGGTATGCACAGTTCAAACGAAGCCAGTACTCTGAACTTACTTGGGAGCGAACCTTACTTTGCAAATCTGCTAGCTGAGAGAAAAAATTGTTTCCCCGGAAAGTCAGAACTCTAATCATCCCACAATATCCAAAAGCTAAATGAAACACATGAATATCCACATTTGCTGAAAGATAAATTACACCATGCGACCATTAAAGTCACATAGCTGACTGAAAATCCAAGAAACAAAACAAAGGTTGCCAAGGAAATCACTAGCTTAATCACGAGGATCTAGTTGCTATTGAATGCACAAGACATTTCAAACAGTTACTGTTTGTGTAGCCATTCATCACACAAACACAGTCAGCAATCTCCTACAATAAAGGTTCAGACATCTGACAGCAGCCTTTTCAATTACTCCAGTCTAAATAAGGAAGAGTTATGGATCTCACGACACAAAACATGCAAATGCTAAAATCACATTAAAACCTCAAGATCAAGATCCAATGAACAGTCCTTTGTACAATGCGTTTTATAAGGAATAAAGCAATAAGCGAAACAATCCAAAGTACGTCAAGAGAGTATTTACCTTCAGTCCGTAAAGTTCAAGTAAGCACTTTGTCTGCAGATCATCCCCTCTAGTTGATGGCAATTCTAATCCACGTTTAAAGCATCAGTTAGAGAGACAGAATAAGTGTAACATGCGGCTTCAAGCCCTAGATGCATACTGAACATGAGGCAGTATGCATGCATTCGATAAGCAACCTACTAACTAATATTTTTTCTCAAAAACAGGAGAACTCGTGCTACAACATGCCAAAGTATAAAGTGAATCATGTGAGGATGCATGACAAATTTGAGACCATAGTGACCTTCAAGTTCACTTATGCGATGCTGGACTTGGCTTTGAAGACGCTTTTCCTTTGATTCAGCCAGTTTAGAACCTGACATGCAATTTATCCGCTGTCTCAATAGGGCATCCTCAAATTCTGCGAGTAAATCTCGTCTGCTAGAGTTAACATGGTCAACCTGCATTAAAGGCACCACAAAACATGAATTTTAAAAGGGGGAAGAACATAAATTTAATCGAACAAGGCAGCATTAGAAGGAGCAAATAGTGTTTCTTGATAATTAAGCACGGTCAGTGATATAAGATGACACGATAGCTTCTAAATTACTCACAACTATGCAAAACCTACCAATAGAGGTTGGACCCAAATACCTAATTTACAAGCACAACCATTACAAGGTTCCAACAACAAGAACAACCAAAATCCCAAGCGAGAATGATAACCAGAAAGACGTTGTATCTTGCAGAATATTGCACAAAGAAAATTATGGCAATATAAGGAAGAAACCAAATTTATATTGGGTTTGCTCCATAGAATACGCAAACCCAAGGAAGTCCACAAAACTCTACTCGTCTAACATATGCTCGCAAAACCGCCCTATCCAAGACCCTCACATAGCACTGGACGGCATCCGAAAAAAATCACAACAATTCGCACGCAATCACCAAATCTCCCGCCGCAGCAACACCGCAAATTGAAGAGGAACCTCGCAAAAACCCTAAAATTCACAAAAATCCCCCAGCCCGGTCCCCGAAATCCACAACGCGGGCATTCCACGATCTCTTCAAAAACTCCGAAACCGAAAGCGAAACGCCGCGGAATCCCCACCACGAACCGCTTCGCATCATCAAAAACCCCCAAAAAAAGATCAACGACCAAGAGAGAGAAAAAAAAAAAAAAAAAACCCTCACCGGACCCTTCTCGACCGCCACAGGAATCTCCTCCGATCCGCCGCCCGCGCCGCCCTCGTCCTCCTCCCCACCGTCCCCGTCCCCCTCCCCGCCGCCCGCCACCGCGTCGTCGCAGATGGAGGAGACGGCGTTGAGCAGGTCGGGGGGCAGGGGGAGGTTGCGGGAGATGAGGCCGAGGGCGCACATCAGCGACTTCGTCTTCCCCACGCGATCATCGAGCGGCGGCGAATCATCGCGCTGCTGCTGCTGCTGCGGCTGCTGCTGCTGCGGCTGGGGCGGGGGCTGGGGGCTCTCGAGCTGGGCCACCATGGAGGGGGGAGGCGCGCGAAATCGAATCAACGGCTCGTTTTCAGCGTCCTTCTCTCCTCCCCTCTTTTTTTTTTTTTAACTGTTATTTAAAAGTGGGGGAAAAATCCGAAGGCGAGGAGAGGGAAAAAAAGGAGGGCCAATATAAAGGTTGGATTTTTATGCTTTGGCTTGGCTGGCTTTGAGTTCGAGCGTGAAGGCTTTGGCGATGGATCGGGAGAGCGCCCTTCGTTCTCCCTTCTGTGCGTCTCTCGCGTGAGTTTTGTGCTTAGGGAGAGGAGAAGCGCTCGCCGGATGTGAAATTACGGGAATGGGCACGCGCGCCTCCTCTTATGACGGAACCTGCCACTCGGTTCACCCGACATCTAATTCCTTTCCCTTTTTTGACTTCTTCTTCTAGATTGTCCATCCGGAGTTTCTTCTTTCGGCATGGAATTCCTGATTTTTTTTTTTTCATTTTGGTGTCTGATGATGGGGAGAAGTTAGGGTAAGGATTGAATTACATTCCCCCATCGTAGGTTTCCATTAAAATGGTACCAGATTAAAGAGGATGAATTATTATCGAGAGAACTCTGATGGAGCTCTAGCTCGATGCCATGACAGAGCTATGGAGCTTGAGCTAGACAGGCATCGAACCAATTAAATGAAGGTTGATATTTTATCGATTTTAATTCATCCATGAAAATTATTGCCAATGTATGCAACACACTTTTGACACGTCCATTCGGTCATAATGGCACCGCATGATAAGACAAACAAAGAGTAACATGATATCAATTCCGATATATCGTACATGGTCTCTTTCTCAACACTCGTTCCACTAATCAATCAGTGCTTCTAATTTCAACGCCGAATTCAATCGACCTTACATCATCCCCAATCAGCATCACTCGACATAATCAACTTCATCAAACGAAGTGAGATGGAGATCAGACAAACTCACATTGAAATCGTCGCCTATACTGATCACTAATCAAAATTGCCACACGCATGACTTCGTATCGACGTATTATCGATCAACCACCGGTTTAAATATAACTGAAACAATGTCCAACGAAACACCAGTAAGGCGACAGTAACAGGAGCCATACCTCAGCTTCCAGCATCAAATGGAAGATCCGAAGGACATGAACTTGGAGCTTCTGTGGTACTTATTTGCTTCATCTGGAGTTTATCCCTTCACGTTCTTCTTCCATCGGGTGATATGCTTCGCTTGCTTCGCTTGCAAGACTAGTCTGAACGTAACATGTCCACCACTGCATTTTCAAGTAATTACAATATATTAATCAAAAGTCTTCGAATTATTGTATTTGATCTCCATTCTAAAGGGCTCATCTTCCATCTTACATTTTGATTATTTAGAGTTTTAAGTTTTATATTTAGTGTGTACTTTGGACTAGTTAGGTCCATTGTCAATGCAACAAATTAATTTTTACTTTTGCTATAGATTTAGGACACTTAACCTTTATTAGATACAATTATCTCAAATCGTGTATAGATATCAACACTTAAGCGTTGTTCATTTCATGGAAAAGCAATGATTTGGAAAACACCTTTATTAAAAAAAAAAATCGATTGTATCACGTATAAAAATGAATAAACGAAAAAAAAAAGTCATTATCTATGAAAATGTTCATATATAAATTATTGTCGATAATAAAAAAAATTCATTAATTAATAATTTCAAGTAATACAAGCGATTATTTTTCTAGAAAATGTTTTCCAAATTATTTATTTATCGCGAAACAAATGGAGCATTTAACCTCATTTGAAATTTTCTATAGTCTTTTCTAGATTATTTGATAATTAAAGTAATGTTTTATCATTAAATGATAGCATCAAAGCGCATTCTAGATGTGGTATATCTTATTCTAATTCTATGTGCTTTTCCCCCTACCAAGTGCACTTGGTCATCGACCTGATAATACTACGAGCGATGAGTACCCTTTACACAAGGCACCATAATGTTCTAGAAAGAAAAAGAAGGCACTATAAGATTAAAAAGGATGACTGAAGTTTGATCAAGAGAGAACGGAAATTCCAACCTGCTCGCCATGGCCATCTTGCAAGCCTTGAGTTCTTCTTTGTGCAATGAGCCAACGAGTTGATTTTGTAACGACCCGGGCCTCACTGTATAATATTGTCTGCTTTGGACACTGAGTCCTCATGATTTTAAAACGCGCCCAAGCCTTTATAAACAAGCCCAGAACTCCCTCCCTAGGCGATGTGGGACAAGAGAGGGACCCTTCCTTGCGCACGTCCGGGGATCGAGGCGCGGACGCACCGCCATCCCTCCTCCCCGCGCACTGCCGCTCGGGCTGTCACACATTTAAGGCGCCCAAGAATTCAAGACCCTTGTCTCCAAAAGCAGCGATAGCAATAAAATCCAATTCTGACATTCTCTCAATCACTTGATGTGCACCTCCAAATCTCTCAATCATGCCCAGACAACTTTACTTCGATACCACTTATTACAGGTCGACACTTGAAAAAGTGATGGGGGCGGCGCTTAGGGTTTCTTTGAGGCTTAAGGCTCAGCCGCTCGCTTGGCACACATCGAATCGCAGAGAGAGAGACTCTAATGAGAGAAGTGTTTTGAAGAGAATGCTTTTATTGCTCTTCTTTGTATCGGAGTTGAGGAATGATACAAATGAAGGAGAGGTGACCCTTATTTATACATGAACCTACTTAATTATAACCGTTGTTTTTCCTTTCATCTAATGGTGGAGATACGATCTTCATATCTACCAACTCTCCTATAATACAAGCATACCTTACGTATAATACCTTCGAGAATATTCCAGGCTATGCACGAATCTATAAATCCCAAAAAGTTTTGAGACGTCCTGTTCATCTTGACCACCTCCTCGGCCTATTATTTCCTTAAAACCCTATAGACATGAGGTGGTGGCTCAGCCTAAAGCAATGACGCGGTGGTGGAGTGACGACGGCGAGGCAACCACCATCGGTGATGGAGACCCGGAGGACAGGCACGGCTAAGCTGGGGTTAGATTTGGTTTCGATACGGTTTCCAAGGTGGGAAGATTTGGGAACAGGGGGAGGGCAAATGTGAAGGAAGAACGCCGATGTCAAAAACAGGACTATTCCAATAAATGATGCAATTTGAAGTAAAAATCACAATAGTGATGGTGCAGATTATAGAAAATTGATATGGCAATCCATTTTGATTTTCTTGAAAAAATTGCACTAGTACAAACATATACAATTGGAGGAGGAGAAAGAATACATCAACCGTACCTACAGAGTGAATCGAAATAAAGCATGATTTGATCGAACTTGTTTTGCTAATACACTAAACTTATATGACCAACAGACAGTCAAAATCACACTCAAATATCCATTAGTCAAAGAAGTCTTCATTTTATCTTACTTGACCTCCATCTCAAGCGGCCATCTTGCATGTTATATTTACATCTTGAAATTTTAGTTTGTGCTTTGGATAATTATTAAGTCCATTTGTACTTCTGCTATATAATTAGGACATTTGGCTCTTATTAAATACAATTATCTCAAATCTTGTATACGTATTGACACTTAAACTCATTTGCAATCATCTAAAATCTTTCATTTTCTAGCAATTAAAATTATTTTGTTCACTTCGACAAATAACATCAAAGCACATTCTACATGGGGTAAATCTTACATACTAAATTGGCACAACTGAAAGATTTAATATCAAATTAGCAATTCATTAAAAGATTTAGGATTAAATTGGTACAATTGAAAGATTTATGAATAAATTGATTTCCATACAGTAGGTTGAGAACTTTTTGAACAAGTTTCCTGTCATTAACATAATAAGACCGTGAGGGTTGAGTACACTTAGGGTGTGTTTTAAAATGATTCTGTTTCCAAGAGTAGATTCTGATCAGAAATGATTTTTTTTTTATTTTGTTCCCGTGAACTGATTCTGAGTAAAAGAATGCGTTTGGTAACTGTCCAAAATTTCTAATTCTGGAATAGAATTGCGTTTAGTACCGTACTCATTGATTTTGTTCCAAATCAATTTCTTTTAATTTTTAAATAATTTTTTTACTTTTTTCCTTTTTTTTCTTTTCTTTTTTCCTTTTTTTTTTTCCCTTTTTCTCCTATTCTTCTTCTTCTTCTTGTGGCCGGTCGCCGATCTGGCAACCGGCCGGACGAGGGCCGACGACCTCACCAGAGCCTTGTCGGCCGAGCCTCACTAGCAGCTGGGCAAGGCTCGCCCAGCCCTGCTGAGCCTCGCCGATGGCCAAGCGGCCTCACCGGGGCTGGGCGAGGCCCGCCTAGCCACCGGCGGGGCTGAGTAAGGCCCGCCTCGCCAGTGGCTGGGCAAGCCTCCGACAAGTTCGCCGGACCGGCGGACGGCGACCGGCAGCGGGTGGCGGGGGGCGGCAGCAGGCGGTGGTGGACAGCGGTCGCGGGATGGCGAAAGGGAAGAATAAGACTTGATTCTTTTTTTGATTCTCAGACCGAGAATCATATTTTTTTTTTTTTTATTCTCAATTCTTGTCCAAAACTTATTTTGGGAACAAATTTGTTTTCAGAATTAGTTTTGGACAAAAATTTTACCAAACACGATTTTGTTCCCAAACTGATTCTGGGAACAAAAAATCAGAATCAGGCACCAAACAGTGCCTTAAGTTTTTATGCAAGGCACTATAATGTTGTTCTAGGAAAAGAATATTTTCCAAAGCATTTAAAAGGTTGATTGAAGTTTGATCTGGAGATGATGAAAATTCTGACCTACTTGCCATAGCCGTCTTGCAAGCCTTTGAGTTCTCCTTTGACCATCCCTAACTCCTCTCAAAGGTATTCCACAATGAACTCAAGAGCATCATTCCTCTCGTACAACAACGAGCGGGCGAGTTGATTTGAGGCGCCTAGAATTCATCAGCAAGCGTTTGCTCGACCACGTCAATCCACTTGACCCTCGTCTCCAACAGCAGCATTAGCAGAAGCATCCAATTCGAACATTCTCTCCACCGCTTGGTATGCACCTTTGTATCTTTCCATCGTGCTCTATATAACTTGTTCCAATACCACTCGCTACGGCTTGACCATTGAGATCGCGACCACGACGCAACACTCAGGCTTCGTTCGACTCATTCGTTCCTAAATAGAGTTGCCCGAGCCCGGCCCTCTCTCGAATTATCACTTGTTCCTTTTTATTTTCTTCATAATTGGGCACCGCATCAACTTCGATGGAACGATCGACAACCTGCCTTTGGATTTCCTGTTCCTCGTCAAAAGCGCCCCGAACCAGGGCAACACCCCCACAGAGAAGAAGTTCCACGTCACCAACTTCGATTTCTACTGGACAGACGACCCCAAGGTCGACTTGTGGACGATCTCAACCTGGGGCTCTCTATGGAATCGGCGTGCTTTTATGCCCTGCCGGAGCTCTTCTATTGCTTGAGTTGGGTGGTGAGGCTGGAAGTAAGAGTTTGTGTTTTCTCGTTGGATAGGACTACCATTAGGTGGCCTTGTCTCAATTTCTTGTGGATCAGAGATGCGGAGTTAAGTGATGATTTCCTCGGCCAAATCTTCAAGGGAAGTCCTATTTTAGAGTCCTTTGAGTTGTGTGGGTGGTCGGGGATAAACAAAATTATAATAGAATAAACAAGCGTGAAAGAGTTTTTTTTTTTTTGGTGAAGGGTAATAATATATAGAGCTTTAACCAATTACAAGAAGGAACAGACACCACAAAACTTGCACTCAAGAAGACACAGGCGTCTACTCGAGTGAAAGGGCGCCGTCCACAAAACACCGCAAGGCGGTCAAGAGATCAAAGCAACAAGGGCCTAGACAGGACGCCCAAGAGACAGCCACGCAGGGCCAAGAAGAAACAACAAGAAGGAACAAGGAAGGCCACGCAGGGCCGGGACAAGAACAGCAAGGAAAGACAGACCGACCAAGACCGAACAGCAAACGAACGGACCGACGAGTCAAGGAAGAAAGTCGATCCAGCAACGGCACCATCTGAAACTGCTGGGGTGGGCTAGAAGGTAGGGACTGAAGGATTGAAGATAGAAGGGTCAAGCCCCCAGTTCCGTTGTAATCTCCTGTTCGTCGGGCTATCAACAACGTTCCTAAAGGTTAAGGCTTTATCCTTCATAGCTATAATAAGATGCTTCTTAATAGCAGCAACCACAACCGGAAGATCTCTAAAGAGGATGTCATTCCTATATTTCCAAATGAGATAGCAAAGTGCGCCAAAGGAGAAACGACCAATGGAATGAAGGAAGTCTTTACCAGAGAGGAATCTCATAGCCCAATGAAGATTATTAGCCCAAGTTCCATTCCTCCAAGGGAGGTTGCACTTGGCGGCCCAAAAATACACCACACTAGCGGTGATGCAACAACTGAAGAAGAGGTGGTCAATGGAGTCCGAAACTAGCTTGCAAAAGGCGCAAACTTCGGTACCAATTCTACCATGCGACATGAGAAAGGCTTGGGTAGGCAGGCGGTTCTTGACAATCAGCCAGAGATTAAATTGGTGTCTCGGGGTGATGGCGTTACTCCAAATAAAGGAGGCCCAAGGGACTCTTACCTTCTTTCTTCTAAGGGAATGCCAAGCCAAGGCGACCGAGAAGACCCCAGAAGGACTGACACTCCAAGTCAACCTATCCGGAGCCTCAGAGAGGGTCGGAAGGGGAATATTCCAGGAATCTAGCACTGATCTGAAAGCTAGACCCGCCGGAGAGAAAAGATCTGCAACGACTGCATGCCAAGGCAGTCCTGAGTCAGAGATAATATGCTCGGAACAAAGAAGATTCAAAGGACCACTCTGATTCCAATGATCGAACCACAGTGATGTCGCCTTTCCATTCCCAATTCTCCATTGGAACTTGAGACGGAACTCGGATCTGAGATGAAGGATCCTTTTCCAAGCCCAAGAGCAATAGGTTGGCGCCTTAGCCACCCAGAAGTTGGTATTCGATAAAGTAGAGAAAATTTGGGCACCGCATTTGATGTCGTTGCATGTATCGGGGACGTGGTATTCTGGTTGATGGTTCAAACTCAACGATATATCTTCTTTGGTGGAAGCCAAGGTAGATTTTGTCATTCGAGACATGAGTATGGGCTGCACCAAGTTCCTACAATCACCATTGGCAGTTGGTGTTTGGAGGTACGAGCTCAATATTTTTACCATTTATAAAGACGTGCTCTTGTTGATTGGCGTCTGTGCTTAGCACTATTTCGTGGTGTTTGTTGCCCCGGCTGAGTGAGCTCAGCTTTTTGGGGCATTCTAGTCTTTCATCAAGTGGAATCATTGAGATCGCATGTAATTAATGTTGAGAAAATATGGCTTAGAATTGGATAAAATAATGAAGTCGGATCTTTAGAGTAATCAAGTCGGACTTTGAGGCGTAATATCATTTTCTTTAAGGATTTAATTGCCCCACAAAATTGCTAATGGTCACCGGCAAATATCCTCTAGGATACAACAAAGTCTTAAAAATGAGAATTTTAGATAGTAATTCTAGTATTTCTCCAGGGTCTCTTTAGGAAACAATTGAAATGATGGCTATAGTTTTCATAAAGAAGGCTCGAAAAGATAAAAAAAAAATGATCACACACGCGTTCTTCTGAAAACTGACATGTATATATATATATATATATATATATATATATATATATATATATATATATATATATATATATATATATATATATAACAGTCTTAAAACATAGGCAACTCTTCGTGAAAAATCGCAAAATTGAACAAACGTGTCCTTTCAAAAAATTGCCCAGATGAACAAAGGCGTCCATTAAAAAGAAGTTGAAAAAACGAACAAATGCAATCCTTCGGGAAAAGTTGCAAACTGAACGAGTATCTTTTCCAAATATCATCTTGAAAAGACACAAACAAAAATTTGGAATTATTAAAAAAATATATATTATTATTAAATTTTAATAAATAAAATTTCGATTTTTTTTTATTTTAATAATTTTCGAAAATTCTCAAAAACAAAAACAACATTTGAATTGATTAATAAGATAAATTTAAAAATAAAAAATAAAGTAAAATAACAAAGGGGTTAGTGTTAATTAAACCGCGGGCGCCTAGGCGTGCTAAGTGCGTCAATTATTCGCACACCCGCACGCAGGTATGATGAGATTCAGCCCACACCCAATCATCTCTTTAGGTATACTAAAAAAACCCCCACACTTATTAATTAGCTCACTTCCTCCCACTTTTCCTATGTGGGACAAGGAAACATGCACTTAGTTTGTTTTTACAAACAAACTTCCAACAATTAATTCAGCCGATGGGATGATATATAACTTTGTGTTCCAATTTACAAGATAAGAAAGTATTGTGAACCTTGGAGCTTATTCCCTATGTTTAATTTCCAATAAATGGGTCTGAGATGAGTCAACCTTTGGGACAATGAATGCCCGCTAGATCTAGGATCAATGCAACATTCTTAGACGTGATTTTCACAAGAAAAATGCATGAAGAGATTGTTTATAAAGGTTACATTTTCAGTTCATTTTTTCAGTTTGTAGAGAAAATTCTATTATTCGGAAATATGAAAAAGAGCAATGGATCTAGTCATCTTAGGTTGAAAATCTCGGCACATTAGGCTATTGTTCCATAGTCATCTTATAAAATATTCTCACCGTATTTTACAATGGCCATGGATGGATTAACTTGGAAACTTAAGTCGACAACGAGGTTCCCTACCTCATGTGACCAATTACTAGAATTTTCAGTCCTTCAAATATCACAAATTCTATGTGAGAAGCATACGTAAAAGGTATCAATTCTTAAAAGAGATTCATTTGTTCATTTCTATTGTTGGACTATAATTTTGTTATTCTCTATTCATGTTAAACGGGAAAAACTAGTATCAATCAGATTTTCTATGTTGCTTGCTCAATGTGCTTAGATTCTATCTCTTATGGAGATGGAAGAAGTGCCCTCTTGATTGTTAAAATGTCATAATCTAACACTATATGGACCAGTTAGTCAATATGACTTTTTTGCGATAGCCTACATGCTACGAAGTTCACCGTGCCTGAAAAATTAGTCATACACCTGCTTGACCTCTCCCTATTGAAGGTTTGTTCCTATACTATGATATTTTTAGTTTGCTTCTTGCGTTGACTTTTTTATCGCGCAAATGTTTAAATAGTGAATTAAAACTTTGGAAGCACATAAAGATTATCAATCTCAATCTGTTATTTGCCGATGACTCTACTAGTCTACTCAACATTTGTGCAACGTAATATTAAGCTATTTTAGGTCATGTCTTAAAGTAACTGCAATGATGTACAGGAGGTCCCTTTGCTGCCATGTAGCATTAGGACCTTCAACTAGGAGTGTAGCAATATGCATTTAGAAGGAGAAGATGTTTTATATGTATAGATGAGTTTAAGAGCTTAATTTGATTAAGACTCGTTATAAAGTAAAACTAACTAGCATTTGTAGTGGACAAATGAAAGTTGTTTGTTTGAAATTTCAGCGAGCCCATAAATTTTTTTTTCCTGTGGATCCACATATGATATGGAGTAAATTTCTTAAATGAGGTAGTACATGCAATTTGAGCTTTATGAAGAATCTCAAGAATGTTTTAACTTTGATGAAGAAGTTTTTTGTGTTCACGTAAGGGAACTTTCAATGTTTGGCGAAACATTTCAAGAGAGTTGAGATCATCAGTTTGGAAGCTGATAGTTTTGGATTGAAACATCTACTCGCCCTAATTAAGCTTCTTCTTGGGGATACACATGTGCTAGAGAAGTTGATTATCAAGGCTAAATTGCCCATACAATATACAAAATTGTTTTCAAGCCACATTTATGTGGAAACTACTTGCTGTGAAAAAAAATGTGCTCAGCCGTCGAAGAGCTTCCAAAAAAGTTGACATAATCTTCGATTATCCTTCTGAATAGATGTCCTTAGAAAAGCATATGGAAGGTCGAGTTTCGGGTTGACCTCATGGCAAGGGTATGTTGCCCTAGGCACTACACTGCTCTCTCGTATTGACACTCTTTTGATGGTAAAGCTACTTGAATGTGACAGTATTAGGCTTTTTAACATACATCTAATTTGCTCTTGTTTCAAGTTTCATTCTAGTTGTAAATTTGAACCTCTCAAGGAAAGAGTTTAATGCTAGTGCTTTGGTTAAAGGGGAATTTTTTCCCAACAAAAAGTGCAATTGGAACTAAACTTTATTTACGGTTTGATTTGGTTTAGCTTTTTAAAAATCAAAACAAATCGTGGATTCACTAGTCTTCCCATTAGCTCCGCTAGGTTTTATTGGACGTTCACATGTCATTTTTTTATTTGATGGTCACAGCATATCAAAAAAAAGAAAAAAAAAAAGAAAAGTCACATGACATTTTTTGTTCACTTAAAATTGACGAAGTTAACAAAAAGATTCAAATACATCAAAGTTGTATGTTTGAGTATTTAAATGCACGCAATTCAAGTTTTTGGAATTCAAGTGCATTGTCATAAGAAAACTTGTTCTATAATTATCCAAAAAAAGCATATTATGTAGCTTGTCCTATAATTATCTGAAAAAAAAAAGGTATATTATGTAAGACTTCGAGTTTGGCTAATTCTTTGAAGTAAAATCTAATTATTTTTTACAAAAAAAAGTATGTAAGACCTGTTTTAAGTTGCGCTAACTTTTAAATCTGAAATTTAATATAAACTGACAGCATTAAAGCAGGAAATATATTTCAATTGCTTCCACTTTTAAATGTTCTACTTTCTATTTATGATAATTTTGAAAATTTTGCAGCACTTATAATTTTATTTTTTATTTAACGTGAAACAATAGAAACATTTTAAAACTTTTACATAATGTAAAGTCAATTCATATATTTTTTTCTCATCTTTTTTAGTTTCAGATTTTAAAGCAAAATCATGAGCAGAAATATTGAGTAATTTTTCTGTGATTCACAAACGCGTGGGCGATGCTCAGATATAATCAACCATACTAGAATTAAGTTCTCAAATATTAAACTATTGAATTAAATGACATTTAAATTACTGGATAACTCAATTTTCATACTTAAATAATTACAATATTAATTATCATAATTAATTGAAGCGATTTCATCATAATTGATAGTTATAATTCATTTCAAAAACTACTGAAACTTAGAAGTCCCTAACCCGTAATCGTCAAGTTGTCTATTATTTATAATCGTTACCATAATATAAAAAGATATCGATGCAATATTATATGATATTAGGATTTAACCATCATATAATTAAGGGAAAATTCTAAAAAAAGGCCTAAAGTGGACCTATTTTCAAATAATGGCTTGAAGTGTCATCATTATTTCTAATAAAAATCTAAAGTGGACATTATTTCAAATAAATGCCTAAAATTACTATGTCAATATCAAAGAATGGCCTAATCTCATTGACTGACAAGGGCATTATTGTCCTTTATTTATTTTTATTTTTTTCCTTTTTCTATATTAAATGAAAGATAAATTTAAAAAGGGGAAGGGAAAACAACAAGGGCCTGCAGAGCCCTTGTCACCGCCACTCCACCATCGCCAAGGGTCAGTGAGGGCCTGTTTTGCTGGGAAGGGCTAGCGGTGGTGGGAAGCAGCGGCAAGCCTAATTTCCTTCCTTTTTGAAAAAAATTAATATATTTTAAATATTATTTAAAATTAAAATTATATTGGACAAAAATGCGTTTGATCAATCAGAATATTTAGGTACTGCATGGTAAAATTTCTATTTCTCAGTTTCTCAATTTCTCTGTTCCCCGGAATAGAGAAATTGGAGAAATCCGTTTGATAACACAAACTGATTTCTCTATTTCTGAAACTGATTTCTGTTTCAGAAATTGTTTTGGAGGAGAAATGAGAAGCTAGAAATTGTAGCTTCTCTATTTCTGAAGTAGAAATAGAAAATTATTTCTCCACTTCTTCCTTCCAGACTCCTCTCCTCTCCTCACTATCGTGCTTTCCCCCATTCCTTCTCCTCACGACGCCGTTTTATTTAAAAAAAATTAAAAAAAATTAAAAAAATTAAAAAAAAATTAAAACCTAGAACCTAGTTTAAAAACTCCTTGTTTTATTGAGAAAATAAAATTTGGCGTCCAAACCTGACACTGCATTTATTTTCTATTTTCTTGCCTAACCACCCTTTTTGGAAATAATCTCGCGCAACTTTTGTTTTTCTCTAAAGTTTTCGGAAATAAATTCGTACGTGCTCCCGTACTCAAAATTAATCGATCAAACTTTGCACGCACCTAGTTTAAAACATCCTTGTTTTATTGAGAAAATAAAATTTGGCGTTCAAACCCGACACCCCATTTATTTTCTATTTTCTTGCCTAACCACCCTTTTTGGAAATAATCTTGCGCAACTTTTTTTTTTCTAAAGCTTTCGGAAATAAATTCGTACGTGCTCCCATACGAAATAAATCCGAAAGCTTTAGAGAAAAAAAAAGTTGCGCGAGATTATTTCCAAAAAGGGTGGTTAGGCAAGAAAATAGAAAATAAATGCGGTGTCGGGTTTGGACGCCAAATTTTATTTTCTCAATAAAACAAGGAGGTTTTAAACTAGGTTCTAGGTTTTTTTTTTTAATTTTTAATTTTTAATTTTTTTTAATAAAATGGCGTCGTTTTGTTTTCAGGCATCCATGTCAGCGCCGGTCCATCCACGTAGGACGGCCGGCGCTGGCTTTGTATCCACGTAGGCATTTTCCGAGCTAAATTTGCCGGAAGGACTAAATCGGCACCAAATAGAAAGGTTTAGGACTAAATCGGTACCAAAAAAAGGTTTAGGACTAAATCCGCACAAAGATAAAAGGTTTAGGACTTTTTTGGCACTTCTCCCTAAATTAAAGTGATTTACCAACTTTTATCAAATTAAATTACCATCACAAGCACCAAGAAGAGTAAAGTAAAAGGATGGGGACAACATGATTCATAGAAATAGAAATTTTTTTCTGTTATCAAACGGATTTCTGTTTCAGAAATAGAAATTTTGAGTCGTTATCAAACAGGTTTCTTTACTCAAAAACTTGGCTGGAGAATAGAAATTGAGAAATTGATTTCTGGCCAGAAATCAATTTCTGTTTCAGAAATTTTGTCATGCGCTACCTTAGACAGCCAACAAGGTTAAATCCTTATTTGAAATTGTCAAGATTATTTTAGACCCTTATTTGAAAAAAAGTCAATTTCAACCTCTTATTTGGAATTTTCTCTTATTTGGAATTATCCGATTACCAAATAGATTATATATTTTTCAATATCCATTCCGAGTTTGATTTATATTCATGAATTCGCAAATCAAAGGGTGAGGGATTCACCCTTTCCCTTTGCCTAAGTAAAAAGATGGAAAGTTTCGACCAAAAAAAAAACCTAAAAAGATGGAAATCGGTCGCTAGAGCAAAAACTAGCCAGCGACAACTCAAGAAAAGTCTCACAGCTTGTGCTCGATGCTCTTCAACACCCTCTCCCTCCCTCCCTCCCTCCCTCTCTCTCTCTCTCTCTCTCAAAGAAGGTAGAAGAAGAAGAGCAGCCTCAACTAGGACCGCTCAACGAACCCACAAAGGCCACTCATCAAGACCACTCACGGCCCACCATTCGGTTCCGTTGCCCTCATCAAAGAGCCTATCATTTCCACACACAGTCCAGACATGATCAGAAGCCAAACAGCTTTCTTGGAGGCATCGAATGGTGCGTAATTTTCATGTTTCCTCTCGATGGGGGTTTTGGTTGTTCTCTTTCTGAGTAGTGGTGTGGCCTTTTGGAGCGATGACCGCACAAATACAAGCTCGTCTGATTTTGATCAAGGTACAGGTCCACCAGGCATTTCGTGGTCATGTAGAATGTGTGTTTGTTTCTGTGTATTTAGGTAGCTTGAAAGATGTTAGCTTTAGCACTGCTAAGATATTTGCATATAATATCTGTAACCAAACATTTGCAAATCCAGACAATGGGTGGTCCATGTCTCATGTTGTCTCTTTGGTTGCAGATTCCTTGGTAGCGGAATCTTGTCGTGACAGAAGGGGAATCGGTTTATGATTTCTACTGGTACCCAAACATATTTACTACACCAATTAATGAACATGGTTATTTTTTGAGCTGTGGTTATTTGTCCTCCGGTAATTAGCCACAGCTAGAATTGAGCTTGGAAGTTTTTCATTATTCAGACCCGGTTATCTGTGTATTTGCATCAACTACTTGGGATCATCCGATTCATGTCTTAGTTGCTACTACCGACCTAAGTAGCACCGACATTGACACACGACATGCGACATGCAACACGACACGACACGACACGTCGACACGTCGTTTCTTAAAAAATAGAGAATTCCGACACGTTGGGACACGTTATATATTAAATAAATATTTATATATAATAATTTATCATTTTTATGATAAATTCATAAGTAAATAAATAATTAAAAAAGCCTAGAATGAATATACACTAAAAACATTAATTCATCATTTATTAATACCATTCATTGTTTCAATTTGACAAATTCAACTCTATTTCAATAATTCATAAAACTTGAAGAAAAAACAAGCGATCCATATTTTGGACTCGCATATTATATATGTTGGAAGATGAGAAAAAAAACTTAAGGGGTGAATTGTATATCATGAGAAGTGGGAGTCAAAAGAGAAGAAAATATTAGGTTTTTCTTCTTTCTCCATTTATTAATTTTATTATTGTGTTTTATTTTTTCATATATATATTTTGACCTCATTTATTGAATTTTTAAAATTGACCTCAATATCGGAATCACGTGTCGGAAACTTGTATGTCAAAATTTCGACTCGACTGTCGAAGAGTGTCGAGAAAGTTGACTAAGTGTCGGATTTTCCGACACGTGTTGACCGAGTGTCCGAGAGTATTGAACTCATGTCGAAATATCCGACAAAACACGAAAGCTCTTAAAGAGTATCAGTGCTTCATAGCTACCGACAGGTCAAAATTGTTAAGTTTAGTTTAGAGGTTTTAAAATCTCTTAGGGAGACTTTATGGGAGCCATATAATCGTTTCGGGTACACTAAAGTTGTAGACCTTGAGCTTTTCACATGTCTTAAACCCAAGGTGGCATTGTCGGGTAAGATCCATATGATAATTTGGGTTCTGCATGGTAACTTTCCTCAGTCCAAAAATTTCTATTCTTTTGTTCCCCGGAACAAAAAAAGAATAGAAACCCGTTTGATAACGGCAAGTTGATTTTTATTCCCCGGAATAGAAAAGTTAGCCCAGGAATAGAAACGAGAAACAAAAAAAAATTGCTTCTTGTCTCAGGAACAATTTCTAGAAATAAACAAATTTTCTTTTTCTTTTTTGTTTTATTTCTCTCTTGCCGTGGCCACCTCCAACCGTCTAGAGCCACCGCCGACCACCGCCGCCGCCAGTCACCCGTCGCCGCCACCGGCCACCGCCGACCGTGAGCAAGAATAAAAAAACAAATAAAAATACAAGAACAAATAAATACAAATAAAAAAATAAAAATAAAGCAAATAAATTAAATAAATAAATACAAATAAAAAAACAACGCAAGAAAATTTAAAAAAACAAAAAAAAACAAAAAAAATAAAAATAAAGCAAATAAATACAAAAAAATAAATAAATAAACAAATAAATAAAAAAAAATAAATACAAATAAATACAAATAAAAAACAAATGCAAGAAAATTTAAAAAAACAAAAAAAATACAAATAAAACAAATAAAACAAATAAATACAAATAAAAAAAAACGCAAGAAAATTTTAAAAAACAAATAAAATACAAATAAAACAAATAAAACAAATAAATACAAAAAAAACAAATAAAAAACAAATAAATACAAAAAAAACAAATAAAAAACAAATAAATACAAAAAAACAAAAAACAAATAAAATACAAAAAAAATACAAAAAAAATAAATACAAAAAATACAAAAACAAATAAATACAAAAAATACAAAAACAAATAAATACAAAAAAGAATAAAAACAAATAAATACAAATAAATACAAAAAATAATAAAAAAACAAATAAAAAACAAATACGAAAAACAAATAAATACAAAAAAGAATAAAAACAAATAAATACAAATAAATACAAAAAATAAAAATAAAAACAAATAAAAAACAAATACGAAAAACAAATAAATACAAAAAGAATAAAAAAACAAATAAAAAACAAATAAATACAAAAAAGAATCGTTGCGTTACCAAACGCATTTCTATTATTTTTCTGTTACCAAACGCATTTCTATTATTTTTCTATTCCAAAAGTAGAAATTTTGTGCAGTTATCAAACGGGTTATTTTGTTCAGAAACTGTTCCCCGGAATAGAAATAGAAAATAACTATTTCTGGAAAAAAAGTCTTCCCCAAACAAAAAATTCTACCATGCGCACCCTTGGTGACTCGGGTCGGGTCACGTGAGAGGGGCCTGCCATTGGGCTTTTCATTGGTGAATCTATGAGCGACAAAACTGAGCACGACCAATGTATTTGAACAAAACCGAGGGAGGTCATTGGTAAAACTGGAAAAATATGAATTGTGGATATAAAGATAAACAAAGAATTGAGTTGATGAAGCACGCTCCTTCCATTGATACTTCTTCATACAGTACAAGTAGCTAAGATATCACCCTCCCTTTAATCACGGTGGAAGTTGAACAACAATTTGATTTACATTAAGATCGAAGAAAATCAAATTGAGGGGAAAAAAAACTCTAGATGATCAACTCGTGAACGCTCTACTTGATATATTCTATTTGTGCTGATTTGTAAAAGATTATGCACTATATTTGTGGATGGATAGAGGAGGACTGGCAGGGACGTAGCACTTTAATCATTTGTCATGCAAGCATACTTAAATTATTATGAAGTTGATGGTAGACCTTCTCGTTTACAGTCAAATTCAATTAGTTGTGTTGGGTATTTATATTTATTTTGAAGTTTAGTGTTCAATAGTGGATCTAAACTTTAAGCTATATCATACATTGACATTGGATTATATTTACATCTTTGTATACATGAAAAGTATAAATAAATAAATAAATCCTAAACCTAGCCATATCACCGAGAATGGCCGACGTTTAAGTCAACACCCTCCTAAATAAATTGATTGGATGGACTGTATTGATACAAATATAAAAAGGTTTATGACAAAATTGGTTAAATTAAAATGTTTATGACTAAATTTGTATTAATACAATAGATTTAAAACACTTTTTGTACTTTTCCCTTTTTGTAACGTGCAAACCTAATATGTGCGGCCCAAAGGACTGAGAAACAAACTCGTGGGAAAAAATAATTGACGGAGCGTTTGAGAATTCAAATTACGACATTCTTAAAATCTATTTTTTTTTTAAATGACACGTATTATACTTTACAACTTAACCCATCTAATTCCTAACTTCAAATTCGTCCTTCCATGTCAGCTACCTTTTATAAATTAAAGCTATTGAACGGTACATTCAAGGCATTACTCACAAGATCCAAATTGAAACACACTTAAAGATAGAAAACCCACGTTATCCTCCGACTACTTTCCATACACCGTCCGGTTCAAAACCATCATTGCATCAAAACATATAAATTATGTTTAGTCGTTTGAATTTATAACTAAGATAGGACTGGATATATTGTTTGGTATAAATGCATATATGAATTGCAAATTTTACAAACGGAGAATAGTAAAAATTTCATTGTCTACTTTATTTTTATTTTCCTTTCTTTTTTTATTAATTTCTTTTTTATTTCTTTCTTCCCCTTCCATCATTCTCTAATAAAATTTTATTAAATAGAAAATTGTACTAATATACTTAAAATACTAAAACACCTAAAATATGTAATAAATATATATATTGAATTTATATAATAAGATACAATAACAAAAAATCAAAAAAAATTATCCGGTCTATATCCCCTTTACATCCAACTTTATTCTATCTTGAGCAGATATCAAACGTAGGATAGGAGATCCTAAATTTTATCTTGACCGCCAAACGTAACAATAGGGATCACAAAGAATCTTAAATCGGTATACCTATAGCAATATATGCCTAACTAATTTTTTTTAACCATTAAAAATCTCAAACTAGTGCGCTTGTAACAAATTTATCCAAATTTATCATTCGTTAGTTTTCATTAAAACCGATACATTGTTAAGTTGAATGGCACGTAACAATTAATTGGTGTATCAATTTGGGTTTTTACATAAGTATATCAATTTTTAATTTTTCATGATATATTTTCAAATTAAAGGAAACTAACATAGAGTAAATTTATCAAAAATATACTAATCTGAGGTTGTTAGTGGTCAAAAAATTAGTTTTGAAGTAAATTTACTATAACCACTAGGGGGTCGCCCCAGTGGCCATCTTTCCATTTTGGAAGGGGGAGGTTGGGGGTTCAAATCCTCACATTCTCGGGGGGATTAGGGTGGGGAAGATTTCATTTCAGGAGTGGGTTTCGAATCCCACGCCCTGCAAAGAGGCATGTGCAAAAGTCTAAGAGTGAGTGTTAAAGTAGGAGTAGAGTAGGACTGACAAAAAAAAAAGTAAATTTACTATAAATATACCAATTTAAGATTTTTTGCGGTATTATCACAAGTATATATTACTAAACGTGCCAATTAAAAAACACCAAAATAAAAAGGAAAAATACTCAAGGTACAACAGTTTTTTTTCTTTTTTTTCTTTTTTTGGCTCAGAACACAAGGTACAACAGCTCACGGTATGACCAGGACACAACTCCCTATCCATATGTGTCGGTACAACCGTACAACTACAGCCACGACGAGCGTCCAGCTTTCGCCCGACGCTCCGCGTTGAGGCTGGAAGACCAGTCAGCAGCACATTGATTTCGTTCTGTCGGTGGTGGGAGGATCGGTTGGCGATCGCTTTAAAAAGCCCAAATAATGCAGACCATTCCGGGTTGACCGCAAGCAAAATGCGTGACACGACGCTGAAAAACAGGGACTCTCCGTCCGGGAGGAAACATCGCTGTTTTCTCTCCATGCTCTTTCGCGTTTTGAATTTCTCATCTCAGCGATTTCCTTTCGAAATTGGTAAGAGGGTATCCAAGCACTCTTCGGAACAATTAGCCGTGCGCTATGTCGACAAGAGTGGACCAAGTTTTACTGGGTTGATCGTAACAATTAGCCGTGCATGGTGACGATTACTATCCTTAAAGCTATTATTTGCCCTATTATTGTTGTTGTCAAGTTTAGAACAAATATAGGTCCAAATATAAATAAAAGCCACAAAGAAACGAGTTTAACAATTACTCACTGTCTTTCTTAGAATTTCATTTTGAATATGTCGTTAAAGTTGTAAGAGATAGTTTTGAAAAAGAAACATTTATGAATAGCTGTGATGTAAACTGGTCTCTAGACTTATCAATCAACACATCTTTTGAAAATATGTACATTATCCCCAACTATCACCACTCTTCATATCAAAAATTATTTGACGGCGTCTTTTTAGGACAAGAGTCATTTCTTTTCATAATTGAGTCATGTCTTCTTTTAATCAATAGATATTTTTTTTCCTGTGAGAACAAATTGTTTCAACAACGTTTTGTCCAAACCAATCTGGTTAAAAAACAGGGCATATTCAAGATTTGGCTAGGAAGAAACCTTGCCGCGTCCTCGTTGCCTGTCCTTTTGTGCTGTGTGGCCGTTCAAGGGTTATATATTTTCAAGTGGTGTGAGGAGCTCCTCCTCTTTAAGCCTCTCCCTCTCAGCCTCCACCCCCTTACCTGACGCACTACAAATTCACGCCCTCCCACCTCCATCTCCTCATCCCATCTCCTCTCACCTGCTCTATCTTCTTCAGCTATATCTGCCGAACTTTCCAAAGATTTTGCCCCCTCTTCCCTTCGGTTCCTTCTTCTGGTATGGCGACCGTTGTCTGCCAAGATCTGCAGTCATGTCTGGAGTCCCAAATCATGGAGCCGGTGTCTCTAAGGCTCAAATTGACTTCACCAAGTCGTCCCCACTTCTCTCAGTCCTTAGGCGTGCCCTCGAGGAGTAGCCTCTTGGGTAACTCCTGCAACTTTCTTGCCAATCCCGTCTCACCGGTCAACAAGCAAGATTTTGCCTATGTCCCTCCAATGACAAGGAGCCCTTCTTCGATATCACTCCGCGAGAGAAGCTTGGAGATGTGCACTGAGGATCTAGGGAATGAGACTGGTATTGTCGACCATGTTAGTGACAGCGTGGTTGTACCTTCCATTCCGACCGACGGGTCAAGGTCTGATCAGACTTCGCTTGAACCCCCTCAACATGCCGGCGCTAAGGAACCAACGCGCCGCAGCTTTCCACCTCCGCTGACCACCATCAGCGGGGTAAAGTCCCTCCAATTCAGACCTCACAGAGAAGACGGGAGGTTGGTCATCGAAGCCATTGAGACCCTGTCGAGTTACCCTCATTTTCGAGCCGAAAGGAGCGACGGCCGGCTTCGGCTATGTTTCCTGAGAGAACCCGCTTCATCATGCATTGATTCTATAGATGATGATGAAGAGAGAATGTCCGACGACAACGCGATGGAAGATGATGAAAAGGATTGGGGAGAAAACGGTGTCTTCGAGTTAGAGGAAGCCGATGGTGATGAAAATGATAAGAGAGATGATGATGCCTCTGGGGATGTCAAGGGAATCTTTCAGAGAAGTGGAAGATGCAAGGAAAGAGAGCCTGAGAAGAGAAGGTTTTTAAGTTGGGAGCCACACTGGGTGGCCACAACTTGAAGCTTTTTCCCTTCTTTTTTTTTTGTTTTTTTGAATGAATATCATAGTTCAATTTTGTAAAGTGTAGTCCTTTTCCAACTTGTTATCCTTTCGTTCTTTGTAATTGGGTTTTCTTCTTTCTAACTTGAAAAGGCCAAGAAAAAAAAACCAAGGAAGCAAAAACACACGTTCTAGTCAAGGGGGTGTTATTCTTTGTTACCATCTCCTGTCCCCAAGTTCACACAAGGGTACATGTCTACCAAGCTAGACATCTCCTTTTCTCACTAAACCACCACTCTCTTCCCTTAAAACCGTCGCAGCCGCCGCCCTCGCCATCCTCACCGCCTCCGTCTCCCTCCCATGAGCTCTCTCTCTCTCTCTCTCCTCTTTACTCAATCCCGCTCTCACTGTCATGGTTGGCGAGGGCTTCTCCGGCAATTTTAGGACATCTCCGATGAGAAGTGAACATACTTGAACAAGTGACAATGCTGCATCCTCTCTAACTTTAGGTGTTCATATCCATATTCAAAGTAACCTAATTCAAGAATTGAAGAGTATGAAAGAGTTGGGAATATTGTCAAAAAAATCTTGAATCTATTATACGGCAATTAATTCAATCATAAACATTTCAATTGTTCCAATTTAATTTTAAATATTTTGACGCTTTATCAATTTAGTCTTAAACCTTTCAAATGTACTAATATAATACTAAGCATTTGGAAAATTTGCCATTTTAGTCCAACAACTATTATTTGAATAATTGGTCGGAAAGACTATATTAACAAATCGTCAAAAAGTTTAATAAAATTAAAAGGTTTATGATCAAATTGATAAATCGTTAAAAAATTTAGGATTAAATTAGTTACTAAAAGGTTTAAACCTGAAATAGATTTAGGATATATATATATTTGTAATTTTTCGAATGAGTTGATTGGTACACATGACTAGACTGAAAACACATACAGACACGTGACCGTGGAAAGTTAAAACCACGTCTTGTCTCGCATCCATCCAACATAAATTTAAAAGGATGTCCCAGCACCACCCTCGAAACGGTCAAATGTTCCTCAATTTTCTGCATATTTATAATTTTTCCTGCTCATTCGACGTGGCCGATGCAGCTCCAATCTTCCAATCTTCTCAGATTTGGATTAGGTTGTCTAAAACTATGAACCATATTCAACCTGCACACCACCCACATATGCAGCATGTTGTTGAAAATGAAAACATGGTGGCACCATCATGAAAAAGGACATAAAAAAGAACAATCTTTTGTCCTCGTGAAATGATAAGATTTCACTTTATTTGCAATACGGAAAAAATTATCTAAAAGGTCCTTAATTTATTGCATTTCTACCAATTCAACCTTAAATATATTAGTTTTATCAATTGAATTTTAAATCATTTCATATTTTTTTCAATTGAGTCCATTCGGCCAATTTTGACCAAAAATCACTGACATGAATATTGACCGTCTTATGTCGCATGACTAGCGCTAACGGAGATAAATTTTAATAATATTTTTTCAATTTTTTATTAATTTTTATCTTTATCTTTTTATTTTCTCTTTTAAACAACTTTAGTTCTCACCGGCTAACCATCACCGGCCAAGGGGTTCTAGCCCTTGCCAACCATAACCCGGATCTAGCGAGGGCCGACGCCCTCACCTCTTTGTCTTCAACACCATTGAAGATGAACTCATCATCTTGGACTCCCTGTCCTCCGAAGCATGGGCGTTGCGAAGACCAGGCTCGTGGTCGGCAACCTCCATGGCTAGAGGTGTAAAAAAAGAAAATAAAAGAAAATAAAAATATTAAAATATTAAAATATTGAAATATTAAAATATTGAAATATTATTAAAAATTATCCATGTCAACTTCAACAATATCGCATAGGATAACTGGCATTCATGTTAGCGATTTCCAACCAAAATTAATCAAATTAATTCAATTGGTAAAACATTAAAAGGTTTAAGACTCAATCGGCAAAATTAAAAATTTTAACATTGAATTGACAAAAGTATAATAAATTTGGGATTTTTTGGACAATTCTCCCAAGCAATAGACAATATCTATTTCAAAATATGTAGGTTTCAAATCAAGAACTTAGAAATTACCCGGTGATTTGTATTCTCTTAGAAATTGATTGGTTCCAAAGTGACCCGAGAATCAAGCCAACCTTTACGATGAGAGGGATCTATGCTTAGAACTAAGGAAGACCAAGTCGGTCGCGGAAAGTATGCTATCCCACAACAAGCGAATCTCTTTGTTTAAGCCTTCAAGGGATTGTCTTTTAGCCGTGAACTCCTCAAAAATTTAATTCAGAGCATAGAGACGCTCATGGGTACCAAGATTGTAACATTTCTAACTTGGTAGAGCTGCATTTTTCGAGGGATCCTAACAAGCTAGAGAAGAATAAGTATTTAAAAAGACATGGAGAGAATTTGCATAAGTACACAATTTACTTTAAGGGGCTTTGCCTCTTACATTACATCATCTTTACCTTTTATAGGCATTAAGAGGTCACAAACAAATAATGACCATATTCACAGGTCCGAAAACACACAGGCTCCAAGATTCATGAAGAAGAATCTGCCTCAAGCAGTCAAAGTATGTGGGAAGCTCTAATCTCACAAAGGGAATCCTCTCACAATACCAATAATCCTCCTTATAATGTTGGAATGGAACAACGCTACAAGAAAAAAATGGCTTGCAACACATAACTCTAATGATTCAGACTATGACTATAACTCTCAGGATGACAAATATACTTGTAGCGAAAGTTACTGTAGCACAGGTCACTATAACAAAGTACTGTAGTAATAAGCTAAGAGAATCACTATTCATAGGCACTGTTCATACCACCTAAAATAATTCATGACGTAAAATTTAAGTAATAATCATGTGAACAACTTATAGTATAATGGTTAAGCCATTAACAGTTCATAGTATAAAATTGGAAACTATACTGGTCAAAGCCAGTTCAATTCAGTTCTCGAGTTGAATTAGAGTGGTTGCTTAGGGCGTGTTTGGTAATGTTTCCATTCCTGGGAATAATTTTTGAACAGAAATAGTTTTTTTATTTTAGTTCTGTTCCAAGGAACGATTTATGAGTATAAGAACGCGTTTGGTAACTGCAAAAAATTTCTACTCCAGGAATGGAAACGCATTTGGTAAACTTGTATAATTTTTTTGTTTTTTTTTTAAAAAAAATTTTAAATTTTTTTAAATATTTTTTCTTTTTTCTTTTTTCTTTTCTTCATTCTTCCTTTCGGTCGGTCGCCAGCCTTGGCCATTGTCGGCGACCGGCCGACGAGGGCTGGCGATCTCGCCAACCCCCGACGAGGCTAAGCTCACCTAGCCACCAGCAAGGCTCGGCCTTGTCGGGCCACCGCCAGGTTGGCATCGCCCAGTGATGGCTCAATGAGACCGAGCCTCGCTGGTGGCTGGGCGAGCTCGGCCTCGTCGGGCCACCACTGGGCGAGGCCGAGCCTCACCGAGGGCCGATGACGCTCTGGCGAGGTCGTCAACCATGGCCGAGGCCAGCAACTGGCCAAAATGATGAAAAAAGAAAAAAAGAAAAAAAAGAAGAAGAAGTGTTTCTCGAAAGTATTCCCGAGAACAAGAAACAAGTTTTTTTTACTTCTTATTTATGTTTCAAATCTATTTCCAGGAATAAAAGTGTAAATAAATGCGTTTCTATTCTTTTTTTATTCCCCGGAATAAAAATTTGTGTTCTAAAGAACAAAAATACATTTTGCCAAACACACCCTTAGTGAGCAACCAAAACACCATATCTATAGTCCAAATGTGACGATGTTTATTGTGACAACTTGCATGGACGATACCAGATATAATTTTGTGGTTCACATAATCTCATAATAATTATCATAATCAAATTACTTCCATTAGATAGATAGGAATATGCTATTTTGTTGTTTTCTTTGCTCATTTGTTGAGAGCATATCTTGCTCCGAGTGAGAAATGAATAGGTCCAAAAAAAAATTCTCCCCTATGGAATCGGCAGAAGATATGGTTCATGTTGCCATCACCTTGCTGTCCCGGTGGTCCCGATGCCATAAGTCAATTTAACGTATTAGCGTGTTGTTTCAATATAACATAATTAGACAGTTTTAACACGTTTAATAGTCATATTTAAAGACTTTCATGCTATTGTTTGTCTAGAAAACTGTTAAATGTGTCAACGCAAATGATCATTCATAAACGCATTTTGCTGTATATAGGTTTTTTATTTTTTTTTATATTTGTAAATATATGTTAATGGATAGTGTCATGTCAATACCTAATACTATGACATGATTGATAATCGTGTGAGTCATACCACCTAATCTGTTTTGTTAGGCATTTCATATTCATGTTAAGTCATTTCAACACCTTTAATAAACATGTCACATTCAAATTAGTCATATTCATGGGATATCATGTGCGATCCTGTTTTGATACAATACAAAGCGATTAATATGATATGACACAAGTAACTATCTCTATATAGGAATATTTTTTTTTAATTTTATAAGTACTAAAAGAAAAGAAAATTTTCCCCGGCCTAAACCAGGTAAATTTTACCTGCGGTAACTAAACTTTGATGGATTCATTGACTTTTGATGTCAATTACTTCACGTATATTAACCTTCCATTTCTTAAAAATTACTGCCCTTTTTATTGTAATTTATAATCCATCCATCCGTGACGTCAGCAAAAAAATGGAACCTGGCGGCGTAACGCTCTGACGTGGCTCTCGGCACATCAACCCTGACTAAAACAAAATTAAAACAGTTCACGAATATAACAAAAACAAAAAGGAAACAGAGAGCGGCAGAGAAGGGACCCGCCACCTTTGTTTTTTGTTTTTTTGTTTTCCTTATTTTCTATTTTTCAGATTATTTTATTTTTCTTAATTAGGGTTTATTTTTCTTAATTAGGGTTGAGTAGGACAACATGACATCTTCCCGCCGTATTAGCATTTTACAAAAAGATTGATTGGTGTGTTCTTATAGCAGAAAATGAATAATTTTAAAAATATTTTTTCAAAAAATTATTGCTTATATTATGTAGAAAAATTAGTTAATAAGAAATGTTTTCATCATCAATAATAATCTATATCTAACTAAAAAAAATTTCCATTCATTTATTTTTTTAGACGATATTAGCGATCGTTTTCAGAAACTATTTTTCAAATTACTCATTTTTATGAGACAAATGCATCTTAAGTTGTGGTTAAAATGCATTAGTTACAGAGAAAGGGAAAATTCAGTGCATTAAAAATTGAAATCTAATTTCCATGTAAAATCCTTCAAAGTAGCCTGTCAATCAAATGTACCCATCTAATTTTGAGTCCCTCGTTTGTACCTCATCCGTGGTCCGAAAGATAAGGTACTTGCACAAAAGAAATTGGAAAAAGTACTCGAAATAGAGTTAAGCTATCCAGCTAGTATGTCGAACTCGACCGATGACTTTTCAAGATCAACTCACCTAATACATATATGAGGTCAATTTCAAGCTGCCCCAAATATTTTGTCAAGCCAAATTCAAGCTTGATCAAGCTTCAACTATATCTTTGAAGAAAATTTAATAATTGTAAAAATAGATATAGAATATTTAAAATTGCGCACAATGCTCAACTTTTATTCATAAATAGATGGCTATCTAGTCTAGTCGAGTCGAGGTGATGTATCCCAACTTTATAAATAAGTTGAGTTCAAGCAGGAAAATTAATGCATCATGAAGTTTGAGTCGCGTTTCAAGCAACGATCATTTGAGTAGAGTCAAGCTCTAAGTTCTGACGATGAATTAACTCGACGCGTCTCAATTACAGCATGGTGATAAGTGAAAAGATCCGGTTTGTGTTTTCCTATGTTTTCTATAATTCTTGCGCTGTGCGGAAAAAAGAAGAAGATTACTTGATATTTGTATTAAATTTGATAGAGATCCCTTGTGAATTGCGATGCAACACCACCTTTTGATTTTTCTTAATTATTTCATAATAATTCCATCCCTTTTTGAGAGTGGGTTGGGTTGCCTTTATGCTAATGTTTTTTTTTTTTTTATAATAAGGTAAGTAATATATTGAATTTAAACCACAAACTAGACAACAGAGGGATCTCGGCACCAAAAAACTTACACTCATAAAGACAAACATGTCAAAACGAGTAGAAGGATGTCGAGAGAAAAAGAGAACAACAAAAGCCAACCTACGGCAACCAAGGGTGCGTATGGTAAAATTTTTTGGCTGGGGAAAAGTTTTTTTCCAGAAATAATTCTTTTCTATTTCTATTCCGAGGAACAGTTTCTGAGCAAAAGAACCCGTTTGATAACTGCACAAAATTTCTACTCTTGGAATAGAAAAAGACTAGAAATGCGTTTGGTAACGCAACGATTCTTTTTTGTATTTATTTGTTCTTTTTATTTGTTTTTTATTCTTTTTGTATTTATTTGTTTTTTATTTAGTTATTTGTTTTTTATTATTTTTTGTATTTATTTGTTTATTTGTTTTTTCTTTTTTTATTTGCTTTTTTGTATTTATTTGTTTTATTTGTTTTATTTGTATTTTTTTTTGTTTTTTTAAATTTTCTTGCGTTTGTTTTTTATTTGTATTTATTTGTATTTATTTGTTTTTTTTTTTTGTATTTATTTGCTTTTTTTTAAAAAAAAATTCTTGCGTTTGTTTTTTATTTGTATTTTTTGTATTTTTATTTGTTTTTTTATTCTTGCTCACGGTCGGCGGTGGCCGGCGGCGGCGACGGGTGAGCGGCAGCAGCGGCGGTCGGCGGTGGCTCTAGACAGTTGGAGGTGGCCACGGCAAGAGAGAAATAAAACAAAAAGAAAAAAGAAAATTTGTTTATTTCTAGAAATTGTTCCTGAGACAAGAAACAATTTTTTTTTTGTTTCTCGTTTCTATTCCCGGGCTAACTTTTCTATTCCGGGGAATAGAAATCAACTTGCCATTATCAAATGGGTTTCTATTCTTTTTTTATTCCAGGGAACAAAAGAATAGAAATTTTTGAGCTGGGAAAAGTTACCATGTAGCACCCAAACAGCCACCCAGCGTTAACTAGCAGCCAAATAGTGGCATCAAACGGGAAGGAACAAGGACAAGGAGTCCAGACAACAAACTGTGGCAGCCCACAAAGCGGCACAGTTGCAAAGCAGCAGCAACGTCCGGGGAACCGGATCTAGTCCCCAAAGTCAAGGAGCCTTCCAACCCGCTTTATGCTAATGCATTTGTTTCTTATAAAATGAGTAGTTTAGAAAATATTTTCTGAAATGTGATTGTTTATATCTTTTAGAAAAACTAATCAACAGAAAATGTTTTCATCATTAACAACAATCTATGTTTAACTATTTTCTTGGGCAATAAAAAAATTTCATCCATTTATTTTTGTAAGAGATATAAGTGATTATTTTTCGAATAATATTTTTCAAATCACTCATTTTTTGCAAAACGAATACACTCTTAATTGGTTTTAATAATTTGTTAGGGAATGGTCTAGATATGAATTTTGGCTCATCTTACCATGGCCACCTTTGGATCTATGGACAAGGAACCCTTACGGTGGAGTCTCGATAATGGGCTTGTTGACCTTAGATTTTTCGGTTGCCAATGGTGCAGAGTAGTTGTGATTGTAATCGAACATTTTGTAACAGGGCATGAGACCCTTACAACAATAAAACGAGATGGGATTGCTAGTCCGGACATCCCTCCTCGCCTTTTTTACTGATACCGTTGATTTGCTCTCTAGATATATAAGAAAACAATTATGGCGGAAGTCAAGTACAATGTATGATTGTAACCACTAATCTTTCTATAATTTGAAACTTACCATTTCATATTGCTATACCTAAAAAGCAAAGTGGCCAAGTCTGCTTACTAAAGTGAAATTTTCCGTACAAGAGTTATCCAATTCAAGCCTTAGTGATCTGTATATCTAGTCGTCTATTTTATCAACTAATTTTCGTTCGCTCACTCATTCCTTCATCTTCACATGTTAATACCAACTTTAGTGATAAGGAATTTTTTTTTCACGAATTAAAATTTTCAAGCTCTCTCGTCCAAATTAGTTAAATTGTACCAATAAAGACGAGTGGGAATGCAACTCACATTCCACCAGTTTCGTTCTTGATAACCAAATGAGTGTTAAGTGAACCATGGAGATATCCAACCAAAAAAAAAAAACCATGGAGCAAGCGATAAACGGGCCTGTAATTAAACAATTGAGTCGTATTCAACATGTAAACAAATATATGAATGGTTCTAAAATATTGAAAATATATCTTTGATATTTCCATTTTTTTTTTCATTCTGCACGCAGCACTAAAGATGTGAATTAAAAATGAGTTTTTATTTTGTTGATAATTTCAATGAAATGCAAATATGTTCTCACAATTTTCATTCTCGGAGGCAAGACATGTTTATGGTGTGTTTGTGAAGACTTTTGGGGAAAGTTCTTGAGAAAATGTAAAGGCCTTTGAGCTAAAGGAGTTTTTTGAAATGCAAATTGTGTTTGGTAAATTGTATTTGTGAAAGTCCATTGTGAAGTATTTTGAGCAAAATAGTGTTTGGATAAATAAACTTTGCAAAAGACTTTTGTCATTAAAAAAAAGGAAAAGAAGGAGAATAGGCTGGATACTGCTGGCGAGGGGCAGGCGGTCTGGCGAGGGGCAAGTGTTCGATGAGGGTCGCTGTGCGGAGGACACGGCGGCGAGGGTCGCTGCAATCGGGGTTGACGATCCGGGTCATTGCAACCCTCGCCGGAAGGTCGCGCGACCCGCCGCACCATGACCTCCATGCGGAGGTCGCCGAGGCCGCTCGATCTGGTTGCGGTGACCCTGATTGCTCGATTTGGGTTGCCGGAGGTCGCGTGGCCTAGATTTGGGTCACGACGACCTCCGTTGACCTAGATCTACGTGCGATTTGGGTTGCCGGAGGTCGTGTGGCCCAGATTTGGGTCACGGTGACCTCCGGTGACCTAGATCTGCCGGGGGTCACAACGTTGCCAGGGTTGCAGTGATCACACGACCTTGCTGCGACCCAAATCTGGGTGGTCGCCGGGGGTTGCAACGGTCGTGGCGACGTGACTTGCAGGGTGTCACCAAGGTCACGCGACTGGCCACCGACGGTCACCGTGACACACCGGCCTCATGCCGACCTCTGTCCAGCTCGTCGTCAGCCCCTCGCAGCTCCGCGCAACTTTGCCTGCCAACCTTAATGAAGAAGAAGGTGAATAGTCACGAGGACAAAATCAGAAAAACGAAATATTAGTGAGGACATTTGTGGAAGAATTTTTTTTTTGTCTTACTCTCCCCTTAGCCTTCCGAGAAGGCCGAATGCCCAAGGTAGCCCCCAACCTACCTTGGGCTTCAGCCTTGGGAAGGCTTGCCTTTGGCTAAGGCAAGTCAAAAAACCTTGCCAAATACTAAAGGCGCGCATGATAAAATTTATATTTCTCGATTTCTCTGTTTTTCTGTTCCCCGGAGCAGATTTAGAACAGAAATCCGTTTGGTAACGCAATTTGATTTCTCTATTTCTGAAACAGATTTCTATTCCAGAAAATAGAGAAATCGAAGAAATCAGAAACTGAAATTTTTAACTTCTCAGTTTCTGAAATAGAAATAGAATTTTTTTTTCTCAACTTTTCAATTTAGTTAATTTAGTCCAAAATATTTTAATGATTTTTTAATATAATCATTTCAATTAATATTGATTGAAAATCTTAACCATTGGGCAAGATGGTGGGAATTGAATGAATAAGGCTTCATTTGTTGCACGCAAGAGATTTCACGCATAGTAATAGTCAACTTGCCATATTCATATCTAACGAGTCTTTTTTCACCTACTCTTCCGTAGTACGCCAGACAACGGCTCTATCTGGCTAACTATTTTTTTAATCATAAACTTCATATTGAAGCGATAAAAATGGGTCAAATCATTAGGGTTTCATCCGATTTTTCTTTTATATAGTGTCCTCACTTATTAAGACGTGGGTAAAAAGAGATCTAATAAGGAATCTGTTGTTCTTGTAAGAGTGTTGATGAAAATACAGATTTTGATAATAAATTTTTAAATAATCCCAGTGTTGATAATTTTTGAAAAAAAAACTGGTGACGATTTTTGTTTATGGTGAGGATTTTTTTAACAAAATTTGGAAAGAAATTGGAATTAGACTTGAAGTTATGATTTTTTTAGGAGATTAGACTATTATAAGCATGGCTATCATTAGACTTATTTGATTAATGTGAAATCAATTTCGGCAAAAACATAACGACATATTCACTACAATTGAATTTCAATTGATTTTTTTTTTTCGCGACGTTGTTTATTTTTCAAAAGAAAATATTACGTAATATGAAACGTAAGCACATGTAATAGGACATTCCATGAAATTGTATTTTCAACTTTTGTAATGTATTAGTATTATTTCGATTATTATTTTGTATTTGAGGATTTCCTATGTTGTTATCTAATCAATTTCTATTTCTAGAAATAGAAATTTTATTCTGTTATCAAACGAATTTCTGTTCCAAAAATAGAAATTTTGAGTCGTTATCAAGCGAGTTTCTTTGCTTAGAAACTTGTCTATGGAATAGAAATTGAGAAATTAATTTCTAGCCATAAATCAATTTCTAGAACAAAAATTATGCACGCCTTAAGTATCATTGGGAAAGTAGTTCCCAAACGCAGCCTTATTGGGCGAGCCTTCCTTCCCAAGCCCACCCAGGCCCGAACTTGCGGGCTTGAGCGATTACCCAAGCCCACCCATGGGGAGAACATGGGCTAGCCAGGCCCATCCTATGGGCCACCATTCTTTTTTTAAATTCTAGCATTTTCAACTAAAAAAGAAATAGAATTGGGAAAACGGAAATACTTTTAGGGCTTTCAGTCATCTTATTTTATTAGTGAGTTTTATGCTATTTTTCTCTACTATATTAGAAATAAAGGCTTATTTTATCCTAATAGATTTTATATATAATAAATATTTAGAGTAAAATTATTATAAATTATTCTATGATATCTTTCAAGAATATACGGGCTAGCCAAACTAGGCCTAAAGGCCCCCCAAATATGGTGTCAACCAAACCTACGCATATCAAAACCTTATTACGACTTCTCGTTCCTCTAAATAATAAGGTCCAATGTACATATGGGAATATCATCAATAGCAAATCGCCACATCACCTCAAGCCAAACACTTAGGCATCATTCAATCGATAAGAGCGACAAGAGGTGTGCACAAAGCCCTCATTAGCGTAGAAAGGAGGTAGAAGACACATAAAAGCAATTTGATTAACGAAAATTATATGTAGCTACTAGATAGATAATAATTTCCTTTTGTAGATAAAGAATATATGCAGTAAACATCCTAAATTTTTTAATTTATGTAATTAAACAATATAATTTTTAAAATTCGTGCAATCAAGTGGCTTTGTTAACTCAATGCATTTTGACTAACGAAAATGACCATACTGCCCTTTTTATAATAATGCTAGAGTGCAAGTGGCCTAAGTGGGTGCCACATAAGAGAACAAGACCAAACTCATTATTTTTTTTAATTACAGATCAGACAAAAGCCAAAAACAAAAAATATGCCAATAATTTCAATAAATAATTTTTTTTTTTTTTTTGGTTAGAGAAAAAGAAAGACAAAGTTGAATCTTAGAAAAGCTAGCGAGGAGAGGCTATTGACAAGAGCTTGTGACCGTCACCAACCCTCGTTAGGTGAGGACGCAATGGCCCTTGCACAGTGGAGATGCCATCTACCAACCTCGCATCAGGCATTAATGTCTCACCAATCTCTCTTGAAGGTCAGATATGACTTTTTCTTTTGTGGTTTTTTTTTTTTTTTCCATTTTTTTGGGGCTTTCGTGAAAAGATAAGCCTTTTATGGTATGTGGGTGGGACCCACTCAATGCCACAATTTGCCACAATAACCTTTTCCATGGTCAACGAAGTCAACAAACTACAATGTTTTATAACTTGATTACAAAACTTGAAATTTTTAAAATTTGATTGCAATTACATGACCAATTGTATGGTTTATTGCATTAATTCCTACACCTAAATTGTCAAATTAGTAGAATTATTTCTTAAATCTCACTTGCATATGTCTATATACAATTGAAAAAAAAAGGACTATAAAATTAAAAATTGAAATCAATCTTTGTAAGACAATGCACCGGTACTTGATAATAATCTCGTTATCAAGCAACTCAAGTATGGAAAAGCATTAGTCGGAAGGTTCTATTTTATTTATTTATTTTTGGGTCGAATTAAAATTTTCTATTTTAAGTAGACTTATTCCGCAACACTCTCTACTTATTTCAAACCCCATTTGTCCCTCATGATATATTGCTTTAGTCAACATCATCAAATTAGTAAAAATTTTCTTTCCAAGTTCCATTTTCATTAATCAATCTATAATTCGAAAAAAAAAAATGGAAGAACAGTCAAAATTCTCTTGTCTTACTTGATTGTCACCTTTTCATTTCTTTTTTTCCTTAAATCTAAGCAACTTAAGTAAGAAACAACAATTAGTAAAGTAAAATACAATATTTTAACCACTGGGGGTCTGCCGAGTGGCCATCCTTCCATCTTGGAAGGGGGAGGTTAGGGGTTCAAATCCTCACCTTTTAAGGGGGGATTGAAGGTGTAGAAGATTTCATTTCAGGAGTGGGTTTCGACTTCCACGCCCTACAATGAGGCATGACAAAAGTCTGAGAGTGAGTGTTAGAGTAGGATTAGCGTATGACTGACAAAAAAAAAATAAAAAAAAAATATTTTACAATTATATTGTATTTATACATAATATATAATCTAGATATATACGAAATGCAACAACATTCTCCATCTTCTTCTCTCTCACACGTCAGAGAAGTCAAACGAACAGCTGTTTCCCAGAGGCTCACCTCGGTCGCTCGCGGCTTCCCAGCTTCGCTTGTCCCCCCCGGTGATCGGACTCCGCGCCGGCGCCGGCGCCACCCTGGTCGTCTCCGTCGTCTTCGGGCCGCAGGTACCCCAGGAATCCGGTCGTCTCTCTCTTTCTCTCGCTCTAGCTCGCCGATTCTCTCTCTCTCTCTCTCTCTCTCTCTCTCTCTACGTCTGGTGCGCTTGTTGGCCGATTCTCTCTGTATGTCTAGCTTTCCGTGCGTGCGTTGGAACTTGGAGAATTTGGATTTCTGGCCAAGATCGGTGCTTGGCATGTGGATGTGCGATTTGGGTCTCTGAATTTTGAGATGTTATGAATTGTTGGATCTTGTTTTTGGGGTTCAGTCATGTAATTGGTCTCCGAGTCTCGATGGGTGTGTGAAAGGAAAAGGGCTAGAAATGAAAGAAAGGGGCGGCGTCGACGGAAGCAAAGGAGCTTCCATGGCTGAATAGAAACTCTCGGATGGAATTTTGCCCATATGGGGCAGGGTCCTCGTGGGGGCTGGCCGTAACCTAATGGCGGATGCCCTCGGGCAAATTCTCCCGCTGCTGCCGGGAAGGGCGGCCGTAAGCATTCCTGTTGAAGTAATGCGTTTCGCCCCCGTTTTCTTGGAACATTCGTATTTCATCAGAAGTGCTTTCTGGCGTGATACCAAAACATGCCTAAGACATCCCAAAAGCTCTTGTGTTTTAAGGAAGAATTGGATCGTATGGATTTGGCGAAAACAATTCTTGCTTTTTTCGCTTTCGTATTTGAAAAGGATTCATTTTGGAGTATCCCTTTGAAGGAGTTGTTGCTAGACCTATTTACAATTTTTTAAATCCTATGTCGATGGATAATTCTTCTATGAAGGTTCTCTTTTTTTGCCTAATGGTGTTTATTACAGAAATAACTTATCGCGAGATTGTCAACATCCTGCGACCTATTGGCGAAGAAAAGAAGTTCGCATAGGAAGAACACTTTAAAAACATTCCTCCATTTCTAATCTCATAGCTCTTTGCATTCTCTGTTTCATACGGCTTGCTCTGCATAGGCTACCCAAGCCTTGCTCAAATGAATCAAAGAAAGTTCTCAGGAAGCAGAATGCTCTGTAATTGAAGTTGCAGATAAAGAGGCAGTGAGGGGAGAAAGATTTGAAACCTACCATTTGGACTTAGTTCCTAGAGTCTAGTTCTCAAGGAGAAAGGAGAGGCATTCCTTGATTATCTTGGTGCGGCTAGCATCAATAGAGTAGGGGTTTTAGAGTAAGGTCACCCAGTAGCCATCTTGCTGGGAAGAATCCCCTAATGCAATTTGTCTCTAGTAGGAACCTGATTTCAACCTTCCACCCACCTTAATTACCACTTTGCATCTTGAGTTTTCATCTTGGAGACCAAATTGCACCTCACAATAGTTGACATCTTTGATTTGTTTACAAGAACTCTATTTCTTCCTAAATTAGCCCTGTTATAGTTCTGAAATTCCCACACTCCATAAAAACCCTCCCTATTAGAAAAATCACAACCCTAACCTCCCAGCCTAGCTTCTGCCTCCACTTCCACAGCGCCACACCATCCACCGTCCCAATCATCTATTGACTGGCTGGTGGATTTCTGAAAGTCGTGCGTTACTAGGGCTTTTGCATCTATTCTTAGGTTTGAACCAGAGTTGTGACCGATGACATAGTTTGTGGCCCTTCTCTTATGGATTTCAGTTGGTCCTAGGATATTTTGAGATGCTCTGTGCCAGGTCTGGTTAAAATTCTGCACTCGAATGAAGTTGTTAAGCTATATTTGAGTCAATCGGATCACATGATGATGGAGTTGGAGTTTCAGTGATGTTTAGCTGGGAAATTCTAATCTCAAAGTTTTGACTTTTTGTTTAATTGATCAAGCCATGTTCTTCGTTTGCCTTAGAACTGTTATAATCCAAGGAAATTTCTCTTATAAGAATGTAGTGTTCTTTTATTGCTTGTAATCGTTTTGGCAGTCTTTGCACCATGCTTCATGCCATATTCTTTCATGTTATGGTCTTGTTATCATACAGTAGTCTGTATTAGTGACAAACTGGCATCGATTGCCAAAATTCGATTAATGCTACTGGTTCAAATAGTTTGAACAAATAGCATTGGCCCTACACTACCTGTGGACTATGGAAAGGCCTATGCTTGCCCTTTTTCTTTGACCAGTAAATATGCTAGCCCTTTGTCCATGTAGTTGTTGCCTATGTAAAAAGCCAGATTGTTTATGACAGATCTATGCTTCTGTCGCCTGTGTAGCTGTTTCTTTATCTGAACTTAAATGAAAAAAGTGGGCTTAACATTTGCTTATGGAGACTCACTAAGGCATAGCTGTACAAATAAAGGAAGCCTACTATAAGCACCTGTTGAGCAATAGATGGCGATTTGTATACTATTTACCACTTTTAGATCTATGGTTATCTTCTGTCATTCAGAAATTTGTGCTAAGAGTTGCAATATTCCTTTTCCAAGATAACCTTTGTAATGTGGTTGACCATTCTCCAAGTTTCGTGTGAGAGTTATATCTACATGTAATTCAGAGGCATGCTTCTTACGAGCCCACTGTGCTTTTTTCTGTAGGAATTACTTGCAGTAAATGGCTTCTTTTCGAGCTTTCCTGAACAGTCCTGTTGGCCCCAAAACTACTCATTTTTGGGGACCTGTTGCAAACTGGGGATTTGTGGCCGCCGTATGCTTCTCTTCTACTGTCTATTTCTACGTGCCCTAATGAAACATCTTGAAGTTTTAGTTTTTCCACTGGTTTTTTATTTATTTGGTGCTTCCAACAGGGATTGGTTGACATGAAAAAACCGCCAGAGATGATATCAGGCAACATGACTGCAGGTTAGCCATTTCTGATCCAAGAAAATGCGTCAATATATCTTCTTTTCATGCCCAGCTGGACACTGTTTTCACCTCCTTGTCTTGGTTGCAGCTATGTGCGTATACTCATTACTGTTTATGAGGTTTGCATGGATGGTGCAACCACGCAACTATCTACTTCTTGCATGCCATGCTTCAAATGAAACCGTCCAGCTCTATCAACTCTCCCGTTGGGCAAAGGGTCAGGGGTAAGTACCGACCACAATATCGGTTTAATACACTATTTGCATATTACCTCTAGTATACACTTAAGATTTCTGAGGCTCATTGATCATTTTACTTTGCCGTTTCTCTATCTAGGTACTTGTCGGAGAAGAAAGATGAAACCTCGTCACAGTGATATGTTGTGAATGTATCTTTCCCTGTTCCATTTGTCTTTTGATATTTTCACTGGAGTCCCATAAAACAATTTCCTTTCTTATGCTCATAAAATCGCGATTTAGCAAGACTTGAGTGATCCTAGCTGGATTTGTATATCTTGGTGTTGCGATTTACAATTTATGTTAAACAAATGGTGCTTACGATTGGACATATGTGAATGGATAGGATCACGCTGTCTATTTGTGCTTGCAATGAAAATCGCATCGTGCAATCTATGAATGTACTGTGCTATCCATTAGGCAAAGATTATTTACCTGTGGGGAGATACTTTGATTTAACGGTGAAATCTCCCTATCCAGTTTTGTTTGGCATTTGGGTTCCTGTGTCCGTTGCTTGAGAAGATGTGGATTCATGTTTTTCTCCAAATTTATAGACCTATAATGCATTTAATCAGCTTCTTGAGATGCTTCGGAACTGATGAACTCAATCTCGCTGAGAATGTCAGATCGATCCTTAAACGAACAAACCAACTAAACTAGCAAAGTCTGTTCAGTTCCATTTAGCTTTGAACCAGAGTAACCTTAGGAGAAAGAACAGTCTTCTGTTTCCTATCTGAAATGCATTCGATGAACATTCCCTGGGTTCTAAATCTTCACCTCCTTAAAATCTTTTGTAACCTTAGGAGAAAGAATTTTGAATGGTAAAAAAATAATTTTGTATACATTTATTATAAGTGTATTAATTCACTTGAGGTGAAGTTATCATGAATATGTCAATTATGGCATACATTTGAAGATTATGGTGTATATATATATATATATATATATAGAGAGAGAGGATGAACATGGATTTAGGGTCAATCCTGCGGGTCCTACTCCACTTCTTAAAGAGATTGGGTCCATTCTTGATCTTGGGATTTCTGGATATATATATGGTCTAATAACGGTTTGTCGACGTCGGTAAAACAAAAGAAAAACCCCGTCACTGGCGTTCACGTTTCCGATTCCCGAAAAGATACACCATCACACGGCACAATCTCTCTGTAACCAAAGCCCATCACTTCCCTCCATCACTTTCACTACCTCTCTCTCTCCACTGTGTTCTCTCTCCTCTTCCTTGAACCAGCTGCTCACCTCCCGGCAGACGACGCACGCCCTGCCATTCCCCGCCTCTCCAACTGGGCCCGATGGACGCGGCGGCGCGTGAAGTACGGTGACGGCTCGGTTCTCCCTGTTGTTCGCCGGCGAGAACTCGGAAAGGCTTTCTTGAATCATGGCGTTTAACCTGGAGTCCATCTCGGAGGCGACGTCCGGGGCCATCGGAGCTCTGGTCAGCACCACCGTCCTGTACCCGCTCGACACCTGCAAGACCAAGTACCAGGCCGAGGTTCGATCCAGCAACCACCAGAAGTACAGGTAATACGAGATATTTCTCTCTCTCTACTGGGTCCAGCTCAAAAAAGCACGAGTTTTTTTTATGCTGTCGTGCTTGCTTTCGGCGGGATTTTCTTTTGGGATGTGATGGTTAGCGTTGGTTTCTTGATGTTCTTGGATCAGGGTCTTGTGTTTTGAAGATGATAGTTTATCTTGAGAAGATGCTCTGTTGCGTGAACTTCTTTTTAGCAGGATTATGGGTAGTTTTCTGCTTCGAATAGTGCCAGTGTTTTCAGTAATGCGATGTTGTTAGTGTAAAAAACGGTGGAATGGCTCAGAATTAGCAATGGAGATATCAAAATTTGCAGTTCGTCTTGCTGTCCTGTTGCTGTTTTTGTACTCCAGTCGAGATTGTTCGGAGTATATGAGTGTCTAGACGGATCCTTGTACTGTGGACATAGAAATGGCGCAATTGGCACGGCCTTGGACTCTCCTGAGGAGTTGTTTCAAGTTTCGACTGAACGTTGTAATAGCACAGGCTTCGGCTGGATGCTAGACTTTTGAGGAATCATTCATTGTGTCAGGCAACTGTTTTTGCCAAGAAACATCAGTTTGTATGCAGGAATCATGAATTCAAACTTAGTCCCTTATATCTCGTGCTTCTTATAGCTTTCAGACATCCACTGTCCATTTTTTCTTTGATTTCTGTTGGAATCATTTCTCCAAGTACTCCATTGTATTCTTGCCAATGAGTGAATCTGAGAAGTGAAACCTTGAGATCCTTCGTCATCAATGGGATAATCTAGGACCAGGTCACATGCAAATACTAGAAGATTGTTTTGTTCAGAGCATATGGTCTAAGTGGGCGAGTGACAGTTCTAACACTCACAATCTATGCATGCTGGATTTCGATACCCAATTTGTGGGACCCTTGGGAGGTTTCTGTCTGGTTGACTTCATAACCCAGTAGTTCATTGTGATTTTATTTTCCGCACGTCAATGGTTTTTTTTCTATATGTGGTTGTTTATTTATTTATTATGCAAGCTAAGGATGCTGTGCATTTCCCGGTTTCTGCTAAAACTGATTGGGTAGTTGTCTGGTGTTTGTGTCAAATGTTAATCTGTACATTGCTTTTGCAATGTGCTTTGCAGTTGGATGGGGGTGAACCATCATCAAGTTTGTAGAATAGCAAAAAGGAGGTTATTGCTGACAAGATGTGAAACAACAGTATTTGTGTTTTTATTAAACCAAGGACTGACTAAGTTGGAATTTTCAAACTAGTTGGAGTCAATGTTGCTGGTTCCCTCATGTTATTTCAAATTTCTAGATCATCCATTTATGGGGATGCCTGATCTGTTTCAGTGTTCACATCCTCATCCAAGTTGCTGACATGGAACTTCTGAAGATAGCTTGTATTCTGTGTCTTGCTTCTTCAGGAACATTTCAGATGTCCTATGGGAGGCAATTTCTACTCGCCAGATTCTTTCATTATATCAGGGACTTGGGACAAAGAATCTGCAATCTTTCATTTCACAATTTATCTACTTTTATGGATATAGCTTCTTTAAGAGACTTTACTTGAAAAAGAGCGGCAATAAAAGTATTGGAACCAGAGCAAACCTGATTCTTGCAGCTGCAGCTGGAGCTTGTACTGTCATTGTGACACAGGTAGTTAACATGGGCTGCTCTCGTGTCTAAAATTATATACAATATAGGAGGAAGGGATTGGTGTTATTTATCTTGAAAACACAAGGGAAATATGGAGAGGTATCACAAGTAGAATTGTAATGAAGGAGTAAAACCATTAGGTTAATGTCTAATGCGATATCTACAACATCTGCTAATCTTTTTGTGCCATTGATGAAACCAGACATTTAGCCCAGTGAAAAGGCACTATTTCGCCAATTTGTTTAGAATTCTTCTTCCATAATAAATGTTGATGTCAACAGTGAATAGATCTGTTTTCGTTTGATCTTTTTTTAGTAGTCTAATATCAAAAGCATGATGCAGCCCTTGGATACAGCATCATCCAGGATGCAGACAAGCGAATTTGGTAAATCTAAAGGACTTTGGAAGACCTTTTCAGAGTTCACATGGAGGGAAGCATTTGACGGTCTTGGCATTTCTCTCCTCCTAACAATAAATCCATCTATTCAGGTAGGTGATTCTCTTTCAATATGTAGTCACATGTAGAGAGCATCTACTTTTCAGGGCTGCGAGATTCTTGATGTTATAATGTACAAAGATGACTATGGCGTGTTCTGTTCTAAAGAGGAAAAAGGTAACTAATGTTCTAATATATCCAAGATCCATTTTCATGCATGATGTTACTATAGTAGCTGATGTCAGGAACTAATTGCTGTTGTCTAATTCATGTTAGCTGCTTCCAATTCTGCAACATTTTTAGAGAGGGTTAAACTGTAGCTCAAATGTTACAACCCAAGGAAACAACCTGATGGCAGCTAGTAATAATTAAGACCCACCTTATAGAATCATTCCAAAAAAAATAAAAATAAAAATAGAATCCACTTGCTGTAACTATAGATATATGTTTTTCTGATTTTTATGTCTAGTTGAAAAGGTTAAATGCAGACAGCATAGTTAATAATGGAAGTATTTTTGTATTCTACAGTACACTGTATTTGATCAGTTGAAACAGAGATTGTTGAAGGAAAAGCAGAGCGGAAGTAGAGGTATGGGGTCATCTCCTGAGTCTCTCTCTGCCTTTTCTGCTTTTGTCCTGGGTGCAGTCTCCAAGTGTGTTGCGACCTGCACAACATACCCAGCTATCAGGTGAACTTATTAGTTTTTCTTTTCCTGACACATGGTTAATTTAACCTAATTCTTGAATTCATAGTTATGTTGCAATAGCCAGTTGGGATGAATGAATGGTAATGGTTACTGATTTTTTTTTCTTCGTCTTGTCTGTTGTTTCAGTTTACACAAAATACATCAATAGGAGGCTTTCATGAAAAAAAATTGACGGAAAGATACTGCAATTGCCATACTTATCTGTATAGATCATTCGAATTTTCTATGGAAACCAAATACTCATATATTGTGAAAAGTTGTCTACCTAAATGCAAGCTTAATAACTATTATCTGCTGGGCTAGTTTTCCAGAAGCTTGATACGAGATATTTTGATGATGACTTGTGCGTGATTGTCAATTGAGTGATATGAGTCTAAAAAAGAGGGCTGCTTTTGTAATAAATGCTTGTTCACATGCTATCAGTCAACCTTTGATTAAAGGAACAGTAGTAAATCTATGAGATACTTAATTCCACATATTTTTCAGCTCTTAATGAGGTCAAACTTGACTCTAATTGTGTGTTCCATGGTTGTCCTCAACCTGCTATTCGTCTGTGCCTTCTACAGTACTGTCTACAGAACTTACTTTATCGAGTTTTGAGACAGGTGTAAGGTCACGATTCAGGCCGCGGAATCAGATGAAGATGAGACAAAGGAACCTCGGCCTAAAGCCAAGAAGACAATTACTGATGCAATGTACGCAATTTGGAGACGAGAAGGCTTGTTGGGTTTCTTCAAGGGACTGCAAGCGCAGATCCTGAAGACGGTGCTAAGTTCAGCATTACTCTTGATGGTTAAGGAGAAGATCACAAAGAGCACGTGGGTTCTAATGCTTGCGCTTCAAAGGTATATTTTGGTCAATCGCGTCAAATTAAAGAATGCTTGATCATTGCTGTATGTCATCAAATTCTAGCAGATGGCGGCTACTCCCCTTGTTTAATAATGTGGGAATGGTTTAGGTTTGTTAAAAGATTATAAGTAGATGTATTTCTAGATCTCTTCTGCATATGTGATGTTACTTTGCCAGTTGGATGTGATTTGCTTGCTTGCTAGAAAATCAAGTCCACAAACTCATTCTGTGGAGAAAATGAACTCTGTAAGCCAGAGAAAAGAATTCATATTGCCCGTATGAATGCCGGATACGGATTCAACTGGGTCCCTGCAGTGGTAAATTGATGCCACGGCATCTTGGTTTGTATTATTTGAGGTGACTTTAGTTCAGCATGTGAATAAAGAATGGATTTCAGATTTTGTTTTGGTCAACAAATTCGAACGTCTATAGTTGTTGTAGTTCTTGCGCACACAGAAGGAACTTGGGTGTGCAAAAGAACCCATTATTAGGGAAAAGACCACCAAAAAATCTTAAATTTTGTCCAAAGTGACAAATTTACTATAATTTTTTTTATGACATGAAAAACCCTTAACTTTACCAATCATGACATATTTACTCAAAAACTTTTTTTATGTGACACAAAAAATCTTGAACTTCTATCTGTATGATACATTTACCCCAAACAATAAGATATTTTGGTCTTTTACATTTTTTATTTTTTTTTACTGCTTCTCTCTTCCCTCCGCTGGCCATGGTAGATGAGAGCCGGAGTCAGGTGAGGGCTGCCCTCATCGGCGTCAGGTTGGGCGAGGGTCGCCCTCCCCAATAGCCCTCGACCGACGCAGGCGAGGCTGGCCCTCGTTAGTGTCAAGGGCTGTCCTCACTCGACACCGACGAAGGTCGCCCTCGCTTGACTTCGACTTTCCTCTGCCATGGCTAGCGGAGAGAGGAGAGAATAAGAAAAAAAGGAGAAGAAAAAACATAAAAAAATAAGACGAAAATGCCATCGATGGGGTAAATGTGTCACGATTTGTAAAATTTGGAGTTTTTCATGTCACAAAAAAAAGTTTGGAGTAAATTTATCATTTTGGGCAAAATTTAGGGTTTTTGGTAATTTTTTCCCAAAAGATTAATCACTAAGCAAGATAAGTAAGTGAAACATATTAGGAGTCTTGTATATTTTGTTGAGATTTTCTACACAAAATAGAAAATTAATTACAGTTAGTAAACATATGATGATGTAGCAGGGTTGAGCTCCTATTTTAGCGGTCAATATTTTGGAAAAAATGTTTTCTTGATCGATTTCCATAAATATATTAGCCCACTCTAATTGCTTAATGGCCCGGTCAAGATAAGATCGACAAGTCCGGTTGTTTCGAGCTATAAAAGAGAGGCTAGTCATCAAATGGGCCGAGCTATCACTGAGTCAAATGATTGTTCATGCCATAAGCTTTTCTCTATCCAAAATTTAAACTGTCAGAGAAGAGCCCGGTCATATAATATATATATATATATATAAAGTTCTTATTACTTTTCCCATATGCGATCTCTTTGTATTTGTAAGCTGGGTCTATTATGTGAAATACAGAATTATAACGACAGATCTAGAATTTTAATTTGAAGCGGACGATAGATGAAATTTGACTATATCTAAGCTTGGCATGGGCGAGATCTAAAAAAATTTAGAAGGAAATACTAGCAAAATTTGACCCAAAAAAAAAATAAAATCATAATCTCCCCTATCACTTCCAAAAAATCATTTGGACCCACTCAAGACTTTCTTGCTTTCGCGTAACTGACCAAGATATTAAAAAGTGGTGAAAATCAAACAAAAACGACTAAAATAAAACATGACTGGCCTCAAAGTAACACTTTCTTCTAAATGACATCATAGTCAATATTTCATATGCCAAATTAATACAAATTTCGGCAACCGTTGACCCAGGGAAAGCAGAAAGAAAACCAAAACATGAGAAGACCTTCCCATGGCTTCTCAAGCAAGCTTGAATGGGATGGCTGTCTCCGCGAACCGCTCAGAATTTTTTCGGACATTTTGGATCTATTTATAGCACCATAAATTAGTTACTTAAGTGCGTGTGCGCACATGGCAAATCTTTGCTATTGTTGATCACATTCGTATTATCCAATTCTCCAAAACAATCCAGGTTTAGACAGATGGATGGGATAAATATGTGCAAGAGCAATTTCTTCTCGACTGGGGTTATTAGCGAGATGTGCATTCTGTATTATCCAATCGGAAAAGCTTGGCAAGATGTGATTTTTTGGTAAATTGCTTCCGTTGACATTCAAAATATAAACAATACACTTTAAACTTCAGAGCAGTGCTTATTTTTAACCATGCATACATACGTAGACACGGACAACAACATGCACTTATTTGCCCAAAAACCAAAGTTAGCTACTTGCTACTTTTGGTTAGGGGCTACATTATTGTTTCTTATTCTTTAGGGAAACCAGAAATTACAAACAAGCACACGGCATCATTGCACACAAAGGTTCTTGTTCCTTTGATGGCCACGCCTACTTGAACTGTTCTCGTCAAGGTTTGACTGTGAAATCGAAGTTGGCGCAAGTAGTGGCATAGCCCAGCAATGAGGAACTGAACCCCAGCGTCGATTGAGCCAGATCGAACACAAGGAAGTTGTCCTCCATTTGGTAAGACCCGATGGCCACTGCATGCTCGGCCGCCTTCCCTCCGTCCACGAAGGCCAGGCAGGCCACATCCTTGCTCACTTGCTTCATCGAGTTCGCTCCATAGATTGTCCAGTCCTTCCCACTCGCCACTTGCAGACTAATCTGAGGGACCTGTAAACCTACCCGAGTCGACGCAATCGCACTTGACTTGAGACAATACTCAAAGGGCTTCACCCTATTCGCTTGAGGAATGTGTTTGGTGGCTATCTTGAACTCCTTGACGAAGGCATCATAGACATCGCTCCTGAGAACAGTGTAAGGAATTACAGTGCTCAGCTTCGTGCCGCCTCGGCCAAAAGAATCGATGGAAAATGCGTTTCTCGGGAAACGGACTGCCTTCCCAGCAATTGATATGCCGTCGAGGCCGATGTAGTAGTCAGATGATTTAGGGTTCTTTATCAATGGGGTGTAGGAAAGGTATCTGGATACATCAACCAAGGCAGGGCTCCTAAAGAGATACGGGCCGCTTCCAAAGAAAAGCGTGCCCTTACCATTAGGAACACTAGGAAGACACATCGCGAATTTCTTGGTTATTCCCAGATGAGGAGGGGTTAGTTGTGTCGAAAGAGCGAGAGAAGCCCACGAAAGGGAAGCCAAACCGGTAGTGCCTGAAGGAAGAGACTTCAAAAGGTACCCAGGAGCACAAGACATGTATATGTCGTTCAACGTTATAGAACTAGTCGGGTGTCCGCCATTTGTTACATAAAGGGCGACGTTCTTGTATGTGAGATCGGACAGAGCGCAAGTTTTGGTAAGCGGGTTGACGGGAGTGGTGATGCAATTTTGGCAATGGTTGTCGGAGGAGCTGCTGGATGGAGGGCAAAGCGGGGACAGGTAGGACCTCGCCGACACGCATGGCGCAGCCTTGCAAGTTACGGGAGGGTGCTTATACTGGCAAGAGTACCATGAGAACGGAGCGCCGAGATCGACGAGGTAGTTCTCATGGAAGTTGAGGGTGGTGGTGTAGAGAGAAGTGGTGGTGTCTTTGGCGATGGGTGCAACTAGGGTTTTGTAGGGCGGAAATGCTGAAACATGAGGGCCAGCAAGGGCAAGTGCGAGGAGCAATAAAGCTTGAACTGGATGCATTTTTTTCTCTTCTCTTGGGTTGGATCAGTGTTGAGGCTTTGAGGGATGATTTTGGGTGATTGGAGCAGATGGTTATTTATAGGGAAAGATAAGCATTGACTTCTTGATGGATCAAGGAGAGTAGGTACTTCACTGGGACTGGAGAGCATTTCCTCATGGATAAACAGCGTGCTAACTTGAGCAGAAGACTTCAACTGATTCTGACCAGAGCTACTAAAACAGCCAATTGCTGGTCTCTTAGCTGTAATGACTTCTTCATTATTCAACTAATCTGTGTGCATCTCATTAATAAATATGGATTCTCTCGCCAGTGAAGTACATTGATGAGTCCGCTTTAAAAAAAGGAAAGTACATTGATGAGATGAGTGTTTTCAATAATTCAAATTAATTTACTTGTTAACCATAATCAATCTTAAAATTTCGATTTCAATAATATTGTTTATTTTGAGCTTAAGCAAGTCCTTAAAAGGTTTTGTCTAAGTACATGTCTAGACCTCATAATTACTTGGATGTAAAACAAAAAGAGAAATTGTTGGTACATGGCAAGAAAAAGATATTATACCAATTTAGGGCCCATGGCATGTGAACACCGATACGTCAGAATAAGAAATGTATACGTGGAACCTGTTGTCCTTATATATAAAACGGACAAGCTGTTGAGAGCCCTTTGAGAGTTTTGGCTCCTCCTACGTGGTCATCGAGAAAAATACAGCATTGAAAATTAAGAGTTTTATTAAATTGATTGCTAAAAAATTTGCCCAGTGACCCCTTCATAGGCTACTAATAAAATAACGAATTATGGATTGTCTAATTACGACTCGAAAGCACCATAAGAGCATTAATAAAGAATCACACAAACTTCTTTTTGGAACAAAACCAACAAGTAAAATATGAGCAGGTATTTATGTGGTAACATCAAAAGTATAATTAGCTCAGCTAAATTAAAAGATAAGGAAAAAAAAATCATATTAACCATCTCTGCCAAATTTTTAAAATAGATCATTCATATCAGAAAGATTGCACAACGTTTTTGTAAGCCCATGTGCTGGATGAATGTGCTGAAGGAAGTCAAATTATAGAAACAGCATTATCATCACTCTTCTGTCTAGTATTTTAAAGGCACTTCCAAAAATCCCAGAGGATCCGAGTCTTGGAGAAAGGCGAGCGTTGGGTTATTAGAGAATGAATCTCGGTCTTTCATTAAAAGCCTCTAAAGTAGATTTGGTGAAAAAGATACCACAAAATGCGAGTACGACGTTTTCAGGAAGGTAAATCAGTATCTTGAAAGACCATAAAAATTCTATTTATATTTTGAGTTGAGAACTCTCCTCAACATGGTTGGATTTAGTAATGGTTGCTAGATTGAGAACAAACTGTGAACCACTACTAAAGAACCTTCAATCAATCCTCAAGAGGGCAAGAACGTCGTACTGATTTGATTAGTAGCTTCTTCTCGTTAGTCAAAATACATGGGCTTTGGCTTGGGCCTTTTACCTTTGCTTTTCTCCCTTTGATTTTGCTTTTGAGAGGGTCAAGTAATAGGGCCTCTAGGAGTTGAAAAACTAGTGTTAACATTCCGCGGGTAGCCGCGAGTCCGAGAAAGCATTTTTTACAGGGCTTGGAATCTTGTCGGAACTTAGGAGCCTCAAGCAGGCTGACAGCTTTGACCATAGCCGTTAGCTTAAAGTATAGCATCCATCGACTACATTGTCCCAAAGTGACTCGTTATCTTGAAGACGGCCGGATTCAATAAAACAATCGACATTCTACAATGAAAGAAATGGTCTTTAACAGGATTCTTCCGCTAAGCATAAATGCGCAACCCATTTTGGATCGAAAGTCTGCATTCGAATTGAAGGCACACTTGCCATATATCGGTGACACAATGACCAATTGCTTTTAAAAGTTTCTGGTTTCAGCCTCTAACACATGAACTAAAGAGAGTATAAATACTTTGGAATGATTAATTAGGTGAAGACCAGTGATAGCACATGCTGCAGATCCACAGACTTAAAGCTTGATCTACTGCGCTAAGTAAGCAAAAAACAATTAATATCTCATCGATGCCACACAGATTTGGTAGAATCTTTGCCCATAGGCCACCGACCATTTACTTAGCATAAGCTTTTCTAAAGGAGTGTGAACCTTTTGACAGCGAAAAAGAATCCTTCCTTCCATGAAGCCTATTACCTTTTCTCGGCAGAGCTATTGCATTGTTGATAGCTACACATAAAGCTCTAGAGATGCTGCGACATACCACGCGTGGTTACCACACGATACTGTGGAACAATTCCATCATTCATCAATTGTATCTTAGTCGTAGTATCAAAGACTAGGTAGTTAGTTCCTGTTTTCTTCTTCTATTTTTTTTTTTTAATTGACCGCTTAAAAGATCGGAATTAGCAAGCAACAAAATGATTAATTGAATGAGTTTCGATGCAGATAAGGCCGTCCTACCCTATTGACATCCAGCCTCACTCAACCACACCCAAGAATGCCAGAGCAATTGAGATAGCACGGATGATACTGTTCCAGTCTCGAAGGCATAGCGCCACAGCCCCCGAGTTAGACTTTTCACCAAGGAAATAATGAGCAAGGGCAACAAATGATTTAAGGTTAATCACTAGTCTAGGGCTTTGCCCTAGAGGCCAGCTGCTCTTATGAGAATTGCGAGGTTCGACTCTGAGTCTCTCACCTTTGATGGGGTTGGAGACTTAATAGCCTATGAGCTCTTGAGATGCAATGCAGCAACAAACCAAGAAAAAAAAAAGGGAAGAAAAGGTTTATGGTCTAATCGCAACAAATGGAATATTAAGGAAAGCTTTTGAAAGAACAGAACCAAGAGACCTGCAACTCTTTTGCACCAATTCCCTTTGCAATGTACCTCAGTATTCAAGTAAAGGATGAAATTAGGGCAAAAGGAAGAACACATATAACATAGTAGAATCCTCATACCAAGTCACGTGTTACATATTTCCAGCCACAACACAAGCTGCTATAAAAAGAATGTACTCAAGATTATTCTGCAATTTCACCTTTTCCTTCAAATTAATACAATGCAATGAATACTCTGTAGCTGTTCTTTGATTGCTCTCCGTCAAGCAGCCATTAGGCCATGTTATCGCCAGTTTCATAATAGAAGCACAAAACCGATGAGTAGAAAAAGCAATTGATAAATGAAACTGCTTTTCAGAATCAAACTGGCTGACTTGACGCTCATGTAGCTTCCTTCAGGCGTATTCGTGGTTAAGATGACTACCATCCAATCATTTTCAGAACTAATTCCAATTCCTGTATACTTGCTATCGTTTAGGCTACCTGAATACTGAGACTGGGTGAAGTTAGTGAGGACAAGGCTTGGGACCAAGTTGGGAACACAAGCAGGCATTATTACCCCATCCCTTGTAACAGAGACATTCAGATGGCAGTTGGCTAAAAGTGTTGGATAGTTGGAGAACTGAGGCTCAGTACCGGGAACAGTGTCAGCACCTGTTGTATTAGTGCAAGGTTGATTCTTATATTGATCAGCCATTTCCTCAGCAAGGCATTCCGCATTATCACTTTTTGTAAGGGCTGTTAAATTCAAAGATGTCCGATAACTATTAATGCCTTGAAGAAGATTATCTTCCTCACCTGCAAGGACAAGGAGAAGATGAATTAGATGGTAGTTTGGAAGCATGAGCAGGTGCGCATATGAGAGATGGGAGAGGGAGTAAGGAGTTTGCTCCTTGGAGATGTGATATTCATGGATATTTAAGAAATGCATTAGGTGGCACTGATTTTCAACAGCATACCAGCTCTAAAATACAAAATTGTTCTAATTTTAGCATGTCAGTCATTTAACTAAATAAGCTAGCAAAGTTATAAAAAACGACCAAAATACAAGAACATGGTAGGTGGGATTCGCCCATTGCAATAGAAAGGCCTCAGTCATCCCCCACATGACAATGAAAGACATGGCTCGTCGATATGCAGTGCAACTATCCGAAAGACATGGCTTGTCCATGCGCAGAAATTGAAGGCCAAACTTTAGACTGGGACACCTAAATATATTGATACTCCATACTTTAGGTGACCAGCAATTAAATTGTAAAAACTCACATGGCACTCTGCGTCGAACTACCAATGGATTCAGAATTTTGTAAAATACAATACATCCAGACAAGCATTACGAGAAAGTGTAGTGAGAGGAGTAGCAAAAAAAGCAGCATAGGCATTTATCTCTCCTGGATATTAACAGAACTGCCTTGATGGCAAGAAAATTAAACGACTTACCTAAAGAAAAACAAATTCAGCTCTAGTGTAAGGATCATACGAACTAAAAGTAAACATACAGCTCACTAAACCTATTTACTGCCAAGTCACAGATTGACAACATGGACAAAGAATCGAAACCAGTCCATCAGAAGGTTCGATGATAAAACAAATTGTTCGATGGCGATATCTGAGATAAATCTACTTCGCTGACAGCAATTACCATAATTTTCTCCGGATGATTCCATCCAGTTAAAGAGAGTCGATTCCATTTAACTATGACATGAGTGACAGTCTGGCAGTGACATAGCATTTCTAAATGGAAAGGCATGTTCCTATGATCTACACGAGATTAAGTTAAAGTCAAGCAAAATGATTGACTTCCAAAACGTGGCATCTGTGTGTGCAAAACATTTACTCGATGCTCTTATTCATCAGTTTAAGACACCTCAGAAACCATCTCAGAACAAGCGGCAAAGAAGAACCCAACCAAAAAAAAAAAAACTTATGGAGAAACGACAACATGACATAAGAAGACTGTTGATCATCAACATGTTTGACGACAATCGCATAGATTTCCATGGCCACCCAAGCCTGGAAAAGTTCAGGTCAGATCTGTTCTTACAAATTAAGAGACGGCATAACACAAATCCAAACCCTCCATTCGCATGCTCTCCGTAACAGTCAACCACACATGGCATCGGACATTTATGAATTGCTTCTAATATATACACATCCACCGGCTACATTCACAGGATGATCAGAGACCACTTCTTTCCTGTGAAAGTTGCCATCCAGGTCTAAATCTTCCTAAGACGAAGAAAAAGATTCAGCAGCGTCCCCGGACAGATCGAAGCATAAACAAACCGTGGCCACGACCGACGGCATCATCTAGTCCAACATCCAATCAGAAAATCAACAGCATAACCGCAAAAAGTCCTCCATTTCGCGAAGCCGAACGACAGTCGCGAAATCGCAACCGAACCGTAGTCAAACCGACGTCAGCGGATGTAAACAGTGAGTCTGGGAGGTCAACAGCGAGGCTAGACCAGATTCGGCCCTCGGATCAAAGGATGCTCAGATCTCGCTACCTGTCCAGGTCCGCGGCACCGACAGAACTCGTGATGTTCGAAATGCACCGCTCTCTCTCTCTCTCTCTGGCGGATACAGCAAGGGAAAAGGACGGACGAGCGAACGAGAAAGCAAGCGGGAGGGAAGGAATGCCGAAGCTTACTGTCGCACTTGACCAGGAGGCGGTCCGAGGAGAGGATCGCGAGAGCGAGCACCGCGAGGAGGAGGCGGTGAAGCGCCGAGGAAGACAACGACGGCGGCGGCGACGCCATTGTTGTCGGAACCTGAGGAGAGAGAATGAATGCCGGTGAGTTCGCCCTGTCTGTTTCTCTCTCTCTCTCTCTCTCTCTCTCTCTAGCTTTCTCTGTCGCTGCTGGTTGCCTCTTTATATTGTTGGTGCAGAGGACGAGGACGGAGGGAGGACGGTGGTTCGGGAGAGGAAGACGGGCTAACTCACGACGACGACGACATTCTAACAAAGTAACCACTTTTCTGGTGCAGGTCAGGACCGGGACCGGGACCGGGACCGTCTTGACTTGACGGTCGGACCGGGTTCGACCGGTTGTGACCGCGGTTCTTCCGCGAGGAAGCTTGCTGCTTGGGCTTTTTATCATGTTGGGCCGGGGCCGAGTCAGGCCCATGGGCCCTTCCGAGGCCCATTTTTAGAATTAGGTGAATGAAGTATAGGACCCGATTCGGGCCGCGCAGCATGGCCCGATGGGCATCCCTAATTGTGACGCTACCTTCAGCATGACCTTTCGACTTTGAATCTAACTACTTTTTGGAGCTAGAGATTTCAATTTTTTTTTTTGTTCGGTAATGAAGTCTCGAAGGTGTTTGAAGGGACGGGTTTCGAGAAATCGTATCTCAAGTATCAACGGCTGAGATTGCTTCACGTAATGCTTATGTATTTGTCACGATCTCGAGGTCCCGCTACTACCAAAGGATCACGCTTGATCAAGGAAGACCATCCAAAATCACCTAGAGTTTTCGGAACATTCTCAGGGACGAGCGCGATGATAATTGTGTCGAGTTCTAGAGCTTTCTCGATTTAAATGCTAGTAGATTGTAGGAAGGTAAATGCGATCTCGTCCACTAGATCAAATATGAATCAACAATTGTAATGAAATGGCTTCTAGTATAAAGAAAGGATGTCCTCCCTCTCATTGTAATCATCTAAGCATTTCAAATGATGAACCTTGCTTGAAGCCTATAACTAAACTATTGATTTCTTTCATTCCCTGTGATCAATGAACAACTCATCCGCTGATTCTTCAATATCAGTCGGTCACTTAGTTTCACCCAAGCTTCATCCTGGTCTTCTCAGGAGGATAGATGGGGCAATTCAAGTAAGATCTAATGTAAATCCAACTTTCTATTCACTCGTGGGATCCGGGCGGTAATGAGAGGCATGTCCCCAATGCCATAAGTCTCCCATCACCAATCAAATTAGGGATTTTGCAACTGCACAAATGCTAGCCCAGGCGTGCGTTAGTGGGAATGAGTTATGGGTTTCCTTAGCGGAAGCAGTCATCTTCAATCCCGGTACTTCTATTCACTAGCGAGACTAGGTGGGAGTACATGCATCCATTTCAAGGGGGTGCAACACTTCTCAGTTTGGGCCTCATATTTATCCTATATACCATGTTCGTATGGCTAAGCGATCTGCCGAAGCTGTGGGATGTAAAAATACATCGGTAGGGGAGTGTTCGGCCTTAGAGGGAAGCACCCGCGAGAGCAGGGGTGGACGAAGCAGAAGCGAGAATGTCGTCTTGAGTAACGCAAACTAAAGGAGAATTTGGTATCTTTCTAGTCAATAATAGAAGCAACTGTTGATGGATCCTTTCTTGACCGTTTTCTAGTATAGAGAAAATATTTCATTCTCGATTCAAACCAGTCCGGATTCAGAGTCGACCATTTCTTCTGGCACTTGATCTGAACTTTCATTACAGTTACGGTGCTTTGCCTCCTCTGCAAGAGGACGGGGTCTCGGCAATAGGCCTCCTCTACCTTTTTGGCCTATTAGAGATCCGATCTAAAAGGAAGCTGGAATCGAAATATCTGTAAGATCCGGGTCACAATTTGTATGATTAAACAAATTGTTGGAATTCCCAAAGCGCCGAAGGCTTATGCATTAAAGATTGAAGATGATGTATGATATGAACGTTCCCATACTGCAAGTTGGGTTTAACCCCAATTTAGGTTTAATAGTATATCCCAATATAAGACGCCCATATTTGTTCAATTTATCTCTCTCAACTTGGATGCAATGAGGCGGGCCTTGGAAAGTTTTCGTATAGGAAGGAGGGATTTGCATATCCTCTAGACGTAGAGCGCGCAGGGCTTCCTTTCTCTCCCAAAGATTCTTTCTCTCTACAATCCGAGTAAGCGAACAAGTGAGCAATGATTATTGGAAAGGCTTAGCTTAGGAGCTCCCACGATCCAAGGAAGCCTAAATTGCTACACGATCTCTATCCCAGACAATCGGCCTGTGACATATGGTATTAGAGTGATAGAGGAGAACAGTTCCAAGAGATCGAGGAGCACCAATTGGTCAACAGAATGTCGAGCCAAGGTGCCCTTATAGATGGAGAGGTCATCCAAGTCAAGGAGACTTGCGGCAAAGCAAAGAAAATGAATACCTCATTGGACGTTATGTTTGTCTTTGATTAGAAGCTCGCTTTCGGTGAGGAGTGCCATGGCGAAGTTCGTGGATGGACTCAATGAAGTGAAAGACTGCATCAACGAAGTCAAAGACACACTCCTTCTCAAGTAAACTATTGTCGTGAATGAAACCACAGTGCCTTTGCATAAGAATGACGAAGCCTTCGAAGCGATGATCGATGCCTTAAAGGTAGAGGTCCAATAGCTCAAAGAGGATAGCCTCACAAAGCCGAAAGCCATGAAGGCGGAGATCCAAGAGCTGGAGACCAAGTTCGCGTTATGCAAGCTAAGCATCGTAAAGGGAACAATACCTGTTCAAATGGTGCCCAAGATTAAGGTGCCAAAGCCCAAAGAGTTTAAGGGCAACCAATCCGCCGAAGACGTGGATAACTTCTTATGGAGCATGGAGTAATGGAGCATGGAGTAATAATTATGCGCCATTAACATCCTAGAAGAGATGGTCAAGGTAAGAACCGCTTCGATGTTCCTTAAGGACAATGCAATGCTTTGGTGGCGCAATAAGGGTGATGAGACCAAGCAAGTTGATCCCGTCAACATGTGGGACAACTTTGTGAAGGAATTTTGAGACTACTTCCCTAAATTTGCTCAACAAAAAGCCCAAAGCAAGCTCCATTGCCCTGAGCAGTAAGGCATGGTCTAAGACCATGCAAAGGAATTTACTGAGCTCAAGCTCCAAATTCCCAATTTAAGGGCAGAGGAGGCTCTCTAGGCATTCATAAATGGACTAAAGTGATGGGTACAACTTGAGCTCAAGTGAAGTGATATCGGAAGTATCTTGAGGGCACTCACCATGGCTGAGTCCTTCGCCGATTTACTGAGGTGGAATCATCCAACTCTAAAACAAGTGGGTGGAGAACAGATCGCCACCATAAGGACGAGGAAGGAGAAACCAACCATGGCCAAGACAAGTCATGGGGAGAAAGATCGTCTAAGCCGTCCTTTCAAAGGAACCGGCCCCAAGCGGACTTCAATAAGAAAAATTCGGCCAACCTCCACCGTCCCAGTGCTTCATTTGTCGAGGTTCTCATTGGATCCAAAAATGTCCCAAGAAGAGCAAGATCAATGCCCATCTCGTCATAGAAAAGGAGGAGCCGAAGTAAGAGAGGAGGCAAGCACAACTCAAAGTTGTGAAGGCTCTCAATTCTGTGCGAGCCCAAACACCAACAAAATCCACAAACGCAAACATGTTATTCGTGGAAGTCAAGATACGTGGCATGACCCTATATGCCTTGGTTGATACAGGTGCTTTAAATATGTTCATGTCTATCGAGATGGCGAAGACCTTGGGACTTCACGTGGAGCTAAACTAGAATCGATTCAAGGCCGTCAACTCGGATAACATCAAGGGTATAAGCTCAAACCAAGATGTGGACATCCAAATTGGCGAATGGAAAGACAAACTCTTCCTCAATATAATTCCAATAAATGAGTATGATTTAATTCTGGGTTTGGAGTTCCTCGATAATGCAAAAGCCATGGTTGATGTGAGGATAAGTGCATCATAATTACTAGCCCACGACCGCCAATGGTGGTGCTGATGTTCCAAGGAATGATGAACGCCAAGAGCACATCCATGATTCGACTCGTGGAAAAAGGGCTAAGAGTTGAGGAGCTCACGACCAAGTCACACCCGAAGTCGCAACCCTTGAAGAAGCCGAATGTAGGGTTGGATCCTCCTACTCTAGCTTGTGACACACTAATCCATGCGCTCTTTACGGAAGTAGAGTACTTGCGAGGCACCATGGTGATGGCCGAACTGAAGAAGGAGCCGTGTAGCCGACGGACTAAGAAGCCAAAGACGAAGCAAACTTGGAAGAAGAAGAATTGCACCAAGCGACCAACACCCCAAGTCTAGAGCACTGAGGGTGTAGGTTGAATGGTTGGGGGATAATGTCACAGTCTCAAAGTTCCCATGCCAAAGGATCGCACTTGATCGAGGAAGATCATCCAAAATCGCCCAAGGTTTCCAGAGCATTCTCAAGGACTAGCAAGACGGTAATTATGCCAAGTTCTTGAGCTTTCTTTCTTAAATGCCAATAGTCAACGGGAGGGGAGATGCAATCTCATTTGCTACATCGAATATGAATCAACGGTTGTAACGAGAGGGCCTCTAACATAAGAAGGGGTGCTATTTCCCTCATTGTCTAGAGTATATGTGTCACAATAGGCATAATTAGACATTTTTTTTGCGGCTTTTGCCCTAAAAACAACTAGCAACACTATTACTAAGTCGAAGATATCCATATGTAAGAGAAATAGGGATAAAATCATGCATAGAGCGTGTGCCCAAGAGAGAGCTAACCATCTCATAATAAAGATAATCCCATATAATTTGGAAAAGATAATAATTTCCGCGGACCATAAAGTCATTGTTGTCACACGCCTTCTAAATACTATTTACATATCTACCCTCCTCGGCCGCATAGTGTCTTGTTGTTACCCTTTAGAGACGCCAATCCCCTACTGAAGCCATGATGATCACCGCCATCATTTATCATCATGTAAGGGTGAGGATCATTCTGGAATTGAATGGAAATCGGAGAATCAGATTCACGGGAACCAATCCCATTCTAGGTTTTAGAGTGAGAGATCGATTTTCGGTTTCACTTTTTTAAGAACCGCCGGTTCCCAATCCGGTTCGGTTATATAGGAACCGAACCGAGAACTGGAACCGGGAAGGGAACCGGACCGGAAACCCTAAATCCCTGATTACATTCTCCCGTTCCCCAACTCAATTCCATTCCTCTCTACTTTCACCTCTGTCTCTCCTTGCACGACGTTGAGCCCTTGTGCGACGCTGCATCTCATCTCTGTCACGCTGCTTCTCCGACTCACTTAGTTTCCACTTCTCCATCGTTGCTGTCACGCCGAGCCCTTCGTTGCCGCTGCTAAGATCCGAGGAGTTCAGTGAAGTCACAGTGAGTCTCAACTCACACTCCCACTCACCGAGTCGCAGTGAGCGAGCGACCAAGTGGGAATAGAAATTTAAGCGGTTGTAACGAGAGGTCGACGAGGGAGGACGACGGCGGGGGCGGGGGCGACGACCGGCTGGCGATGCTGTTGGAGATTGCCATGGCCTGCCGGGCGAGGTCGCCGGAGCAGAGGCCGACGATGTGGCAGGTGCTGAAGATGCTGCAGGAGATTAAAGAGGCCGTGTTGGACGACAGCGAACTGGACCCTGCACAAGGAACTGTGTGCTAGCTCAGTTATTGCGCGTCCTTGTGTGCACTGGATCACCGTCTTTATTGAATAGGAGGAGGGAGGAGCAGGATAGTAGATAGAAAATTATTAGAAAAGCAACCTTATATGTAACTTGTTCATAGCCAGTTTTCATTGAATGCCTTCGACATCCTTCGGCGGAGACATGGTTTCAAATGGGGCAATGACATGACGACCGTATGAATTTTTGTCCGTTCTACACACGGAAATTTGCTTATTCTTTTAGATTGAATATCTAAACTTTTCCATTGGTTCAATGTGAAGCATTTCTTTAATAATTCGTCGCGGTGTGGGATTTTGCAGACATGGCTGCTCATTTGGCGAAATCTAAACACTGAAAATTTGGATAGTTAAGGGCTATTTAGGACACAGTGTCCACGTTGACATTTATTGAAACTGAATTTGGAAATACCCGATACTTTTTTCAAAAAAAGATTAGGTGTTCAATCAAGGAAGTCTAAATTGCCACATGATCTCGATCCCAAACGATTAGCTCGTGACTTTTTCGTGTCCGATAAAAATATAATCACGCATTCATATGAACACTAGTATGTTCACAATCAAATGTTGGTCCTGAACTCATAGAATGATAGGCCGATTGATCGATGAGAAAGGCAACAAAACAAAAGCTTTGACTCGATCAGAGTCGCCGCATGATATCACTTGAGGAATATCATGGTAAGAGATGGTGAGATTTTTGGTCCTTCAAACATGGCAAAGAATCTAAATCATGATTTTGTGTAAAGTGCTTACAAGGTATGGTGATTCGTATTAGCATGTCCTAATCAAAAATGTTATTTGCATCACTTCGTGTTGATCTAAAGCATCTTGATTTTGGTAATTCCACATGTCAAACGGTTGAATTACGATGAAAACATGTTAATGAGTCTCAATTCGTGTCAATATATAAAGTTAAACGTATCATGCTATATTACGTTAGGATTTTATCTTCGTGCCATGTAAACAAGTCATGGTCAATATCAGTTAGTCGAAATTATAGATTGGATTAGTAAGAGCAGGTGGTGGAAGCATTTAACCACACAAGCCGCATAAGCCCAAGCATTCAAACCAAAAACCTACTATAGTAGTTTCCAATTTTTTCATGGACTATGATTTTTAAAATCTTATTATATATGCTAGTTCTCCATAAACTCAATAAGATGATTAAGTAGTAGTATATGGATTGAGATGACTTTTGAATTAAAGAAAAAAAATCACAATGGTTTTTATTCTATTAGCGTGAAGATTTTGCATCAAGTGTTGCCAAATTTGTTGTTTTTTTCCCTGATTTCTCGCATGGGAATGAGAAAATTCTAGCTTTTTTTTTTTTTTTTCATCCAAAAGTTGAAATGCAAAAAATAAGAAAGAAAAGTCTGGCATGGAGAGTGCCCCAATTTGCTGTCAACAACCTAGATGATCACATAGTTTTGCAATTATATTCAATTGGATAACATAAGATTTCGTTACGAAACTTGACTTGCTAATACGATATCATCAGCATGTCGGGCATAAAACCGATACTTCCGTTCATGATCACAAGAGGAAAAAGGAAAAGTGATCATGCTATGTAATTGCAAATTCTAGATGAGGTTAATCATGTAGCAAATTGTTTTGCTCTTGTGAATTGTCGACTCGAAAGGGAGGTGACCAAATGATCTTGAAACTCTGAACATGTGATTGATTATGAAGGGCAAACTAATCACATAAATATATAATTGTAAAAAGCAAGACAATATAGAAATATATCGCATGTGACCAAAGTTCTGATGAGAATATGATAGAAATGGAGCAAAATGTGAATCACATTATTAAATCGATCATCTCAGTCGAGTAGACTTTGGTTAGAGGTGGCAAATGGGTGGGTCGGGTCGGGTATGGGTCGGGTCGAAAATGGGTCGACCCATATTTGACCCATTTAACCCGTTTTGACCCATATTCTTATAGTGTAAATATGATGACCCATACCCGACCCAACCTATACTCGACCCATACCCGACCCGACCCATATTGCTAAAACCCACTAATATTCTAAAAAAAAACCTGTGCTCCCTTTAAGCTATATGCTAATTGAATAAAAACCTCAAATTAAATTAAAAAATAGTAAATAAAATAACAAATGTTAAAAAAACCTATAAATTGAAATATTTATAAAGAATTAGACTATGCACATACTGAAGGTGAAACTAAGTATTAGCTATTTGAACACTATCTAATGAAACATCCGCGAAGGCAAGAATGAAAATGGTCTTTCGCAAGTTGGATTTACGCGAGCTTCATCAAATTTGAAATTGAAAGTAAACGCTTCTCTTAATAAGAATCTCATTTGCTCGTTCAAAGAAAATAATTCTATAGCTACATCTGTAATTCAAACAAAACATACAAACTAATATATTAATAAACCAGGAAGTGAACCTAATGATGTGATCAATGATTCTTGCTCCATGAAAATACTCGATTAATCTCATGTGCATGTCGACGCGAGCACCTAATGATGTGATCAATGATTCTCACTCCATGGAGTGAATGGACTTCACATCTACAAATGAACACGAACGAGCTGACATCACGATGGACATCACATCTATCAGGTGCTGCGGTGATGCTCGATATACCTCGAACAATAGGACGAGCCAGGAACGAATATCATCTTGCTTTGAGTGGTCATAGAACACCTTGTCGAAGCTGAACTTCATATCTCCTTCCTTCTCATCCTAACAACAACTTGAAATCAGTAAGCATAAGAATAGTTCAGCCAGTTGATATTAATATTGACCACTTAACTTCAAATGACTATCTAAAAATCAAATCATTGACTACAAGATAAAGACTGGTAAATATGAAAAGGCCGGAAACATATTGAATAAGACTCACCGTATAAATACCAACAGCTGAAGTTGGTCTAAGGTTGATAATGTTAAGCACCTCCGCTTTTGCAAGGTCATACTTTGTATTCTGATGGTGCAACTGTTGTAGCCACTTCCTTTGAAGCGCCTCTAGACTGTAAGAAACTCAGGACCTCAGAGTTTGTTAGACCACCATCATTGGCATTCTTTCTGCAAAATGCATAAAAGAGAAACATCAATCTAGAAATGCAAATTGGAAAACAAGAAAGAGAAACAAAAAAGAAAAAGAAAAGGGAAAGGGGCACATCAACAGAGCATGGCAAGTACATACATCTTCATTTCCAATAAAATCAGATGCCAAGAGTAACCTCAAGGGAAATTCTTTCAATCAGCAGAGTCGCCTTAAACCGCTATGAATCTCACTCCACTTTCATCAGCCGAGCCACAAAATGGCCAAACTTATATTTAGAATCAGAGGAATGAGCAATCAGTGCATGCCCTGCACACACCAGACATAGGATTAAAGTCAATAATCATTCTCAATCAGTGCAAAGGGAGTATGCCACAGAACTGCATTTAGTCTTTTAGCTAATGGGACACTCCAAGCAAAATGTCTTGCAGACATTACCTACACACTTTGGGATTCACATTGAATTTCACAAATGGAACCAGATTCATCTACCCACTTAAGCAGTAAACTCAATACAACATTAGGACACGAGGTTGCTCAAATGATCGATGAATTTGATTTTTCACACTAGACAGGATCATCCATGGTCTGCAGACTGCAATACCGGCTGCGAATACTCCAACAGTATTAAGAACATAAGCGCCTACAATATTGCAAGAACAAGACAATATTGCTACAATCTTAGTCTAATGAGCGCCGGAGGGAAAAAAAAATTTGGTCGAAATCAAATACCCAAACCACCCAACCATTGTCAGAAACGTTCGGCAGTGCCACTTCCGCAACGATCTCCCAGTCAGGAAAGCAACTCACGGGTCAATCTCTGAGCGAAAACTCTCCCTCTCCCTCTCCCTTCAATTTCCTTCACCAACCCCCTCTCTCCTAATCAAAAATTTCCACCCACCCCCACCTTCTTCACGATTCAGAACACGACCCGCCATTCTAGACTCGACAATCCACCCAAGATCGTTCCAAACGAAAGCAAACCGCAAAACCCATCACGGGAATTTGCCGCTACCGAGGAGATGGCAGCAAAAACCGCTTCGCCATCAACATTGAGGAAAGAAATCGATCAATCAAACGCGACACAGTACGAGGAGAAAGCTAGAGAGAATAGGGACGAACCGCATAGAGAGACACGAGAACGAGCGGTTGAGGTTGTGGGTCTTCTGGGGGACGAGGAGTTGGAGCTCGTGGGTGTGCTCGTCGGCGGAGGTGGGCGAGCCTCAGAGGCGGACGACGGAGGCGACTCGGAGGCGAGCAGCGGCGGCGAGTGGCGGAGGCGACTCGGAGGCGAGCCGCGGCGACGAGCGGAGGAGGCGAGCGGCGGAGGTGGGTCGAAAATGGGTCACTATCACTGTCACTGACAAAGCCGAAGCGAGCGTCGCTAATAGGCTTTGAAAATGGGTCGAAAATGGGTCAAAACGTGTGACCCATTTTCGACCCATATAGAATTGAAGATAAAACGCTTTGACCCATTTTAGCTGGGCCATTACTTCTTCATGACCCATATACGACCCGTAAGTGAAAATATGGGTCTAAAAATGGGTCCATGACCCATTTTGCCACCTCTAACTTTGGTAAACCAATATAAATAGGCCTAGTCAAATAACGGAATTACTTATCCAAGCCCACCCATATGTCCCTTCGAGCTGACAGTGCTTGACCGGGATTGGTCTAGACATTGGGCTACCTACTTAAGGATCTTGTCCAGCCATTGGGTCTTCGAAAAGTTGTGATGCATTATTGTTATACCTTGTGTGAAAAGACTTCTTCACTACTTGAATTGTGAAGGAATTACGATAATGTGCTCTCCAATTTCAAACCTTCGGGTCGGGGATGGTATAAAGTAATTATAATTAAATTCGGATTTTTCATAGTGATTGATGGGCATATTCCCTACTTCACGGTTCCAGAATCAAACGGATAATGGCCAGGAGTCACTAGTTACAAAAATGGCATGTCATGCAACTTCTTCAAGAGGACCACAAGTAGCGAAGACAAGAAATTGGTGGACGCCATTTATTGAAGATAACGTCGCCCAATTTTCCATTTCCATGCATTTCCATGAAATCACATATCTCTCTCTCCCTCTCTCCCTCTCTCTCTCTCTCTCTCTCTCTCTCTCTCTCTCTGTGCCTTCACTGTCCTCTGCTCAGTCTCCATAGTTCACAGTACTTCCTCTACGTGAACACAGAAAACGCTAAAACAATTGACCCTTCTCCAAAGTTCGATCTGTTCTCTACCATTTTTTGAAGTGGAGATGGCGGTCTCGGCTGATGGCCGGGTGTCGCTCTCAGCCACTGGCCAGCTGCATGGCGCGACGGGATTGGCAGGCCGGAGCTGGAAGATGGTGAAGTTCTGCAACGGGGAGTTGATGGGGAAGAAGCTGAAGATGAGCCAAACGGGTCACGAGGTCAACGGCAAGAGTGATGTCAAGAAGCATGTGTCCATGTCTCTCGCCACTGATATTGTAGGCGAGGCTAAGGTAAAGCTAACAGTTTTGATGCTCGCTAGACACTATGCAGTTCAAGAAAATGCGAAAGCCATTTAACCACGCATGAATGCACTCTGTTTAGTTTTTATTTATTGAATAACCATCAAGAGATCACACTACTTAAAGATAGTTTAGTTATTGCATTATGTACAAATAGGACAGGGTTCTCTGGGCTGCTAGCATATGGTAGTTTTTTGAAAGTTTTAACCATTTAAAGCTTAAGATGGCAGACGTTTTGTCAACAACCCTTTTGTCCATTTTCGGTCGAGGAAGTAGCTAAGCATGAAGGAAGAGAATCACCGGACCAAAAGACATCAGGATACCATGTTTTGGGAATTGTGGAGTGTTGGAAGATCCTATGTTGTGGATATGATGTACATGTTCGAAAAGCAAATTGCTGGATTCATATTACTCTTTCTATTTACAAGGCTCGGTATGTTTATTCAGGACACATCGGCCGGATGTAAAGGAGTCTGCAATTTCTTTCACTGCTTGAATAGAGCAATCTTCTCTCACAAACAAAATGCGACCCGGAAATGGATTTTGAATGCCCATGTGAAATTGTTAGTTAGCAACGCAATTCTACTTGGTGACGGAGTTGCATCAAGCAACAAAAATTAGCTTCTGTATGATGTTACATGATGCAGTTGAGGGACTTGGAGATGGAAAGGAGGGATGCAAGGACAGTTGCGTCAATTATATTGGGAGGCGGTGCCGGTACTCGTCTTTTCCCTCTTACCAAACGCCGTGCCAAGCCTGCCGTAAGTGCCATAACATCATCTCTCTACCTCCAACGTTCTCTTGAATTTGTCCTATAGAATTGACTTCAGTGACAAACACAAGGGGCCTACATTGGGTTCAGACATGTTGGCCACATGTTTCTTGAGTTATGTTCGCTGAAAAGCAATTATGCCTAGCAATTTTGCCTGAGCTAAGTGTCGCAGGCGGTTCTATGATTCTACAAATAAGTATCTTACGTGGATTGCAATCGACTGTTTGATAGAACGACGCTTACAGAACTTGCTGTGTTTCTTTTGCTCCTACTTGTAGGTTCCGATTGGGGGCGCGTATAGGCTGATTGATGTGCCGATGAGCAACTGCATTAATAGCGGAATCAACAAGATCTACATCCTCACTCAGTTCAATTCAGCATCTCTCAACAGGCACCTCGCCCGTGCTTACAATTTTGGCAGTGGAGTCACCCTTGGAGATGGCTACGTCGAGGTAATCACTTGTCTATAACTTATTGTTTCTTGTTGCATGCAGTTGATTAATAGACTCGCTTATGAATAAATCTTGGGAAGTATGAAGTCAATTTGGAGTTGTTAACTGAGGCTTACTAGGGCTGATTTTGGCCAGGTTCTTGCAGCAACCCAAACTCCAGGAGAGGCAGGTAAGAGGTGGTTCCAGGGCACTGCAGATGCGGTTCGACAGTTCCATTGGCTTTTTGAGGTACTGTGCAACACTACTAAGATGCTTAGCTCATAATCTCAAGACATTGAAATGATATGCACTTCTACTGTTCTGCAGGAGTTGAATTTACTGAGATTGTCTGTTTACTCAGAGTCAAATACTCTCGAGATACCATAAAAGTGGATCATTTCAGGACACGTAGAACATAAGAAAGTGGTTTGGATGAAATTTTAACATGTTCTAGACGAGGTTTATACTACTTAGTCAGCCTTTATTTGCGAATTAGCTGATGATCAACCAGGTTGCACCTCTATTTCTATGCTCCTCAAGACTGAATCTTGGAGAGAGGCATTGATGCTCTTGATATTCCAATAGGATGGTGCAGTAACAGCTAGCATTCTATGGTAGAAACTGAACCCGAACATTAATCAACACTATGATACGGTCCATCTCAGTTTGACCCTTTTTCTACTAGACAGAAACTGTATGTCCAGTGAGAATGTCTATCTATTTCGACCTGAAATGACATTTCCATCACGTGAACGATAGTACATACCTTGTTCCTTCCTGATGCAGGACGCGAGAACCAAGGAGATTGAGGATATCCTTATCCTATCCGGGGATCACTTATATCGGATGGACTATATGGATTTTGTTCAGGTGATGAACCATTGGAGAACTTCAGGGAATCTTAGTGGGACTATTCTCGTTTCTTAATGGCATTTTACAGGTTTATAACACTCTCACACATGATTTTATATCTTCATTTCAGAACCATAGACAGAGTGGGGCAGATATTAGCATTGCTTCTTTGCCAGTGGATGACAGGTAGAGCACTGATTCAATCAAACCCAGGTCTATTTCCATGCCTAAAAACATTTCTTCAACTTACCCAAAGCACTAGAATTTCACGATCATCTTGTGGATACTTCGTATTGTGTCCAGTTAAGCTTCAATCAAACACCAAACCTCTGTATCGGTCTCCATTTCCCACATCCAATCAGCAGTCACTGTCTCTTAATGTTATGTTGCTTACATTTATTCATGATGAAGATTAACTATTTGACAAGCTTTCTTCTGTTTCTACACAGACGGGCCTCGGACTTTGGTTTAATGAAGATTGACAACAAAGGAAGGATCCTTTCCTTCAGCGAGAAGCCCAGAGGAGATGAGCTCAAAGCAATGGTACTAACAAAAACCAGAATACTTTTTATGAACTTATGGTCAAATTCAGAAACTGGCAACATGCTGATACAAATGAATGCTTCAGCAAGTGGATACCACTGTTCTAGGTCTTTCACGGGATGAGGCACAGAAAAAACCGTATATTGCTTCCATGGGAGTCTACGTCTTCAAGAAGGAGATACTTCTGAATCTCTTAAGGTACCGGTTCACCCAAAGTCGTGCTTCTCATGCACGAATGTGCAGAACTATGGCACATCTTAAGCTGATCAATGCAAATTAATTCTATGCCTCTTTGTCGATTCAGATGGCGCTTTCCCACTGCCAATGACTTTGGATCGGAGATTATCCCTGCCTCTGCCAACGAATTCTACGTAAAGGTCAGAATTGTTCCGTGCTTATTGTCATTGGTGAAGTATGTTTTTGGTTCATTAGCTGGTAACTTTAGGTTCTAGTATCAGCAGATTCATTGAGAAGTTGTTGCAGGCTTATCTATTTAATGATTACTGGGAAGACATAGGGACCATCAGATCCTTCTTTGAGGCAAACCTCGCTCTGACCGAGCATGTAAGTGCATTATTTAACTAGATTGTATCTCACTTCTGTCAACTAACTTCAATGCTTCTTTCTGTTTCCATCTGGAACAAAAAGTATGACACTGACTGCATTTTTTACATGTTCTGGGTTCTTATTAAGAGCTCTAACCCATACAGAGCATTTCTCTTTTTATCTCTCAGCCACCAAGATTTAGCTTTTATGATGCGACAAAGCCGATATACACATCAAGAAGGAACTTGCCACCGTCCAAGATTGACAGCAGCAAGGTGAGTTTAGATTACATTCCCCATTCCATGAACCTGGTAACATTGCATTTATCTTTAAATAGTTTATATTGGGGAAAAGAAATGTGCGGAGATATCTTTTGTCCTACCAATCGTTGACCAACTGTTCATCCTTTCTTCAGATTGTTGACTCAATTGTCTCGCACGGGAGCTTCTTAAATAGTTGCTTCATAGAGCACAGCGTCGTTGGTATCAGATCGCGCATAAATGCTAACGTTCACCTGAAGGTAATTACCACACTTTACTTTGATCTTAAGTGAATTAGACATGCGTGAAATTGCTGCTTTGGCAAGTTTATTATGATCTCATTTAGCATGAAATGTTCTGCTTCAGCTAATTACATGGTGTTACAGGACACAGTGATGCTCGGAGCTGACCTTTATGAAACTGATGCCGAAGTAGCCGCGCAGTTTGCTGAGGGAAAAGTCCCCATTGGCATCGGAGAAAACACGAAAATCAAGTATCGCAACAATGCTCCTAATCTTTCCATTAATTCCGTTCCGTCCTCATTTCATGTCTTTCTCCATGTGCACTAGAGCGAGGTTGAGCATGTTTGGTGAATATCTGCGCGCGCATGAAACACCATGGAGCCTGGATCAAGCTATGATCCTTATGCACTCTTGCCTTCGACTTGATTATCGTTATATATCTGTGTAGGGATTGCATCATCGACAAAAATGCAAGAATCGGGAAGAATGTCGTCATTGCGAATTCCGAGGTTCGCTGAATTGAATTCCCCTTGATATGCAGCCTAAAAGACATTTCATTTCATACATGATACGGGGAGTTTGTTCATTCAATTGTCAGATGTTCACATTTCACCATTCTTTTTGCAGGGAATACAAGAAGCTGACAGATCTTCGGAAGGCTTCTACATCAGATCCGGCATCACCGTCATCCTGAAAAACTCAACGATCCCGGACGGATTTGTAATATAAACCGACCGCCCTATCCTTTCATTTTGTTCTGCGATTAGGATGGGATATCAAGGGGACCAAAGAAGACAATGAATACAAGATTGTGTTTACTAGAGAAGGGAAAGAAACATGTCACTGCAAATAGCCAGTGTCTTCAAAAAGCATACGTCAATATGCAATGCAAAATGACCTGAATTTTCACCAATATTTCAATTGATTCCGTAATGCATCTTAAATTTAGATTCTTTCGATAAATATATGAAACGGTCATCAGGTGATGCTAAATTTGTTAACGCAGATTATAAAACAAGAAGAGATTGCAAATTGCTTTTAAAAAAAGACCATTGTTGCATAGGTAAAGATCTTAAGATTATGGACACAATGTAGTCCATAGGTTTGCTGCAATAATCCTGGGACTAGAATCAATTGGACCAACTGCAAATGGGTGGGCCAGAATCAATTGGACCGACTAGTTGGCCCTGACTAGGCTTTTTAATTTGGATTACTTTTTCGAACCTGCCCATCTGCGCTTGGGACTCGGTCGATCTACTGGGCACGTGACCATGTTTACTATTAGTTTAGGAACAATTACAATGGAATTCCTAAAATTTGTAAGCACTTAATACTTTTACCGTATATTTAAGTTCTAAAACTTGTCGCCATTCTCCATTTTAGTTAGTGCTTGTGTGAGCTCTGTTAGCTTTTTGTGGACCAAAAGTCCAAAACAACATGTTTCATTAAATTTTTGGTCCTCGTAGGGTCCAATAAGCTGATGGAGTTCATTAAAACTCAATAAGAGTTACAAATTAAAATGAAAATAAAAAAATTTCACTGGTTCGATTCCCTTTCTTTACTGCCCCCTTTTTGACCTGGATTTCCGAGCCATGCTACTATTATTATACTTATATATAGGCGCCTGCCAATGGTTAAAAAGAAAAGAAAAGACAGTCTGACGTGCGATTCACGAAGGGGGGAGATCCCATAGGACATGTCGGCATGTTTGGGTTGCGACCATGTCTTTTCTTTTAAAATTTAATTTCATCTAATTAATACAACAAATTTACCTCAAAATATTTTATATCACTAAAAATCCAAATTTATCATCTATTAATTTATATTAAATTGACTAAATATCGCGAAAAACTATAAATTGATACAGATGTGACAAATGAAAAGTAAAATCCTAAAATCGCGAAAAATTACATATTGATACATATGTGACAAATGAAAAGTAAAATCCTAAAATCACAAAAAATTACAAATTGATATATATGTGACAAATGAGAAGTAAAATCTCAAATTACATAACTGTCAATTGTCACGTGTTATTTAATTCGGTAATTTGATGAAAAAATTTAACGGAAACTAATGAAGGGTAAATCTGTTATAAGTATACTAATTTGAGATTTTTCTTGGTCAAATGATAAATCTGAATAAATTTGTTAATTTTTTGTTATATCAATCATTTTTCTTTTCTTGGATAAGTGCGTTGAATATCTTAAATTTTGTCATGAAAGTACAATAAGTTTTTAGAACTTTTAAAAAGTGAAATCAATTTAATAGAATGACTAATTGTACCAATTTGACAAGTTTTATGATTTAAATATACTTTTTGAAAGTTTTAGAATTAATTGTACTTTTGTGATAAGTTTTACGATTTTTAGTATACTTATAGCTTGTGAAATTTGTTTTTTTTTTTAATTTTTTTATTGTAGTATATTCATAATCTTTAAATATCGTTAAGATTTAGATTTACATGCATCTTTTTTCACAGTTTCTTTGGCATATTTTGGCAAGAAATCTGACTTCCAAAAAATTGAGACAAATTAACCCTAATTGCTTGGGAGTGTGGCAATCTCCCGTGTTCTCATGTAATTGGATAATTTTCGGGATAGGAGACTCGTATGTCACAATTCAACACTTCAAGGCTTGCCCGGTCATCTTGGCCATCTTCAAGGTCTGTTAGGTCTTGATAACCTCCAATCCATGATACATAATCCTATAAATAAGTCTCGAAATGATCAATTTGAATTGCAAGTGCCATAGATTATCACGAAGGTGACGAATTCCATCGGATACGGCGGTCCAGATGCTTTCTATTCTTGTGCCATGCTCATAGAATAATAATTCTTCATCGAACGATCCTTTGCGTGGCTTCGGTGAGAAGATCCGAATCCAAATGGGTAGCCGTCGGATCGGAAGTGGACAGCTCCCACTGGCCGTCGGATTACGAAGAGGATGAAAGTTCCAAAGCTTGGAGATATAAAGGTGGGAGGAAAGTGGGGTCGGTGAATGGATTTTGATATCTCAACCCTTGATTTAGAAGTGAAGGGGAGAAAATATTCAGTGGTCAGCGTGCGCACATACCACTCAGGTATCGACACTTGTTATGTGGGACCCGCTGAAAAATGAAAGGACTCGCTTGGCTCGGCTTGGCTCGCTGCACGCTTCTGCCCACTCATTGGCAGAAGAAAAGACATGCTCCCGCCCAAAAGACCATTCTCTCTCCTCATTTTTTGCAATTTTTTTTTCTCTCTCTCACTTTCTCTCTCCTTCGCTCACTCGCGGGAGAACAAACACAGAACGAAGGAGACATGCGTTTCCTTCTCTGCTTATGCTTTCGCTTCCACGTTGGAGCTTCACCAATTGCAGTCGGGTCTCGACCCCCTCCACCTCCAATTGTTCCCTCAGAGATCAAGTAGAAGGTTTGTGTCTGCCTCCAGCTCTGGCTCCACCTCCCTCCCCCAAAAGCCTCATTTGCCTCTAGCATCCTCCGTCTCCGGCATCTACTCGTCCTCCCCGTCCCGTCGACCTTTGCCGCGAAGCCATCGGCCTTCGGCAAGAGGGAGGCGGCTTTTTCTTCTGTAGCAGAGCTGAGCCAGCTGACAAGCAGCCCTTCCATCTTCCAGCGGGCCCCGCTCACGAGACACGTGTCGACATCTCATTAGTAGACGTGCACCACGTGAGCAAGTGACGTGGCGCGCTCATACCACTGAATATTTTCTCATTGAAGGGACGTCAATGTTGAATCGAGTGGAGGACCAAAAGAGTAATTACACAATTTTTTTTAAAAAAAATAACTTACGAATTAAGGTGACGTGCAATAATTAGGTGATCATAGCCATGGTTATGGACAAGATGTAAGCAATAATTAGGTGACCATAGCCATGGTTATGGACAAGATGTAATTATTGCTTCTCACTTTACTTATTTCTTTGACGAAAATAATTATATATATTAAGTCAATTCTGTATTGATTTGATATTGAAAGATTTACCTTGGAAAGATTTCACTTACTGATCCGTGACATTAAATTTCATGGAATTAATGGTGGTTTTTTAGTTTTTTTTTTTTTTTTTTAAATTTTTACACTCAATGATTAATTAAATATTATAGTTATAAGATTAAGGATTTTTTGGTGAGGTGAGATAATTAGGTTACCATAGCCATGGTTGTCGACAAGGTGTTATTATTGCTTCTCACCTTACTGTTTTTTTGTCCCCTCCAGGAAAGATTTTCCGTTATATTATATATAGACATACACAAAATCAGCTTTGCAAGAAATAAAAATGGAAACCAAGTGGTGTTCCATATATGAAAATTGCAAGAAATGCTTGACATAGACCTCATACCTAATTTGGTTTAAACCGTGAAGATTTTGACTTATTATTTGCTCATGTTTCTCAGTTGTCATCATCCCTCGAGGTTGCTACTTTTAATCCAACCGCAGCTTAGAAAAATGGGTCGAAAGGGCTTTGTTGATTATGAGTTCATGAAAGAGTTATAACTAATGATGAAGAAAGAAATTATTTTTCCTTCACATTAAACAAACATGAGCAATTTAAGTTAACACAAGCATGGTCAGATTGATGCTATTTGGTGTTTTTCTGAATTCGACTTCACTTAACTTTTCAACTACGAATTGAACTTGCCGAGATATGATTTGAAGTAGGAATTGAAATTTTGTTATATATAGATACATATTTAATATTTTATTTTAATTTATTATTTAGTATTTATATTTATAGTTTATACTATAGTTTATTATTTACTATTTAATAAAAAATTGATTAGTTAATATTTTTATTACTCAGTATAAATATAATTAATCAATTGAATTTCTATAATTTGATAGAATTTTAGAATGGAATAGAATTCTAAATTCGAATTCTTTTGAAATTGAAAATATAATAAAATATAATATGATTTTTTCACTCATAAGAAGACAATTATATTGCAGAGTGGTCCATGAGAATTCAATATCAAATTTACATTCATCTAAAAAGTTAATTTAAAAAGAATTGGAATAGAAATTTTATGCAATTATCAAATGTGTTTCTATTCTTTTTTTATTCCAAAATCATAAATTTTGTGTAGTTACCAAACGCTTTCTTTTGCTTAGAAATTGTTTCTGGGAACAAAATAAAAAAGAATCATTTCTTATCAGAAATTATTCATGAGAACAGAATGGTTACCAAATGTGCCCTTACTCTCCTTGTAATGACAGACATCCTCACTTATGAGTTTAGACCAGCATGGCCAAGAGAGAGAGAAGAAAAATAATTTGAAATTTTTCACTATGTAAGCCTGTGAATAACATAAATTGAGGGTTGAATGGATTTATGTAAATCTAATGTGTCTATTACTAAGGTACCTAGTATTTTCTCGTCGTTGTGTTATTTATGTGACGAAGAAAGGTTGCAAGAGTTTGGATCCAACGCTATCACGGGCCACCTTTGCTTCCTTGTATTGCCATTGCTTCATGAAGAAATCGACACGAATGTATGTACGGAGAAAATGCAATAAAAACATGGGAAAACACTTTATTGCAGCCGGATGTTTCACACGCATGCCAACTGCACAGAACTAAATGAAAACAACTAGAACTGACGAGACCAGAGTTACTAGGGGCGTAGAAACAATCTAGACAGGGCAATACACAACAGGACTGTCTACAGAATCGTTTGGATACTCACCCCAATCGCGAAGCAATGTTCGTACAAGCTTAATCTCTTCTGGGCGACAACAGCACCTCGTTGATCACCTCGTCCAGGTTCAAGAACGACGACCCGGAAGGACGCATGGCCTCTCGGGCCATCTCCTTCCACTCCATCGCCTTCCTCTTCATTTGCTTCCCTTTCTCCCCCTCCATCAGCTCCTTCACTTGCCTCTCCACCTCGTTCCTTTTCACATCGCTATCGATCTCCATCCCGATCCCCCACTCCTGGCAGCTGTACCGGCAGTTTGTCTGCTGGTCCCCAAAGAATGGCCAGCACACCATCGGCACCCCGGCCGCAATGCTCTCGATCATGGAGTTCCACCCGCTGTGGGTCAAGAACCCAGCAACCGCTGAGTGGCTTAGCACCCGCTCCTGGGGGCACCAGCTTGCCAACAGGCTCCGCTCCTTCGTTGCAGCCAAGAAATCCGGAGGCAGGATCGCCGCATCACCAACAACCAAGTCTGGCCTAATGATCCACAGGAACGCTTGGCCACTGTTCGCGAGCCCCCATGCGAACTCCACCAGCTGCGCTGGCGACATCACTGTAATGCTCCCGAAGTTCACGTACACAACTGAGCTGGGTTGTTTCGAGTCAAGCCACTCGATGCAACCTGGCTCTTCCTTCCACAGGTTGGACCTAAATGGCCTGGTGTTATTATCGGATAGTTGCTTTGTAAGGAGATGAAGGGGGCCAAGGGTGTAGATGGGAGGGAACATGGCCTTGAGGGCGTCGAGGACCTCGTGCTCTAATTGGTCAAACGTGTTGAAAACAATGGCTGAGGCTCTCTTCGCTCGCTCGACCTCTCTCATGCAAAAGGGTATCATCAGGTCGTCCGGGTCAGTGGTTTGGATGAAGGTCGGTAAGTCTCTCAGGCGGATGTTTCTCATCCCAGGTATCCAATCAATGGTGGTGTCTAGATACCCGTTTGTCAAGTAGCTGGCATCTACAAGTTGAGAGTTGATCAATTAAACCGTTTAACCATTCATGATAACGTTCTTACATCTAAAATTCTACTTTTCACTGTTGACTTTGTTAAGTACTTACTACTTAGAAAACTACGACACAGTCCGCCACTGGCTAATCATGTAAATCAGGAACAAACAAAGCCACACGATATAAACGCCAACCAAATCAACCAAAGAGAAGAAAAATCATTAGCCGTAAATCTGCTAAGTGAGATTACTTAATTAAACCAAATCGGACAGTTATTTAGTAATGCATACCTTTGAGTGGAGTAAGACCCTTATCAATAAGACTGCGATACTGCACGTAGCCCATGAAGGCGCACGCGCTCGCCGTCCAGAGCAGGACCTCCGGCACGCCGATTGCCTCTGCAGCATCGAGTGTGAAGGTCATCGCGCCATCCGACACCACGCAGCTCACCAGCGGGGAACCCGACGTCGCGCTCTCCTCGTTGAGCCTCTGGAGCAAGTCCCGGAAGTAGGGCAAGCAGAACTTACTCGTGGACTGGCAGAGGGCGGGAATGTCCTGCGTGGCGTCGGTGGCATCAGAGGGCGGGAGGCCGTCGGGGATGGTGCGGAACTGGAAAGATGGGAGGCCATCGAGAGAGGAGGGGCCGTGGGAGCGGAGGAGGCGGCTGTGGTTGTACTCGGTGTTGACGAAGGTGACGTGGAAGCCCCGGTGGTGGAGGAGCTTGGCGAGGTTGAGCATGGGGTTGATGTGGCCCTGGGCTGGGTAGGGAATGCACACTGCGTGCGGCTTTTGGATCATATCTATCAAATCCATCTCTCTCTCTCTCTCTCTCTCTCTCCTCTGTGTTTTGATGGTTTCTCTTGCTGTTGTCTTGCTCTTTTCTGGTTTTGGTTTATTCATAGGCGGGGCGAGATCGAGAGGGGAAGGCCACCAATTCCGGCCACTTGCAAGACGTGAGAGACACGTGATGCAGTGAGGGATGAGAAGAACGTGACATGGCTCGTTCACCTTCATTTGCAGATCTCATAATCCAAAAATCGGTGGACGCCATGATCCTTGGCGTTTTTGGTTTTTTTCCGCTATAAAAAAATAAAAAAATAATGATTTCTTTATTTTTGTGGTTGGAATAATTCATGAAAAGTTGGGTGGTTTATAATTTTTTTTAGATACGGCCTGATATATGCTATTTCTTTATTTTTAGTGGTTTGACTAATTCATGAAAAGTTAGGTAGTTTATAATTTTTTAGATACGGCATGATATATGCTATTGCAAGACCGTCATTAATGAATAGATTCAAGTGCTTAACAGGCGGATCCAGGGTCTTGATAACTAGACCTTGGAAGCTAGTGATTAGATGTAGATCATTGATACTTGGATTGTAATTTGGCGATTTTAAACACCAAATGATGTTCGAACAAGCGAAATATGTTTGAGAAGTGAATCCATTTGTTTATATTATCTTATAGGCTCAATTTACACCATTACCATCCCCATTCCCTTGTTCATATCCCTTGTTCTCTATATGAAGCTCTATGAGTCATTGTTGAAAGCAGCTTATGCTTGTATGCCTAGTGTGAACAAAGGTTTTAGACATGCGTCATGCACTTATAAGAATTCGAAACTTGTGGGAAAGCAAAATATTACTTGATTTACAAATCCAATTCCATTTTAACCGTCAATCAATAAGGTGAATCTACACTAAAATGTGCATAATTGATAATCCAGATAATAATGATTCACATGATTTACGAATCATGCAATATACTTTTCGAAATTTACCCTAGCTTGTCAAAATAGGCAATGGTTATTATTTGGACTGTTGTTATCCGTCTTCCCCTCGTGTTCCAAAATTCTGGCCACAGAGAAAAACAGTGCGAACTGCGCTGCGAAGCCAAATTTGAGTGAAGGTGACTGCAGAACGCACGCTGCACTTTTCTATTTACAAGTTTCCATCTTTGTTTGTAGTGGTCATTGGATCTCGGTTCTCCTTTGGATTTGATGATTGAGATTTCTCCTCGAGTGACGATAGCGGATAGCCCTATTTTAAGAACTCGTCCGATATTAAGGATCTGCAGTAGATAGTCTAAATTAAAGATTGAATTTTAGGTAACGAGAGAATTATTCGATAACATTAGCAAAATACAGTGGTCCATGAAAAACATTTTGGAAGGTGAAAGGCCATGGAGAGATACTATCTACGACTCATGTATCTCTTATTCAAGCTCATATTCTTCTATCCATTTATTTGTTCCTTCATATGCCTCCCCACCAGTAGATCTCAAGATCGGATTCCATGCTTGTGTAGCCGATGGATTAAGTAGCCATTTTTATCATCGTTTTCTTAAACGGAACGAATTACGTTGTGTAGCCATTTTCCTTTTTCTTCTTATTGCGTAAAGTAGCAAGCTAAGTGATTTTTTGACTTTATTGAATATTTTTAATCTACTCAAATTATGCTTGCCAGACATCAAATGGATTTAAAAGGCTGAGCAATCTGGAGGCTCGCTTGACTCTGCATGCCTCATAAATCGATTAAATATAAGCATTCGATCAATACGCGTGTTGTAACTTGAAAGAGTTTAAACGCAATTAGTCAAATTTTAGCAGATGACTTTTGGATTTTGAGCTAAAAATATCCAGAACAGTTTGTAGTACATTTGAATGTACCGGTCTAGTTAGCTAAATGCTTATGCAAATTCAACAACTGTTTTTTATCCTAGGCTAGCCAAATAAACTTCACAAGCAAATGACTGAGGAGGTTGAAATTTGAAGAACTTTTGTTCTCATAACGTGTATTTTTTCGCGGGTTACGTGCCGCATGACCCATTTTCGACCTCAGCAATGGAGAAAATGTTAAAAAATTTCATGCGTTGCTTCGCCTCTTACCCATGCGCTCATTTAAAATAATGTCTTCTAGAAAATTCTTTGGCTAGGTATTTTAGTTATAGGGTCGTCTTTAATTATATTTTATTCAAAATAAATTATTTTTCATGGCATTGGTTGTACAAGAGTCTTTAGGATACTTATCAACAAAATTTCAATAGTGTAATTGTCTCCTCGAATTGAAATGTGGGTCGACGACTTTAATAAACGTTTAGCCCGGATTATTGCGCGCGTAGTTTGGCAGCGGAAACCGCCCATCATTTATTCTTTTTGCTCGATTGATTGCTTATGGTGGAACCAATCTTTGCACTTCGTACTAGGCCAACATGATGGATTCGTCATTTTCAATTTGGCGAAACTAGAGCTCAAGGAACTTAATTGGAAACTTTCTACAAGTTGGACGATATATAACATAAATTAAAAAAATTGAGAAGTTAAAGAAAACAGTGCAAGTTTAGTAATCAAATGTACATCATGGGTTAATTTTTCAATAAATTCAGTCTCTATTTGAAATGGTTTTTAGAGTATATTTGTTTCATGGAAAATTCAATAAGAAATCATTTTCCAAGAAATACGACTAGGTTTTCTTTTATTTGATGATATATGATCGAAAATGTTTTTTTATGTTTGGATCTTATTGGAAAAGAATTTCAATCTCATGCCTGCTTTACCTTAGGCCAAAAAAAAATATTTAAAAAAAATATTTTTTTTAATTATTTTCTTTTTCTTTTCTTTTTAAATTGAATTTTTAATTATCTTTTTTTTTTTCTCTTTTTTTTTTCCTCGTTCCTTGTTATGACTGGCTGGCATCGATCATAGGCAAGCTCTAGGCTTGCCCAATATTGGCCTTGGACAAGCTCAAAATCACCAAGATTTGGCGAGATCGAGCCTAGTCGGCCATGCCTATGGTTGTTCGTCGGCTGTCACCGAGACATGACAACCGGTTGAGGGAGAAATAAAAAGAAAAATAAGGAAAAAATTAAAAATTCGAGATGAGCAATTTTGAAAGTTGTTTTCACCTCTTTAGATTTAGGAATTCACTTTCCTAGACTTATACCTAAATATTTTCCTTGACCGGAAAGTGTTTTCAGTCAACAAGCCATTTTTAGTGAAAGTCCAAAAAATCAGTTCTTGAAAAATACTTTTCCCAAACAAACACACCCTTACTTTTCACTATTTTACTTAATCTGAATCTCTCAACTCACTCACTTTTTTTTTCTCAAAGTCAAAACTCCCAAAACATTTACAATACTCCCAAACTGTCACATGAAATTCACAATTGATTTTTTTTTTCCACAATTTTTTGGAATTCAGAACAATAATTTAAATGTTGGTGAGTACTTTCTTTTTTATGAATATGTTGGAATAAAATTTGTTATATCTAACATGGATCCTCTAGTGTCAATCTACTTCCAAGATGGGAACCCAACACTTGAAACTTGAAAGAAATAATACACAGAGACTCCTGCAATTAGAAGGCATTATCAAAATTCACCCCATGATCGCATAGTGAAGTGGCAAATTATAGCAATAATTAAAACACCCATCATAATAATGGTGAAAACAGGATATACTCAAATTATATCAAGCAGCCCTTTTATGACATCACTATGTATAGAGCGAGAAAATATTTGGTACACTTGGGGTGCCAAGTCATCTTCTTACTAGTCCATTTAATGTATGACATGTGTTCATAAAGGGTCCCACTTGTAAGATTTTTCTCTCTTCTTTACCCTCTCTTTTCTCTCAACTTTTTTTTTTCTTGTTTTTTTTTTTTGCAAACGATCTTGCACAATGCTGTCTCTTCCCTTACCCGCCTCTCCTCCCTCCAGCTCTCTCCCTCACCCGCATGGCGATGGCAATCATTCACCTGCCATCTCCCTCACCCGAGCCAAACCTTTGCACCTCCCCCACCAGTGACGACTCCACCAATGAAGCCATCCACCACACCCGCAACCCCTTTGGGTCCAAGAACAAGCCCAAGTCCCTCCGTCATCATCACCCGCGACCCTGAGCCCTCCTTCTCCCTCTCCCTCTCCCTTACGCCCCGCATCCTCAAGGTTCTTTGTGGCTCTGCCATCATTGTCTCCCTTCACAACTTCTGGATCTGACGAGGGCTCAACCCTCGCCAAATCCAATGTGGTCGCCCCTCACCATTGTTCTAGGTCTTTCACGGAATGAGGCATGGAAAAAACCGTATATTGCTTCCATGGGAATCTACATCTTCGAGAAGGAGTGAATCTCTTAAGGTACTGATTCACTCAAAGTCGTGTTTCTCATGCACGAATGTGCAGAACTATGGCACATCTTAGGCTTATCAATGCAAATTAATTCTATGCCTCTTTGTCGATTCAGATGGCTCTTTCCCACTGCCAATGACTTTGGATCGGAGATTATCCCTACCTCTACCAACGAATTCTACATAAAGGTCAGAATTCTTCCGTGCTTATTGTCATTGGTGAAGTATGTTTTTGGTTCATTAGCCGGTAACTTTAGGTGCTAGCATCAACATATTCATTGAGAAGTTGTTGCATGCTTATCAATTAAATGATTACTGGGAAGACATAGGGACCATCAGATCCTTCTTTGAGGCAAACCTCGCTCTGACCTGTCACGAAACTAGGTGAAGGAAAGAAAAAGAGCGCAGGGAAGAATTTGGAGAGGAAAATTGTATGCATCGATTCATTAATTGTAATCTATGTACAATGGTGTATATAATACAGAAAAAGCATCAATAAAGAGAAAGTGTATATTTTCTAAATATTTTGTAATCTTTCTAATCCTAAGATAGACACAATCCATATCAATACAATCTGTGTCGATCTTGTAAATCATATCTTCCAACACTCCCCCTCAAGCTGGTGGCTTGTATATGTCCAAGACACCCAGCTTGCTCAGAAGATATGCATGTTGTCTTTGACAGAGAGGTTAGTGAATATGTCCGAGGGTTGCTCCATAGTTCTGATCCCTCTTGTCTCGATAACTCATTCTTGAATTTTCTCTCGAGTAAAATGACAATCGACCTCTATATGTTTTGTCATCTCATGAACTATAGGATTTGCTGCAAGTTTGAGTGTTGAATCATTGTCACAAAAGAGTGTAGTCGGTCCCTTAACTTGTACCTCGAGATCCAGAAGTAAACCCCTTAACCAAACTATTTCACAAACGATTTTGGCCATAGATCGATATTCAGCTTCAGCTAAAGATAAGGACACAGTAGACTGCTTCTTTGTCTTCCATGAAAGTAATGATTCCCAAATTTGATATAGAAGCCAGTGATAGATCTCCTGCTCATAGGACATGTAGCATAATCCACATCGCAATAGGCCATCATTTCCATGTTGCATTTCCGAGAAAGGAGTATCCCTAAGCCTGGACATGTCTTCAAGTATCTCACAATCTTCAAGGCTGCATTCATGTGAGATTGTTTTGGACTGTGCATGAATTGACTAAGAGTATGTAATGCATAACAGATGTCTGGCCTAGTCATGGTAAGATATATAAGTTTCCCTACGAGTCTTTGATATCCCGACGAATCTTTTAATAACGGATCATTAGAAGAAGAAGATATGCCAGTATTATAGTCGACAAAAGTTAGCTTGGCATTCTGCTCGATAGGAATAATGGTTGGTTTGCACCCTGACAGTCTTGCTTCTGATATAATCTCCATTATGAATTTCCGTTGGCTGAGTGAGATTCCTAATCTAAATAAGCTTATCTCAATTCCAAGAAAATACTTAAGCGAGCCTAAATCTTTGATATGAAAAGTGGAATGTAGATACTTTTTTAGTTTCTTCATAGTAGAATCATCATTTCCCATGATAAGTATGTCGTCAACATAAATTATCAAGTAAATAGATGACATACCTTTCATCCAAGTGAATAAAGCATAGTCATATTTGGACTGTTTGAATCCAGCGGTCGTAAGAGCATTAGTAAACTTGGCGTACCATTGTCAAGAGGCTTGTTTCAGTCCATAAAGAGATTTGCAAAGACAACATACCTTAGACTCCCCCTGTCTCCGTAATCCTAGTGGAAGATCCATATAGATTTCTTTGTCCAGATCACCATGCAAGAAAGCATTATGGACATCCATTTGGTGTAATAGCCAGTCACGAAAAGCAACAACCGACAAAAAAGAACGAACTATGACGTCTTTGGCTACTGGGGAAAAAATTTAGTGGTAGTCAAAACCTTCTTGCTATGTAAAGCCTTTGGCCACCAATCGGACCTTGTAACTCTCTACAGAACCATATGCTCTATATTTAATCTTATATACCCACTTGCACCCAATTAGTTTGCGATGAGTAGGTAATGACACAACATCCCAAGTATGATTGTTTATTAGGGCTTGTAATTCTGTCTCCATAGCCCTTTGCCAACGTGGATCATGCATTGCTTCATTATAACTAGAGGGCTCTTGTTCCTCAGAGATATGGCTCATGCAACATAAATGTTCTGATGATAGCCTATCGAATGAAATATAAGAAGAGATAGGGTAACGAGTACCTGATGACCCCAAGGAAGCACATATATAATCCTTCATCCAAATTGGTGGACGACTAACTTGACTAGATCACTGAGGTTCTTCATGTTGCATCAAAGATGATTCTTCAGTAGTGCTTGATTCTAGAGGACCGTCATCTGAGAATTCCTTTCTATTTAAGGTTCTTCAAGTGAATGATCCGTAGAAGTCTCAGTAGACATCAGAGATGATGCAGCAAATGATTTCTGATGTCTTGGAGGAGGAACAATAGTATAGGATCCTCTAGAAGATAGATCTTCTTCTGATAAAAACTGCTTATTAGCTGTCCTCTCATCTTGAGGTAAATGATTCACATCTTGGAAAGGGAAAATGTCTTCATGAAAAACGACATCCCTGCTCACAAAAAATTCTCCTGCGGATGGTTCATAAATCCAATATCCCTTTTTCAGAATTGGATACCCCATGAATATGCATTGACGTGCACAAGGTCCCATTTTATCCCTGTGCCCTATTGTAGTCACATAGCATAGACAGCCAAAGGCTCTGAGATGACTCAAATCTGGTTTCCTTCCATACAATATCTCGAAGGGAGTTTTCCCTTTTAGAATGCGTGATGGCATGCGATTGATCAGATATGCTGTTGTGACTACACAATCTCCCCAAAAATTTTCAAGAATAGATGCCTGAAACTTAAGAGCACGTGCTACTTCAAAGAGGTGACGGTGTTTTCGCTCAACGACTCCATTTTGCTATGGTGTATATGTGCAAGAGCTCTCATGCAAAATTCCATTCAAGGAAAGAAAGGAAGCGCATTCACCATTAAAGAATTCTCTACCATTATCAGTGCGAATGCATTGAATAGATTTCCCAAATTGATTTTTTGATAAGGCAAGGAAAGTCCTTAGGTGAGAAAGAACTTGATTTTTTTTATTGCATTCGGAATTTCCAAGTCGCACGTGAGAAATCATCTACGATTGTAAGGAAAAATTGAGACCCATCATGATTCAAAGTGTGATAGGGCCCCCAAACATCAGCATGAATTATTGAAAAAATTCCATCAACTCAAGAAGTGCTATTTTGGAAAGGAGCACGTGTCTGTTTTGCTAATGGACAAATAAGACATTGAGGACAGGGAAATAAAGTAGTATGACCCAATATTTGGTGATTAAGGGAGTTCTTATCATTGATAGTAGTGTTACACAATGATTTATTGAATTCAAAGAGGTGACGGTGTTTTCGCTCAACGACTCCATTTTGCTATGGTGTATATGTGCAAGAGCTCTCATGCAAAATTCCATTCAAGGAAAGAAAGGAAGCGCATTCACCATTAAAGAATTCTCTACCATTATCAGTGCGAATGCATTGAATAGATTTCCCAAATTGATTTTTTGATAAGGCAAGGAAAGTCCTTAGGTGAGAAAGAACTTGATTTTTTTTATTGCATTCGGAATTTCCAAGTCGCACGTGAGAAATCATCTACGATTGTAAGGAAAAATTGAGACCCATCATGATTCAAAGTGTGATAGGGCCCCCAAACATCAGCATGAATTATTGAAAAAATTCCATCAACTCAAGAAGTGCTATTTTGGAAAGGAGCACGTGTCTGTTTTGCTAATGGACAAATAAGACATTGAGGACAGGGAAATAAAGTAGTATGACCCAATATTTGGTGATTAAGGGAGTTCTTATCATTGATAGTAGTGTTACACAATGATTTATTGAATTCAAAGAGGTGACGGTGTTTTCGCTCAACGACTCCATTTTGCTATGGTGTATATGTGCAAGAGCTCTCATGCAAAATTCCATTCAAGGAAAGAAAGGAAGCGCATTCACCATTAAAGAATTCTCTACCATTATCAGTGCGAATGCATTGAATAGATTTCCCAAATTGATTTTTTGATAAGGCAAGGAAAGTCCTTAGGTGAGAAAGAACTTGATTTTTTTTATTGCATTCGGAATTTCCAAGTCGCACGTGAGAAATCATCTACGATTGTAAGGAAAAATTGAGACCCATCATGATTCAAAGTGTGATAGGGCCCCCAAACATCAGCATGAATTATTGAAAAAATTCCATCAACTCAAGAAGTGCTATTTTGGAAAGGAGCACGTGTCTGTTTTGCTAATGGACAAATAAGACATTGAGGACAGGGAAATAAAGTAGTATGACCCAATATTTGGTGATTAAGGGAGTTCTTATCATTGATAGTAGTGTTACACAATGATTTATTGAATTCAAAGAGGTGACGGTGTTTTCGCTCAACGACTCCATTTTGCTATGGTGTATATGTGCAAGAGCTCTCATGCAAAATTCCATTCAAGGAAAGAAAGGAAGCGCATTCACCATTAAAGAATTCTCTACCATTATCAGTGCGAATGCATTGAATAGATTTCCCAAATTGATTTTTTGATAAGGCAAGGAAAGTCCTTAGGTGAGAAAGAACTTGATTTTTTTTATTGCATTCGGAATTTCCAAGTCGCACGTGAGAAATCATCTACGATTGTAAGGAAAAATTGAGACCCATCATGATTCAAAGTGTGATAGGGCCCCCAAACATCAGCATGAATTATTGAAAAAATTCCATCAACTCAAGAAGTGCTATTTTGGAAAGGAGCACGTGTCTGTTTTGCTAATGGACAAATAAGACATTGAGGACAGGGAAATAAAGTAGTATGACCCAATATTTGGTGATTAAGGGAGTTCTTATCATTGATAGTAGTGTTACACAATGATTTATTGAATTCAAAGAGGTGACGGTGTTTTCGCTCAACGACTCCATTTTGCTATGGTGTATATGTGCAAGAGCTCTCATGCAAAATTCCATTCAAGGAAAGAAAGGAAGCGCATTCACCATTAAAGAATTCTCTACCATTATCAGTGCGAATGCATTGAATAGATTTCCCAAATTGATTTTTTGATAAGGCAAGGAAAGTCCTTAGGTGAGAAAGAACTTGATTTTTTTTATTGCATTCGGAATTTCCAAGTCGCACGTGAGAAATCATCTACGATTGTAAGGAAAAATTGAGACCCATCATGATTCAAAGTGTGATAGGGCCCCCAAACATCAGCATGAATTATTGAAAAAATTCCATCAACTCAAGAAGTGCTATTTTGGAAAGGAGCACGTGTCTGTTTTGCTAATGGACAAATAAGACATTGAGGACAGGGAAATAAAGTAGTATGACCCAATATTTGGTGATTAAGGGAGTTCTTATCATTGATAGTAGTGTTACACAATGATTTATTGAATTCAAAGAGGTGACGGTGTTTTCGCTCAACGACTCCATTTTGCTATGGTGTATATGTGCAAGAGCTCTCATGCAAAATTCCATTCAAGGAAAGAAAGGAAGCGCATTCACCATTAAAGAATTCTCTACCATTATCAGTGCGAATGCATTGAATAGATTTCCCAAATTGATTTTTTGATAAGGCAAGGAAAGTCCTTAGGTGAGAAAGAACTTGATTTTTTTTATTGCATTCGGAATTTCCAAGTCGCACGTGAGAAATCATCTACGATTGTAAGGAAAAATTGAGACCCATCATGATTCAAAGTGTGATAGGGCCCCCAAACATCAGCATGAATTATTGAAAAAATTCCATCAACTCAAGAAGTGCTATTTTGGAAAGGAGCACGTGTCTGTTTTGCTAATGGACAAATAAGACATTGAGGACAGGGAAATAAAGTAGTATGACCCAATATTTGGTGATTAAGGGAGTTCTTATCATTGATAGTAGTGTTACACAATGATTTATTGAATTCAATAGAAGACAATTGAAGACTATTCAAAAAATCCATCCAGAAATATAGCCCTTGAAAGACTACCCAAGCCCATTAGTTTCCCAGTCGAAAGGGCTTGAAATAAACATTTATCATAATTGAATAAGATGCGATAGGAATTTTTTTCACAAGCTCGAGAAACTGACATGAGATTGAAGTGGAAATCATAGACATAAAGCATATTTCGAAGTGTAATGAGGGGACTAAGATTCACAGTGCCAATCATTGCAACTTGGGTGGTGTTTCCATTTGGGAGTTGTACTAATATAGGAAAAGATAATTTTTTGATATTGGAAAGGAAAACCTTATCACAGACGATGTGGTCATTAGCACCTAAATCAATAATCTATGCATTCTTCGAAATTGAATTCATTAGACAATAAGATGTACATGTGAAACTTCCAGTTTTATCATAAGCATCCAATTTCCTTAAGGCTTCCATCAGCTCCTGATATTGATCATGTGTAATTGCCTTGTTTATTGGTTGCCTCGATACTTGAAAAGTTGTTGAAAATTTTCCCTTTTTCTTTTTCTCCAGGTTTGCCATGCAACTTCCAGCAGTTGTCTATTGTATGATGCGGACGTTTACAATAGTCACAATACATTTTACATTTTCCTTTGGAAGCAATATTTCTCGCAGCTGAGGAGGGCTTGTTTATGGGCTTCAAAACTTGGGCCAAAGTTTGCCCATATAGGCCGTCCGATCCATTGGCTAGAAATCCACGTGAGCCATCCGGCCCATAAAAGCTACTTCCTTGCGGCCCACCCGATCCAGTCAGGTTGCTCCCGCATGGGCCGTCGAATCCACTCGCTGCAAGAAGCGATTGTGGACGGTCCGATCGCTTAACGAAATCGGAGCCGTCGGTCAGTTTCTTGAAGCTTCTAGGGTTTTCTTTGGGGAACCCTAATTGCACCCCTCTTTGTCCTATGCCCCCTACATTTGTCGGTGAAAGGCGGACATGGCTTCTCGTTGCCAAAACCATTCCGTCTCCGCCTTTTCCGTAGTCCGCCGTCCTTTGTTGATTCTCTTCTTGGATGGCGAGTTGGTAGATACAGCCAAGGCTCGGCATGGGCTCCATAGTCAGAATCTATGAGCAAAACGAGAGGTAAGTCTCGTTGAGAATAAGCAGAAACCTTGTCGCCTTTCCCCTTTCCCGCATGCTTTTGTACTGTTGTAGAATAGGGTCGGGCCAGTCAAATTTCTCTTCGGCTGCTTCCAACTCGTTCCACAGAGCTGAAAGTTTATTGTAAATGGCTACGATAGTCATAGTCCCCTGTTTCAACTCTAAGATTTGCTGTGTTAACGAAATTTTTTTGACTTGATCGAGTTTTCCATACATCTCCTTAATGTTCTCCCACATTTGTTTTGAATCCTCCGTCGGGGGAAGTCCGGCCGCAACTTCAGATGCGATGCAATTCCCTATCCATGTTCTGACAAGTTGGTTGCATTTATTCCAAAGTCGTGCCATTCTCTCGTCGGACGGAATCGGAATCGTTCTGTCAAGAAAACCCTTTTTATCTTTTGTTACCAGCGCACGCTGGAACTCTCACGACCAGCTTGAGTAGTTGTCGGCATCGGCCAACTGTTGGCTGCTGAGCTTCAGTTCCGGTCCGTCGGCATTTGTTGTGTGAAGTGGGTCACCGGGCTCCGACTAGCCGCTGGCAGCAAATATTTGGTACGGAAAAAGTCTGGGTCTGAGATTCAGGTAGGGATTTCCTCCTGCACCCGAACCACTAGGTCCGATTCCATGACCCGCATTGAGAAAAGCCGAGTAGGGATTCGTTCCCATACCTGGTCCAGTTGACTTGCCCGTCTGCTCTAGGCCGATGGTTGGGCTTACCCTCTTGCCGGTTGGTGGGCCTCCATCGGTCCCCACGTTGCTCTAGTAGCCTCCCAGCAATGATGTATTTGGGCCTGGCCCATGGAACCGTGGATATGGTATCCACTGGTAAGGATGGCCCAAGAAGGGCTGCCCCAGATTGAACTGAGCCTGAAATGGTTGCCATTGCACGTGTTGGGCCTGTACTTGTGCCTGGGCCTAGCTGAGCTGTTGTTTAGAGGCAGATGTCATAGCAGATGAGTCCAAGTTGCCCAATGTTTGTGGTGTAGCTTCTCCTGCAGGCTGGTTATCTGAAGTCGAGGTCAGATCTTGTGTTTTAGTCATGATGAAGAATATCTTCCATTTCAGAAATAATGATTCCTATGGCAACTCTCTTTTGCAGGTTGGAGTTCCACATGAGGCAATCGAAGCGGAAGCGATAGTTAAGTCAAAACCTCAAAGAAGGCTTTGATACCATGTCATGAAACTAGGTGAAGGAAAGAAGAAAGAGCGTAGGTAAGAATTTGGAGAGGAAAATTGTATGCCTCAATTCATTAATTGTAATATGTGTACAATGGTGTATATAATACATACAAAGTATCAATAAAGAGAAAGTGTATATTTCCTAAATATTCTGTAATCTTTCTAATCCTACGATAGACACAATCCATATCAATTTACAATTTGTGCCGATCTTGTAAATCATATCTTCCAACATGACCGAGCATGTAAGTGCTTTATTTAACTAGATTGTATCTCACTTCTGTCCACTAGCTTCAATGCTTCTTTCTGTTTCCATCTGTTGACTGCATTTTTTTACATGTGCTGGGTTCTTATTAAAAGCTCTAACCCATACAGAGCATGTCTTTTTTTATCTCTCAGCCACCAAGATTTAGCTTTTACGATGCGACAAAGCCAATATACACATCAAGAAGGAACTTGCCACCGTCCAAGATCGACAGCAGCAAGGTGAGTTTAGGTTACATTCCCCATTCCATGAACCAGGTAACTTGCATTTATCTTCAAATAGTTTATATTGGGGAAGAAAAATGTGAGGAGATATCTTTTGTCCTACCAATCACTGGCCAACTGTTCATCCTTTCTTCAGGTTGTTGACTCAATTGTCTCGTACGGGAGCTTCTTAAATAATTGCTTCATAAAGCACAGCGTCGTTGGTATCAGATCGCGCATAAATGCTAACGTTCACCTGAAGGTAATTACCACACTTTACTCTGATCTTAAGTGAATTAGACATGTGCGAAATTTCTGCTTTGGCAAGTTTATTATGATCTCAGTTAGGAGCTCAGTTGCTGCTTAGCATGAAATGTTCTGCTTCAGCTAATTACATGGTGTTACAGGACACAGTGATGCTCGGAGCTGACTTTTATGAAACTGATGCCGAAGTAGCCGCGCAGTTTGCCGAGGGAAAAGTCCCCATTGGCATCGGAGAAAACACGAAAATCAAGTATCGCAACAATGCTCCTAATCTTTCCATTAATTCCGTTCTGTCCTCATTTCATGTCTTTCTCCATGTGCACTAGAGCGAGGTTGAGCATGTTTGGTGAATATCTGCGCGCGCATGAAACACCATGGAGCCTGGATCAAGCTATGATCCTTATGCACTCTTGCCTTCGACTTGATTATCGTTACATATCTGTGCAGGGATTGCATCATCGACAAAAATGCAAGAATTGGGAAGAATGTCGTCATTGCGAATTCCGAGGTTCGCTGAATTGAATTCCCCTTGATATGCAGCCTAAAAGACATTTCATTTCATACATGATACGGGGAGTTTGTTCATTCAATTGTCAGATGTTCACATTTCACCATTCTTTTTGCAGGGAATACAAGAAGCTGACAGATCTTCGGAAGGCTTCTACATCAGATCCGGCATCACCGTCATCCTGAAAAACTCAACGATCCCGGACGGATTTGTAATATAAACCGACCGCCCTATCCTTTCATTTTGTTCTGCGATTAGGATGGGATATCAAGGGGACCAAAGAAGACAATGAATACAAGATTGTGTTTGCTAGAGAAGGAAAGAAACATGTCACTGCAAATAGCCAGTCTTCAAAAGGCATACGTCAATATGCAATGCAAAATGACCTGAATTTTCGCCAATATTTCAATTGATTCCGTAATGCATCTTAAATTTAGATTCTTTCGATAAATATATGAAACGGTCATCAGGTGATGCTAAATTTGTTAACGCAGATTATAAAACAAGAAGAGATTGCAAATTGCTTTTAAAAAAAGACCATTGTTGCATAGGTAAAGATCTTAAGATTATGGACACAATGTAGTCCATAGGTTTGCTGCAATAATCCTGGGACTAGAATCAATTGGACCAACTGCAAATGGGTGGGCCAGAATCAATTGGACCGACTAGTTGGCCCTGACTAGGCTTTTTAATTTGGATTACTTTTTCGAACCTGCCCATCTGCGCTTGGGACTCGGTCGATCTACTGGGCACGTGACCATGTTTACTATTAGTTTAGGAACAATTACAATGGAATTCCTAAAATTTGTAAGCACTTAATACTTTTATCGTATATTTAAGTTCTAAAACTTGTCGCCATTCTCCATTTTAGTTAGTGCTTGTGTGAGCTCTGTTAGCTTTTTGTGGACCAAAAGTACAAAACAACATGTTTCATTAAATTTTTGGTCCTCGTAGGGTCCAATAAGCTGATGGAGTTCATTAAAACTCAATAAGAGTTACAAATTAAAATGAAAATAAAAAAATTTCACTGGTTCGATTCCCTTTCTTTACTGCCCCTTTTTGACCTGGATTTCCGAGCCATGCTACTATTATTATACTTATATATAGGCGCCTGCCAATGGTTAAAAAGAAAAGAAAAGACAGTCTGACGTGCGATTCACGAAGGGGGAGATCCCATAGGACATGTCGGCATGTTTGGGTTGCGACAATGTCTTTTCTTTTAAAATTTAATTTCATCTAATTAATACAACAAATTTACCTCAAAATATTTTATATCACTAAAAATCCAAATTTATCATCTATTAATTTATATTAAATTGACTAAATATCGCGAAAAACTATAAATTGATACATATGTGACAAATGAAAAGTAAAATCCTAAAATCACAAAAAATTACAAATTGATATATATGTGACAAATGAGAAGTAAAATCTCAAATTACATAACTGTCAATTGTCACGTGTTATTTAATTCGGTAATTTGATGAAAAAATTTAACGGAAACTAATGAAGGGTAAATCTGTTATAAGTATACTAATTTGAGATTTTTCTTGGTCAAATGATAAATCTGAATAAATTTGTTAATTTTTTGTTATATCAATACATTTTTCTTTTCTTGGATAAGTGCGTTGAATATCTTAAATTTTGTCATGAAAGTACAATAAGTTTTTAGAACTTTTAAAAAGTGAAATCAATTTAATAGAATGACTAATTGTACCAATTTGACAAGTTTTATGATTTAAATATACTTTTTGAAAGTTTTAGAATTAATTGTACTTTTGTGATAAGTTTTACGATTTTTAGTATACTTATAGCTTGTGAAATTTGTTTTTTATTTTTATTTTTTTATTGTAGTATATTCATAATCTTTAAATATTGTTAAGATTTAGATTTACATGCATCTTTTTTCACAGTTTCTTTGGCATATTTTGGCAAGAAATCTGACTTCCAAAAAATTGAGACAAATTAACCCTAATTGCTTGGGAGTGTGGCAATCTCCCGTGTTCTCATGTAATTGGATAATTTTCGGGATAGGAGACTCGTATGTCACAATTCAACACTTCAAGGCTTGCCCGGTCATCTTGGCCATCTTCAAGGTCTGTTAGGTCTTGATAACCTCCAATCCATGATACATAATCCTATAAATAAGTCTCGAAATGATCAATTTGAATTGCAAGTGCCATAGATTATCACGAAGGTGACGAATTCCATCGGATACGGCGGTCCAGATGCTTTCTATTCTTGTGCCATGCTCATAGAATAATAATTCTTCATCGAACGATCCTTTGCGTGGCTTCGGTGAGAAGATCCGAATCCAAATGGGTAGCCGTCGGATCGGAAGTGGACAGCTCCCACTGGCCGTCGGATTACGAAGAGGATGAAAGTTCCAAAGCTTGGAGATATAAAGGTGGGAGGAAAGTGGGGTCGGTGAATGGATTTTGATTTCTCAACCCTTGATTTAGAAGTGAAGGGGAGAAAATATTCAGTGGTCAATGTGCGCGCATACCACTCAGGTATCGACACTTGTTATGTGGGACCCGCTGAAAAATGAAAGGACTCGCTTGGCTCGGCTTGGCTCGCTGCACGCTTCTGCCCACTCATTGGCAGAAGAAAAGACATGCTCCCGCCCAAAAGACCATTCTCTCTCCTCATTTTTTGCAATTTTTTTTTCTCTCTCTCACTTTCTCTCTCCTTCGCTCACTCGCGGGAGAACAAACACAGAACGAAGGAGACATGCGTTTCCTTCTCTGCTTCTGCTTTCGCTTCCACGTTGGAGCTTCACCAGTTGCAGTCGGGTCTCGACCCCCTCTACCTCCAACTGTTCCCTCAGAGATCAAGTAGAAGGTTTGTGTCTGCCTCCAGCTCTGGCTCCACCTCCCTCCCCCAAAAGCATCTACTCGTCCTCCCCGTCCCGTCGACCTTTGCCGCGAAGCCATCGGCCTTCGGTAGGAGGGAGGCGGCTTTTCTTCTGTAGCGGAGCTGAGCCAGCTGACAAGCAACCCTTCCATCTTCCAGCGGGCCCCGCTCACGGGACACGTGTCAACATCTCATTGGTAGATGCGCACCACGTGAGCAAGTGACGTGGCGCGCTCATACCACTGAATATTTTCTCATTGAAGGGACGTCAATGTTGAATCGAGTGGAGGACCAAAAGAGTAATTACACAATTTTTTTTAAAAAAATAACTTACGAATTAAGGTGACGTGCAATAATTAGGTGATCATAGCCATGGTTATGGACAAGATGTAAGCAATAATTAGGTGACCATAGCCATGGTTATGGACAAGATGTAATTATTGCTTCTCACTTTACTTATTTCTTTGACGAAAATAATTATATATATTAAGTCAATTCTGTATTGATTTGATATTGAAAGATTTACCTTGGAAAGATTTCACTTATTGATCCGTGACATTAAATTTCATGGAATTAATGGTGGTTTTTATTTATTTATTTATTTATTTAAATTTTTACACTCAATGATTAATTAAATATTATAGTTATAAGATTAAGGATTTTTTGGTGAGGTGAGATAATTAGGTTACCATAGCCATGGTTGTCGACAAGGTGTTATTATTGCTTCTCACCTTACTGTTTTTTTGTCCCCTCCAGGAAAGATTTTCCGTTATATTATATATAGACATACACAAAATCAGCTTTGCAAGAAATAAAAATGGAAACCAAGTGGTGTTCCATATATGAAAATTGCAAGAAATGCTTGATATAGACCTCATACCTAATTTGGTTTAAACCGTGAAGATTTTGACTTATTATTTGCTCATGTTTCTCAGTTGTCATCATCCCTCGAGGTTGCTACTTTTAATCCAACCGCAGCTTAGAAAAATGGGTCGAAAGGGCTTTGTTGATTATGAGTTCATGAAAGAGTTATAACTAATAATGAAGAAAGAAATTATTTTTCCTTCACATTAAACAAACATGAGCAATTTAAGTTAACACAAGCATGGTCGGATTGATGCTATTTGGTGTTTTTCTGAATTCGACTTCACTTAACTTTTCAACTACGAATTGAACTTGCCGAGATATGATTTGAAGTAGGAATTGAAATTTTGTTATATATAGATACATATTTAATATTTTATTTTAATTTATTATTTAGTATTTATATTTATAGTTTATACTATAGTTTATTATTTACTATTTAATAAAAAATTGATTAGTTAATATTTTTATTACTCAGTATAAATATAATTAATCAATTGAATTTCTATAATTTGATAGAATTTTAGAATGGAATAGAATTCTAAATTCGAATTCTTTTGAAATTGAAAATATAATAAAATATAATATGATTTTTTCACTCATAAGAAGACAATTATATTGCAGAGTGGTCCATGAGAATTCAATATCAAATTTACATTCATCTAAAAAGGTAATTTAAAAAGAATTGGAATAGAAATTTTATGCAATTATTAAATGTGTTTCTATTCTTTTTCTATTCCAAAATCAGAAATTTTGTGTAGTTACCAAACGCTTTCTTTTGCTTAGAAATTGTTTCTGGGAACAAAATAAAAAAGAATCATTTCTTATAAGAAATTATTCATGAGAACAGAATGGTTACCAAATGTGCCCTTACTCTCCTTGTAATGACAGACATCCTCGCTTATGAGTTTAGACCAGCATGGCCAAGAGAGAGAAGAAAAATAATTTGAAATTTTTCACTATGTAAGCCTGTGAATAACATAAATTGAGGGTTGAATGGATTTATGTAAATCTAATGTGTCTATTACTAAGGTACCTAGTATTTTCTCGTCGTTGTGTTATTTATGTGACGAAGAAAGGTTGCAAGAGTTTGGATCCAACGCTATCACGGGCCACCTTTGCTTCCTCGTATTGCCATTGCTTCATGAAGAAATCGACACGAATGTATGTACGGAGAAAATGCAATAAAAACATGGGAAAACACTTTATTGCAGCCGGATGTTTCACACGCATGCCAACTGCACAGAACTAAATGAAAACAACTAGAACTGACGAGACTGGAGTTACTAGGGGCGTAGAAACGATCTAGACGGGGCAATACACAACAGGACTGTCTACAGAATCGTTTGGATACTCACCCCAATCGCGAAGCAATGTTCGTACAAGCTTAATCTCTTCTGGGCGACAACAGCACCTTGTTGATCACCTCGTCCAGGTTCAAGAACGACGACCCGGAAGGACGCATGGCCTCTCGGGCCATCTCCTTCCACTCCATCGCCTTCCTCTTCATCTGCTTCCCTTTCTCCCCCTCCATCAGCTCCTTCACTTGCCTCTCCACCTCGTTCCTTTTCACATCGCTATCGATCTCCATCCCGATCCCCCACTCCTGGCAGCTGTACCGGCAGTTTGTCTGCTGGTCCCCAAAGAATGGCCAGCACACCATCGGCACCCCGGCCGCAATGCTCTCGATCGTGGAGTTCCACCCGCTGTGGGTCAGGAACCCACCAACTGCTGAGTGGCTTAGCACCCGCTCCTGGGGGCACCAGCTTGCTAGCAGGCTCTGCTCCCTCGTTGCAGCCAAGAAATCCGGAGGCAGGATCGCCGCATCACCAATGACCAAGTCTGGCCTAATGACCCACAGGAACGCCTGGCCGCTGTTCGCGAGCCCCCATGCAAACTCCACCAGCTGCGCTGGCGACATCACTGTGATGCTCCCGAAGTTCACGTACAAAACTGAGCTGGGTTGTTTCGAGTCAAGCCACTCGATGCAACCTGGCTCTTCCTTCCACAGGTTGGAACTGAACGGCCTGGTATTATTATCGGATAGTTGCTTTGTAAGGAGATGAAGGGGGCCAAGGGTGTAGATGGGAGGGAACATGGCCTTGAGGGCGTTGAGGACCTCGTGCTCTAATCGGTCGAACGTGTTGAAAACAATGGCTGAGGCTCTCTTTGCTCGCTCGACCTCTCTCATGCAGAAGGGTATCATCAGGTGATTCAGGTCGTCCGGGTCAGTGGTTTGGATGAAGGTCGGTAAGTCTCTCAGGCGGATGTTTCTCATCCCAGGTATCCAGTTAATGGTGGTGTCTAGATACCCGTTTGTCAAGTAGCTGGCATCTACAAATTGAGAGTCGATCAATTAAACCATTTAACCATTCATGATAACGTTCTTATATCTAAAATTCTACTTTTCACAGTTAACTTTGTTAAGTACTTAGAAAACTACAACACAGTCCGCCATTGGCTAATCATGTAAACCAGGAACAAACAAAGCCACACGATATAAACGCCAACCAAATCCAAAAAAGAGAAGAAAAATCATTAGCCATAAATCTGCTAAGTGAGATTACTTAATTAAACCAAATCGGACAGTTATTTAGTAATGCATACCTTTGAGTGGAGTAAGACCCTTGTCAATAAGACTGCGATACTGCACGAAGCCCATGAAGGCGCACGCGCTTGCCGTCCAGAGCAGGACCTCCGGCACGCCGATTGCCTCTGCAGCATCGAGTGTGAAGGTCATCGCGCCATCCGACACCACGCAGCTCACCAGCGGGGAACCCGACGTTGCGCTCTCCTCGTTGAGCCTCTGGAGCAAGTCCCGGAAGTAGGGCAAGCAGAACTTACTCGTGGACTGGCAGAGGGCGGGAATGTCCTGCGTGGCGTTGGTGGCATCAGAGGGCGGGAGGCCGTCGGGGATGGTGCGGAACTGGAAAGATGGGAGGCCATCGAGAGAGGAGGGGCCGTGGGAGCGGAGGAGGCGGCTGTGGTTGTACTCGGTGTTGACGAAGGTGACGTGGAAGCCCCGGTGGTGGAGGAGCTTGGCGAGGTTGAGCATGGGGTTGATGTGGCCCTGGGCTGGGTAGGGAATGCATACCGCGTGCGGCTTTTGGATCATATCTATAGAATCCACCTCTCTTTCTCCTCTGTGTTTTGATGGTTTCTCTTGCTGTTGTCTTGCTCTTTTCTGGTTTTGGTCTATTTATAGGCGGGGCGAGATCGAGAGGGGAAGGCGGGTGGCACGTCGGCAACAAATTCCGGCCACTTGCAAAACGTGAGAGATCACGTGATGCGGTGAGGGATGAGAAGAGCGTGACATGGCTCGTTCACCTTCATTTGCAGATCTCATAATCCAAAAATCGGTCGACGCCATGATCCTTGACGTGTTTGGTTTTTTTCCGCTATAAAAAAATAAATAAATAATGATTTCTTTATTTCTAGTGGTTCGACTAATTCATGAAAAGTTAGGTAGTTTATAATTTTTTTAGATACGGCCTGATATATGCTATTTCTTTATTTTTAGTAGTTTGATTAATTCATGAAAAGTTAGGTAGTTTATAATTTTTTAGATGCGGCGTGATATATGCTATTGCAAGACCGTCATTAATGAATAGATTCAAGTGCTTAACAGGCGGATCCAGAGTCTTGATAACTAGGCCTAGGAAGCTAGTGATTAGATGTAGATCCTTGATGCTTGGATTGTAACTTGGCGATTTTAAACACCAAATGATGTTCGAACAAGCGAAATATGTTTGAGAAGTAAATCCATCTGTTTATATTATCTTATAGGCTAAATTTACACCATTATCATCCCCATTCCCTTGTTCTTAATATGAAGCTCTATGAGTCATAGTTGAAAGCAGCATATGCTTGCATGCCTAGTGTGAACAAAGGTTTTAGACATGTGTCATGCACTTATAAGAATTCGAAACTTGTGGGAAAAAAAAAATTACTTGATTTACAAATTCAATTCCATTTCAACCGTCAATCAATCAGGTGAATCTACACTAAAATGTGCATAATTGATAATCCAGATAATAATGATTCGTATGATTTATGAATCATGCAATATACTTTTCGAAATTTTCGCTGGCTTGTCAAAATAGGCAATGGTTAGTATTTGGACTGTTGTTATCCGTTTTCCTCTCGTGTTCCAAAATTCTGGCCATAGTGAAAAGCAATGTGAACTGTGCTGCGAAGCCAAATTTGAGTGATGGTGACTGCAGAACGCACGCTGCACTTTTCTATTTACATGTTTCCAGCTTTGTTTGAAGTGGTCATTGGATCTCGGTTCTCCTTTGGATTTGATGATTGAGATTTCTCCTCGAGTGCCGATAGCGGATAGCCCTATTTTAAGAACTCGTCCGATATTAAGGATCTGCAGTAGATAGTTTAAATTAAAGATTGAATTTTAGGTAACGAGAGAATTATTCGATAACATTAGCAAAATACGGTGGTCCATGAAAAACATTTTGGAAGGTGAAAGGCCATGGAGAGACACTGTCTACGACTCATGTATCTCTCATTCAAGCTCATATTCTTCTATCCATTTATTTGTTCCTTCATATGCCTCCCACCAGTAGATCTCAAGATCGGATTCCATGCTTGTGTAGCCGACGGATTAAGTAGCCATGTTTATCATCTTTTTCTTAAATGGAACGAATTACGTTGAGTAGCCATTTTTTTTTTCTTCTTATTTCGTAAAGTAGCAACTTACGTGTTGAGCAAGCTAATTGCTTTTTTGACTTTATTGAATATTTTTAATCTACTCAAATTATGCTTGCCAGACATCAAATGGGTTCAAAAGGCTGAGCAATCTAGAGGCTCGCTTGACTCTGCATGCCTCATGAATCGATTGGATATAAGCAATCGGTGAATACGCATGTTGTAACTTGAAAGAGTTTAAACGCAATTAGTCAAATTTTAGTGGATGACTTTTGGATTTTGAGCTAAAAATATCCAAAACAGTTTGTAGTACATTTGAATGTACCGGTCTAGTTAGCTAAATGCTTATGCAAATTCAACAAGTGTTTTTTTATCCTAGGTTAGCCAAATAAACTTCACAAGCAAATGACTGAGGAGGTTGAAATTTGAATAACTTTTGTTCTCATAACGTGTACTTTTTCGCGGGTTACGTGCCGCATGACCCATTTTCAACCTCAGCAATGGAGAAAATGTTAAAAAATTTCATGCATTGCTTCGCCTCTTGCCCATGCGCTCATTTAAAATAATGTCTTCTAGAAAATTCTTTGGCTAGGTATTTTAGTTATAGGGACGTCTTTAATTATATTTTATTAAAAATAAATTATTTTTCATTGCATTGGTTGTACAAGAGTCTTTAGGATACTTATCAACAAAATTTCAATAGTGTAATTGTCTCCTCGAATTGAAATGTGGGTCGACGACTTTAAAAAAAGGAAGAAATTCAAATAGCCTCCTTCTCACGGTAAGTGGCGGCCAAATAAAATAATCAATTATTCAACTAGCCATTGACTCCATATAAGCCGCCACGGGACTAATTAAATGATTTAAAAACAAAAATGCTCATTTCTTAACATACTGTGAACATAAAAGGTAATTACCAATTTTAACAGTAACACTTAAACGTTTAAATTGTCAAAGCGCATAAAATGAGGGGAAAATTCCAAATAAGGATCCGAAGTGAATCTATTTTCTCAAATAAGGACCCAAAGTGAACTTTGTATCATATAAGGACCCGAAGTGGACCCATTGTTTCAAATAAGGACCCAAAGTGAATTTTGTGTCAAATAAGGACCTGAAGTAATCAAGTTAATCTCTATTGAGGACCTTAGCTCGCTGGCAAACATTTTTCGGCAATTAAAATAGGGGCCATTTTGTCAAAAAATTTGTGATTGGAAAAAAAATGGAAAATTCTATATTAATTAAGTTTAGGTTATTCATTTAGATGTTTACGTTTTCTTCTTTCTTCTCCCCCACTGCTCCTCACCTTGCTCAACCGGTGGAGAATTTGGGTCTTCGCAAACAAATAAAGAAGTGTATGGTTTTCTTCTTGTTTTTGAATTCGTGCCTCAACTGGCAGAGAATTTGGGTCTTCGACTTTGCGGAGGATGGGTACAAGGAATGGGGAGAACTTTAGTCTTTGACTTTGCGGAGGATGGGTACAAGGAACGGGGAGACCATAGAAAACCTAGGGTTTTTTTTTTTTTTTTAGGATTTGTTAATTTTCCCTATATTTTTTTTGGACAGAATTGCCCAAACTCCAGTCATCAAGAATATGTCACATGACGAATATTTGGCTGACCAGCAAGCTCGGGTTCTTATTTGGAATTGATTTAACCACTTCGGGTCCTTATTTGAGACAATTGGTCCACTTTAGGTCTTTATCTAACACAAAGTTCATTTCGGATCCTTATTTGAGAAAATTGGTCAACTTCGGGTCCTTATTTGGATGAGACTTAATAAATAGCTGAAGGACACTCTTTAATATTTTATGGTGTGTTTGTTTCGAAAAAAATAAATGATTTGAAAAATAT